>JAQQAC010012171.1:13263089-13294060 GCA_029783875.1 Phataginus tricuspis | reverse complement strand
GTGTGTGTCTGTGTGTGCCTGTGTTGTTGTGTGACTGTGTGTGTCTGTGTGTGGCCACCTCTTTGGGTCTGGTTGCCCGAGTTTTGGGTGGATGCTGAGCCCTGCTGGGCACAGAGCCATCACACCCTTATTCCCAGGGCAGGCGTCTGTTTGATGCTTGGGGACTTTAGCGTTTATCTACTGGGCAGGGCAAAGCACACACGTCCATTATACTCTTACTGATGCTCCCATGTCCTGTGTTCCTTGGCAAACAAATCATTTCTACAAAGTGAAGAAGAAACTTGAGGGATGGTGTATTCCTCCACAGAAAAGGTAGAACAACAGACCCATGCAAGGATGGGGCAGGGAGACATGAGTTCGAGGCACCAGGAACAGCTGACTGAAGGGACTGTCACCCAGGGCACAGCCCAGAACACCGTCAGCCCCACCTCCCTCCCCTGACCAGTCCACCTGACAGCCACACCCCTGGGAAAGGGCTCACGACGGCCTTGCAGGGCACCTGTCCATCCCTTGCTAGGCTGGTGGCCCTGAGGCACTGAAGCAGGTGACATAGTTCCTCCAAAGGAGAAAAGGTGAGGAAAGAATGATTTACCAGTGAAGGAGCAAAGATGCTGGGCTGGCTGGGAGAGGGTGGGTGACCATCAGCTCAGAAGCCACAGCGACAGGCAATGGGAGATGTGTGCCATTGCTGATTTAGGTGGCAAAGATGAGACAGCTGTCAGAAACAGAGCCACAAGGAAGACGAGACACAGGAGGGGCATCAATGGCACTTCGGCCGTGCTCGGGGTCCGTATCCCAGCAGTCCACCCTGCCTCCCAGCACCAGCCTGCTCTGGGGGACCGATTCCTCTTCGGGGAGATACAGATGAGGATGGCAGGTCAGACTCAAGAGGGTGGAAGTGACCACAGACCTGCCAAAGGGGGTCCCCAGTCACCTTTCCACACTCACCCCAGAAGCCAGGACAGAGGGCCAGCAGCTAAAGGCAATGTCGTGCCTCCAACCTCACTCCAAACACACAAACATCAACTCTGGGAGTTTTGACGTGGGTCCTGACATCTGACGTAATGAAATGTAGGCCAAGGTTTAACCCTATATTTCTCCCACTGTACCCAACAGGATAAATACCTTCACGGGAAATACCAATAGGCTCATTTCACCACCATCTTCTCTGTATATTTCTTTGCACCTCTCTCCGTATGGATCGTCTTCCAGGAAATGCTGAGTGTGGAAAGCAGGTAAAGGAAGTCCCTGGGTTGAGCCACATATCCTCTCTGTGGACTGCAGAACAAAAGCATGAAAGCAGCTGGCTTGTCTGAGTGGCTACTTAGCTACAGAGGCCTGTGCTGGCGAGGGGACAGCACAGGGTGGGGGGCTGCCCCTCATGTCCAGGAGCTGTGCTGGTCATTGGGTACGCAGAGCCAGGTGACAGGGCACACAGCTTACACACGCACTGAGCTGGAGACTCCCCTCCAGCATGGAAGTCAGAGGTTGTCCCTCCTGTTAGAGGGACAACACCTGGAAGGAGGGGCACACAGGTAGCTCAGCTCCATGGCCACACCAGATCCACTGCTGTGGACAGAGAATGAATCCTGTGCCATGGTCATTAGCACAGGACAAGGGCAAAGGAGGCAGGCCAACTGCATTTGCCTTAGTCTCTGCTCTTTACAAGGTGTGTCACCTCCAAATTCATATTTAAATACTCTGAGCTCCAAGTTTCTCATCTGTAAGATAACATCTGTATGATAATGTATGTTCACCTATTGTGAACATGTGATTTAGTGTAGATAAAGTGTCCAGCACATAAGTTTTTAATTAAATGACCCTTATTCCCCACTCTAAAGACATACACAGTATGGGGATTCAAATTCAGCTCCAGGACCTCTGAGCTGTCCTCCTCACTCCCCCAGGGCAAGATCATCGAAGAGCAAGCTTCCGGTGCTCTCAGGAGAGCAGCGTGAGTCCGGCAGCATGGTCCTTGGCCCCATGGGACAAGCATCGCCCCTGAAAATCATGTCGCCAGTGCCTGCTGCCCTGTGTTTGCAACATACACAGCTTGGCCCTAGATTAAGATCAACAGTGTCAGACCTACTATCGCCCCAGACACAGTGGTGATACTCGGGGATCAGCACAGGATTTGCTGATTCCTACGCCCTCAGCAATTGCGTACAGCTTCTTCCAGCTTACAGGCCATTCTGCTGAGACATGTGAGATTTTTTTCCCCAGGGCACTGCTGGACAAACAAAAATTAATAGTTCTTTTTTGTAATTTTGGCTGTGAAGATGGCCTTACTCTTAAAACCAAGGTCCCTCTCCTGCCATGGTCTTCACTAGTGGAGAGTAGGCTCCTCTCAGAGCCTCAAGCCTGATTTCTCATTATGACTGCTGACACAGAGGGCTTCGCTTCAGGTTTCTGGCCCCTTCTCTCATCTTCCAGTGGTTTGTTCTGATCTTCAGAGTGTCCCTAAACTGGAAAGACTAGCTTTTATTCTTTTTGTCTATGCCCTGTTCGTCTGAGGCCTCTCTGCCGACAGCCACACACCCATATGCACACGTACCCTGTCCGCTCCCACATACGCACACGCTCTTGAGCGCAAGGCACTGTGATGGCTCTGGTTTGCGTTCCTGGTGCACAACCCAAACTTTCACACCACCGAGTTAGTGATCACTGTTCTTGAATCTCAGTTCTCTTCTCTGCTAAACAAAGAGGGCAACGCCTGTCCCTCAGGGATGAGGGGCGGGTCCATGAGATCATGGAAGCAAACCTCTCATGCAGCATCTAATCAGGCATATGGCTGTTTTTCCCTTTGATCCTGGTCACAGCTAGAACTACACAACTTTCGGAGGTTGGCGAACCGTCAGACTAACTCTCAACATCTCCCTCATTAAGACCCACCGTCAGACACCTCTTTGTTTCCTCATACTCATTATGCACATCCTCGACTAAAAAACCTGTCAATCAGAGAAAACAGAATAGGCCAGAAAGGGACATTTACTGTAAGGGTGTTGCCACAGGCAAAATTTAATTCAAAAACAAAAGCAGATGGACACATTAATTGGGAAAGCTGACAGCATACCTTTTGTTAAGTTCACTCCATAGTAATTAGTCAGATATATTTAGATTGAGATGAAACGCTGCATGGGGCTCAAATCTTTTTTAACAAACTATAATGGAGCATCCTTGCACTATGTGTCATTGTTCTGAAATTCATTGCCTAAATGCTGGCCAAATAATTTCCTCCAAAACAGAAAGGCCACAGAGGAATTAAGTAGTACGTAAATAAAGATTAACGTTAGCCCCGAGACAAGTTTCAAGTAACATACCTCTCCTTTGGTAGTCTAGGCATTTTCGGTGGTTTGGGAGCAAGCAAGAAGGACCTGCCCCCCCCCCAAAATCCTTCCTGCCTTCTCGGTGATGCACTGAACCCCTTCACCCACTCAAGTCACACCACTGTAATGCACTGGGCTGTACTGGGTGCTTCTCTAGTGAGTTCGTTGGTCATGGCTGTGAAATGAACGTCTGTCTTCCCCTAAATTCATACACTGAATCCCGTTGGAAATGGGGCCTTGGAGAGGTAATTAGGTCAAGAGGGCAGAACCCTCCGAATGGGATCAGTGCCCGTCCAGTGAAGAGCATAAGAGAGCTTCTCTCAATAGATAGATAGCAGATAGACAGATATAAATATCTAGACACAAATAAATTTCTCTCTCTCCCAATCTCTCTATCTCTACCTCTATCTCACCCTCCCTGCCAGTGAGGACACCCTGAGAAGGCAGCATCCACAAGCCATCAGGGAGCAGGGGCTCGCCAGGAACCAAATCTGCCGGCACCCATCCTCCAGCGCTGTGAGAGGCAAATGCTTATTGTTCATTGTCTCAGCCATCTGGTCTGTGGTGTCTTCTTACGGCAGCCCTAGCTGACTAAGACAGCAGCCCCTGAGGCATAATCCGGTGTCTGCATTTTCTGCATCCTCAACAGGCACCAGGCAACTTTCCCTGCCCTTTCCAACCACTGCCCAAACCTTCACGGCCAATCACAGATCGCTCAGGTGGAGGTCGGCACAGGAGCCTGTCTGTCCAACAGGCGACTCGCGGCCTGGATGCCCGGGCGGGAGGGTCAGTCAGAAGACAGCGGAGTTCCCTTACGATGGCGGGAAGCAGCCAGCAGGGGGCAGGTGGCGGCAGACCCATCCAAGAACAAGCCGGGCCTCCTGCACAGAGCACAGCTGGAAGTTTGCAACAGTGCCAAGAAGCCCAGGGACGCTAGAGGGCTACTTAGATTTCGATTCTGTTATAAAATTACTAAAAGCTTACATATTTTACAACTTAAACTCACTACAAATATACTAAAACTAGCCATCGTGCCAATGTACCGTAAGGGTCATCCAAGCAGAACCCAGTGTGATTTTGTCTCTAAACCAAGCTTCTGCGCAAGGCGTGGCACCGAGGAGGACCTGAATGCAGTGCGTAAGCCAAAGAACAGTTCAACGTGCACTTAAAAAGTCAAACACCACTACTTTCCGCTTTGTGAAAATAGCAGAGAACAGTAGAAAAATGGAACTTTAAGCAACCTGTAGTCTGTCAACTATGTCCTCGTGGCCACTTCCTCCTGGGGTCCTTGCAACTATGTCCTGAGCGATGTTACGGACTGTTCTGTCAGCGTCTGGCCCACTGGGCCATGACCTTTCCACTCCTTCCCTGTCATGAAAACCCTTGGGAAGTTCCCGAGAGCCTTAAGTGGCCGTAATTGTGTATTTGTCATTTTGGTCCTTTCCCTTTGGAAGTAGGTTGAATTATAAAAACGGTACCTATTTGCACTCTTCTTAAGTAAGTGACATCAAGAGCTGTGTGGCCCTTTTTCATTAAATAAACCCATACTAGGAAAAAAGAAAGCATAACACTAAGACTCTTTGGTAAGCTGTGACAGTGTGTTTGCTGGGTTTCTTCTAGGCTAGATGAGAAGAAGAACGTGCTGCTCCAGGCCCCAAAGGAGAGTTGAAAGAGGACCAGCCCTGAGTTCACCCAATCTGCCTGGACAAGAGAGACGGACAGGGTAAAGAAGCCCCTTCACCCCTCGACACAGTTTTCTGGTTCTGCCCACAGAGCTTATATGGATGGAAGGCCTAACTCTTGGTGCCCAGCCCTTCGGCCAAGGAACAGGACAGCACGTGGCTGTGCCAAGAAAATCCCACCCAAGGCACAAGCCAGAAGGCGTCTGTGCAACACCGGAGTTGTGGCTGGTACCACCCCAGGGACAGAGACCCAACAAGAGTCCTGTGACTCAGCTCTGTGTCTTGATTTCCAGAAGCTCATTTCTTTCAAAATTTGTCCTCCCTAAAAACAGTGTAGCACAGAGAAGGCAAACAGTGAATCTGGGGCATCTTACTACACTGATGGGCAGTGGATGCATTGGGGTATGGGTGGGGACTTGATAATATGGGTGAATGTAGTCACCACATTGTTTTTTCATGCGAAACCTTCATAAGAGTGTATATCAATAATACCTTAATAAAAAAACAATTTGTCCTCCTAATCCAACTAACGATAACCATCTGCATCCCCACCACCAAATTCCAGGCCCTCGTCTTCTCTCACAGGAATCGTTGAAATGCTGCCGTGAGAGTCTCCTGGCATCACCGGCGCACACCGCAGGGGTACTGTCTAAAGACACAGTCCGGGTCATGTCCCTCATCCACTCCGCCCCTCCTGGGGCTTTCCATCCCCCTTAGACCAAAAGCCAAGTCCCTTCCTTAGCCTTCAGTGCTCCGCAGCATCCGCCTCTCCCACGACCCCTCGGCTTTCCCTCCCTGCGGGCCCGTGGCTTCCTGTGGCTCAGCTGCACTGCTCACATGGGCCTCACACAAACCGGCACCAGCCCTGCTGAGGCCTGGGCTCGGGCCACCGCCCCCCACCCCCGAACACCCCAGTCCCCAAGCCCCCATGGCGCCTCCGTCACTCCTTCCTTGTCTCCCCTCAGACCTCTTCAGAGGCCCTCCCGGGCCATCCTCCCAGAGGCCATGCCCTTCATCCCCTACCCCTCTCCACCGTCACCAGCTGCCCCCTCTCAGCGCTTAGCACCACCTGACACACCTACTCCCTGAAAGCAGGGCAGTTTATCAATTTTTGTCTGATCCCCAGCAGCCACTGTAGTGCCTGAAATGTAGTACAAGTTCAACAGACACTGGGGGAGACAGGGAAGAAGAAAGGATGGAATGTAGCTGGAGATAATTTGTAACTGCCTGCCCAGGCTGCCAAGGGTTTGCCCTTCATGTGGCCAAGTTACTCAACTCTTTGCTTGATTTTCTGAACTATTCAGTGTCCTTCTAGGAAATTAAAAACAAACCTGGAGCCCATTATAGGATTTGCGATCCCAGACCCTGACGGACACACAGCCCCCAGGTGTCACCTCCCCAGCAAGCACCCTGCCTCCGTTCCTCTAACACTCTCTCGTCACCCTGCTCTCTCTGCCTCTCTCATCAGGTGGTGATCCAGGCCCTTCCATCAGGTGTCTGCCTCACCTTGGCTATCCCCCAGACATGGCTGGATCTCAGCTCACTCATCGGTCCCGTGGAGATTTAACTCCTCTCCTAACGTCTCCCTCTCAGAGTTTACGAGTTCATGTAGCAAAGTAATCTAGAAACACAGAGAGACTTTCATGAGGATAAAGTATTATATAATGCAGGTATTTGCCTTCATTTAAGGAAAGAGAGAAAAATAGACAATAAGAGATTCACTGGGATGGTTTGAATGGGATCGGTCGCTGGGACTGTCCACCTTAGAGCTCAGTTTAGGTCAGCATATGGACAGGCCTTCCTTTGGTCACTTTCTAAATTTTTGCCATTTATACCTGACCATATATCTACAATTTAAAGGGATTGGCTAAAGTTTAGGGGTGTTCTTGAAGAAAGCTGACATCTTTTATCATATTTCCTTTTAGGCCTCACTCAATGGAGGCAGAAGACAAGAGGGTCTTCATGAAAATGTCCACACAACTTCAACTTAGTAGCACTTCACTTATTGAAATAATTCATGGATTACCCCCATTTCATTTCTACAACACTTTCGAGCCGATCACACCATACCCACAAAGGGCAGTGTCATGCGTCATGAGCCTTCACTCCTGGTAAAAATGATGTTTCTTGAGCAGCACGCTTCCAGAAGTGAGTCTGCTGTTGAACAATGTCTTCTGAAATAAATATATTTACAGCCATTCTATGTCTCCACAGCCCAGCAGCTGGATTCCATGCATGGCACTATAGATCCCTGACACCAAAACCAGACATGCGAGCAGGGCCATAGTTCCAACAGGAAAAAGTGGATCTGGTACCTATTGCCCCTCCTGCAATCCTACCTAGTCCCTGAATTAAAAAAAAAATACCCTTTGGGCTTATTTATTAAAAGTACATTTGGCTAGAGTTTCTATGATATTGATCCTCTTGGCCAAGAGCTGGCCCCTTGCTCTACAGAAAGCCAAGGGATCAATACTGACCTGGAGGCATGGCCTGGACAAGGGAAATGCCCACCACCCAGAGGCCCACAGCTGTCCGGTGATGCAAACATCTCCCAGCCAGAGGCGGCTTCCTCCTCAGCCTCTGCCTCCCACAGCTACTACTTACTAAGTGGGGACAGTGGGCACCATTTATCTCCCCTTGGCCCTAAGGCCTTATCTTGCTTAGGGTTGGCAGTTTAAAAATCAAATCCTGCTGTGGTCAGAGTGTGAGACTTGTACCACCAACTTGTCTACCTGGATAACGAGCACAGCCCATGCTTTAAAAAAGAGAAACAAGACTATCCTTTACTGCAAATTTTCTGCACACAAGTTAAACACATTTTCTACCTTTCCTCCAAGAAAATTTTAAGAATAACTTTGAGAAATACCCCTACATAAATCTTCAAAGCAAAGGCAACTGTCTTCCTGACTCAGTTTTCAATTCCCAGGAGAAATTGCCTGTTGCTTCCCAGGAGAGAAGCAGCATGTAGAGCTCCTAGTACAGGACCCAGAGGGCCCAGTAAAATGATGCTGAAGCAAAAGGACATTCATTAAAGATTGTTCAGGTAAAGAAAGATGCTGTCCGGCTTCCTCTGGCTCCCACTAATAAGGAAGTTAGTTCATGGAATGCAGCTGCTGGCAGGAGTCCTGTCTGGCAGCCAAAGACAGGCTCAGTCAAATTAAACAGCTTCGTTTCACAGCTCAGTGAGCAGAATGGTGCTCACGGCCAGCAAGGGAATTAGTGGGAAGGGGTACCTGCCCAGGTATCAGCCTTCCCAGTGCACTGGGAGGAACTGGAGAAGTTAAAAGTTTTCCCTGGAAGGATGGCGACAACCCCCACCCCCATCTCCCAGGGACCTGGGATGCCACCCACCTGTCACCAGGACTCTCCTGTCATATGGCCACCAGACACCCAGCAATGGTTGCAAAAGACCAGGGGCAACCAGAAAATCAAGTCCTGTTTTGGTTTTAGGATCTGCGTCATGAAATCTTGGTCTGACATATTTTTAGCAGGTTAATGGCCTTCCTTTGAAGAATCAGAACTTCCAGCCCTGAGGAAGCCTGGACTCTGAGAGAAGTGGGGGCACTTCATACTTATTTTGTTTCTCCAGCCCCCACACCTAGAGTGTAGGTATCCCCACCCCAGGTTTGCTCATGCAGCTTGTGGGAAAAATGGAAGTTCCTGTGGCCAGGATCCTCACCTGACCCTAAACTACTTGATGATGTAACTGGCCAACTACTGCTAGGCTACTGCTTCCACACCCGTAGGTAATGAGATACTTCTGACTGAGTCACTATATAGAGAGCTCTGCCCAATGCTCTGGGTAGGGGCAGAGATGCCGGTGGTTCATGGACTTGCAGGCTGCTGGATGCTGACATGATTCTAGTGCTCGCCATGAGAATCAAGCCAGGTATAAACCCTTTTACCCCAAGAACATTCCATTGTCATTTCTCAGTCTCGCAGAATCCATAGTGAACCTGCCAGGGGCTGAAAGCCTCAGGGGAGACACAGCTCTATCTGCTGTCCCTTGAGGAACACAGTCTCCCTTGTATTGCTTGGAAAATTCAGAGTGAACTGTTTATCTCATGTGGTGAATCTCTCCTTTCTTCCATCATAAATTTTAACAAACAGTTTTGAGAAGCCCCCAGGTGTTTGGCCTTGCTAATCCAAATCACTCGCAGATTCCTCTCTTTGGCGTCACTGCAGGGGCTCTCCAGTCTCTTATGGTGCTTTGGGTTATGGTCTCTTCTTTCTTTAGGCCCCCCTTTAAGATCAGAAGTTAATAGGTATCTGTGGTGTCAGTCAGGGTCCCAACAGGAAACAGGATTATTCAAGGAAGGTTTCTTTGCAAGTGGGACTAATCGTGGAAGAATAGAATAATCACAGGTGAGCAGTGCAGAGCCTGGGAGGATAACAAGGGAAAAGCCAAGTGAGCCTGCCAGCAGGAGTGGAGGCCCTGGGAGGGCCGGGGTGCAGCCCACCTGTCTGTCCTCCCCTTCCCAGGGCCAGGAAGAGTGAGAGCACCCAGAATACCCACCCAAGGAGGAGGCAGGACGGGAAGAGCAGCCCCAGGCAGGTGCCCTGTGGGGACCCTGCACTTCGAAGCCCCTTCCTGCATGGCTTCACTGTAAAATCTCCCCGAGGCCTCGTCCCCCAGTAAGCACCTGTTTCCGACCACTGTCACCAACTGTCTGCCTGTTCTGTGAACTTTCTTAAAGTGACTTCCTACAATTTGAGCAGCCCAGCTGAGGGGCCCCTCTCCCCTACTTGGTGATCACAGAGCAGACTTCACACTGTCCCCTCCCACATTCCAACTCACAGGTCACCAAGCGTTGACAGAGGAAGGACGCTGAGGAGTGGGATGACGGAGCCCTGTGGAACTAAGATGCAGGTGGCAAGCCGGCCACACCACTGGAAGGACAAGGCAGAGGAGCAGGGCCTTAGGAAAAAGCCCAGTCCCCCACCGTGGGTGTCACCAGTGTCATCCACGGTCTAGTACTGAGCCAATAGGCATATGGGACAGAGCAAGAGTGAAAGGTACAGCATGTGTCACAGAAGAGGGGCCCTAGCAGCGACGAGGCACCCCCTGCATAAGACACACTGGGGCCCCCCATGGAGACAGCACCGATGGTCTGGGCTTTGCCTGGGAACACCTATGGCACAGCCAAGACTGCCTAAGACAAGAGACAGAATAAGAGCTTGGTTGGAGATGCAGAATAGGGAACCGTGACCATGTGAGTCTGTGGGTCTGCCTGCACCTGGGCAGCACCTTGGATAAACCCCTGCAGGCCCCTCCTGCTCCTCCGGATGGGCCCTGCTAACAGTGTAAACTCACTTGTTGTTTCTTTTGTTCTACCTTTTGGAGAAGAACAGGTGCCAAGCTGATTTAAAACCCTATCAAATCCCCAGCTGTTAGCCACAGGCCATGTCTGCAAACAGCCTGTTTCGGAGGCTCCCACCTCCTCAAACACCTGCCCACAGGCTACCTCTGAGTGTCTGTCCCTGGCCCAGAGGGAGCCCTTTCTAGAATGCCTCACTACTCCAGGTCACCGATTTCTAAGCAATTTCATTTTAACTTGATTTTCAGAGCTCCTTTCTTCCCGGAAACAAGCCTGGTTTCTTTGCAAAAGACATCTCTTTGCTGTGCTTCCAGTTCTGGGTGTCACTGCACTCTCCTCACTGGTGCCTCTGTGCCTGGGGCTCCGGTGGGCATGCCTGCTCAGCAAGGCCCCTGTGTGCTGCTTGGCACCTTAGTTTTACCAGCACGAACTGAAAGTCTGTCCAAGTCTCTGTCAGAGAGACTCCAACCATCTTTGCCTGACCCTAGTAAATCTGCTTACCTCCCATGTTTCTGTTTCTCATTCATAGAACCAGGGAACTCCATTCAGGGGCCTCCAACCAAAATCCTATGGGTACATGGCCCAGCCTACAGAAAAGACATTCAGACACTTCCTACCTGCCTTCCACCTTCGGCATGTCTGCCATGCAGGTGACACTGTCTCTCACTTCACCTGTCAGATTGCAGCTTCCAAATCCACCTGGAGGGACTAAATTGAAGTTGATGACTTGGTGACTCCCATCACAAAAGAAGAGGGACATGGCCACCCAGCTAAGACATGGCGCTGCCAGAAGGGTGCCAGCCAGTGAAGATCATTTGGGACCATCACAGTTACAGTCTCCCGGGACTTGCCAGTGGTTACAAGACAGCCCCCTTTCCCCAGAACAAACCTGCCCCGCATGCTGGCTTCTCCACAGGCTCTGCCAAAGCCTGGTGGGTCCCTGTGCTGTCCACCAGGGGACTGCAAGGTGCCCACATCACCAAGCCTGCCTCTAATGGCTGGAAAACTTTACCAAGGAAAGCACCTAGAAATCAAACAACAGCAGATATTAAGAAATCAAATAACAACAGAATAAAAAGTCAGACTACAGTATGGGAGAATATATTTATAAACAATTTATCTGTTAAGAGGTTAACATCCAAAATATATAAAGAACTCATACACCTCAACACCAAAGAAACAAATAACCCAATTAAAAATTGGGCAGAGAACCTAAACAGACATTTGTCCAAAGAAGAAATACAGGTGGCCAACAGGCCCATGAAAAGATGCTTCACATTGCTAATCATCAGGAAAATGCAAATTAAAAAAAACACAATGAAATATCACCTCACATCAGACTGACGACTATTTAAAAGACAAGAAATAAAAAACGTTGGCGAGGATGTGGAGAAAAGGAAACCCTCCTACATGTTTGGTGAGAATGTCAATTGGTGCAGCCACTATGGAAAGCAGTTTGGAAGTTCCTCAAAAACCTCAAAATAGAAATACCATTCGACCCAGTAATCCATTCTGGAATTTACCTTAAGAAAACAAAGTCACTTATTCAAAAAGATATATGCACCCCTATGTTTATTGCAGCTCTATTTACAATAGCCAAGAAATGGAAGCAACCTAAGCGTCCATCAGTACATGAATGGATAAAGAAGAGGTGGTACATATACACAATGGAATACTATTCAGCCATAAGAAGAAAACAAATCCTCCCATTTGCAATAGCATGAATGGAGCTAGAGGGTATTATGCTCAGTGAAGAAAGTCAGGCAGAGAAAGACAAATACCAAATGACCTCACTTAGTTGTGGAGTATAACAACAAAGCAAAACAAAAGGTACAAAACAGCAGTAGACCCATAGACACTGAGAATGGAGTAGTGGTTACCAAGGGGAAGGGGTTGGGGCAGGTGGAGGGGGAAGGGGATAAAGAGGCACAATAATTCACAATCAAAATATAGTTTGGTCACTGGGACAGCAGTACAGCGTGAAGAATACAGTTAGTGATTCTGTAATGTAACATCTTACTGTGCTGATGGACAGTGACCGCGCCAGAGGGGATGAGGATTTAATAAAGCGGGTAACTGTTGAGCCACCGGTTGTATACTTGAAACCAATGTAAGATTGTATATCAATGGTACTTCAATAAAAAAAAGAGGTAAGTGGGACTATTTACCCAGTTTTAACATGGGACGTTTTAATTTTATTCTACTTCCTCAGACGGGAGGTCCCCCCAGGGTCCACGTCAAGCCTGTCTGCTGACACCCCACGATGCGCCTTCTCTCTGGCTGGTCCTGCCTCCCTCCTTGTGTCCCCCACGGGGTTACAGGTGTGACCCCAGGATTGCCGATCCATTGAAACAGCTGCTCAGTGAATGAGAATTTTGTGTGCGGGGGGATGGCATTGTGTCCCTGCCACCCATTTACTGAAGCCCTTCTTCACACTGGCACACATGTCAGGGCCTCAGCAGTGAGCAGCTCGCTGAAAATGAGTGACCCCCTACAGCGGAGGTGAAAACGCACCTCTGTGCTGTGCACGGTGCCCAATCTATTCACGGGCTTGCCTATCAGAGCCCATTAGCTTCTCCACAGACCCCACCTCGGCCTTTTGGAGGGGCTGCCGGCTGTGAATCACCCAGCCTTTGGCCTCAGCGTCCCTGTTCATGACATTTATACATTCCCACTCACTCTGCTTCCTGCCCACTGGCGTTTGCTCTTTTTAGCCAAAGAATAGACGGCAGACCATTTTCCTCCCTTGGTTAAAGATCCCGCATGGTCACATAGCATGTGCTTCCACCTCTTTTTTGTTTCCTTTGTACTATATTCCTGGCATTTAATTCAAGGCTTTTGCAAGGCCTTTGATATTTCCCCCCCACGTTTTCCATGTACCTTACATGGTGCCTTTTCAAAGCCCCACTGAGTGCTGAGCGCAGTAAATGAATAATTTCTCTGCTGTTTATATGTTTGGTACAATGAAGCCTCTTTGACAAGAAGCAAGTCTTTCCAAGCCTGGCATTTATGACCAATTTCTGTAGCTATTAACAAGGTCATAGCTTTTTGGAAAAGTCTGCCCACCTGTGACACTTTTTAAAATTTTTTCCAAGGGTTTATAGTTCACAGTTGCTGAGCATTCCTTTTCTAACATCATAAATAATACAGTAAGGATAATAGACTGGTCTCTATTTCTTGTTTATGAATCTTGGATTTGGGGCAGGGAAATGCACAGCTTAGTTTTTCTGTAGAAGGGCTATCACCACCAGTGTGTGTCCGCTGTGCCCAGGCCCACAGCAGCTGGCAAGGAGACCAGACTCAGGACCACAGCTGTGTACCCACTTCTGCAGGGCCAAACAGCACTGCCTTCTGGGAAAATCCCTAAAGGCCAGTCCTCATCAGAAAGGAGCTTTGTTCAAATTTTAGAGTCAAAGAAAACTAGGTGTTTCTACAATTTATCATCTTGTTGGAGGGAACATGCTCGACTTATATCTGGACCCACAAGCATGGCTGTCACCAGCAAAGTCATGTTTTAAGAACACAAATTCAGGGAAATGAGCTGTAATGTTGCTCAGGGCATGAAGAGTTTGAGTCATGCTGCCCACTTAGAAAGGACTGAATGACTCAGGATGAATCACAAACCCAGTCCACACTCACCAGCTGAGACGCACGCCTCAGATTTAGAGCCAACCCAGCCAGAATGGGTTTTTTTATGCCTGAAGTATCAAGGCAACTGGATGACCCTTGGTTCCATTTCAGCCGGCCCAAGGAGGCTGAGGGGGCCACATTGATTCCACTCTACTGGAAGCTTACAAACAAAGGGAGAAGGGTCTGTCTCCTGGGCTGCAGCTTTGCTCCGGCATTGGTGGCCTGGGACTAAGAAGCAAAGCACTATGCCAGGCCCTGACAGTGACTCATAGCTGTGTGCCACTTGGCTTCCCAGCACTGGCAGAGGTTTACTCAGATATGCAAGAGCTCATCATGAGAGAAGCATTCTTAGACAAGAGGTATCACGGGGCTGGCTGAGATGCGCAGAGCATCTCGCCCAGCCCTGCGCTGTAGACAGGCCCTGGGTTAGCCAAAAGAGCATGAAATGCGGGAATGAATTCGCCTGAATCCCTCCTTATTCCCCACAACAGACAATAGCATTCAGCATGCCTAATGCCAGACTCTCAGAGCAGACATCTTCAGGTGGGAAGTGAGCAAGGGTATAAGTGATAGCAAGTACCTGCCAGTCTCCCACTGCTGACCCTGCAGGTAGCTCCTGATGGCTCTGATGCCGATTCCACCAGAATGATGACTAGACCACAAGCTGAGCTCCCTTCCAGGAGGAAAAGTTGAGAAATTTAGGTACCAAAGCACTATAACTACAGCTTCAATGTTGTCAAGACTTAGGGGGACCTCAGGGAGGAAGGGTGTGAAAGCAAAGGTGAGACACATGAAAGGATCATGCTTCAAACGGTCTGTTTCCCACACTCCCACGTCGCTCCTTGGTGATGCCGCGCCTTGTCCGCCACCTCTAACCTTGACCCCTGGGGTCACGTTCCAACCTCAGTGGTCCATCTGCAAGTTCATTCTTACCTAACACTAACTCATTAGGACAAGGTTCCTATTTCCTATTGATTTGTGTCTTTTACCTTAGAGAAGCAATATTTAGTAATTCTAAAACCGAAGAAGGAAGTATATGCTGATAAACACAAGGTCTATCTACTATGCTATCTACTTAGTCAAGACAGCACCTTCCCATGAACATATACAATTCTCTTTTTCTCTTCATGAGGTTTTATAGATGAAGGTCAGTGAGCATCGTGTGAAACTTTTCCGATATCAAGTTAATGCAATCCTCACCAGAAAGGAACTCTGTGAAAATTTTGAAGGCAAAGACAAACAGATTTCCCTTCTAGATATTCCCTGTCTGAGACTACTTAGTTTCAAAGTGGCTGCTGGAGACTGGCTTTCAATTCAAAGCTTTTGTCTCCAAGTTTAACATGATTCCCACTACATTATATTGTCTCCTCTACTTTGACAATTCATCAAGTAGTTATCAAGTACCTACCATGCATGAACCACTGAGATAAGTGCTGGAACTCAAAGATAAATCAGACATTTTCATTCCTATCCCAGGAGCTCACAAACCCTAATACACTGCAGTGATGGGGCCAGAGCATTGCTGAGAATAAGGACAAATGCACGTAAAATAATATGCAGAACACCCAAGCATGGAAAGAAGCCGTACATCCATCTGCATTGAAATGGATAAATAATTTGTGTTATAGTCATGTAATGAAATAATATACAGCAATGACAATAAATAAACAACACGCAGCACCATGGATGAATCTCACAAAGGTAGTATGGAGAAGAAAGGAATCTACAGTACAATTCCACTTCTATGGTATAAAACCAGTGAAAACAATCTGCTGTTTGTAAAATGCATGCGGAGGTAATGAACTATGAGAAAAGCAAGAAATTGACTAACATAGTTGTTAAGATCCTGGTCACCCGTAGTAAGAGGAAGGGTGTTGTGGTCAACAAGGAACATACAAGGTACCTGCATTGCTTCATCAGGACCAGCTTCGTGCGGTTGCACAAGGCCCCTGGCTTCAAAGGGCCCTTCAGCTGGTTTATTGCTCAGCTGCATCCAGCTACTCAAAGATGTGGAGTCGCAGCTTCCACGGTGCTTCATGCCTACTTTGTGGCTCCCTTAGCAAGCGAGCAACGCCACGTGCCTCCGTTTCCAGATGAACACCTTAGGTCTTCTGTTCTCGTTTGCACGTGGTCTTCATGGCCCCCATTTGCCAATTTCATTCTGAGTTGCTCTTCTTTGTAAAAGTAGTTTCACAGAGTCAGAACAAACTTGGGAGAATGCACAAATAAATAAATAACGAAATGAAAATCTTAAGGTCCCTAGGTCGCTCATGAGAAAAAATGTGGAGGCTTGCAGACATGCTAGCCACCAGGAGCCAAGTTAGTGGTTTTACCTTGGGAGGTTCAGGAAGAATGAGTCACTGAGCAGGTAGCCTACACTGAGAGAAAAAAGAGAGGAGCTCACTGTAGCAGGAGTCTCTGGACAATGGAGGAGCACTGACAGGGCCTTCCATGGATGAGCTGTTCCAGGAAGACCCTGGAGAGCTACGGAGGAGAGGAACCTAGCTGAGGCCAAGACATCTTGGTGCACTAGCATATGGAGGTGAGAGCTAGCCTATAGGGACTTCTGAACTCACCGTCAACCTCCTCCACTCCTCCCTGGTGACCAGTTGAACATCATCTTTACTGCCAGTGCTAGGTAACTGTGAGTGGTTGGCCCAGCTGGAGCCTAGGCTGGGCCCGCTCTTGGAGTTCACACCATCTAGATATTCCCTGTGCAGTCACCCCACCACCACCACCTGCCAGGTGGACTACACTGAATGGAGACAGTGCTTACTGGCACCCCCTTCATTCTCTCCCCACCTGGGTTTCCCTAAGAGGAGGGACATATGCCTTCCCTGTGGTTTGTTCAAGAGTTATTTTGATGATCTTCCACAGGTTTGCTTCCCAGAATCCTACAGCAGAAAACTGTCAGGAAATTTTATATGCAGACCTCTGATTTTGAAAACTCCCTTGCTAGGCCATAAGCCCTTAAAAGGCTGGATTTCTTTTTAACCCAAGCCTCTGGTCTGGTGCTGGGACATGGCAGTACCCTAATAAAAACTCGGTGGTGAGGAGTCAGGTAGACCCCAGCACCTGGCCAGGGGCTGCCATTGCTGGGCCAGTGACACCTCGGGCAAGTATAGGAATCAACAAAACGCACTGAGGTTGGTTCCTGTGCTGGACTTTGAGACAAAATGTTTTCCAGATCCACTTTTCTACAAATACTGGTAAACACTTGAACAGGACAATGATTAACACCTAAATGTGGATGAAGATGAAAAAAAAAATGTGTGTGTGTGTGTGTGTGTGTGTATGGTGTGAAAAGAAAAATTCTGCCCAAATGGGAGGGACTGGAAGTCCAACACTTGGAGAGTGTGATCCTTTTAACTTGCCAGGCGGAGGTGGTGTGAAATAGACTAAAGCAGTAAGCGTGACGAGTAGGAGGAAAATGAAGTAAAACAAGGAACTCTACTGTTTTGTCAGTTTATAAAATTTTCTGTCCTCAAAATCTTTTGTGACTCCAGAATCAGTTTCTGAGGAATGAGGGTGCAGAGGGTAGGGAGATCTTTACGGGTGGAGGGCCCGAAGACCTTTCTTCCACCAGTTAAATTATACCTGCTAGGCCACTCACAACAGGCCTGGGCTTCAAAGGAATAATCTTAATTGTAATAATACCAGCTCACCAAATATTAAAATGTACCACAGTGTTACTCAGGATCTGCCAGACTTCTACTGAACCCTGACCGAATTGCCCACTGCTAAGGGCTGTTCAACCAGGTCTGTGAGAAGAAAGAGCTCACCTGGCTGTACTTCTGGTTCTCACTGATTTCTGACCTGGGCAAGTTACTTAGGTCTGTTGTTTCCATGTTGTGAATGGTAAAACGGAGATCATGGTTCATTCCTCACACGGTTTTATGAAGATTGAGTCCACATCCACAGAGCGCTTAAAATGGCACACAATACGTAAAGAGCACTCAGTGGAGTTAGCACACGGTATAACCGTGTATCCCCACCCGCGACCTTAAACTCTGACCCCTCACTTCCCACACTTGTAGGCCAAATAAACCAGACACAGGCACCAGGTCTGCCATGCACATCCCCAATGCATGCCTTAGTACATATTTTCTTCCCACTTTTGTGTTTCTTTAGAATCTAGAGAGGGAACCTCGGAAGCCTATACATCCACCCCCCAAAATTAAAAGCACAGATTTTAAGATGATTTGAAGTCAAGCCCAAACTTCCATTCACACACTTCACTGTCCCATCTTGTAAATGAGACTAAGTAATTACAATGCCTTTCTCATGGGTGGTTATAGAGGTTAAATATTGCAAAGGGCACCTGCACACATTTGATGGGTGTGTTTCCATCATCATCAGAGTGCAGCGTGGTTATTGAACTACTAGCTTATCTCTTGCTACCAAACTGTGAGCTCTTCAAAGACAAGGATTGTGTCTTCCTCATTTTAATATCTATCTCACTCCCTAATTTAATGTAGTAATTAGTTAAGACTATGGTATAATGTAATTAAATTAAATAGCATATTTATGTAATTTGTCCTATTGGTTCTCAACCCCACCTGTACATTTAAGCCACTTGAGCAGTTTATCAAAGTCCCTGTGACAGCTCTTCACCCCCAGCCATTAAATCATAACCTCCAAGGAAGTTCGCAGGCTCTGGCCTTATATCAAAGCTCCCAGAGAAGTCTAAGTGCACCCAGTGGGGGGTGTGGCTCCTGTCACTCACGCGCTGCGCAGTCACCTGTGGCTGCCTACTGTGTGCCAGGCATCGCTTCGGACAAAAGCGACATGAAAGTTAGCGAGATGATCCTCACCCTCAGTCCACAGAGAAATGTGCTAGATCATCACTAACAAAACGCCAAGTCGCGGCAGCACCAGTCGTACGACAGAGCCCTGAGCATGAGGGACCAGGCCTGCCTATGGGAACAAGAGTGCATTCAGAGGAGGAGGTGTTCTCAAACGAGGGAGAGGGTTAGGGAAAATGACCTTCAGTGAATCGAATTTCACTGTTATGCCTTCAGTGTTTACTCAGGACAGCTGTTAGACAGCACACCAATGTGGACTCTCTTTATGAAATAAACATTTGCACGGTATGACTCAAAGACCCCGCTGAGGCATCAGAATCAGAATCATCTTTCAGAGCCTCCTCTTTGCTCGGCAGAACAGAAGTATCATTTTTCCTCCTTCCTCCAACTGTGGTTTCTTAAGACATTTTCCTACTTACCTCGAACTCCAGAAATGTTATAGGCAGGTTTCTGTTCTTTGGTGAATGTTGTGTTTCCAATTATGGCTGAACTATAAGTGGTTTTCTTCTTCCTTTCTTTCCTTCTTTTTTCTTTCAGACAAATACTCTTATTCTTAAAATTACATCAAATTCTCTTTTGGAAATGATGGAGAGAAAATAATCAAATGTAAATGTCATTTCTCTATAATCCCTTCATAACAAAGCATCTATGGTTTTATATTTCTTGGGCCAGCTGAGTTAGAATGGGGATGAGAAACCACACTGACACACACTAGTCACGTGTCAAGCAATTTGTTGTGTGCTTTACATACATTATCTAAATTATGTCGCCCAATAATATCATGACTTTGGTACTGACCTCCCATTTTACAAAAGATTTTACATCATGCACTCCTTCATTTAGTAAATTGAATGTATAGTTAACTGAGGCCCATCCATGGATGAATCAGAAAAAGATAAATCAGAAATGCACTGTGCTCCTAAGGGAGTTCATAAACTATTAGATGGAGGAAAACACACTCAAAATAACCAAAACCAATACAGCAGCCACACCAATATCCCTACCAAGATAAGGAGCCACGCAGACATTCTGTGCTCACCATCAGATGGTGAAGGCCGCTGTCCGGTAATCCGCCAGTGGGAATCTCTGCAGGGCTGGAAGCCGGCAGTGAGGTGAGGTGGCACCCTAGAAGAATCAAGACCTGGAGCCCAAGAGACAGAAACAGCCCCGTGGCCCAGAGAGGTAGTGGACCCTCTGATGTGCTCGCAACCCTCTGGAGACCTAGTTAATGCACAGTTTTGATTCCTGGGCTCCGGACTGGCCCTGAGGTTCTGCACCACCCACGAGCTTGCAGGCGATGCCGAGGATGCTAGTTCAGGAGTCGCATTTTAAATAGCAAGGTCTACCAAGGGTCAGTGTGAGTGCCACGGTGTGAGTGTTGCACCTAGACCAGGAGAAAAGCCCAAAAGTGTGGGGGCAGAGCAAGCACACAGAAGAACAAGGACAAAGGTGAGGCTTTCTAGGTGACCAGTTCGTGCCAGCCGAGGACAGCGGTGTCCCCGAATCACAGCCACTTTCTTCAGGTCAGCTGACTTTCAGTATCACAAGGAGGAGAAGACAGCCATGCAATACTCTCACTTAAAATAATTACCCAACAGAACATGGAACAGAGATATTACTAGAAGTTCAGTGATTCAGGCCTCACTAAGAAACCCAAAATATTCAGAACCAAGTTAGCGCACTTCCACCATTATCTTTGACTTGTTCACTTGTTGACCATCTATTTCTACGGTTACTGTTGCTTAGGTTATTTTTCATCATAGAGGAATGTGGACGTGTTAGCACATTGCGGTTGATGTGTAAGGGGCTATCAGAGTCTATTTCAAGTGAAAGAGGTGATTTTAAAAAGTGCTGTGTAAATATAAATTGTTTGGATTTTTCTGAGCATAATTTAGAGAGTTAATGGTGTTCAAAATTTCTAAGAGAAAAATAACCCTATAGAGTACAATCTTGGCCCAATACCAAAAATCTCACAATTTAGCATTAATGCAAACTTGACTACTTTCTGGGGTATATCCTACTGAGGATCTGGAATTTGGAATTCCAGTTTTGAATTTGTTTTCCTTACTGTTTTGGTTTACACTAAGCATGTTGGTTGACTGGTTTTCAGAAGGAATCTGACTTCTCAGTTCTAAATCATAATATGAAAATGACAGCTGGGAGATTTTGATAAAATAGGCACCTTGCCTAAACTTCACACCCTGTCTTGTGAAATAGGCATCCAAAAGCTTTGGCATTTCCCCCAGAGAGCTTTCAAAGTAGAAGACAAGGGCACACAGATCAAATAAGTGGAACCCCAGCTGCCTGGGTGGGATGAACAGTCCCCACACGTGAGCTCTGAGCATGTGAAAGTAAACAGTTTTCCACACTTGAGTAATTCTGGGGACGCAACCTTGGTTGAGTCTAGTTCAAGATGAAGATGAACGAGATGTTTGAGTGAACAATAAAAGGTTGGCCAGCTCCAGAGACATGAGCCATTTGGATCCAGGATACACAGCCATCTGCAGAAAGGACCCAAGGATTCATTCCAAAACCCCAGCAGGGGGACACTCTGCTGATGGATACTTTAGGGTCCTGGCAACTTGGCTAATACGAATACCATACATAGGCCCTCCAACAATTTTCACTCCCTGCCAATGTATTATGTCATGGGGTATGTCTGGCACGAGGCCCAGATGGATGAAGATAACATCTAACACTTCATTTGTGACCACATGTGGATATGGACCATCTAGCACCCACGTGAGAGGCAGGAGACCACACACCTGGCTGGCTGGGCCAAGCAGCCTGGAATCTTACATAACTCTCCATCAGGCATCTAGGCAGGAACAGGGGGTAGGAACTGGAAAAGATGGATATTTTTAGTCCCGTTTCTCAGTCCGACCAGTGACTATCACTCTCCAGACTCAGCAGATGGCGGACCAGACAGTTTTGTCTGATGAGCTAATTAGTTTTCAGCTCCTCATTATCACCTCACAATTTAATCTAGAATAAAAGCTTAAAGTGCAGAATGTTTAAAGGGTTTATTTGAATGCAGTAAAGTGCATTCTTTAAGTTAAATTCTTTCATTAGAAATGGGCTTAATCTGCTCAGGAGGTATTTGAAGAGAATGAATATTTAGGAGAAAACTGTTAATAAAGTAGCATGTCTCTAACATAGAAATGTTGTCCAAAATGTGATATGTGCTCTGGACAACATACAGATAAACCACATTTCTCAGTGAAAAAAAAAAAAAAACCGGGAACCAGAAGACCTGAATTCGAGTTTCATCTCTACTGCTAATTAACTATTTGCCTGCAGGCAAGTCAATTTCTCTGAGCTCCGTTCCCTTAGCTGTGAAACGAAATCGCTGAACGACATAGATGAACTCTACAGTCACTTTCAGTGCTAAAATTCTCCTATTTTACTAACACAGAGTTAAGGCCAACTCAGGGGCCTTCTCAGGCACTCTTAGGAGATGTAATTTTTGTCAGATAAAATAATTTTCAAAATTGCTAAGCATTAAGAAGTTCTTATTTTAACAGAGCATAATTGCTTCGGCAGATCCATCTGTCTCCAGCAGCAGTGAACAACACACCCTGTGCCCAGATGCACTCATGAGCTGGCAGACGCTGAACCTAATCCACAGAAAGCTAAGGTCAATGGGGGTTAAACAATGGCCAAGCTTAACCCCCTTTGCCAGGCAGCCGCATTAAAGTGAACCACATTAAAGTGCGCCCGCCGGGGCAGTGTGGTCACATGCTTGCTGAGTGTGCAGGAAGCTGGGTGGAGGCTGTGTTCTTTCTTCTCGATGTCTAGCTCCCACTCAGTGCTTGATAATTGTTGCATAGAGACATGATACAGAGCTTTTTACACAGTGGTTGAAATGCACCCAAGCTGTAGAATATTTTCCCTGCTGGAGTCAATTATTTTCTGACATGACATAGAAGTTAATTAACAATTCCAAACAGCACATACCTCTCCTTTCACTGTGTCAACACTCTAGACACGCATTGCCTGAAATGGTAGCCATTAGTCACGTGTACCTATTTAAACTTAAATATAGCTTTAAATTAATTCATAGTAGGTAGAATTTAAAATGCAATTCCTCAGTTGCACAGCCACATTTCAGGTGTCCAGTAGCCTCATGTGACCAGTGGGTACCATGCAGCTCACTGCAGGTCTAGACTGTGTCCATCGACACACAAAGATCTACTGGACAGCACCAGCCCAGGCCAACCATGCCTGACACCATGAAGTTCCCTTCAGTTTTGGCTCAGAGTACACAACCAACACTGAACATTCAGGATTACCATCCCTGTAAGAACTCTGGGCCCGGAACGATGGGACTTAAGTCTAGCTGAGCAATTTCTTTCATTTGTCTTTGGAGGAACACCAAGTACTATCACCAAAAAAGGCTCTAAAATCAACTGAAACCGGGAACTCTCAGGCCAATCAGACGTGTTAAAGAAAAAGCCTAGGGAGCAAGTTGCACTCTTTCGTTATTTCGTAGCTTTAAGCACCAAGCTTACTTAACCTACTTAAGCACTTACAGTTGTGTCTTTTATGTAAGTTTGTAGGAAACATCTCAGAGGAAGACTACTCCTAAAGCAAGCCATAGCCCCTCCCCTAGCATGCACTGCTTCCCTTTTTCTGTCTATTGCAGCAGTTTTTTCTTTATTTGAGCTCATTAAAAAGTTGGGTTTTGCTTTCCTTTATAATCTTCTCATTGAGGAGCTTTCTTTTTCTTTTTGACCCTTCTTTCTTGAAAACATTAATTCATAAAGGAAAAGAAAAATACTTAATGAACCAGTGTCCTTCCCAAAAGTAGATATAAATGGGTTTTGCCATTAGCTTCTGTCCCCCTTCCTCCTGTACCAAGTCTCCGGTTTTCTCCTGGGATCCATGCCTTCTCTCCTCTAGGAAGCCAGTTAGAAATCCTATTCACCCAGGCCCAGAGGTTGGCTCCAAGATGGTCCACCAGACAATCAGCATCTCTCAGGGGCACCAACAACTTCAGTCTCTTTCAACTTGATCAGAAAGGATGCAGACCAGGTCTCATGTCCCATGATGAGTCCCTGCAGATGGAACCTGACAGAGAACGGAACTAATATAGGAGAGAGAGAGTCAGGAGATGGACACAGAGAGACCGCAGGCTGGGGACACCTTAGCCCTTGAATTCAGCCAGCCCGGCACTGATCTCCTTGTTCCAGTATCCTTCCCAATTTTGAGGTCTAACGTTTGTGTTGAATTTCAATGGTAATTACTTCCTATGGATTATACAGTTCTTCATAGGGTGTGGTTTAAATTATGAAAATCTTTTGAAAAATATCTTAATTTGGTAATAATGCCAAGCAAATTATTTCTGGAAACTGGCAAGGATTTTAACAAAGGGAAACTTTCCTCAAACTATCCAGATTGCAACAGCACAAGAAGATGGTGATATTCTACTATGATTAATAAGCACAGTGTTAAGTGGATTATGCAATATTAAAATATCACCAAGGAGACAGAAGTGGAGATAAATGTCCTCATCTGAGCTGCATGGTGCTCTTCTGGGGAACCATGTTATAAAGTTCTTTAATTTAAAAAATTACATTTCCTGAGCCTAATATTGTCAGAAAGACAAATAATCTGGCTCAGTTAGAAATAATAGATTTAGAGGATTTTACTTAAGAGACTAGCAGGGTGGCTGTACATCACTGCCAACAGGTAAGTAGTTGGGCCACAGAAGCTGTATATCTAGTTCCATGGGGCAAGTGTTGACAGAAAACATACCTTTGGACATCTCTGAATCTGAGATGCTGGAAAGTCCAGACTCTTGCTAATACAGCACCAGGAATATGTGCTCTTTTAATATAGGTTTTATGATTATTTAAGTATGGTGAGACCAATAGATCAGAGATGACTGCCATTGGAAAGATAATTTGTTACTCACAGATCCCATGTGTGCCATACCACATCATGGCCCCCCCGTCCCAGCGAAGCACCAGGTTACGGTCATGAGGCAGAGGGAGGGAGGGAGGGTGAGGGCAGGAGTGCTTACTGGCGTTTCTCTGGGGAGGAATGGGCGAGGCAGGGTCTGCACGCAGAGGACAGACTAGAGTAATATCTGCAGGCTCTGGGGCAGAATGCCAGAGACCACAGAGACAGGAGACACAGGGGGCCTCCCTCTGAGGCTGAGATCCTTCCCAGCTTGGGTTCACTCTGCCATCTCCCAAGCGAGTCTCAGAAAACCTGATGCAGGGCACACACCAGGGCTCTGGCTCAGTTGGTATGGACCACAACCTGGGTGCTGGGGATTTTTTAAGTTCCCCCAACATGCTGTTTAGCCAAAGCTAAGGAGCACACTATAAGAAGATATTGCAGGACATTATTTCTGATTTTTTTCAGGGTCAAAAAGAAATAATAAAGGAACTGAAAAGCAGAATCAATAGAGGTGAGTTGAGAATTTTAATCCAGGAGGTTAAGGGAGATGCTCCCTCACAACACAGCAAAGCCTATTGAGAATCAGAAATCATTTTTATTTATTTTGTAAATGCTTATCTAGCACTTATGTGTAAGGCGTTGTTATATGTGCTTTACAAATACTAGCCTGATTACACTCATAATGAGCCTCCAAGAGGGCACTGTTCTTATCTGCCTTTTATCGATGACTAAAGAGAGGCTGGTGTTGGGGAAGAGCATCTACATCATTCAGATTGACTACAGCCACCAAGTAACGTGAGTGCAAAGGCCAGTCAGGAAGCTGGGCCATACACACCAGAGCTCCCAGTCTGAATGTGCACACAGGTCCCTGGGAGCTTGTTAAAATGCAGATTCTGATTGGGGAGACAGGCTACATTCCCATCAAGGTCCCAAATGATGATCCAGAAGTAGAAGTTAAGCAGAATTGGGAGTAACAGTGGTTCATCAAGGAGCACAGAGGAGGAAAAAAAATCATAAAAGAAATAATAGAGAGGGGATTAAAGATGGTGGCGTGAGAGGTGAGACACAGGCTTCCTCCAAAAACTGCATATAATACGAAAATATAATTAATACAACTAATCCTGAAAGAGCAACAGGAAAGAGGACTGTGCCAGACTGCATACACCTGGAGAAAAGAGCAGACCTCACAGAACAGGGTAACATACCAAAACTGTGGCCCAGCAGGACTCAAGCCCATGCCCCACCCCAGCTCACCGGTGGGAGGAAGAGAAACAGAGCAGGGAGGGAGTGGAGGCCTGGGAATGCTGAATACCTAACTCCGGAGACCTGCTCTGGGAACACAAAACTACATTTCATGGTGCTTGCATGATACTCTCATGATTACGGGGTTGGGAAGCTAAGACAGGCAGAATTCCTGGAGGGACTGAGATTCCAGCTGTTGTGGAAAGCAGGTATCCATGTCCAGCTTCTCTGGGACAAAAGAAAGGTGGAAAGTCTGAGAGACTTCCTAACAATGAAGCCCTTAACAAGAGGGCTGCTAAAGGGGCAAGGATTGCACAGAGCTTACTGCTCAGGAGAGAGGACAGGTAGACAAAATTATCCTGGTGCACTCTGCCCAGCAGGTAGAGAGCTTTGCCATACAGACTCTCAAATTTAAGGAAGAAAAAGAAATCTTCCTCCTTAGATGATATTCAGGTGCTCTAGCTCCCTGGCTGCCTACACAGCTCCAAGGAGACCCTCCATGATACACAGCCTACTGCAACTATCTCCTGGCCAGCCAGCCCCACCTGGCTCACAAACTGGCAAAACCTAACCTGATGTTAGGCCAGCCAGAGGGAAGATCTGTCTATAGCAACTACAAACACAAAGCATACAGGCTTATACCTGTGTGCTTGGCCCACTGGTTCAGACAGTGGATACAGGCATAGCAGACAGGAAACAGGAAACAGCTCTTTCCTCCCCCCAGGCACCAATACCACTCCCCTGCAACACACGACATTGCTTCAGGGGCTGAGCAGCTCCAGGGAGTAGAGATTCTGGGCACTAGAGGGTGCCATATACAAATATGAAATGCCAAAGGAACCTGGTTCAGAGTAAAATTATTAATATAACTCCTGAGAAAGATTTAAATGACTTCCAGAAAGGGAGTTCAAAATAAAAATCATTAACATGCTCATGGAGGTACAAAAAGATATTCAAGAACTCAGGAATGAATTCCGGTCGGAGATCCAATCATTGAAGAGCACAATGGACAGTATTAAAAGCATTTGGATACAGTGGAGGAGACAATAAATGAAATAGAAACTAGAGAAGAGGAATACAAAGAAGCTGAGGCACAGAGAGAAAAAAGGATCTCTAAGACTGAAAGAATATTGACAGAACTGTGTGACCAATCCAAGTGGAACAATATTCACATTATACAGGTACCAGAAGAAGAAGAGAGAGAAAAAGGGATAGAGTGTCTTTGAGGAGGTAATTGCAGAAAACTTCCCCAATTTGGGGAAGGAGATAGTCTCTCAGGCCATGGACATGCACAGATCTCCCAAAACAAGGGACCCAAAGAAGACACCAAGACATATAGTAATTAAAATGGCAAAGATCAAGGGTAAGGACAGACTATTAAAAGCAGCCAGAGAGAGAAATAAGATCACATACAAAGGAAAGCCCATCAGGCTACCATCAGACTTCTCAACAGAAACCTTACAGGCCAGAAGGAAGAGGCATGATGTATTTAATGCAATGAAGCAGAAGGACCTTGAACCAAGAATACTTTATCTGGAAAGATTATCATTTTAAATTTGAAGGAGGGGACTTCTGGGAAGATGGTGATGTGAGCAGGGCAGCAGATATCTCCTCCCAACACTATACCCACAAAAACACAGCAACTACAACTATTCCTAAAAGAGAGACCAGAATACACAGGAAAGCACACAGCATGCAGCTACACCTGAGAGGACTTGGCACCCCACGAGACGGGTAAGATACAGAGCCACGACCCGACGGGACCCGAGTGCTCACCAACCCCAGTGCACCGGCAGGAGGAGAGGATTCAGAGCCGGGAGGGCGTGGAAGTACAGGCCCATGAAATAACCAGCCCCGGTGATCTGTGCAGGGAACGCGGACACACATTGCGTGGTGTACCGGAGATTGGAGAGACAGAGGGTGCAGGGTCTGATCAGGGAACGCACCAGGTTGATTGCAGCCGACTCCGGGAAGGAAAAAAAAAAAAAAAACAGAAGAAAAGCGCGCACTTTTCTCAGCGGTCTTAAAGAGACAAGAGCCCAGCGGAGGACCAGATCGCCCCTGCACACTCAGCCCAGCAGGCTGGGAGCCTGGGGAGCTTCAGACCCCTTAGCTGGCAACTGGGAAAGGGTGGCCACACTTAGACTTCCCACAGAGCTCAACAGCCTCCCATTCGTTCCCACCCCTGCCAGAGCTATAAAGGGTCCTGCAGAGCGGCATGGCCACGGCTCTGGAATAGTGGAGCAACAGCGCCACCTACAGCATCCCCACAGAATCCACTCCCGTCATAAAGAGACCAGCTGACATATGTGGCATCTACTGGCAACCACTACTATAGCCATAAAAAGACAGAGGAATATGGTACAGAAAAAGCTCCAGACCCAGAAAACACCAGAGAGGGAACCTGAAGAGATGGACCTGCACAGTCTTCCTGAAAAAGAATTCAGAATAAAAGTCATACCCATGCTGACGGATCTACAGAGAAATGTACAAGAGCTGAGGGAGGAAGTGAGGGAAGTGAGGAAAGACTACGCAGAAATCAGACAAGCCATAAATGGGCTTAACAGCAGACTGGATGAGATGCAAGAGACTGTTAGTGGAATAGAAATCAGAGAACAGAAATACAGAGAAGCTGAGGCAGAGAGAGATAAAAGGATCTCTAGGAATGCAAGAATATTGAGAACTGTGTGACCAATCCAAACGGAACAATATTCGCATTATAGGAGTACCAGAGGAAGAAGAGAGAGAAAAAGGGATAGAAAGTGTCTTTGAAGAAATAATTGCTGAAAACTTTCCCACACTGGGGAAGGAAATAGTCTCACACTCCGCAGAAGCCCACCAATCTCCCAACACAAGGGACCCAAGAAAGACAACACCAAGACACATAATAATTAAGATGGTAAAGATCAAAGATACAGACAGAGTATTAAACGCAGCTAGAGAGAGAAAAAAGATCACCTACAAAGGAAAACCCATCAGACTATCATTAGACTTCTCAACAGAAACCTTACAGGCCAGAAGAGAATGGCATGATATATTTAACGTTATGAAACAGAAGGGCCTCGAACCAAGAATATTGTATCCAGCACCATTATCATTTAAATATGACGGAGGGATTAAACAACTTCGAGACAAACGAAAGTTGAGAGAGTTTGCCTCTCATAAACCACCACTACAGGATATCTTAAATGGACAGCTCTAGAGGGAAGCACCCCTAAAGTTAAAATGATGTCACCAGAGAAAATAAAATCATAGCAAAGAAAACAGACCATCCAAATACTAATGGCAAAAAATAAAACACCTAATATATAAAGAATGGAGGAGGAAGAATAAGAAGAGAGAGATAAAGAAACATCAGACGGTGTGCACAATAACTTAACAAGAAAGTTAAGTTAGATTCTTAGATAGTAAAGAAGCAACCCTTGAACCTTTGGTAACCACGAATCTAAAGCCAGCAATGGCAATAAGTACATATCTATCAATAATCACCCTAAATGTAAATAGACTGAATGCACCGATCAAAAGACACCGAGTAACAGAGTGGATAAAAAAGCAAGACTCATCTATATGCTGCTTACAAGAGACTCACCTCAAACCCAAAGATATACAAAGACTAAAAGTGAAGGGATGGAAAAAGATATTTCATGCAAACAACAAAGAGAAAAAAGCAGGTGTTGCACTACTTGTATCAGACAAAATAGACTTCAAAACGAAGAAAGTAGCAAGAGATAAAGAAGGACATTACATAATGATAAAGGGGTCAGTCCAACAAGAAGATATAACCATTATAAATATATATGCACCCAACACAGGAGAACTAGCATATGTGAAACAAATACTAACAGAATTGAAGGAGGAAATAGAAAGCAATGCATTCATTTTAGGAGACTTCAACACACCACTCACTCCAAAGGACAGATCAACCAGACAGAGAATAAGTAAAGACACAGAGGCACTGAACAACACACTAGAACAGATGGACCTAACAGATATATACAGAACTCTGCACCCAAAAGCAGCAGGATACACATTCTTAAGTACACATGGAACATTTTCCAGAATAGACCACATACTGGGCCATAAAAAGAACCTCAGTAAATTCAAAAATATTGAAATCCTACCAACCACCTTCTCAGACCACAAAGGTATAAAACTAGAAATAAATTTTAGAAAGAAATCAAAAAGGCTCACAAATACATGGAGACTTAACAACATTCTCCTAATGAATCAATGGGTTGACGACCAAATCAAAACAGAAATCAAGGAATATATGGAGACTAATGACAACAAGAACACAAAGCCACAACTTCTGTGGAATGCAGAAAAGGCAGTTCTAAGAGGAAAATATATTGCAATCAAGGCCTATTTAAAGAAAGAAGAACATTCCCAAATGAACAGTCTAAAGACACAATTATTGAAATTGGAAAAAGAAGAACAAATGAGGCCCAGAGTCACCAGAAGGAGGGACATAATAAAGATCAGAGAAGAAATAAATAAAACTGAGAAGAATAAAACAATAGCAAAAATCAATGAAACCAAGAGCTGGTTCTTTGAAAAAATAAACAAAAAAGATAAACCCCTAGCCAGACTTATTAAGAGAAAAAGAGAATCTACACACATAAACAGAATCAGAAATGAGAAAGGAAAAATAACGACGGACCCCACAGAAATACAAAGAATTATAAGAGAATATTACGAGCATCTATATGCTAACAAGATGGAAAACCTAGAAGAAATGGACAACTTCTTAGAAAAATACAGCCTTCCAAGACACACCAAGCAGGAAACAGAAAAACTAAACAGACCAATCACCAGCAACGAAATTGAATTGGTAATCAAAAAATTACCCAAGAACAAAAGCCCTGGACCTGATGGATTCACCTCTGAATTCTACCAGACATATAGAGAAGAAATAACACCCATTCTCCTTAAAGTTTTCCAAAAAATAGAAGAGGAGGGAATACTTCCAAACTCTTTCTATGAAGCCAGCATCACTCTAATACCAAAACCGGGCAAAGACCTCACTAAAAAAGAAAATTACAGACCAATATCCCTGATGAA
>JAQQAC010012171.1:13190442-13258089 GCA_029783875.1 Phataginus tricuspis | reverse complement strand
AAAACTGAAGGAACAAGGTAGCAGCAGACTCAGAGACTCCAAGAAGGGACTTAGCGGTTACCAAAGGGGAGGGGTGTGGGAGAGCGGGTGGGGAGGGTGGGAGAAGGGGATTGAGGGGTATTATGTTTAGTACACATGGTGTGGGGGGTCACAGGGAAAACAGTGTAGCACAGAGAAGGCAAACAGTGAATCTGTGGCATCTTATTACACTGATGGACAGTGACTGCATTGGGGTAAGCGTGGGGACTTGATAGTATGGGTAAATGTAGTAACCACATTTTTTTTCATGCAAAACCTTCATAACAGTGTTTATCAATAATACCTTAATAAAAAAAAGGAGTCATAGAGGAAACTCTCTGAGCTGCAGAAAGACTTGAATTTTTAATTGAAAAAGCTTATTTCCCCAGGAGAATTAATGAAAATTGGACACTTGGTTACTGTGAGGGTCCTCACCAGCATCCAGTGTAACTTGGCTGCTTACAGAGAATAAGGAAGAAGGCCCACTCAGATGCTGCCAGGCCCCCCAAAAGCTGGAAGTGTAACAGTGCTGGCGGAGCACAGCTGGGTGCCTGCAAAATTGCCTCTAAAGGTCGTTCTTCTCTGTGAGGGCAGGAAAGGCATTCAGACTTGCACGGACTCAAAAAGAATGAGGCAAGTTTGCTTTCTGAGGAAGTTTCCTGTGAAAATGCCCCTTCTTCGAAATAATGCTCATTCAGAATAATTGTATCAATGCAAAAGAAACCAGAAAGAGCAGTGAGCTTGAAGAATGGTTTCAAAGAGAAGAACAATTTCAAACAGAAAAGCATAATGGTTTGGCTTATCCCAGTCGCAATGTATTGGCAGAATGAAGGAACTTAAATATCGTATTTCAGGAAGAGGTGGAGCAGGGCAGGTGGGAGGAGATGGTAAGGAGCTCTCCGCTTCTCTCCTCAGCAGCACAAGGAGAGAACAGAACGCTGGTGACTCCATAACCGGACAAGTTCATGGTTTGGCCTGGAAAATCAAGGGAAGTGTTCTTGGGGAGTCTGGTATTGAGTATGTCAGAGACGAGCTTCAGGATGCCATGAGCGAGGGTGAGGACTCCACTGGCCTTCCAGCCTCTGATTTCCTCTTCTCTTGGTTTAACTTGAGCACAGTGGTGGAGGGACCCCAGGTCTTCTCACACCATGGACTTCTGACAATCTACATCTTGCTCTGGAGCAAAACAATCTTAAAAAATAGTCAGCTGATAATGGTCTGCCCCATTTTCTGATTTGATTCTGGGAACCTGACCTGGCTGGGAGGTATGATGCATCCCTATGGCTGGACAAAGGGGGCCAGTCAGCGGGAAGGAGGGGTAGGAAGGAGGGGTATGCAGGCTCATAGCCCTGTATTGGCGCAAGAATGCACACAGTTCAATTCTCCACACTGATTTTCTCTCTCAGACTTTTTCTGATATAATAATGCAAATTAGAGTATTATATGTTTATATTACATATTTATACAGTTTTCAGAATGCATTTTTGCCAGGTTGAGAGCTGCAGTGACAAAGAATGAAATGCTTCAATTTGAGGATTAAAATTGGTCCTGGGAACAGCAGACAGGTGAAAAGCCAGTGCATCAGGAGGTGACCCACCAAGGCTGCAGCTCCATGACAAGAGAGAGGGCGTGTCTGGATGTAGACAGGTCCTGGGGCCACTGTCAAAGAGCAGCAAAGGACAGCTATGGAATTGGCTTGAGAAAGTTAGAACAGGGCCCTGAGAGAGGCAGGTGGGCACCTGGTTGAGTATCTGTGAAAATTAATGCTCAGGAAAAGAAACAGGTTAGACCAGACATGCACGTGACCCCCACCACCCACTGCATCTGCCTCTGCACACTGGGCAGCTCGCTGCCCACAGACACGGACACCTGTGGCCAGAACAGGCACTAATGTGCCATCAGCATCAGGAACTGGACAGCAACAGTGAGCACGGCCAGCCATAGCTCTTTACAAGCCTTGAGAGGGTTTTTTAACTCAGGATTTATGACAATCAAAGGAGGATTTGTTGAAACTTGCTAAACCCACAAAACTGAATAAGAAAACTAGGCAGTTCGGGGCACATTAACTTACCCATGACTGTGATAGTTTTTTGACATTCACAAAAATTACATCCCAAGACTTAGAAATTCCCAAGTTGATAAACACATACATAACAGAAGGTCTTCCGGCTTTCTCTGGAAACCTATTCCCACTAAGAGCCAAGTATTTCCTAGGAGTTTCCTCACACTACATGCTAACAATCTCTCAACTCTCAGTAAATTTATCTCTCATTTAACAAGTGCGAAGCAGAATGGGCTGGAGCCCTTCTCAGATGGTTCCCCCATAGCTGGCTGTCACTTCTGGGCTGGTGGCCAGAGTGAGGCTGAGTCCCTGAGCACTCATGGCCCCCAAGGCTGGGGGCCCTGGGAGTCCTGGATGCTCTGGGAAATGCTCATGGTAAGATAAGGGCTCCCCATCAACCAGCCCCAGAACCCCAGAGAGCTGTCGAAGCAGGAACACAGTGCCTTGGGTAAACACGAGCTCCCCTAGGGCTTCAAAGGAGAAAAACAATGCAGAATTTACAATTTGATTAAATTTAAGAAGCTGCTTTGATTCCAGCCTTTACCAAATCCACTCCGACTATTGTTCTTCTGCCCAAATAAACAACAATTTGGGTGTATAAATCTATCAAGCCAGTTTGAGCTTTCCTTTTCACATTACCTGGAGTGAAGAGGATGTGCAAAATTCAGAAACATAATTCCTTGCCCATGATGGGTGAATTCTAAAACACACAGCTGCCGCCCAGCCAAGCTGTGCTCACCATGTGTGTGCAGCTGTGCCCACTGACCAAGGCACCCACCTGAGGATCTTGGAGACACCACAGCTGCTCTTGAACAAAACATGAAACAAAAGCCTCAAAAGAGAGGAGCAGCTCCCTGGTGAGGGCTGGGCACACACTCTGTCTGATGCCATGCCCTGGGGAAGCCAGCACCCACTCAAAGAGCGGTGGTTGACCCCAGATAAGCAAAGTACCCAGTGCCTCTGGCCCATCAAAGAGGCCTCGTTGAGGAGGACTAGATGTCACTACTATTGCCACTTTCCAGAGAATTCTTAGCCGTGCACCTCTGCAATGTGGTCTCCACCACATGGTTTCTCAGATCCTGCACTGTTCTCTCTGTTGACCCATTGAGTGCTCTATAGGGAAACGCAAGCTGTGGGCATTTTAGCTGAACAGGTGATCCATAACAACATGCCCAATTTGTTTGCTTCTCAAGGTTTTATCCTCCACTAGATAATAGTAGATATAATGATAAAATAGTCAATCTTTATTAACTAATAGTTAATATTTATTAACTGCTTGCTTTGATGGTTATTATTCTAAAAATTTTTCATATGTTACTCTATATCCTGAGTGTTTATTATTCCATTAAAAACAGTTGGAGTTAGATGAACGTTACCTGAACAGAAGATGGGCCTTAGGCTATATTCATGGGGGTAGGGAGTCATCTTAAAGGGCCCTCGGGAGTAATTCCTGAAGGAGGAAAAGATAGTGGTCCCAAGGTGAGGGTGCTGTAGTCAATGATCCCAATTTTAGAAGGTGCTGAGGGATGTTATATCAATTCCAAAAGAATATGTCTTACTAAATGAGTGTTTAAATAACAGCCATGATGTATACCCCAAAGGTTTATAAGCCAGAACTCAGACTATCTATCGAAATGCAGAGTTAGATTCCAAACACTGGAGAAGTCACCTGGGACTTAATAAGCTCCTGTGGGCCCGCCCTGGAGACTGATGACCAGCACAACATCGTGCAATATGTGTTCTGTGCTGCACAGCCAGAAGAGAAGACACAGAAACCTCTACTGACTATGCTTTCTCAGTGTCTTTTGAGTTTCTTTCCTCTGTCCTGTTTCATATATTATTTTTCACCCAAAGCTATCTCCTAGACACTGTCTCTTCTCAATTTAGCTGCTCTCCCTAGGTGATCTCATTTATTCTATGGCTTCATATAGCTATGCTTTATATGAAATTATTAATGTACCCACTCCAGATTCATCTCCCAACCTCAACATGCAACAACTTGGTGAGCTTCCCTTGGAAGCTCCACGCGCTGTGCAATCTCATCACCTTCCTTGAATGCTGTGATCTTGTTCCTGCAGGCTCCAGCTTTTTGTATTGCTCCCACTTACTAGAAGAGTAAATCTTATTCTTTCTTCCTCTTCTCTATCTCCCACAATTACCAAAATCTTGCAAATTACACTTCTATGACTCCTCTCATAGTTCTTTACTCTTATTCGTGCTGCCTTACTTCAATTTTTCATCATTTCTTTCCTGTATCCCAGTAGCCTTCTACCTTTTCTGCTTTTTCCCAGCTGTTAACTCTCCAAATTGCTGGAATGGTGCACTTATTAACTTGCAAATCTTCTATTACATCCCTATATTAATTTCTTCTCTGGAGCTCCAGAGCCTTCAGAATAAAATCTGATGTCCTTGGTCTGACATCCTTGATCTTTGAAGATCTTTTCCTCACATTCTCTGAATCCTCATCATCATTGTAGCCCTCTTCCTACTCTACCTTCCAACTACTTTGATAGAAATGCACTGGCCCAACACACCTGCTCTATCCTGCTTTCCCACCTAAAGCTCCTTTACTAAGGGGTTAAGCTCTGGTAACGTTCTTTTCATCGTTCAAGACTCAGTTCTTCTTTCCCCACAGCTGCATTGTTTTTCCCATAGCAATAGATAGTTATATCTACTGATGAGCAACTAAAAACCGTCGTTGAGCTAGATGGAGCAGAGAAGGATAAGGAAGCCAGTCTCCCAGACTGATGTAATGCTTGCCTCTAGCTGCCTGACATGGGTGCAGAGGACAGTAAGGTCAGTCTACCTGGTTAGGTCTAATCGGTTAAACATCATTTTAAACCTGTGTACACCTAACAACATATCCTCAAAATATACAAGGCAAAACTGACATAAAAGAAGAGAGGAATAAACAATTCAACAATAATTTGAAATTCCAATATGCTACTTTCAATACTATATAGAACAACTAAGTAGAAGATCAGTGAGGAAATAAGAGATTTGAACAACAGTACAAACCAGCGAGTCCTAACAGATATTATAATGCACTACACTGAACAACAGCAGAATACATGTTCTTATCAAGTGTACATAGAACATTCTCCAGAATAAACATTAGTTAGGACATAAAACAAGCCTTAATAAATGTAAAATTACTGAAATCATAAAGTGTATGCTCTCTATAGTGAAATGAAATTAGAAATCAATAACATAAAAAAGTGGGAAAGTTAAAAATGTGAAAATCAATGAGTCAAAGAAGAAATGACACAAAAACTTAGAAAATCCTTTGAGATAAGTGGGAAAAAATACCATAATTTATGAGAGCAACAAAAGCTGTGCTTAGAGAGAAATATTTGGCTGTAAAGACTTATGTTAAAAAAAGAAGAAAGATCTCAAATTAGTATTCTAATCATCCATCTTAAGAAAATTGAAAAATAAAAAACAAATTAAAGGAAGTAGAAGAAAGAATATAATAAAGGTTAGAGTGGAAATACATGAAATAAAGAATAGAAAACCAATAGGGAAAATTATTGAAACCAAAAATTGGTTCTTTGAAAAGATTAACAAAGTTGACAAACTCTTAGCTAGACTAAAACAAAAGAAAGACTTATATTACTAATATTAATGAAAGAGGAGACATCACTACTAACCATACATAAACAAAGAGTGTTATAAAAATATACTATGAACAATTACATGCCAACAAATAAGGTAATCTAGATAAAATGGACAAATTCCTAAAAAGACGCAAGCTACTGACACAGACTCAAGAAGGAAAAGAATATCTGAATAGATCTATAACAAATGAAGTGATTGGATCAGTAATCGGAAGAACTAATCACAAAGAAAAGTCTAGAACAATATGAGTTTACTGGTGAATTCTAAATGTTTAAATAATTAGCATCAATCTTCCACAAATTCTTCCAAAAAATAGAAAGGGTGGGAATAATTCCCAACTCATTTTATGAGGTCAGGATTTCTGATACCAAAAACAGGTAAACACATCACAAGAAAAGAACACTGCAGAACCTTATGAATATAAACACAAAAGTCCTCAACAAAACACTACCAGACTGCATAAAGCAGTATACGAAAAGGATTCTACAACATGACTAAGTGGGATTTATCCCAGGAATCCAAAGATAGTTCAACATCCAAAAATTAATCAACATAACAATATTTAATATAAAAAAGAACAAAAGGCATAACCATGTCAACAGACAGAAAAGGCTTTTGACAAGTTCTAATACTCTTTCATGATAAAAATTCTCAAGAGACTGGGAATGCAAAGGAGTTTCTTCAACCTGATAAACATCATCTATTAAAAACTTAAAGCTAGGAGGAGGGCTCAAGATGGCGGCGTGAGCAGGGCAGCAGAAATCTCCTCCCAAAACCGTATAGATTCTTGAAAATACAACAAATACAACTACTCCTAAAAGACAGATCAGAAGATACAGTACAACAACCAGGCTATGTCTACATCTGCAAGAACTCAGCACCCCATGAAAAGGGTAAGATATGAAGCCATGACCTGGTGGAACCCTAGGACTCCCCCCACCCCAGCTCACCAGTGAGAGAAAAAGAATCAGAGTGGGTAGAGAGTGAAAGCACAGGACTGCTAAATAACCAGCCCTAGTAATCTGCACTGGGGGCACAGACACAGATTGCATGGTGTACTGGGTATTAGACAAACAGAAAATCAAAACCCGAGACGGAGACTGGGAGCAGGTCCCCACAGCCAGCTCCCCTGGGACAAAAGAAAAGCAGGTGTTTTTATAAGTCTTAAAGGAACAAGGGCCCAATAGCTGAACAAAATCGTCCCAGCACACTCAGTCCAGCAGCCTTTGAATCTCGAGGAATTTCAGGCCTCCTAACCCCCTGTCAGGTAAAGCAGCCCAGAAGCGCCTCATGGCAATAAGCAACCTGCCATTTGTTTCCCCCTGCTGGTGCCGGCTGAACCACCATGGATGCAGCCAGAGAGTGACCCCACCCACAGCAACCACACAGAGTCTCCTCCCAGTGCACAGCAAACCCGGAACGATAGGGGAAGCTGGAGCAAGGTCCAGAAGGCGCAAAGGGGCCATCCTGGCAGTAGATTGCCCCCGCAGTGCTCTAGACTAGCCTGAGGGCAGCCCGCCCATGGCAGCTGAGAGGATTATCCCAGAGACTGTCTCCCGGTGTGCAGGTAACCAGTTCAGGCTGCGGAAGCCAGAGCAAGGTTTAGAAGGTGCAAAAGGGCCTATCCTTGCAGTAGAACCCACCCAGCATTGTTGCCACGCCCCCACAGTGCTATAAGGTAGCCTGAGGGTGGCCCCACCCATGACAGCTCAGGGGATTATTGCAGAGACTGCCTCCCGGTGTGTGGGTAACCAGCGCAGGCTGCAGAAGCCAGAGCAAGATCCAGAAGGCATGAAAGGGTCTATCCTTTCAGCAGAATGCACCTGGCATGGTTGCCATACCCCTGCAGTGCTCTAGGCTAGCCTGAGGGTGGCACTGCCAACGGCAGCTCAGGGGATTATCCCAGAGAATGCCTCCTACTGTGCAGTAACCAGCACAGGCTGCAAAGAATGTCAAAGCAAAGGCGAGCAGAAAGGGACTTTGTTCTCCCAGCTGACACATGTGTCACCTGCCTGCTACCACTTCTATCGCCAGGAAAAGACAGAAAAATAAGGTCAAGTTAAAAATCACACACACAACCCCAGAGAGAGGGCTTAGTGGGATAGATTTAAACAATCTTCCTGAAAAAGAATTCAGAATAAAAGTCATAACCATGCTGATGAACCTACAGAGAAATATGCAAGAGCTAAGGGATGAAGTCTGGAGGGACATTACAGGAATGAAACAATCGATTAATGGGCTTAAGAGCAGACAGGACAAGGTGCAAGAGACTGTTAATGGAATAGAAATCAGAAAACAGGAATACAGAGAATCTAAACCAGAGAGAGATAAAAGGATCTCTAGGAATGAAACAATATTAAGAGAACTGTGTGACCAATCCAAACGGAAAAATGTTTGCATCTAAAGGGTACAAGAAGAAGAGAGAGAAAAAGGGATAGTAAGTGTCTTTGACGAAATAATTGCTGAAACTCCCCAAGCTCGGGAAGGAAATAGTTTCTCAGACCACGGAAGCCCACAGATCTCCCAACACAAGGGACCCAAGGAGGACAACACCAAGACATATAATAATTAAAATGGCAAAGATCAACGACAAGGACAGAGTATTAAAGGCAGCGAGAGAGAGAAAAAAGATCACCTACAAAGGAAAACCCATTAGGCTATCATCAGACTTCTCAACAGAAACCTTACAGGCCAGAAGAGAATGGCATGATATATTTAATGCAATGAAACAGAAGGGACTTGAACCAAGAATATTGTATCCAGCACAATCAATATTTAAATATGAGGGATGGATTAAACAATTCCCAGACAGGCAAAAGTTAAGGGAATTTGCCTCCCACAAACCACCTCTACAGGATATTTTAAAGGGACTGCTCTAGATAGAAGCACTTATAAGACTAAATAGAGATCAGGCAAAAAATAAAATCAACACTCCACAAAAAAAAAATTCAAAGGAAACACAAAAGAGTACAGAAAAAAAACACATAACATATAAAGAACAGAGGAGGAAGAATAAGAAGGGAGAGAAATAACGAAGCATCAGACAGTGTTTATAATAGAATAATAAGAGAGTTAAGTTAGATAGATAGATAGTAAAGAAGCTTCCCTTGAACCTTTGGTAACCACGAATCAAAAGCCTGCAATGGCAATAAGTACAAATCTATCGATAATCACCCTAAATGTAAATGGACTGAATGCACAAATCAAAAGACACAGAGTAATAGAAGGAATAAAAAAGCAAGACTCATCTATATGCTACTTACAAGAGACTCACCTCAAACCCAAAGACGTACACAAACTAAAAGTGAAGGGATGGAAAAAGATATTTCATGCAAACAACAAGGAGGAAAAAGCAGGTGTTGCAGTACTTGTGTCAGAAAAAATAGAGTTCAAAACAAAGAAAGTAGCAAGAGATAAAGAAGGACATTATATGATGATAAAAGGGTCAGTCCAACAAGAGTGTATAGCCATTATAAATATATATGCACCCAACACAGGAGTGCTGACATATGTGAAACAAATACTAACAGAATTAAAGGAGGAAATAGACAGCAATGCATTCATTTTGGGAGACTTCAACACACCAATACTCCAAAGGACAGATCAACCAGACAGAAAATAAGTAAAGACACAGAGGCACTGAACAACACACTAGAACAGATGGACCTAACAGACATCTACAGAACTCTACACCCAAAAGCAACAGGATACACATTCTTCTCAAGTGCCATGGAACATTTTCCAGAATAGACCACATACTAGGCCATAAAAAGAACCTCAATAAATTCAAAAATATTGAAATCCTACCAACCACCTTCTCAGACCACAAAGGTATAAAACTAGAAATAAATTGTGCAAAGAAAACAAAAAGCCTTACAAACACATGGAGGCTTAACAGCATGCTCCTAAATAATCAATGGATCAACGAACAAATTAAAACAGAGATCAAGCAATATATGGAGACAAATGAAAACAACAGCACAAGTCCCAACTCTGTGGGATGCAGCAAAGGCAGTTATAAGAGGAAAGTATATTGCAATCCAGGCCTATTTAAAGAAGGAAGAAAAATCCCAAATGAATAGTCTAAAGTCACAATTATTGAAATTGGAGGAAGAAGAGAATAAATGAGAAACAAAGTCACCAGAATGAGAGACATAATATAGATTAGAGAAGAAATAAATAAAATTGAGAAGAATAAAACAATAGAAAAAATTAATGAAAACCAGGATTTGTTCTTTGAAAAAATAAAAAAATAGAATAACCCCTAGTCAGACTCATTAAGAGAAAAAGAGAATCTACACACATAAACAAAATCAGAAATGAGAAAGGAAAAATCATGACAGACCCCAAACAAATACAAAGAATTATTAGGAATACTATGAAAATCTATATGCTAACAGGCTGGAAAACCTAGAAGAAATGGACAACTTCTTAGAAAAATACAACCTTCCAAAATTGACCAAGCAAGAAACAGAAAACCTAAACAGACCAATTACCAGCAATGAAATGGAATCGGTAATCAAAAAACTACCCAAGGAAAAAAAACCCAGGCCAGATGGATTCACCAATGAATTTTAACAGACATATAGAGAAGAAATAATACCCATTCTCCTTAAAGTTTTCCAAAAAATAGAAGAGGAGGGAATACTTTCAAACTCATTCTATAAAGCCAGCATCACTCCAATACCAAAACCAGGCAAAGACCCCACCAAAAAAGAAAATTACAGACCAATATCCCTGATGAACATAGATGCAAAAATACTCAACAAAATATTATCAAACCAAATTCAAAAATACATCAAGAGGATCAGACACCATGATCAAGTGGGAATCATCCCAGGGATGCAAGGATGGTACAACATTCGAAAATCCATCAACATCATCCACCACATCAACAAAAAGAAGAACAAAAACCACACGATCATCTACATAGATGCTGAAAAAGCATTCAACAAAATTCAACATCCATTCATGATAAAAACTCTTAACAAAATGGGTATAGAGGGCAAGTACCTCAACATAATAAAGGCCATATATGACAAACCCACAGCCAACATCATACTTAACAACGAGAAGCTGAAAGCTTTTCACCTAAGATTGGGAACAAGACAGGGATGCCCAGTCTCTCCACTGTTATTCAACATAGTACTGGAGGTCCTGGCCACAGCAATCAGACAAAACAAAGAAATACAAGGCATCCAGACTGGTAAAGAAGAAGTCAAACTGTCACTATCTGCAGATAATATGACACTGTACATAACAAACCCTAATGAATCCACTCCAAAACTACTAGAACTAATATCTGAATTCAGCAAAGTTGCAGGATACAAAATCAATACACAGAAATCTGTTGCTTTCCTATACACTAATGATGAGCTAACAGAAAGAGAAATCAGGAAAACAATTCCATTCACAATCACATCAAAAAGAATAAAATACCTAGGACTAAACCTAACAAAGGAAGTGAAATACCTATACCCTGAAAACTACAAGACACTCCTAAGAGAAATTAAGAGGACATTAACAAATGGAAATAACATCCCATGCTCTTGGCTAGGAAGAATAAATATTGTCAAAATGGCTATACTACCTAAAGCAACCTACAGATTCAATGCAATCCCTGTCAAAATACCAACAGCATTCTTCAATGAACTGGAACAAATAATTCTAAAATTCATATGGAACCACAAAAGACCCCAAATAGCCAAAGCAATCCTGAGAAGGAAGAATTAAAAAGGGGCAATTATGCGCCCTGACTTCAAGCTCTACTACAAAGCCACAGTAATCAAGACAGTTTGGTACTGGCAAAAGAACAGACCCACCGACCAATGGAACAGAATAGTGTCCAGACATTAACCCAAACATATACAGTCAATTAATATACAATAAAGGAGCCAAGGACATACAATGGGGAAAGACAGCCTCTTCAACAGCTGGTGTTAGCAAAACTGGACAGCTACATGTAAGAGAATGAAACTGGACTACTGTCTAACCCCATACACTAATGTAAACTCAAAATGGATCAAAGACCCGAATGTAAGTCATGAAACCATATAACTCTTAGAAAAAAACATAGGCAAATATCTCTCGGACATAAACATGAGAGACTTCTTCATGAACATATCTCCCTGGGCAAGGGAAACAAAAGCAAAAATGAACAAGTGGAACTATATCAAGCTGAAAAGCTTCTGTACAGCAAAGGACACCATCAGTAGAACAAAAAGACATCCTACAGTATGGGAGAATATATTCATATGTGACATACCAGATAAGGGGTTGACATCCAAAATATATAAAGAACTCACGCACCTCAACAAACAAAAAGCAAATAATCCAATTAAAAAATGAACAGAGGATCTGATTGGACACTTCTCCAAAGAAGAAATTCAGATGGCCAACAGGCAAGTGAAAATATCCTCCACATCGCTAATCATCAGAGAAATGCAAATTAAAACCACAATTAAATATCACCTCACACCAATTAGGATGCCCAACGTCCAAAACACAAACAACAACAAATGTTGGTGAGGATGCGGAGAAAGTGGAACCCTCCTACACTGCTGGTGGGAATGCAAATTAGATCAACCATTGTGGAAAGCAGTATGGAGGTTCCTCAAAAAACTCAAAATAGAAATACTATTCGACCCAGGAATCCCACTCCTAGGAATTTACCCTAAGAATGCAGCAACCCAGTTTGAAAAAAACATATGCACCCTATGTTTATTGCAGCGCTATTTACAATAGCCAAGAAATGAAATCAACCTAAGTGTCCATCAGTAGATGAATGGATAAATAATATATGATACATATACACAATGGGATATTATTCAGCCATGAGAAGAAAACAAATTCTACCATTTGCAACAACATGGATGGAGCTAGAGGGTATTTCGCTCAGTGAAATAAGCCAGGCAGAAAAAGACAAATGTCAAATGATTTCACTCATCTGTGGAGTATAAGAACAAAGAAAAAAACTGAAGGAATAAAACAGCAGCAGAAGAACCCAAGAATGGACTAACAGTTACCAAAAGGAAAGTGACTGGAGAGGATGGGTGGGAAGGGAGGGACAAGGGGGGAAAAGGGGCATTATGATCAGCAGACATAATGTAGGGGTGGCACAGGGAGGGCTGGACAACTCAGAGAAGACACGTAGTGATCCTATAGCATCTCCGTATGCTGATGGACAATGACTGTAATGGGGTACGTCGGCGGGGGCTTGATAATGTGGGGAGTCTAGTTACCATAATGTTGCACATGTAATTGTAGATTAATGATGGCAAAATAAAATAATAAAAACTTAAAGTTAGTAACACAGCTAATAGTGAAAGACTGAATGCTTCCCCCTAAGATTTCACCACTTCTATTCAAGTTTGTGCTAGCCAGGACAGTTAAGCAAGAAAAAGAAATAAAATGTACCCACATTGAAAAGAAAGAAGTAGAACTCCTTTCACAGATGACAAGATCTTGAACATAGAAATCCTAAGGAATGACACACACACACACACACACACAGTTAATATATTTAACAAAGTGTTCAGTATGATTGTCAGATACAAGATCAATATACAGACAGCAATTTTCATGTTTATGCATTATAAATGAATAATTTGAAAAGAAAAGCAAGAAAATTCTATTTGTAATAGCATCAAGAAGAAATCAAATTAGGAATAAATATTTTAAAGTACAAAACTTGTACACTGAAAATTACAAAACATTGTTGAAAAAAATTAAATAAGACCTAAATAAATGGGAAGACATTCCCTGTTCATAGATTGGAAATTTTAATAATGTTAAAACTACAACTGTACCCAAATTGATCTACAGATTTAATCCAATCCCTACCAAAATCCCGACTGCCTTTTTGCAGAGCTACTGCTAATATTCATATAGAAATGCAAGGGACCATAGTAGTCAAAACAGTTTGAAAAAGAACAGTTTTGGAGGACTCATCCTTTCAAATTCAAAACTTACTACAAAACTATAATAATCAACACACTGTCATACTGACATAATGACAGACATAGAGATAAAAGGAATGAAACTGAGAATCCAGACATGAGAATGATTTTCAACAAGAGTGCCAAACAAAAGAGGAAAAAGGGTGCCAAGAGGAAAGAATGGTCATTTCAATGAAATGATGTCGTGATTGTGACTTTGCTTGTAATTGGTTTATTGGATTACACGCAAAAAATGAAGTTAGACACTGATCTCACACCACACCAAAAGCTAACTCACATGGATTCAAGACATAATATAAAAAGCTATAAAAAGTCTAGAAGAGGCAAAAAAAGGAATATAAGGCCAGGAAGATGGCAGCATAAGCAGGGAGGTGGAAATCTCCTCCCAAAACCATATATATTTATGAAAATACAACAAATACAACTATTCCTAAAAGAGAGACCAGAAGATATAGGATGGCACCCAGCCTGCAGCTACACTTGAGAGGACTCGGCACCCTGAGAAGCGGGTAAGATACGGAACCACGACCCGGCACGACCTGAGCACGCCCCTACCCCAGCGCACAGGCGGGATGAGAGGATTCAAAGTGGGGAGGGAGTGGAAGTACAGGCCGTGAAATAACCAGCCCTGGTGATCTGCCGCCGGGAGCGCTGACACACATCACGCAGTGTATTGGAGATTGGAGAGTCAGAGGTGCAGGATCTGAGCTGGGGAATGCACCCAGGTCCTTTCAGCCAGCTCCCCAGGACAAAGGAAAAGCGTGTGCCTTTTTAGCAGTCTTAAAGAGACAGGGGCCCAACTGAGGAGCAGGATCATCCCAGCACACTCAGCCCAGCACACTAGGAGTCCTGGGGAATTTCGGACACATTGGCTGGCGACTGGGAAAAAGTAGCCACACTGAGACTTCCCACAGAGATCAGCAGCCTCCCATTCGATCCCAACCCTGGCCAGAGATACAAAGGGCCCTGGGGAGCACCACGACCGTGACTGCATAATAGTGGTGCACCAGCGCCACCTACAGCATCCACACCGAATCTACTCCTGGCGGGTACTTTTTTCTTTCTTTCTTTCCTTTCTACCTTTCTTTTTTCTTTCTTTCTTTTCTCTTTTCTTTCTTTTCTTTCCTTTTTTCTCTTTTTTCTTTTTTTATTTTCATTCTTCTTAAAAGTCTGAAAGAGGCCAGCTGAAATACGTGGCACCTACCAGCAACCGCTTCTATCACCATAAAAAAGACAGAGGAATATGGTACAAACAAAGCTTACCCAGACCCAGACAACACCAGAGGGGGAGTCTGATGGGATGGTTATGCACAATCTTCCTGAAAAAGAATTTTGAATAAAAGTCATAACCATACTGATGGATCTACAGAGAAATATGCAAGAGCTGAGGGAGGAAGCGAGGGAAGTGAGGAAAGACAATGCAGAAATCAGACAAGCAATTGACGGGCTTAGCACCAGACTGGACGAGATGCAAGAGACTGTTAATGGAATAGAAATCAGAGAACAGGAATACAGAGAAGCTGAGGCAGAGAGAGATAAAATGATCTCTAGGAATTAAAGAATATTAAGAGAACTGTGTGACCAATCCAAACGGAATAATATTCACATTATAGGAGTACCAGAGGAAGAAGAGAGAGAAAAAGGGATAGAAAGTGTCTTTGAAGAAATAATTGCTGAAAACTTCCCCATGCTGAGGAAGGAAATAGTCTCGCAGTCCACGGAAGCCCACAGATCTCCCAACACAAGGAACCCAAGGAAGACAACAACAAGACACATAAAAATTAAAATAGCAAAGATCAAAGATAAGGACAGAGTATTAAAGGCAGCTAGAGAGAGAAAAAAGATTACCTACAAAGGAAAACCCATCAGACTATCATCAAATTTCTCAACAGAAACCTTAGAGGACAGAAGAGAATGACATGATATATTTCACATAATGAAATAGAAGGGCCTTGAACCAAGAATACTGTATCCAGCACGATTATCATTTAAATATGACGGAGGGATTAAATAATTTCCAGACAAGTGAAAGCTGAAAGGGTTTGCCTCCCATAAACCACCTCTACAGGATATCTTAAATGGACTGCTCTAGAGGGAAGCACCCCTAAGGATCAAAAGATGTCACTAGAGAAAATAAAATCATAGCAAAGAAAGCAGACCATCCAAATACTAACTAAAGGCAAAGAATAAAACACCTAGTATATAAAGAATGGAGGAGGAAGAATAAGAAGGGAGATAAATAACGAAGCATCAGACAGAGTTTACAATAACTTAACAAGAAAGTTAAGTTAGATTGTCAGATAGTAAAGAAGCAACACTTGAAATTTTGGTAACCACAAATCAAAAGCCTGCAGTGGCAATAATATGTATATATCGATAATCGCCTAAATGTAAATGGACTGAATGCACCAATCAAAAGAAACAGAGTAACAGAATGGATAAAAAAAAGCAACACCCATCTATATGCTACTTACAAGAGACTCATCTGAAACCCAAAGATATACACAGACTAAAAGTGAAGGGATGGAAAAAGATATTTCATGCAAACAACAAGGAGAAAAAAGCAGCTGTTGCAGTACTTGTTTCAGACAAAATAGAGTTCAAAATGAAGAAAGTAGCAAGAGATAAAGAAGGACATTACATAATGATAAAAGGGTCAGTCCAACAAGAAGATATAACCATTATAAATATATATGCACCCAACACTGGAGCGCTGGCATATGTGAAACAAATACTAACAGAAAAAGGAGGATATAGAAAGCAATGCATTCATTTTAGGAGACTTCAACACACCACTCACTCCAAAGGACAGATCAACCAGACAGAAAATAAGTAAAGGCACAGAGGCACTGAACAACACACTAGAACAGATGGACCTAACAGATATCTACAGAACTCTACACCCAAAAGCAACAGGATACACATTCTTCTCAAGTGCACAAGAAACATTTTCCAGAATAGATCACATACTAGGCCACAAAAGGAACCTCAGTAAATTCAAAAACATTGAAATTCTTCCAACCAACTTCTCAGATCACAAAGGTATAAAACTAGAAATAAATTGTGGAAAGAAAACAAAAAGGCTCATAAATACATGGAGACTTAACAACATGCTCCTAATTAATCAATGGGTTAACGATCAAATCAAAACAGAAATCAAAGAATTTATGGAGACTAATGACAACAACAACACAAAACCACAACTTCTGTGGGATGCAGCAAAGGCAGTTCTAAGAGGAAAGTATATTGCAATCCAGGCCTATTTAAAGAAGGAAGAACATTCCCAAATGAATACTCTAAAGACACAATTACTGAAATTGGAAAGGGAAGAATAAATGAGGCCCAAAGTCACCAGAAGGAGGGACAGAATAAAGATTATTGAAGAAATAAATAAAATTGAGAAGAATAAAACAATAGAAAAAATCAATGAAACCAAGAGCTGGTCTTTGAAAAAATTAAAATATAGATAAACCTCTAGCCAGACTCATTAAGAGAAAAAGAGAATCCACACACATAAACAGAATCACAAATGAGAAAGGAAAAATAATGACAAACCCCACAGAATACAAAGAATTATAAGAGAATATTATGAGAATCTATATGCTAAGAAGCTGGAAAACACAGAAGAAATGGACTTCTTAGAAAAATACAACCTTCCAAGACTGACCAAACAAGAAACAGAAAAACTAAACAGACCAATCAACAGCAACGAAATTGAATCGGTAATCAAAAAATTACCCAAAAACAAAACCCACAGACCAGATGGATTCACCTCTGAATTCTACCAGACATATAGAGAAGAAATAACACCCATTCTCCTTAAAGTTTTTCAAAAAATAGAAGAGGAGGGAATACTTCCAAACTCTTTCTATGAAGCCAGGATCACTCTAATACCACAACCTGGCAAAGACCTCACCAAAAAAGAAAATTACAGACCAATATCCCTGATGAACGTAGATGCAAAAATACTCAACAAAATATTAGCAAACCAAATTCAAAAATACATCAAGAGGATCATACACCATGATCAAGTGGGATTCATCTCAGGGATGCAAGGATGGTACAACATTCGAAAATCCATCAACATCATCCACCACATCAACAAAAAGAAGAACAAAAACCACATGATCATCTCCATAGTTGCTGAAAAGGCATTCAACAAAATTCAACATCCATTCATGATAAAAAACTCTCAATAAAATAGGTAAGGAGGGCAAATACCTCAACATCATAAAGGCTATATATGACAAACCCACAGCTAGCATCATACTTAACAGTGAGAAGCTGAAAGCTTTTCATCTAAGATCGGGAACAAGACAGGAATGCCCATTCTCTCCACTGTTATTCAACATAGTACTGGAGGCCCTAGCCATGGCAATCAGACAAAACAAAGACATACAAGGCATCCAGATTGGTAAAGAAGAAGTCAAATTGTCAATATTTGCAGATGACATGATACTGTACATGAAAAACCCTAAAGACTCCACTCCAAAACTACTAGAACTAATATCTGAATTCAGCAAAGTTGCAGGATACAAAATTAACACACAGAAATCTGTTGCTCTCCTATACACTAATGATGAGCTAACAGAAAGAGAAATCAGGAAAACAATTCCATTCACAATTGCATCAAAAAGAATAAAATACCTAGGAATAAACCTAATGAAGGAAGTGAAAGACCTATACCCTGAAAACTATGAAGCACTCCTAAGAGAAATTTAAGAGGACACTAACAAATGGAATTTCATCCCATGGTCTTAGCTAGAAAGAATAAATATTGTCAAAATGACTATACTACCTAAAGCAATCTACAGATTCAACATAATCCCTATCAAACTACCAACAGCTTTCTTCAATGAACTTGAACAAATAATTCTAAAATTCCTATAGAATCACAAAAGACCCCGAATAGCCAAAGCAATCCTGAGAAGGTGGAATCAAACAGGGGGAATTACGCTCCCTGACTTCAAGCTCTACTACAAAGCCACAGTAATCAAGACAATTTGGTATTGGCACAAAAACAGACCCACAGACCAGTGGAACTGAATAGAAAATCCAAACATTAACCCAAACATATATAGTCAATTAATATATGATAAAGGAGCCTTGGATATACAATGGGGAAAGACAGCCTCTTCCACAGCTGGTGTTAGCAAAACTGGAAAGCTACATGTAAGAGAATGAAACTGGAATACTGTCTAACCCCATACACTAAAGTAAACTCAAAATGGATCAAAGACCTGAATGTAAGTCATGAAACCGTAAAACTCTTAGAAAAAAACACAGGCAAAGATTTCTTGCACATAAACATGAGAGACTTCTTCATGAACATATCTCCCCGGGCAAGGGAAACAAAAGCAAAAATGATCAAGTGGGACTATATCAAGCTGAAAAGCTTCTGTACAGCAAAGGACACCATCAGTAGAACAAAAAGACATCCTACAGTATGGGAGAATATATTCATAAATGACGTATCCAATAAGGGGTTGACATCCAAAATATATAAAGAACTCACGCACCTCAACAAACAAAAAGCAAATAATCCAATTAAGAAGTGGGCAGAGGACATGAATAGACACTTCTCCAAAGAAGAAATTCAGATGGCCAACAGGCACATGAAAAAATGCTCCACATCGTTAATCATCTGAGAAATGCAAATTAAAACCACAATGAGATATCACCTCCCACCGGTAAGGATGGCCAACATCCAACACACAAATAACAACAAATGTCGGTGAGGATGTGGAGAAAAGGGAACCCTCCTACACTGCTGGTGGGAATGCAAATTAGTTCAACCATTGTGGAAAGCAGTATGGAGGTTCCTCAAAAAACTCAAAATAGAAATACCAGTTGACCCAGGAATCCCACTCCTAGGAATTTACCCTAAGAATGCAGCAGCCCAGTTTGAAAAAGACAGATGCACCCCTATGTTTATCGCAGAACTATTTACAATAGCCAAGAAATGGAAGCAACCTAAGTGCCCATCAGTAGATGAATGGATAAAGAAGATGTGGTACATATACACAATCTAATATTATTCAGCCATAAGAAGAAAACAAATCCTACCATTTGCAACAACATGGATGGCGCTAGAGGGTATTATGCTCAGTGAAATAAGTCAAGTGGAAAAAGACAAGTATCAGATGATTTCACTCATATGTGGAGTATAAGAACAAAGAAGAAATCTGAAAGAACAAAACAGCAGCAGACTCACAGAACCCAAGAACGGACTAATAGTTACCAAAGGGAAAGGAACTGAGGAGGATGGGTGGGAAGGGAGGGACAAGGGGGAAAAAGAGGCATTACAACTAGCAGATGTAATGTTGGAGGGGGCACGGGGAGGGCTGTACAACTCAGAGAAGACAAGTAGTGATTCTATAGCTGCTCACTACGCTGATGGACAATGACTGTAATGGGGTTGGTAGGGGGACCTGATGAAGGGGATAGTTTAATAACCATAATATTGCACATGTAACTGTATATTGAGGATACCAAAATAAAAAATAAAAAAAGTCTAGAAGAAAACATAAAATATAACTTTATGACTTTGTGTTAATGTTTTTTGTAGATATAACATCAAGAGCATGAGCAATAAAAATAAATACCCTGTACGTCATAAAAATAATTTTTTTTTTTGCTTCAAACGATACTATCAAGAAAGGAAAGAGAAAACCCACATATTAGAAGAATGTATTTGGAAAGCATATATCTAATAGTTTACTACCCAGACTATTATAAAAAGGTTAGAACTCAACACAAATGACTTAATTTTTAAATAGGCAAATTATTTAAATACATGTATCTCCAAAGAAGATATGCATACAAATTGCAAACAAGCACATGAAAAAATGCTCAACACATTAGTTATTAAGGAAATTTGAATTAAAATCACATTAATACCACTTTATACCAACTAGGATTAAAAAAAAGATAGATGGTATCTTTAACTAGTATTGGTGAAGATATAGATAAAGTAGAACCCTTATCATTGCTGGTAGGGTCACAAGATGGTGCAGCCCCTTTGGGACAGTTTGGCAGCTCCTCAAAATGTTAAACATAGTTATCATATGACTCAGAAATCCCATCTTTAATATATATCTAGGAAAATTAAAATATATATCCACACAAAAACGTGCATAAGTGTTTAAAGTAGTATCATTCACCAGAAAAGCATAAACAATCCAAATATCTATCAACTTATGAATGGGTAAAATTAATGTGTTTTGGTCATAGAATGGAATGTTATTCAGCCATAAAGAATAATGAAGTACTAATTCAAGCTACAACATGAATAAATCTGTGGAACTTTTACTCAACTTAAGCCAGACATAAAAGATCACATTCTTTGTGATTCTATTATCTGAAATGTACAGAATAGGCAAATTCATAGACACATAAAGTAGATTAGTGGTTGCCAGGGTCTGAGAATGCTAATCAGTGCCAGATTTGTTTTGGGGGTGATAGATTTTATTTGTTTGTTTTGATTTTACATATTTTTTTTATAAATGGAAGTCTGTACCTCTTCATCCCCTTCACATATTTCACCTATTCCTCATGGCAACCACCAGTTTGTTCTTTGTATGTATGAGCCTTTTTCTGTTTTGGTTGTTTGTTTTGTTTTAGATTCCACATATAAGTGGAATCACATAGTATCTGTCTTTGTCTGACTTGTTTTTCATAGCACATGATGGTCTGGGTCCATCCATGTTGTCACAAATGGCAAGATTTCATTCTTTTATGGCTAAATAATATTCCAGGGTATACATGTACCACATTTTTTTTATCCATTCATCTACTGATGGACACCTAGGTTGCTTCCACATCTTGGCTATTGTAAATAATGCTGCAATAAACATAGGGGAGCATATATCTTTTTTAATTAGTGTCTTCGTTTTCTTTGGGTAAATATCCAGAAGTGGAGTTACTGGATCATATGGTGTCTCTAGTTTTAATTTTTGGGAAACCGTCTTACTGCTTTCCATAGTAGCTGCACCAATTTGCACTCCCAGCAACAGTGTAGGAGGACCCCCTTTTCTCCACATTCTCGCTAACAGTTGTCATGTCTTGTCTTTTTGGTAGTAGCCATTCTGACTGGTTTGAGGCAATATTTCAGTGTGGTTTTGATTCGCATTTCTCTGATGATATCTTTTCATGTGCCTGCTGGCATCTGTATTTCTTCTTTTGAAAGATATCTATTTAGGTTCTCTGCCCAATTTTTAATTGGACTTTTTGTGGGTTTTTTGGTGTTGAGTCATATGAGTTCTGCATATACCTCAGATGTCAACCCCTTTCAGCTACGTCCTTTGGGAGTTTCTTCCCCTGCACAGCGGGCTGCCTTTTCACTTTGTCCCTGGCTTCCTTCCCTGTGCAGAAGCTTTTTAGTTTGATGTAGCCCCACTTGTTTATTTTTGCTTTTTTTCCCCTTGCATGGGTAGACATGTTCAGAAAAAAGTGCTGTCAACTATATCTAAGAGTTTACTGCCTATTTGTTTTCCTAAAAGCTTTATGATTTCGGGTCTTTCATTTGGATCTTTAATCAATTTTGAGTTTATTTTAGATCATAATCTAAGACAGTGGTCCAGTTTCATTTTCTTGCATGTAGCTGTCCAGTTTTCCCAACACCACTTATTAAAAAACTGCCTTTTCCCTATTGTATATTCTTGCTTTGTCAACAATTTAAAGTTAGATAGTGGTGGTGGTTATATAACCCTGTGGGGATACCAAAAACCACTGATTTTTGCATTTTAAAAGGGTGAATTTTTTTTCACGTTAATTATATCTCATTAAAGCATTTATAAGAAACAGAATTTGGTCCCTGAAGTAATAAGAGCATTAACTCTCCCCATTAACACACTATTTAGAATGCACTCTCATTTAAGAAGCCCACCACATGACATTCTCATCTAACTCCCTCTGCTTACTTTTTATATGCTACCTATGATTACTCATTTCACCATACTATATCTCTTTTTACCTCTTCCTCCACTTCCAATTGAATCTGTGAATCTCTCTGTTGTCCCAAGTACCCCAGGGCTCATGTGTGTGATACGCCCCTGCCAGGGCTGCTCTGTGGGGCTCTGTGGGGCAGTCCAAGCTCACTCAGGGTGGCACTTTCCACCTGCGTGTAGACACCAGGGTTTGAAGAACCTTGGCCGTCTCATTAAGTAAGTGCTTCCATTTAAAGTTTTAAGCAAGGCTTGGTCACTTTTACTTCGTATTTATCATTCTGACAGTGAGCAGGTCTATTTTTTACTTATAGGAATGCTGAAAGGTATAATAACATGGCCACTTTAGTTATGTGGGCATTGTAGGTGAGAGAAACGCTGAAGAAAGAGCATGTCTATTATGTTGTGTCAGATGAGATTGGCAGGTCTTTGTTGCCTGAGAATGAAACCATTTATACTATCTGAAAAGGCATACATGTGCTCAGAGATCAGGTAGTACAGAATGACCCAGAAGCTGAGAATTAGTAAACAGAACGGTGTGTTTTCAAAGAAACTGATACCATACTAGGATTTAAAAATAGAAATATGTGAAACAAGAGCCACGCTGATCCCAACTCACACACAAAGCTCACATCCTGCGTCCCCAAACCACCGCTGTCCCTCAGCCCAGCCCTTCCCCAGCCCTCACCCAAACCAGGGACACTGCCCCAAACGCTCCTCGGCCTGCATTTGAATCCCCTAAAACTGGCCTTGAGCACAACCTCTAGACACATCTGTCTAAAAGGACATCTGTCCATAATCCACAAGATTATAGTTACACCATAAGGGGAGCCCTTTTTCTTAGCATCCTTGCCTTGTCATCCTTGTGACCCTGTCTTGATTAAATGTTTTGCATCTCCGGATTCATAGTCACCCATTCATTGAGCACCACCACACACATAGTCATCCATTCACTGAGCACCACCGCACACATCTAAGGCCTCACTTTGTATAGCATATTTAATCCTCCCAACAAAACTGTCCCACTTGATGGGAAAAGACATTGAATAAATTTTCAAGTTTGCTCAGGTGGAAAGAGTCGGGCTGCCCCACTTCCGCTGTTGTACAGCCTCGCCTGGTCTCCTCCGCTGCCGTCGCTCCATCTCCCGTGCTCTCTGGGTCCTGCAGGCAGTTATGAGTATTGCTTCTCTCCCAGCATGCCCACTTTTCCTGTCTGCTTGGCACACTACTTTCAGGGCCAGGTCAAATGGCAGCTCTCTGCAAAGCCTCCCTGACTCCTTAAAAGCTGCCACGGCTGGCATTTCCTCATTCCCTGCACAGTCAGGACCCCTTCTTTGGGACTGTAGTCCTAGAACTGAAGGGAAGTGGGCCTTTTTTTCCCATGAAGGTGTGGCATGTAGTAGAAATAAGAGAATGAAGAGATGACTCCAGCAATTTACACTGACATGACCTCTGTAGAATGGTATTTTTAGCTTGCAAATCTATAATTTGAAATATGCCTTATTTGGATCAAGAAACTAAGGAGTACTAAAATCGGAAGGTACTGTACAGACCCTGTGTGTAAGTTTTGTTATACAGCAGCTCAGCCAGTGTGTTTGCAAATTTCCAAGGATGAGCTACTCACCATTCCACAGGGCAAATTCATTCCATTTTTTTAAATAACTCCAGCATTTCTGAGTTCTTAGAATGACCTACACACCTTCATGCTTTGCAGGGACACTTGCTCCACCTGAGACACTTCTCCTCATGCTTCCTCAGAGCTCTGCTCAAACCTGCCTGGCCCAGGGCAGCCTGACCTTGCAGGCAGGGCAGGGTGTCCATCACAGCCCCTCATAGCTCTTTGAACCTCCCAGTCATAGATTTATCAGAGCCACAGACACAGTCCATTCCGCTGTTAGAATATACAGTTGACCCTTAAGCAATGCAGGATTTAGGGGCACCAGCCCCCTGTGCATTCAAAAATCCCTGTGTAACTTTTGACTCACCCAAAATGTACTGACTAATAGCCTACTGTTGACTGGAAGCCTTACTGGTAATATACACAGTCATTAAACATGTACTTTGATGTCATGTGTATTATATACTGTATTCTTATAATAAAGCAAGCCAAAGAAAAGAAAGTATTTTTCAAATTGTTGCAGATCTCTAAACTTTTTCAATATATTTATTTTAAGAAGTCCACACACGAGTGAATGTGTGTAGTTCAAACTCACATGGTTCAAGGATCAGCTGTGTGCAGGTCCATGGCTGCCCTGTCCACCATTGCATGCCCAGGGCTCAACATGATAGTTCACATATTGGGCTCACTTAGCATCTCTTAAATAAAATTAATAACCAGATAGAATCATCTTTCTAAAGTTTATTCTTATACTGAGCTGAATACTGTTTCCTATCATTTCCTATCATTATGGACTGCATGTTGTGTCCCCCTAGAATCCACATGCTGAAGCCCTAACCCCACTGTGATGGTACCAGGAGGTGGGCCTTGGGGAGGTCATGAGGGTGGAGCCCCACAATGGCATCAGTGTTGTGATAAGATGAGAAAGAGATTAGAACGCTGCCTCTCTCACTCTTTCAACCTCTCAGCCACGCGAGGACACAGCAAGCAGGAAGCAGGTCCTCACCAGGAACTGAACTGGCCAGCACCTGGGTCTTGGACTTCCCAGGCTCCAGAATTGTGAGAAATGAATTTCTTCTGTTTAAGCCACCCCCATATGTTGTTACAGCAGCCCAAACAGACTAAGACCCTTACCATCCATCTATGTGTCAGCTTGCCCTCCAGTGCCAACGGTGGCATCCTCAGGGCGCTGGCCTGCCAGTGTGGTTCCGTGGGCCCAAAGCTGGAAGTGAAAAGGTATCTTGCTCGGATGGGTGGCTGTGGTCACACAGTTGATGTGGTCTGAGCTCCTGGGTGCTTGAACCTGCAGGAATAAATGCTGTACCTCAGCATGTGATGAACTCAGATCCTCCAGGCTTGAGCAACCCAGAACTCACACCCTTAAACCACTGGCTTCCCCACAGATTCCAGGGCCAGCTCGGACGTTCCTGTAGAAGGCAGCTCACAGAGAGATACTAAGTGCGGGATCTCTCTATGATACGGTGGCCCTCATTTCAGGTGGAGTTTTCTTGTCGTCAAAAGTTAGTAAACTGGAGTCTTCCAGAATGTAAGCAACCCACAGCAGGCTTTGCTTGACCTCTTATTTCTCCCGCTGTGCTCTAAAAGGCATTGTAATCAGGTAGATGTTATTTTGATGATAACATAATCCTCTTAGCAATTATCACCTTATACCTGGCCAGCCTCATGAATTTATGTTAGCTGGCCGGTCCTCTAGTATCTGAGGTTCCCATGTGGGGTGTGCTTGATCTGGGGGCCATGCTGGGTCAGAGTGACCCAGAATGAAAGAGGCAGGTAGGATTGTTACCCAACAGCTCTGAGAATGGAGCCTGTAAACTCTCTCCACTTCCTGAGAGGAAACTTAAGGAATGATTCCTGGAACCACCGAAGATCTCTGATAACTTGGGGATCTCCTGGTCCTCAGTCCAGGAGTTACAACCCCATGGGGTGGCCCAGGAACTCCACCTCTGAGTCCTCAGTGCATATATCCTGGGGTGCCTGAAGATGGTGGGATTGTGGACCTCCAGGATTGCTTAGACCGAGGGTTGATGGGAAGCTAAGACCAGCGAGGACCAGTGTGGACAGTACGACCCCACAGAATCCTTACACTGGCATTACGCAGAAAAAGTACAATATCTGTCCACTGGCCCAACATGAATATGAAAGATTATTTTCCTGTCTTCCTTTTATGAAGCTGGGCAGATTAGAGAATCATAAGATGTCCAATTCATCATGGGCTGGGTTTAACAGTATTTGTCCAAGCTGTTGGGAGCAGGGTAGGTGGTCTGCAGCCGTGTCCTAGTTAGAGTCGTCAGTCTGGCTTAGGCAACATTCTCGCCTGTTTCCTTCACAGAAAGTAATGGAGGGGATTGTGGGAAGTGAGATACAGGTGATGGCCCACTTGGTGGAGGTGTGTGTTTTGCTCATTTGGGAGGTTGACCCCCACACAGGGCTGGGCTTGGTCAGGGGGCCGGCTCAGTGCCTGGGTCAGAGTGCACCCACCAGCCTGCGCCCCTGCTCACCTGCCTTCCTCACCAGCCCAGCTCTGAGGTCAGCCTGCTGCTGCTCAATTCCCAGCTCTGCTATTTACTGGCCATTAGGGCCTGAGTGTTGATACCTTCCCAAAATTCACACATGGCTATCCTAACCCCCAACATGATGGTGTTTGGAAGTGCAGCCTTGGGGAGGAAATTAGGCCATGAGCATGGAGACCACTTGAATGGGATTAGTGCCCTCATAAGAAGAGAACCAGGAGAGCTTGCTTCCTCTCCCTACCTTGGGAGGACACAGGGAGCAGGCAGCTGCCTGAAAACAGGAAGGGGGCCTTCCAGATGCAGGACCTGCCAGTGCGTCCACCTCAGGCTTCCAGCCTCCAGAAAGGTGAGAAGCAGAGGCTTGTTGTCGGGGCCCCCACCCTGTGTGCCTTTGTGACAGCAGCACAGACTGACAGAGACCCTTCAGAGTGACCTGGAGGACATCCTGGTACCTGCTACTCATGTTCTCCGACTGTACATCACAAGATGGATCCATCACCTCTCTTCCCAAATGCTCTGCTTTGCTTATGCAGGTTGAGTGTTCCAGATTTCCTTAACAAGCTCACCATGTTATTACCTGAATGAGCCAAAACCTCCACCTTTTCCTGTGTGGCCCATCTCCCAGCCATAAGTCACAGAGCACGGGCTCCCCTCTCGGACCAGCCAGCTTTTCCATTATTAGCTGCGTGAGCTTGGATGAGTGTCTTGAAGCCTCCAACCTTGAGTGGGCTCATCTGTAAAGTGGGATTGCAATACCTCTCCTTCAGGATCACTGTGAAGGTCAGACACAGTCGTGGGGCTTGGCCCCATGCCTGGCACATGGTAGACACTCAACACCCTGCTGGACACAGTATTTCTCAGTTCCTATTCCAAAATAGACGTTGACACTATGGCTATCCCTTCGTGATGTCAGTTACATATTCAACAACTTCTCAAAAGAATGTATATTTTTTAATTCTGAAAATTATTAAAAATTAAAAGAATTAAAAGATTAAATATTTCTGCTTTTAAGATGGAGAAAACCCTGAGGACACACCTGGTTTGGCGTCACGCTCCGTCTCTCCTGCAGGCTGAAGGGCTGGGCGCACTGACGCACCCAGGCTGGTGGGAACCAGAAGGCTGTCCCCAGCTCCAGTGAGACAGTTACGAGGATTGTTCCAACTTACAATTTAGCTCCTGTGTTTGCTTCTGTGCCCTCTGAACAGATCTGGCCTTGTCGCTGGAACGTTAGATTGTCTGTGGTACCTGTTTAAAAGGGACCTCGGCTGACAGGGACTCGGAAGCTCAGAGCTCTACTTTAAGTTTAGAGCTGGGGGACACTCATGACCAGATGGCTCCGTGGGGCTAGGAAGGACAGCAGCACAGAGAGTTCAGGACCCTGTAGGCCTGGGCACCTGACAAGCTGTCACAGGGGTGGAACCAGCACCCACAGAAGGGCATGCGGGAATCCACGGACGCTATCAAGATGCAATTTTAAATTTGCATTTCTTGGAAGTATGAAAGTAAGATATTTTAGTACATTTGGAAAATATAGAAAAGGCTAAAAAAGGCAATAAAAAGCTCACTTAATACCCACCACCTGGAAATAACCTCTATTAAATTCTGTTTTTCCTCCCAGTGCTTTTTTCTACCTCTTCTTTGTATGGAAAGGGGGATGCTTCTCTGCTGGACTATTTTAAAGGAAAATATCTGGTGGCAATTTTACCTGCCCTGGGGACATTTGGCACAGATAGAAACACTTTGGGTTGTCAGATGCTGGCATCTAGTGGGTAGAATACAGGGATGCTGGTGAACCTCTTATAGTGAGCAGGACACACCCACCCTCGGGTTTATCCCAGCCAAAGGCCACATCCAGGGTTAGACACAGCTGTGCATGGTTCCCCGCATTTGCAGGCACTGGCATCACTTGGTAAAGCCCAGGCTACCAGGCCCCACCCCCAGGGTTTCTGATTCCATAGATCTGGGTGGAATTTGAGGATGTGCACCTCCAACAAGCCCCCAAGGGATGCCGCTGCCCCGACCCACTCTTGGAGGAGTGAGGAAGAGCCCGGAAAGGAAACTGTCAGCTCTTCTCCTGCTCCCTTCTCTCTCTGCCCAGAGACGGAGGATGGAGTCTCCCCACGAGTGAGGGTGGCCCCAAATGTCCCCTGTTATCTACTGGGTGGAGCTAATGAGCAAAAATCCACCAGCCTTAGTGCCTTCCTGGTCTCTCTGCCTGCTGGCAGAGCTCTGGGGTGAGGTGTAGCTCTCCTCATAGCCACACTGGAGAGTGAGTCCCACTCTGTGGGTGCATTGCCTGCCGTCTCTCTCAACCTGGAGCATGTGGATAAAGTCCTTCTGGCCCCATAGCCCGGCTCTCACTCTGGTGGGCCCGGCACTACCACCACAACCCTGTGTTCTCACCACTTCCAAAGTCAGTGTGATGTCATGATTTCCAGGTCAGAAGATGGTGTGGCTTGTGGGTCTCTGTAAGCCTCAACCCAGGGATTTGGACTAAGAATCGACAAGTGGACATGTCCTTATAACTAGCCAGCTGAGGGAGGGACAACACGTGTAGGTAGTTGAGGACTTCTGTCATGGCCCACGTGATATGGGGTTCTGGGGGCTTTACTTCCCTTGCAGGGTCCCAGCAGTCTGCTGTGACCCATGGCCATCCCTCCCTGATTGTGCCTTTAATAGGCCCCAGGCTGTTTTTAAAATGTGCAAACTTTAGTCAGCCCTGGACAAGCAGCTCCTACCAGACAGGGACCTGAGCCTCTGGGGTGAGACAGAAATTGCACACTTGTCTAGAATCAGACAACAGGCTTTGAGCCATTGGCATGGGAACTATTTTTCCTCCCTTTAAAGTGTTTTTCTGCCAGGACTGCAGGCCAGGACTTCAAAAGTGGTAGTGGCTCCTTTGTAGAAGGTCGTCAGAGACCCTGCTACTGAGGTTCTTGCCGTCAAGCCCTCAAGCCATCCGTTCGCGGTGCTGGGGCTGCTGACACGAGCCCAGATGCTCCCATGTCACCAGTGTCTCTGTGGCTAGAGAGGGCGTGGGACCTGCTAAGCCCCAGTCCTCCGGGCCTGTCCACAAGCAACTGAGTCACACTGTCCCAGGGGGTTCAGTGGGATCAGGTGGGGGTTTTCTTTTCTTTTTTAATGTTACATTTATTTTAAGATAACTGAGTTTAGTGTGGAAAAGTGAAACAAATACCCAACAGCACATACACAGTATATCAAAGAGGCAGCCTTTAAAAAACTGATGGAAACTAAGTGCCCATCAGTATATGGATAAAGAAGATGTGGTACATGTACCCAATGGAGCATTATTTGGCCATAAAAAGAAAAGAAATCTTCCCGTTTGCAACATGGATGGAGCTAGAGGGTATTATGCTCAGTAAAATAAGCCAGGCAGAGAAAGACAAATAGCAGATGATCTCACTTATTTGTGGAGTAAAAAAACAAAGCAAAACAGAAGGAACAAAACATTGGTAGACTCACAGACACTGGGAAGGGACTAGTGGTTTTCCCAAGGGGGAGGGCTTGGGGCAGTTGGAGGAGGGGTGTGGATAAAGGGGCGCAATAATTGGCAATCACAATATAGGTTGGTCACAGGGACAGTAGTACAGCATGGAGAATACAATGAATGGTTCTGTAACATCTTACTATGTTGGTAGATAGTGTCTGCACTAGAGGGGGTGAGGATTTAATAATATGGGTAGCTGATGAACCACGGTGTTGTATACTTGAAATCAACATATGATAGTGTATCAATGATACTTTAATAAAAAAATTGTGCTGTAGAAAAGATAAAGAATGTGACCATAAGAAAGGTGCCTGGTTTAATCAGAAAGCATTTGACTTTTCATTTTACACCAAATGTAAATACAGTAATCTCTGAAGGATTTAGCAAAGATTTATTTTTTTCTATTTCCAGACTTGTAAAGTAGACACAAACTTGCTTAGTGAAGCTGATTCTAAGAGCACACAAATATGAGCACAAAGGATAAACTAAATTCAGTGATGAGGGATGCAGGAGTGAACCAGAGGCACCCTGGGCAGGCCTGGCCACCCAAGGTGGCTCCTGACAGCTGGAGAGTGAAGTCACTTCCCTGCAAAAGGGAGCCATTTAGGGTCTCAGCGTGCAGCAGCACCCATATTTGTGCCTTGGATTCCATTTATTTAGCAGAGTTCAGTGCAGTCTTTATAGACAGCCTGCATCCTCTCCAACATGCTTCCTACAATGGAGTGTATGTGAAGCCACAGTATGCAGTGTGGATAAACACCCTATATAGCAGTTTAATGTCAACATTACTCATTCTTCTGAAATAGAAAATGTTTTTCTGAATTAAAGTGACAGACAATTTTTCTTAAGATGCTACATACGTCATGACTCATGCACTAAAATTATTTATACTTAAGATATTCGTAATATCCAAAGAAAATTTACTACAAATTATTAGATATTAACCAATATGACATGCTTATTCATTAATTCCATAAGTATGATTATAAATTAGCATGATTTTAGTGTCTTGTCTTTCATTTCACTAAATTGGGAACACAGCATTCACCGAACAAATAAACACAAATGGTGTGGCTACCTCAGGACCAAGGCGGCTCTTCAGCTAGGGTGTTTCAGGTTCTGACATGAAGCCCAGCTCAGGGAGGCGGGGAAGCCAGTTCCAATTCATCATACACTACTGGTGGCAGTGGTCCCCCGTCCGATGGCCAGGAGGGGGTAGAGCAGCAGGGACTCAGCCAAGAACAGCTCTTCAGACGAGTTTCAAGGGACGATGTTCCTAAAGGTTATTACACCTGAAAGTGCAATCGATCCCAGCAAGCTCTGGTCTGTGCCTAAGCTAACATTCTGCGGGGGAGCACCCTCCATGAACGGCTGAAAGAAGCGTGTGGTGCCATTTAGATGAAAGCCTGCACTGGCAGCCAAAGAGCCCAGGAATCAAACACCAAGAATTAACAGTCTATTGCGTCTTTTATTCATCTGACTGAAAGCCTCGAGAAGGGCCCTTCCTCAGGATGCTGGTGTTCCTCCTGCTCAGGGTGGCGGTGCCTCGGGGTCTGAAGAGGAACTCCCCAGGGGGATGTTTTCCCGCCGGCTCCACCAATCCCAGATCCAGTCCCAGTGCTTCTTCAGGATGCTTTCCACCTCCTGCCTCCTCTCGACATAGTCTACCTCGGACTGACAAGCTGCTGTCCCCGATGATATGGGGATCTGCCTGCGAAGCTCTGATACTACCTTGTGGTGCCTGTGAGAGAGGCGGGCTGTCAGTGAGACCTGTTGAAGCTGTCCGTCTGGATTCGTGCTGGGCATCCAGAAGTGTTTTTCCAGGTCACCATTATAAACAGAGACCGAGGCTGGGACGCAGCTCGCATTCCCGTTGTTGCTGAAGGGTAGGTCGACCCCAGAGCCCTGTAGCCTCTCCTCCTGCAGTCAAAGGGTCCTGCTCTGCAGTGCGGAGTGGAAGGCGCTGCATCCTGGTGGGCTGGAGCGGGGACCCGGGCTGGGGGCGGAGTCTGGTTGAGATGGGCGCAGGTGCGCCAAGGGGACACATGGCTCCAGCAGCCACAGCACAGGGCTCCGACTCTATTATTTTCTGAATAAATAAATTACAAGCCTCAGGCCTGTGTTCGAATTGCAAGAGCTCAGACAGTGAGCTCAACCACGAAGCAATGGTACATGTTATCATGGATCGGTTCAAACACAGAGGGCCGGAATTCTACAGGAATATATACCATTTCTATAGGGTCAGTTGGTTACCAAGCAAAAGCTGAAAAAGCTCTGTAAAACGAGTATACCTCCCACATTTTCTCTAGGATTCCTGGGAAATCAGTGAGAAGCTGGATTGGGTTGAAACTAGATCTTGTCAGAGAAGCAGGTGGAAAAGTTTTGGTTAAACTGCAGTAAAAAGATACCCTCAACCCCCAACCCCAGGATAAGGACTGTAAATCCAGGGCAGGCTCGACACCTCGGGCAGGTAGGTGCCAGGCAGGCAGGGTTTGCCTCTGTCTCATCAACACACGACTGCTGGCCACAGGAATCCAACAGGGAAGAGAGGCTGGGTCCCAGGGTGAGCTGGAATTACACCCCTAACAGGACCCTGGAGGGTGGAGTGACTGCCTGCTGGGCATGTCCCTCCCAGCAGAGTTGAGGTGACTGGATAAGCTTGTACCATGAATGTTTTTGGTAGACTCCAAAATCATTGATTTCATATTTTTCACTTTAGAGGATCCACAGGATAAAATCTGGAAGGAAAACAAGTATCTTAGCCTGAAAGCAAAAAGAGAGTCTAAAGGAAGAACAGCACTGGATAAAAACAGCCTCCACAGCCCTGGAGGGGATGGAGCTGGTATACAGGTAAGAGACAGGCCACCTGACCTTGTAACTGGCTCAGGAAAGTTCGCATCCAAGAGCAGGTGGAGTGACTGTGCACACTCCCTCCAGAAAGGCTGCTTTCCAGGGAGGGGACCCAGAGGCTGGGTGGATCGGCAGAGATGGGGGCAGAGGCTGCAGGGGATGGGGTGCCTTGGAGATGATCTGGCTGTCAGGGTGACGATGACCCCAGACATGCCCCGCCTGCTCCCTACACCAAGTCCTCTGGGATTAGGAGGGAAGGAAAGAAAGTCTGACAATGTTGGATCTGGGATTAAGTTTTCAAATGGATGAGATGAGACTTAATGGACGGCTGACCACAGGAGGATCTGCCAAGATAGGGGCAGGTGGTGTGGATGGCTCTGCCCATGGCACTCCCACCCGGAAGGCCTTCATCTTCACCCCACTGGGTGCTGACTGTTCAGTGTGCACACAGTTCTGCAGCAGGAACTCTAAGGAGTCCTTGCTTCCACTTTGCTCAGGACTCCTTTGGCTGAATGTAAAAGGAAAAAAGGTTGAGAAAGGCAAGTTAGGAAAGTGCTGGAAGTTTGGAAGAACACGTCCGAGAGGCAGAAAAGGGAGCTCCTAAAAGCAGTGTGTTGTGTGCAAACGGAATTTGTAATAACGTCACTCAGCATAGTGATAGATGTCAATCTGGGCAGGAGCAGAGAAAGAGAGTAGAGCAGGAGGCGGCTTTGCAGAGCATTTGTGATCACAGACCATGGAGAGGGTCTGAGGGAGAGGAACCTGGGGAGGCTGGAGAGGAAGCAGCCCCGTGAGGGTGCAGTGTTTTCCAAAAGGCTTCTTGAGGTTGAAGTTGTTGGCATGAAGTAGTTCTAGATTATGACTTGGTGGAAAATGATCATGGTCCTGAGAGGAAGAAGTAAAAAAGAGGTGAAGTGACTGTATTTAAGTAGGTGAAGGATTCTGAGTTACTGTAGACATGACTGGTACATGGCAAGAAGACTGAAGAGATGTCCAGATTCCTTAATAAATATAGGTGAGTGACCTTAAGGGTGTTTGGTGGCAAGGATGAGGAAGGGATGCCAGAGTCTGAGAAATGAGAAGAAGGGGTCCTTGCATGAGCAGGGGAGAATCCTGGGATTGCAAAGGGAAGCCACGATTTCCCGTGGGCTGTGGGTATGTGCACACAAAAGACAGACATATCAAAAGGCCCACCAGGGAAACGATGTCCTTGAAAGCAATCTGGTTTCCACTAAGGCAAGCAGCTGGGGGATGCATGCTGGGAACAGGATGCAGAGTGAGGTTGTGTGTCATGCACAGTGGGAAGGCCAGCTGTGCCAGCAGGAATAACACAGAGAAAGTCTGGGAATGTATGGAAATAACAGAACAAAAGAGGGTTGAAAAGCAAAAGAAATTTCCTTTCAGGAACCCTCCAAAGAGTCAAGGGCTGACGGGCTTACCTGTTATCCACAAGCTCTGAGCTCCACCCAGACATGTGGGTCTGGGGCCAACAAAAGGGAGTTGTAACCACGGCACCCCATCTGTGGGTATGAGGGAAAGTGCCCGCATGTATTTTAAGTCCACTCAAAGTTTCATTCACAGAAACTTCTTGGTTGATGGAGTCACAACACTTTACTTCTCCAGCTCATAGCCCCTTTCTCCCAGTGGTTCTCACCCCTGCAGGGAAGGCTGGGTGACACCCTACTGCATATCCCAGCTGCTAATGAATGACAATTAATGTTACAGGGAACCTCCTGTAGGATGCAATTGGCAGAAACTTACATATGGAAGGAAATTATAATAACAACGCTCTTCTGTGGTTTTTTTTCATAAAGAAGCAGATACAACCACCTTATACACAGCTTATGAATCCAAAATCTTCAAATATAGTTTTTTCCTATGGCAGTCGCTGAACTTATCAGTACCATTACATAAATAGCACAATGACAGCCCCCATTCACTGCATCTCATGATTCTGTTCCAGTACTTCACTGTTCAGATAACCCACAGTAACCCCAGATGAGGTAGGCACAGGCCTCCCCATTTTACAGGTGAAAATACTCTGTCCTGTTGTCCAAAATCATATAGCTGATCTCTGGACATGAAACTCTATTACTCCTCTGTTATTTTTTTCTATTTATTTCTAAAATGCATTGCCAAAGGAACTCTTCCGATTGTAATTTTAAATAAGATGGAAAAAGTCTTTTTCATTTGAAATATAATCCAAGCCCTTGAATGGGTTATGAAACCCATTAACCCCGGGAGGGAAAATGGCTATTTCCCATCTGTTGAATCACTCTCCATACCGAGTGCACCTGGCCTCCCCGCCTTTGTACAGAGAGTGAGCGCAGAATTAAGCTTTTAGAGAACATGAGCTGTTCTTCACCACCTCCCACAAGAAGACTTCCATATTCACCCAAAAGGTGATAAAATTTTCTGTATATCTGCTTATTTGCAAACAATGTCTTTTCAAACCATTTCAGATTTAAGTATCAGTGTTTCTTTCAAACTCAAGCAATAAACCCAGATGACATATTTGGGGAAGGCATTTCATTTAAAAGAGAAACAGAGACATTCAGACAGCCCTTATGCAAGAGACTCATTTCTAGAATATCTCACATGGTGTTTCTCCTTCAGTGGTTTACGTGGCATGGAAAACCCCTGAGGCACAACTGCCGCAGAGACATACTCTTCACCTTCTTGTATGTGTCCGTGTGGCTGGAGCCCGGCTTCAGCTGGGAAATGTTGTAAAGCACACTTCACCCTCCTTAGTCCTTATTTTTCTAGGATTGCTAATTCTCACTATACTTAATTACACATAACTGCACTAGCCTGGCAAACTCCCTGAGTATCTCATTCACCATCACACCACCTGCATAGCACACATCCCTCAGGTCCTGAACGTAGCAGACCCTCATCTGATGTTCTGAATGAAAGGAGGAAAATACATCATAGGCAGCTGTGGGAATGTGCATTACTGTGAGATTATCTACTCAACCCCCTATTTTTATTGTTGAATAATTTGATATGGGGAATTCATCTCTGTGGTCCCTGGTGGAGCTGCTACTGTGCTCAGCACATAGTTGACTTTCATTAAATATGAATTAATGATGAACAAAACATTCACAGTTAATAAAAGAGAGACTTTCTTGCCTCTGAATTCAACCTCGTGGCCTGCCTCAGGCTGCCGCAGGCAGAGCAGGGAGGAGGAACTCCCACAGTCCTCCTGGGCCCCTGCCTCTTAGCACCGTGATCCTCCCGAGCAGGCCAGTGTCCCGGGTCCAGCCAATGGCTAGCGGATGTCCTGGCTCCAGCTTTTGGGCCATGACTCTTCGTTTCGGAGCAATGCATCGTCACCCAAAAACTACTGTATTCAGCCTTTGACAAACCACATGCTCTTCCAGTGAGTAGACAGGCTTTTCATGCATCTGGCTGTTGGAGACATGAGACTAAATACCGCTGGTGCATCTGGCTCTTAATGAAAATAATCCTGATAAGATATAAAGAGTTTTCTCTAATACTCATGAGTATTTATACTTTTTTAAAGGACAATATGAGGTCTCAGGGGCTGGGAAAGAGTCAAGTGTGTGCTTTGGGATTCTTGAGACCCGTCTCATCAGGTGAGTCCCGGTGACAGTCCCAACTGAGTCACAGGTGGAGGTGGCACATTTCCTTCATGACTCATCTCCTGGCTCAACATGGCCAGGAGAACCCAGCAAACATGTCTCACCTCTTTCAATTGCAAAATAGGAAGTGACCCAGTGGGGATTTCTGCTTGCAAGCTTGGAAAGGATGCCAAGGCAGAGTTGAAGGAAGTACCTACACTGGAAATGGGGTTCATTGCTGCCGGGTGCCCCTTCTCCTTCCCCACCTTCTCATTGTCTCCCCGTCTGCGTTCTCTGATGTTCTTTTCTTAGCATTATTCTATAGAAAATTCCTTTCCATGTGATGGCCAAGATGGTTGCTAGCACCTCTGCATGACATTCTGATTAGCAACCTCATGTAATTATTTCCATTTAGTTAACAAATATTGGCTGAAAACCTCTGTTCTAAGTATTTGGACTATGGAAAACACAAGGCAAAAAACAAACTAAAACAGAACCAAATATCATGAGATGAAACACACTGGCCCTACATTTTTAAAAAGGGTTTATATCCTTTGCTTTTTGTTTAATTGTTTTTTTATTAAGGTATCATTGATACACAATCTCATGAAGGTCTCACATGAGCAACATTGTGGTTTCAACATTCACCCATATTATCACATGCCTCTCACATTGCAGTCACTGTCCTTCATCTTAGTAAGATGTTATAGAATCATTATTTGCCTTCTCCATGCTGTACTGCCTACCCCATGAACTACCTACATTATGTGTGCTAGTCATAATACCCCTTAATCGCCTTCTCCCTCTCAACCCACCCGCCCCCACCCTCTGGTAACCGCTAGTCCTTTCTTGGAGTCTGCGAGTCTGCTGCTGTTTTATTCCTTCAGTTTTTGCTTTGTTCTTATACTCCACAGATGAGTGAAATCATTTGGTACTTGCCTTTCTCCACCTGGCTTATTTCACTGAGCATAATACCCTCCAGCCCCATCCATGTTGTTGCAAATGGTAGGATTTTTTTATTCTAATGGCTGAATAATATTCCATTGTGTATATGTACCACCTCTTCTTTATCCATTCATCTACTGATGGACACTTAGGTTGCTTCCATTTCTTGGCTATTGTAAATAGTGCTGCGATAAACATAGGGGTACATATTTTGTTTTCTTTGGGTAAATTCCTAGGAGTGGAATTCCTGGGTCAAATGGTATTTCTATTTTTAGTTTTTTTAGGAACCTCCATATTGCTTTCCATAATGGTTGAACTAATTTACATTCCCACCAACAGAATAGGAGGGTTCCCCTTTCTCCACATCCTCATCAGCATTTGTTGTTCCTTGTTTTTTGGATGTTGGCCATCCTAACTGGTGTGAGGTGATATCTCATTGTGGCTTTAATTTGCATTTCCCTGATAATTAACAATGTAGAGCATCTTTTCATATGCCTGTTGGCCATGTGAATTTCTTCTTTGGAGAAGTACCTGTTCATATCCTCCAGCCATTTTTTAATCAGGTTATTTGCTTTTTGGGTGTTCAGGTGTGTGAGTTCTTTATATATTTTGATGTTAACAATTATCAGATATGTCATTTATGAATATATTCTCCCATACTGTAAGATACTTTTTTTTTTAACTGATGATGTCCTTTGGTCTACAGAAGCTTTTTAGTTTGATACAGTCCCATTTGTTCATTTTTACTTTTGTTTCCCTTGCCCAGGGAGATGTGTTCAGGAAAAAGTTGCTCATGTTTATATTCAGGAGACTTTTGCCCATGTTTTCTTGTAAGAATTTTATGGTTTCATGACTTACATTCAGGTCTTTGATCCATTTCGTGTTTACTTTTGTGTATGGAGTTAAACAATAATTCAGTTTCATTCTCTTACGTGTAGCTGTCCAGTTTTGCCAACACCAGTTGTTGAAAAGGCTGTCATTTCCCCATTGTATATCCATGGTTCCTTTATCATATATTAATTGGCTATATATGTGTGGGTTTATATCTGGGCTTTCTGTTCTGCTCCATTGTATATCCTTTGTTTTTATTGAATCTTCTTACATCCCTGAGAATTAAAAACATTACAGCAAGAAGGACAAAAAGAAACTTAAGACAAAGCCAGCGTCTGATCTTGGGGTCAGATACAATGGTAGATCCAGATTCTAGAGATTGGGCATTTAATATGTTGGGCCAGTCTCTTGCTAAAGATGCTGTGACTGGCCAGGCCTAGGTTATGTACCTGTTCCTGAGGCAAGCATTGAGGGAACCGCTAAGTTTGACTGTTCTTGACCAAGCACAAGGATTTGGCAAAGAGAAGTGAAAAATAGATTATGCCTCAAGCACCACCTCGCTTCCTGACAGTACCCCCTCCCCTGGGCAGCTTGCATCTCTTCCCCAGGAATCACACTCACCTTTCCCAAGGGCTTTGGTTCCTGCCTGGTCCACCTGTCCCCCTGTCTCCTGACCTGACCCTATGTAACTTCAGCACCCATGTGGGTGATGGATAGGACGCTTGCCTTTTGGATTGCTGGACCACTCTGTCCCCAGCCACCTTTCCGCAGCACTGTGAAATCATCACTGAACCTGGCATTGCCTAGTTGCTTATCTTAGGCCTGAAAGACTTTCATTTGATATTCATTTGTGGGAGGCGCGGGGGGGGGGGGCGGGGGTGGGTGTTAAATTTGTACTTTCCAAAAATCTCCCCTCTCAAAATGCACAGCACCCTGGAAATGTTGCAAGAAACATATTCTTCCTACAGGGGTGTTTCCTAACTACCATCTGAGAGGAAACTTGTCTGTCAACAAGGTAACGTTCCACGAGGCGCGCCTCCCAGAAGGGCTGGGGGTGGCATGCGGAGGCCAGGACAGCACAAGTGCTCCTGTGGCCACAGGGCGAGGAAAGCGCTCTCTTCCCAGGGCCTACTACACCTACCAAAGAGGGCAGATCCATGGAATGCCAGCTGGCTCCAGAACGGGGCACTGTCTTGTCTACTGGCTTCACAAACCAGCGACTAGGTTTGTGGTGGCGCACTCCGTGAGCTGATAGCAGAAGTGGGGCCAAAATCCCGGTGTGCGGGTTTCCAGCCGATGCTCCTTCCACAGCATCGGGCAGAGAACTGCCAGACACACCTTGCCCTGCCTCACAACCTGCTGCTCAGGGGACCTGCCCATGGTGGGCGCTTTGGCCTCTCCACAGGCACCAAAAGCTGCAAGGTGGAAACTGACATGGACTCACCCAAGAGTGAACCAGGAAAGCTGGTTCTGATAAATAACTCTTACAAACAAATATAAAGCTCTTTCCTGGCAAAAAGAAAGAGCTAAAGAGATGAGATGAAAATTACAGTGTGAAATTTAAGCGAGGCAGTAAAGTTGTTACTCAACCATGATACATTTATTCACTGGGGAGAAAATAATAATAATACCTAACCAATAACTTTGAAAATGTTAGAAACCACTACAGCCGTAGACAGGCTCTTTCACTGTACAGCTTTGGCTATGTCAAATCCTTTGTGAGATTAATGTGTCCCCTACAATATGTCATCCTCTCTGTTCAGTTAGTCCCAGGAAGTCCTGGACCCCATGTATAAGAAACACATCATCTCAAATACCCACACAGGTTTCCAAGCTGCAGAGAGAAAACAATCCTAAGCCACCAGAGAATCAAAAGAAGCAAAAATCCATGACATGTCTCCTTATTTACTTTCTTGGCTTTTTTAAATAAACTTTTAACAGATATTTGTGTGTATTAGTAAAGGTTCTCCAAAGAAACAACCAATAGCTTCCCGGTAGACAGATAGATAGGTAGATAGATGATAGATAGATAGATAAACAGATATAGATTGATAGATAGGTGATACATAGATAATTGATAGAAAGATATATAGATGATAGAAAGGTAGATGATACAAAGATGATAGAAAGATAGATAATTGATAAATAGATGATTGATAGATGATACATAGAAAGATATATAGATAGATGATAGATAATAGGAAGATAAATGATAGATATAGAGTCAGCCATCAGATTCCTTGGGAGGTTAGGAAGCCATATATGTACCTTATAAGATCAGCAGACCTCAAAACTGCCCATTCTTGAAATATCAACAGCCACATAACATATCATTGTCAACTGGAGGTCAGCAGACTGTTTTTTATAAGGAGCCAAATAGCACATATTTTGTAAGCTTTGCAGACCATATGATTTCTCTTGCAAGTACTCAACTGTATGGATGTAGCACTAAAGAAAACCATACACAAATGAGCAAGCATGACTGTGTTTTAATTAAACTTTATGTACGATAACAGGTGGTAGGCCAGATTTGACCTGCTGGCTCCAGTTGCAGGTCTTGATATAGGCCAGAGCTATTTAACAAAACTTTTTGTAATGATGGAAATATCTGCCCTCCCCAAAATGGTAGTCATTAATCAACTTGACCACCAATCAACTGAGGAACGTACAGTTTTATTTTAGTTTAGTTTAGTTAATTTTAGTTTAAATAGTGACATGTAACTAGTGGCTACACTCTTTACTGGACAAAACAATCCTAGAGTATAACTATCTGGAGTAAATACTACCTGTGCTTGCCGGGTCCCACCGATGGATCCTTAAGTTAGAATACTCCCAGTAAGTAGGAAAAGAAAGGATATTGAGAGCTCTGAAGAAGCACATGGCCGTTAGAAGGAACTGGGACCTCCTAGAGTCCAGAAGAGGGGAGCAGGGACTGAAATTAAGGTGTCCAATGGCACTGCCTTAAGGACTTAACTGACTTGTTTCCCACAGTCTTGAGGGAGGCCACATGAAGAGCAGCTCAGGTGCTTTTCCTTCTCTACTGCTGTAATTTCTTTTTTTTTAATCAAATTTTATTTTATTTTATTTTTTATTTATAATTTATTTTGTTATCATTAATCTACAATTACATGTGCAATATTATGGTGATTAAACTACCCCCTTCATCAGGTCCCCCCCACGATCCCTATTACAGTCACTGTCCATCAGTGTAGTGAGATGAGAATCACTACTTGTCTTCTCTGAGTTGTACAGCCCACCCCGTGCCCCCCAACATTACGTCTGCTAATCGTAATGCCCCTTTTTCCCTCTTGTCCCTCCCTTCCCACCCATCTTCCCCAGTCCCTTTCCCTTTGGTAACTATTAGTCCATTCTTGGGTTCTGTGAGTCTGCTGCTGTTTTGTTGTTGCAAATGGTAGGATTTGTTTTCTTCTTATGGCTGAATAATTTCTTTTAATCAGCCTCCACTCTCCAGTGAACTCATATACCCATCACATCAAACTGTGTGATGGCGCCGTGAAGGATTAAGGCATTCCCACTGAATTCACCCCCTTCTGATGGTCACATGCAAGGAAACAGTGTCCTGGGAGTGCTGGCCTGTGACTGGAAGGGGTGTCTTGTGAGGGGGAGCCGTGACTGATGGCTGATGAGGTGACAGGGGGTCCAGCACTGTGGAATATGATGGCTGCTATGCCAGTTAATGTCCTAAGGAATTGGTGCTCCAAGGAAATGTTGGGAAACACTTAGGGTTAGCACCAGCAGCCTTAGGAAAGTGGGGTAGGGTATAAAAATCATTTCCTCCAACCATTCTTTGCAACTCAAAATCCAAATAAGGATACAAATGGCACCTGTAATATTCCCTTCTCCCCTTTCTTACACATTGTTGCTTTTTCCCCTAGCTTCTTCCCACTGGCAAAGGAAAACGAAGTGATTATTTTATCTCTGCCAATTATAAAGTCAGTGGAATTAACAGCATCTGAAAATGACACCTTTCCAGTGTAAACCCAGTACTGCTTCATGACCTTGGCCTCACCACATGGTTCTAGCTTAATGCATCTTCTCTGGGCCTCTCCCCTTCAGCCTGTGCAGAATGCCGAGACCCACTCAGCATCACACGTGGGGTTTGTGGCCTCAGGCCTGGCTCGTCATAATGAGTGCCCCCTGTTTTAGAACATCTCCTCCTGTCCTACTCTCTTACCATCCAGTTTCCATTGCCCCTGTATCTCAAACATCGGCTCTACCTCTCAACAATAAAGGCATGTCACCTCCACTCCTGGATGGCTCCATTTCTGCTATATGATAACAAACAAATAAAAACTTCTTCTCTTAACAAGCCGAAGACTGGCTTCCCATGAACTGACCCACAGACCCTCACTTGGGCGGACCAACAATGCCCCCAAGCAGACAGCAGTGGCTGGGAGCCCATGTCTACACTAGGACTGGACGAGAAACCCTAGCCCTGGTTGGAAGGAAGACTTTCCATTAGCTGGAACTTAACCTGCTGAACATTTGCAGGGCTTTCCCTTCTTAAATGTTTTCTGCTGGGCTGCATCCAAAGAGAGGGGAAATGTCAAACCAGGGTTAAGCCCTTATCACTTGGTGCACTGAATATTTACTGTGTTTCGTGCTCCTGGTCGTGTTGGGCCCTGGGCTCACGGCAGTGAGGGAGGCGGGCAGCTGCCCTCAGGTAGTGCAAACCCTCCGAGGGGGTAGGGGGCACACACTGCACAAGCAAAACCCAGGCTCAGTCGTGGTGCCCTGGGGACAGCTGGATAGAGAAGGCTAAAGCCAAGGATTAAAATGAATCATCGCAGTTACAATTAACTGCAAATAACCCCTATAAACTAAAAGCTCTGACTTTTTTAAGTAAAAGTTCTAAATTCAAAGGCTCACTTCATCACTAACAGTTGTGACTATCCAGTTATATATCAAAGTGGACATAATAACTCTTAACTCATGAAACTGCTGTAACAAGTCCTGACAGTAGATTAGCAAGTAATATAAAAGGAAACAAAATCATCATATTCTGATCATCACGGTACTAACTGATTTAGGCAAATATTAATGGAACCAAAAACGAAATTAGTGAATGAAAATTAATGAGGAACAGGATATTTACATAGTCTCAAAGTATTTTTCACAAATTATTTATTAATTTTAGAGATAAATAATAACTTCAGAGTGGAGAACGGGATCAAATGTAACATCATCAGCGTTGGGACAAACCCACTTTGTGTGCCCTGTGGTACGTTGCCTTGAGAAGGACACAGTATCACTTACGATGTAGCCCTGCCAGAGCACGTGTTACCTGAAACGTCAGGTAAACCCAGATTCAGAGGATGTTTTAGATATAAGTGGCCTATACTCTAAAATGGATGGTTTTCTTTTCCTGATCTCCAGTGAGGTCAAAAAAATCAACATTTCACCTTAAGAGCTCACAGAAGCCCTTCTTTTCCCACTCCACCCCTTGCCTCTGCCACAGTATTATTGATGCTTCTGCTCTAGAAGAAAAGGTGGAGGTTTGGAAGAATGAAGGGTCTATCTCATCCAGGTCACTTCACTTACCAGCGGCCCTGTCCCTCAATTTTCTCGGAAGTGATGACCCATTATAGTGAAAACAAGACTTCAAGGGAGTTGGGAGATGTGAGTTATGAACCCAGCTTGTCCACCACTATTGACTTTGTTCCTTCCAAGCATTGAGGAATTTGGCCATTCAGTCATTGAACTCTTGCAACTCAGAGCTGCTAAGAGGCAGACATTAAAGATGATGCCACACCAAGATCCCCCAAATACACGGTTCTGAGAAACCTTCTGAGAGCTGGCAAAAAGCAAATTCGGGGTGGTTCTGGACCACATTCTTGAGACAGACTAGAATTCTAGAGCCCGGTGTGGAGCCACTGAAGATGGATTAGCGGCCTGAGCGGCATTATTTCTCATGAGATGGTAGCGCTCACAGCAGTGGACAGTGAGGACTGGAAGTGAAAACTGTTGGAGAACAGAAAGATAACTTGTTGGAAGCTGCATTTGAACATTTTTTACTTTTTTTAAATGTGCAATTTGTATCCGTTTGTGGAGATGCAAAAATTCTTCAAAACATTCAGGAAGGGAGAAAACACAATCAATACATGTCTGTCCTCTTGAAGGACACAGTCCACATGGTAATTTGCAGGTTTCCAAGAGTCTGATCAAACATTTGCTCACGTGTTACTCCCACCGGGTAGAAATAATTCCCTTTTATGAGAAAACTCAAGTTAGTAGATCATGCTCAAAGGCACTCAGCTAGCAAGCTGAAGCCCTTTTTCTGAGTCCCTTCCTTTTTGCACTCTTCCATGCTCCCTGGTTCTTTTGAAAGTAGCTGTAACCAAGTCAAACTCCAGTATTATCCCAAAGAATTTGTCCCCAACGTTGCCTTTATGTTAAATCAAAACGCATTTGTGGTTGCATTTTAGCCGCGCAGGCAGGATGCTGACACCTGCACGTGCCCTAGTCTGTCCCTCTGCAGAAAGGCTGAAAGTCTGTTTGAGAGGCCTTGTTTTACCTCCATCCCATGCCAGCCTCCTGTGGAAACCTGATTATCCCTGTCCTCCTTTCATTTAAGTCCCCTGTGGCATCAAAGGTGTCTGTGGTTGTTTTATTCCTGACAATAATCACCCTTTTCATAACAAAGTAGCAGCACGTGATGGGCTAGGAGGGAAGCAGCTCCCATTTGCACATCCATCTTGACTAATTAGCCACGAGCAGGAGAAAGCAGCCCCACTCAGATGACTGATTTTAATGTGTTTCTCAAATTTGATTGAATGCAGGAATGCATCTTTGAAATATCCATCTTGTTGTCAAATGGTAATCATGGCACAGGGTTGCTTTATTACACAGAGGCAGAGCCAGGCATTTACAGATACTGCAAATGATGGGCTCTATTGATGCTCTCTGAAAATTAAAAATTTTAAAAATCCACCTGCTGGCACCACTGAAAGTCTATTTCTAAATGTTCTTACAGCCTCCTCAAGACAAGGGGAACAAACTTTCAGAAACAGCTAGGTGACCCTGATTCTCAAACGCAGGTTCCACATTCCAGGTCCAGTAGCAAATCAGACAGTATTTCCCTGACACTAACACCACCCACCATCACCAACAGAGTAAATATTTATAAATTTTAGTTAAACGAGACCTAGGTTCCCAATAGATGGAGGAAAGAAGTCTTGGGTCAAAATGCCTTCTATGTCAATAGAAGTCAACTATGCAGCTAGTGGGCCCCAATGTTTGCCTGTCAAGTTCAGGCCCCTTTATCTGGGCCCCTCTAGCCCTGCAAAACGACATCTGTCCTGTGGGCTGAAATGACCTACCTATTTGCTGGGACCCTCGCAGCAAGAGCCCTGAGGGTGGAGGCCAGCCTGGACCCATCTGTGCCTGACAAGCAGGGGCACAGCGCATATTTGCTGAGCTGGCTTGGTGAGGAGGATTGATAGGCCCCCCTACAGCAGCAAAGCAAGCAGAGCCCATTAAATCTCCTCCACGGTGAGATTTTATCCACAGGAAGGAGTAGACCTTAACCACCTGCCAACCTGCAGAGATATAATGGTGCCAAAGGAACCCCTAAGCTCAAGGTGGGCCCAAAGTGGAAGGGATCAGAGATGGAAAGCAGGAAGGGAGCTGACAAAGGAGGTAGTTGGCAGTGTTTTACTAGAAGCTGGGGCAGAATTAACCTGGAGCTTGAACTGTTCAGAATTAGATTCTATATTTTGTACAAGGGCAAGCCACTCCAGAGGAGCACTGCTGTGCATGCCTAGGCACCTGTCGTGCTAGCCAGCCTCCCGGGGGACCCCCAGGGACCCCCAACTGCTGGTGTTCTTGCTCCTGTGTGGCCCCTCCCACAAAGAGAGGATAGAAGACGCAACCGTATGTCAGAGGAGACAGGCAGCTTCCCTCTTGGGCTCCCCCATGCCTGCCCCAGCTCTGCAGAGACCTACAGGGAAGGCTGAAGCTGCCCACAGCCACGGAGTGGGCACAGCACCACCCCTTCAGCCCCTCGGTTGTCCAAGATGGCAGGGCCAGCCGACAGTGTGGCTGCTACCTCGTAACAGACCCTGACCCAGAACGCACGGCTGACCCGCTCTGGCTTCCAGACCCAGGACGTGCAGGAGGCGAGGCATGTTTTCAGCTAAGGTTTGGGGCAATTTGTTGCAGAACCACAGCTAATCAGTGTTGCTGACTAGGCAGAGCGGGGTCTGTCTGAGACAACAGCCCACCTGAGGGTGAGCCAGGGTGAGTTGGGGGTACCTGGGAGATTTCCTGCAGTGTGTCTTCAAAGGCTTCATTTAGCCAGGCCAAGGGACAAGGTCTGCAGTGCCTCCTTATATCAGCGTCCCATGGCTGCCGCAGCAGAGCACCACAGCTGGGGAGGCTTAACCTCAGAGAGTCACCGCCTCACAGTTCTGGAGGCTGGCCTCCCAAGATTACAGCAGGAGCTGGGTGGGTTTCCTCTGGGGCTTGGAGATAAGGATCCATTCCAGGCCTGTATCTTCACACCATCTTCCTCTGTGGCGTCGCTGTCCAAATTTCCCCTTTTTCTAAGTCACATTGGATTAAGCCCACCTAATGACCTCATTTTAACTTGATTACCTGTGAAGACACCATCTCCAAATAAATCACCTTTGGAGGTCCTGGGGTGGGACTTCGAGGCATGAACCTGAGGGCGGGTGGGTCACAGTTTGTCCCATAACACTCCCTGCCTCGTTATCGGTGAGAAATGGGCAGCCCAGTGAGCAGGCAGCCTTTTTCAGGAGGGGAATCTTCGCCCAGCAATCTAAGGCCCCAGTGTGAGTCACATCGAGGGACAGGGCTGCACCAGTGCTCTCTGTGACTGCTTCCAGGAATGCTAAGTGTTCCCACTGTCATTCCACCGCCCTCGCTTTTGAAACTATGCTCTGTCAGCCACACGGAAGTGACAGTCAAGCAGTCAGAGAGGGCGGGTGATCTGTATGTATATGAAGCCCTTTTCCTTCGGCTGCTTAGATTGAAATCCGTAGTATCTTCCATTCTATCACTACTGTTCTTCTAAATGTGTACCCAGAGGCTATTCTGTGATGGCCACCTGCAAAATTTAGAACGAAGGTATTCCTGCCGCTGTCACAATTATTCAAATGTAGGAGAAATATACACTTTACTGAAAGATTAAATTTTGAAGTAGATCTTATTTTTTTAGTATCTGAAACTCACTTTTGAACAGCTGTAAAAGATGCCCTTGCTTTCCTAATGTCTTGGGGGAGTGAGACACTTCTTTACGTCTGTCAAGCCTGGATTCCCTGCAGGCTGAGACACACCACTGCCTGAGAGTTAACGTGCAGAGCTGCAGAGGGCAGAAGGAAGACAGCTCCCCTCACTCCACTGCAGCCTGACTATCCGTGTGGCTGGTGACATGAGACTGGGGCTCGGGAACAGGGATCAGGCACCTACAAGGCATAAAAAGCTGTTTCCTTCTAAGAGAATATGACAACTAACATGTCTCAGAGAAAATCTGGCAGACCCTTGAAATAGCAGAGTATTTGAAATAATATTTAAGTAAAACTTAGTGCAAATCAGAAAACAGATATTAGTTTGGAAAGTGATATATTGGAAATGTAGCTTATTCTCGCTGGGTTACAACTTGGAAAGAAGCAAGAAACATTAAGTCCCTTCCATTTCTGGCTCCTACTATAGGTGGGTGCCGGCACCTTGCCCCAGCGTCCATAAGCCTGGAGTTCCTGCTCTGTGACACAGACATGGCACGTCCTGTATAACAGACATGTGCCAGGAACTAAAGCTCTACCTTCAAGGAAACACGGTATTCAACTATATATTAAATAAGTATTATTCACTCAGATATAGTTCCAGGCACTGGAATACATGAGGACACAAAATAAAGACCTGAGGATATTCACAACACAGTGGAAGGCCATGGAGACCACAGCATGGGTCCTGAAGGACACTGGGAGTCCGAAACAGCTGGGTCGTCCATTCACTCAACACTCGTCGCTGTTGCGGGGAGCCTCACGCAGGCCTACACTCGGCTGCGTATCAGTTACACCAATGAGAAGACAGGCCCTGTTTCTTCTGCCTCATGGGACTTAGACTCTAGTTGGGAGGATAGACAATTAAGCAACTAAAACAAAGTATTAGTCACAATTAAGCTTAATCTGGATGTAAGAAATCATCATAATTAAATTATATGACAAAGTGCCCCGCATAGGGTGCGCACTCAAAAAAAACCTTTTTATTTTAAATAAGCTAAACAGCTTTACTTGTGTGGGGAGAATTTACAAACAATGGTAAATTGTAATGATTTCGGGAGCAAAGAAGGTTAACACAGGAAGTCTCGATGAATCACATAACCTTGAGTTAAGTACAAGATCCTTGTCCCCTGTCTCTGTGGACTCCTATTTGTCCAGCTCAGACAAATTTTTTTCTCCTAATTTCACTGTCTAGGAGAGCTCATTAAGAGACTCACCTGATCAGACTAAATGTTTCTCTCCTTAATCCATCTCATTACGCTTCCAACACCGCCTCGTACCGGCCTAAACATTTGAATTTCATAGCTTCCATTAATGCAAATAGAATCTCATCAAGGTCTAAAGATTCCTAGGAGAGCTGAGATTGAATGTCTTCATTTGGATGCATAAGATAAGAGCATCGCCTTGGATATTTCCCTTGTTTACAATGTTTCCTTCGGTCAGGGGTGAGATCATCAGTGCTGTGCAAAATGAATGAACACATTTCAGATTCATTAAGTGCCTGAATAAACCCAGCAACCTTTATTCAACTTCAGACCCATCCAATAAGATGCCCATGAGGAGATGAGGGTGGCCAGCAACCTGCATAGAATGTTTAACATTCAAATGTGATTGGTACTCAAGCCAAAATGAAGGGGAATCATGAAAGGAGGGGTGGGGGGAAGCAATGAAAGTAATAAGAAGAAAGAGAACCTTGTGAAAAGTATGGGACCAGTTAGGAATCTCCACTACTGGAGACTGAATTACAATAAATGTGGGTTTGAATCCTCACCTCTGTTTATACCAGCTAGGAGACCTTGACGGGTCGGTTGGCATCTCTTTGCCTCTGCTTTCCATTTGAAAAGCAGGGATAAAAATCGTGACCTCAAAAATGGAGGAGGACTGAGAAATAGCAGAGTAGGTGTGTGCTTGACACCCTACCTGGGGAATAGATAACGTACAAAGAACAGACATCCCACAGGGATTATATATCTATGGGAATATATGAAAAAAACCTACTGCTGATAAATTCAAAAACTTAAGGATAATGGACAGTTTTATAATAGTAATTAATACAATCAACCCAAGAAAAAGCAGACAAGATAAGTTAATTATTAAAGAAATTGAAGTATTATTTAACAGTCTACATAGACATATATAAAGAGCAAATAGGCGAAACCCCTCAATAAAAATACCCAAAATTATTTTCCACAGAGTTCTAAAAATACATAATGACCAAATAGGGTCTCTACCAAGAACACAAAGATGCTTCAACACCCAAATTAATTTAATAATATTCTCTTATTGCAGATCAGAAAAGGAAAATCTATGGTCATTTAAAATGATGCAAAAATAGTGAAATTTAGTGTTTATGGTTAAAAATCCATCTAGTGAAGCAAGCTAGAAATAGAAAAGATTTCCTTAGCCTGGTAAATGATAGCTAACAGAGACCTACAGCAAATACCATAACACATGGTAAGACATTAGAAGCATCCTAGAGACAAAAACAAGAGAAAGATGTAAATTCTCACCACTTCTGTTCAACATGGTACTGGAGACCCTACCAATGGGATGAGAAAAATTTCTTTTAAAATTATGAATAATATTTAGAAATAAATCAAATTGTCTTCATTTTCAAATAATATACCTGTTTTGGCAAATAATTTCGCATCTCCAAGAGAGTCAACAAAGACTCTATTGAAACTACTTAGAAATAAAACAGCAAGATACCAGATATGACATATTCTTTCCTAAAACAAACTCTTCAGAGGGTCCTGAACTTTCAAGTAGGCCCACTTCCATGTTCCTTTTTGTGGTGCCTGATTTTAGCAAGAATCTGATGTCAGTTTAACCAGCATCCTCTGTCCTCCCTATCCGATCAGCTCATATACCTGACCTGCCATACTCCAGGTGATACCCGATAGCGCTGGCCTATCTTCAGCAGGGATGGCCACACTGTATTCAGAGTTGAATCCAATCTCATCCAGCGCAAGACCCTATTGCAGTGGTCCCTAGATCCACCATGATGGCTCCCCTTTGAACAAAGTCTGTCCTGCCATGCTTTAACAAGTGTTGTCGAATAATTTTTCTTTAACAGATATACGATAGGCATACAAATGTCAGTAGTATCCTTGCATACCAAGCAAAACTTAAAGCACAATAATACTCTAAAACCCAATTCCATTCACAATAGCAACAGGAAATGTAAGACATTTGGAATAAATATTTTTAAGATATTTAGTAATTTGGTGAAAAAATTATAAATCCTATCTGAATAAAAAATGGAAATGTATAAATGTAAATATGTCTTTGTAGCTACCAATACATTTACAGAGGTAGACATAAATATATAGACACAGATGCAGAACAGATCTAGAATACAGGCAGATACAGAAATGGAAACAGATACAGATGGAGAGGATGCAGATGTGCATGTAGATACATACAATCAATGAGAACCCTAATTACAATGAAGATACCAATCCTTCCCCCAAGTTATCTATAAATTAATTGCAACTGTGGTCAAAATCCAATACGGTGATTTATGGAACAGGACAAGCTGAAATTTATAGGGAATAGAGATGCAGGATTAGTGCGACAATGTGAAGAAAAGTCATGACGAAGTAGAACTTTCCTTATAAAATATCATCTTATTATTTAAGTAAAAAAGTGTAGAATAAATCAATAGGAAGAAAATCCAAACAGAAGCACCATAAATATAATAAATTGATACACAACAAAGGTGACATTACATGTAAATAGGATAAGGATGAATTACTCAAGAAATGATGCTGGGAAATGGATTATCCAAATAAGAAAATACAGTAACTCAAAACATACAGAAAAATAGTTCCATAAAGAATAAAGTCCTACATATGACAACAAAACCTTCAAATTATAAGAACAAAAAAATGTCATTATGACATCAAACAGAGAAAGATTTCTTTAAAAAAGCACAAACTACAGAGGAATGATTCATAAATATGACTATGCTACATTTTAAAACTTCTATTCAAAAAAAGACAAAGATGAGCAGTTTTAAAAAATAACTCACAAACAGGTTTTTTCAATATGTTGGAAAAGCATATATATGAAAAAGAACTATTATGAAGAATATATAAATAATGACATACTATATACAAATTACGTCAAAAAGACAACCCAATAAAAAATTTAACAATGACATGAACAGTTATCAACGAAAGAGGAAGTCCAAATAACTAATAAACATGGAAACATTCAGGTATATAAATAACAAATAAAATAATAAGGTGCCATTTTATATCCATGAATATGACAAAAATCCAGAAAGTCTGGTAGCTTGTTGGAGAGAACAGGGAGAAGGATACTGGGAAGACAGTAAATCACTGCGACCGTGTTGGAGTCAATTTGGAAGCATCTAACAAATTTGAGTATGTGCATGCCTTTTACTTTATATTTCCATTTCCAGTGTTTATTCCAAAATAGCTTTTGCCTGTATGCTCAAGACAATATGAAGAAGAATGTTATTTCAGCCAAAAAGAAAGAGGGGTAAAAAAGAAAGCAAGAGAAAGAATTAAATACCCTTCAACAGGAGACTAGATAAATCAATTGGCCTACTTGGACACTAAAATACTATATAGAAATTAAGCTGAAAGAAATAGAGCTATTTGTACCAACATTCATAAATCATAAAAACATAATGAATAAAAAATATATAAAGTTGCAGAAGCATATGTACAATATCTTACCAAATATGCAAAACCATACTATTGTTTAAAAAACGTTATGTGCATAGGACAGTTCTTCCTCTGGTGTGGCAAATTAGCTCCTATTGGTGAAAACCTGTTGATAGTAACAACTAGGTAATCTTTGAAAAAAGATAAGAGATAAATAAGTGACAACACTTGGTATTAAATAAAAACAGACAAATTAGACAAGAATTGGCACTTGGAAGAGGGCAAAGGGAAAGGGTGAACTTTTGTTTCATAGGACTTTCACCTTGAAGGTAAGCCCAAGACTGTGCCATGAATGGTGGCTAAAACTCCCGTGGAAAATTCATAGTCTCACTAGACAGAAGAAACAAGGGACATGGTTTGGTGCAATTATAGCTGATGGAAAAATGAGGGGGAAATCTCAGAAAAGAGAGAGGCAGAGTCCTGTAGTCTATGTATAAACTGCCTAAATCTCTGGCTGACCCTTGAAGCATTTATGGAATGTTCATGGGATAGATACGGAGCAGCCCAACTAATTTAAAATATCTAAGTTGAAATTTGAGCTGCCAACACTACAGGGAAGAAAAAGGTTTATAGTTTCAGCCGATTACTTACCTGCTTAAAAAAATTAATTTTCCAAAAGAACTTAGAAATCCAAATTTCTACAACATATCAGTCACGGATTCTATGGTAAAATCCTAATTTACCACACCTATGCAAAAGGAAACCAGTTATTCTCAGAAGAAAAGCCAATGGAGACCAATCCCCAGATGATAAAATAGCAAACAAGGAGTTTGGGGGATCGCTAAACTATGCCTAAAGATAGAAAGCAAAGCATGGTCTCAATGAATCAAAAGACAGGGTCTCAGAAGAGAAAGAGAAACTCTAAGAAGGTACAAATGAAAATTCTAGAAGTGAAAATACATGAATTTTTGATCACCAGATGTGCTTAGCAGCACAATGGGGATGACAGGAAAGTGTCCGTGTATTTGATAACCCTTTGATCCATTCATAGAAATAACCCAATCTGAACACCAGGGTCTAGAAGAAATGAGCAGAGCCACTGGGCCCATCGGAAAAATATGTTTATGTCTGAGATCCATGGAATTAGAATCCTACAGTGGGGAAGAGGAAAGGAGAAAGAGTATATGGCACAGAATATATTTGAAGAAATAATGGCCAAAACCTGCCCCAAATCAGTGAAAATTATAAATATCCAGATTGAAAAAGCTCACTGACTCTGAGTAGGATTAAAACAAAGAACACTGCACCAGGACACGTTATATCAAACTGCTGATGACCAGAGAAAATCATCAAGGCGACCAGAGCAACAGGTTGTGGATGGAAATGACATTAGGAACGGCTGCTAAAAGAGGGTTGTGATGAGGGCTTCAGCCGTTTGGAATAAAATCCAAAAGTAAATCTGACCTGTAGGTGGTTTTTGTGGAATAGCAAGGGTCTCCTAATTGTTCTGCTAGTGCTGTAAGACATCAGCAAATTAACAGAAATACTCGAAACAAGGAAAGGAGGGGATAGAATAAAATAAAAATGTTTCCTTTTACTGAAAAAAAAGGTATAGTTTAGGAAGACGCAAATACGTGGGGACGAAAGTGATTAACGGGAGAACCTGCGCTGCAGGGGGAGGTAAGCACCATGAAAGATAATGGAAATGAAATGAGTTGTTAGTAGATTAAGGAGGAAGAAAGCGCACACCCAAGACCTGTGCACAGTGGGAGGAAGGAGAGCAAACCAGCAGGGGATGGGAGCCGGGGAGCCGGCAGGGCACAAGGTTAGCGAGGAACTCCAGTGCACGGGGCAGTGCGCATCCTGCAATTCTTTGGTCATTCCTGTGTGCTTGAATTTCTTTGTAATAAAATAAATCAAACAAGAAGAGAAATAGAAAGTCTAGAACGTTTATACCCTCCTGGCAATAAAAATGAGGGAACAAGGAAAAAAATGCTTTTTCACTGTGGTGGAGACTTCTGGAGAGCTTCCCAGGAGCTCCTAGCCAGGGCAGCTGTGTCTCTGCCCCAATCAGAATGCCCTCCCGCAGCTTCACCACGTGCTTCCCCAGAGTGTGTTTCTTTGAGCATGCGGCTCACCTGTGGCACAGCCACATTTCACACCGACACTGTTCTGCTGTCACTATTACCTCTTTGCGTCCCTTACTCTTTGGTGTCCCGGTCCAATCAGGGGCACCATCTGGAGCCAAAAAAATGGGCCTGTCCTCAGGAAGGCACTGAGCAAATGAGTGAGAGACGCAGAGATGGGATCACAACTCAAAGCTAAACAGAATGCAAAGCAAACAGGCCTACCTGGAACCAGCTCTCTGCACTGGCTATAGACCCCAGTAATTTTAGATTCTGTAATGGAGAGAACATTATTTCAAGGGCCTGAAGTCTACAGTCACCTTCTCTTAGTTCTATCTCCCTACACTGAAATTACTTCTCTCCTAATTTTGGTTTTGTCATTACCTCCACACCTCTCCTCCCGGTTCCTCCCGTTTCCCTCCCTCTCACAGCTCTGCTCCACTTGCTCCCTAATTTCCCTGGACACCCTACCCTGTACTCTCTCCCTCCTCCTTGGCAGCACCCTCTTCCTTCTAACCACCTCTGTTGCACTTTCTGTCCTTTCATCTTGCTTGGGAAAAAATAATGATGACAAACTGAAAACAGTGAAGGTCTCAAAGTCTTCCCACTTCAGCCGAGTACACAAACATACTGGCAGGTTTGAAATAAGACCCATGCGTTAGGAAGCCAGCTGAGCACCCCGTGGACAATGGGATGCCCTCTGTGCTGTACTTGGGGACCCAGAGTGCAGGGAGAGTCGATTACAGGCTCAGCCGCAGGTCTCCCCAACAGACAGAGCTGACTCGGCTTGACTTTTGGCATCTGCAGGCATTTCTGTGCCAGTACTGGGAACTAAAGTCACTACTTTGGGAGGGCAATTAGATATTAAAGTGTAGGTGAGTTTGAAGCTTGGTACTTGCCCCATCTCCCTGACTGCCCCACCCATCAAATGGGGAGGTGGTAACCTGGAAAGCAATATAATGTGGAAGAGCGAGGACAACGGGGACAGGAGAAAGGCTGACTTCAGGAAGCAGTCTGTGGCCTTCACTAGCCAGGTAACTCAGGCCACCTGTTTTGTCTGTTCATTCATTTTTAGCAAAGGTGTGTGTGTGTGTTTGTATATATATATACACGCATAACATACACATGTGTGTGTGGATTGTATACATGTGTTTATGTATGTGTGTTGTGTGTGCACATATGTGTCCTGCATGTTTGTACATGTGTGGGTATGTGGACACACATGTGCACATGTGCACACATATGCATTTATGCATTGTATACGTATATGTGTGTGTGTGTATACACATGTACCTTTTTGTATGTCAAACAGGCTTATGCCCCTTGTTAAGTCCAAAGATAATCACTTATATTTTCTGGTATTGTTATAATCATATTTCTGGGTTTTTTTATGCAAATATTGTTATTAGTAATGTTTCTGTTTAGCTATTACTCTACTGTGAAGATGAGGGTTTAAATTTCTAACATTCCACCCCAGAAACTCTCAGATGGCCCTCCCTCCACTAGTCCCTCAGCATGGTTACAGCAGAAATTATGGCAAGCTCTATTATCTGCTTACTTCTTTAGGAACATATCACTAGTCACAGCTGAGCCATGGGCCATGACTGCATTTCTTTTCCGGTACAATTCTGCTTTTCCCTAGAGCAAGTAAGCTTTCTGTCTCTTTCTGTTGACCTACTCCTCTGCCTCTTTCCTCTCAGTGGAAAGAGGGAAGTTCTGGGTTTTCTTTTCTATCGCTAAGGCATCCCTAACTCTTGCACAGATGACTAGTCCTTTTATATGAAATCCCTCTGTGTGACAAAGCCATCACCCTGGACTTCCTTCACTAAGGATTTTCCTCACCTCTCCAGGGAGGAACCATGCCAGGTGGCTAAAACACTTCCCAAGGTGTTTTCTTTTCAGCACAGAGGGGTCTCTGCTTCTTTGGAGGAGGAAGCTTTTAACATTTTCGCTGTGCAAGTTCAGAGGCATGTGCATTTAAATAGAGAACTATGGGTATTTTCTACAGCCTAAGAAACATACAAATAGATTATTTTAAATGTAGCTGGGAGCCCTGATGTTTCTAGTATCCAACGGTTAGCAAATGGAATTTAAAGGTGCCACACCCAAGACCACTTATTCAGCACCTCTTACGTCACTATTTGTCTCTTTATTGGCTATAGCCAACATAAAGTTCCAGAGCGTGATTTTAATGGGTCACAATCTGGGTTCAAATCCTGATTCAGCCACTTACTAGCTCAGTGAATTTTGGAAAAGTATTCACTTCTCTGTACCTCCATTTCACACAGTAGCTCCTGCTTCAGAGAGTGCTAGGGAGGGTTACACAAAAAATCTGTAAAGGACTTAGGAGACTCTTAATAACAATTAAGCTGTCATGTCATTTTATTTCATGACCATAAACATATTTCTAAAACCTTGTATAATTGTCACTCAAAGTCTTGGTTTTCATAAACTTACCTGTTCTAGAAAGTTCATGTTGTGTCCTATGCAGAGGTTCAGGAATTCAGTTCAGGTGGTTCGGAAGGAAATGTAGCATTTCCAGGAGATAGGCCTGTAAGGTGGGGGGCCGCAGGTAAAGGTGGTGGTGGACAAAGGTTGACAGTGATAAATGTGAATGAATGCTCCCAGCACAAATGAGGGCTGCATGACTCTGGCAGGACTGTGGCACTTGGAAAGTATCTCTAAGTTTTTCTTTATCATAACAGTAAGTGTAGAAAGGTAAACAAGCAGGTAGACAATCACATAAATATGTTTCCAAAAAGTCCTTGGACTCAGAGACACTAAGAGAAATCCATGACAAATGCAACAGTGATTGAAGGAGAATGGACAGAAAACATGGTACAAAAATTTAAAAATTCAGTGAACAACTAATTACAAAGGTGGCTGTCAAACTCTGTTCAGGGTCCCAGTGCTGTATGAGGGGCTCTGAGGGTCCTGCCCCCAGCATGTAGTGGCAGCGTTTGTCACAGAACATCACCTCCCAGTTGACCAAATTTTCCTTAGTTTAAGTTTTTCTTCCACTAGTGTATCAGAGCTTTCTGTGCTTGTTCCTGTTTCTGGACCCCAGCCCTCCTGAATACACCTCCAAAGCAAAAATTAATCGAAATGCCTGTGAGCACCTGACACAGCGGCAGCCCTGGCTTGAGACCATGGCCACCTGCTGACACCTGGGGCCAGAATCTGGCTAACCCCTTTGTTTTCAGGTCATCTGCACATTCATTGCACCAGGGTGGGAGGCTGCTTTCCTCAAATATCCCTTACTTGATTGGTTACATTTCAAGCCAGTGTTCCATTTTAACATTTTTGCTTATTTCTTATTGTTATAAAAGTATATTGTTATTGTTGAAAATCTGCAAAGTATAGAGTAGCATAAAAAACAATTAAATCACCTCCAGAGATAGCCACAGTTAACATTACCTTACTTTCCAATAATTATTGTATGTATTTTTATAAAATTAGGTCATTCATTTCTCTATAGCATCTTACAACACTGATAGACAGTGACTACTGTGGGGGGAAGGCAGGCATGAGGACTTGATAATACGGGTGAATTTTGAAACCACAATGTTGTTCATGTGAAACCTTCTAAGACTGTATATCAATGATACTTTAATTAAAAAAATAAAGATAAATGAGGTCATTCTTTTTTTTATAAGAATTGGATACTTACTGTACAGTGAACAATTTCCTGTTTTTTCTCTTCTTCTACCACCTAGCCTCTATCAACCATTACAGATTCCATCTTTTTTATATGCCAAAATGCATTTAATGCATTTAATCCTTCTACATGGAACTTCAATATGTTTCAGATATTTCATCACTACAAATAATGCTAAAAATATTTCAATGCCTCTTTTCATGTAAGCAATGTCACCTTAGGCTTACCAACATTCTATGTCACAGTACATTAAAAAAAACAGACATATACACAATGGAATATTATTCCGCCATAAAAAGAAAAGAAATCCTGCCATTTGCAACAACGTGGATGGATCTAGAGGGTATTATGTTCAGCGAAATAAGCCAGGCAGAGAAAGGCAAATACCATATGATTTCACTTATTTGTGGAGTATAACAACAAAGCAAAACAGAAGGAACAAAACATCAGTAGACTCACGGAGGAGTCTATCAAGGGGCAGGGGAATAAAAGGGCACAACAATTTGCAATCACAATATAAGTTTTTCATGGGGACTGTTGAACCACTGTGATATGCATTTGAAACCAATGTAAGATTATTTATTAATGATTAATAAAAATAGACAATATCCTCTCCATTGGGAAGCAGAGAACTGTATCTTTTAAAAGATTTTATGAAAGAATTTAGGAAGACTATTGCTTTAAATGGTTAATATTTTTATAGATGTTTGAAATAAGGTAAGCTTTATTCATTTACTTGGAAATGTCACTTAAATGAATGGCCTCATTTCCCAAAAATGTCAAGGAATATTAGGAACATTTCACTGGACAGAATCCAATATAGATGAAATTAGAAACAGATTTTAGGCAACTTTTCTTTCCCTCTGTATTGACTATGACTTTTACACCCCAGAGAAAGCTTGGGGACAAAATGGGGGTCAACACAGACATAAGTACATACAGACAGTTGGAGGCACAGGGGTTTATTCCAGCCTCTCGTTAGACCTGTGATGAAACTGAGGCTCACCAAGCAAACGGCTTGCTCAAGGTCCCAGGCAGGACTGCCGCAGAGCTGGGGCTTCGGACCCCAGTGTACACAGTTCTCATTCTCTGTAGCGCTGGCTTTATCACCCCCATGTGCACTGCCAACTCCCTGAAAAGTCCACCAGAATTAGGCGCTCATTCATGCAGCAAAGGCAAGGTTATCAGCCCTACTTCAGGGCAGACCACTTGCTGGTCTTAAAGGTGTCCCAGAGGGAGGTGATGAGGAAAGGGCACTTCCACGTGTTTGGCCTCAGGTGGTCTTCGAGGGGGGGAATTCAAATTGCAAATGAGTGTGGTTTATGGTTTAGGAGCGGTGAGCGTCATTAGCCTATCTTGATAAGTAAACAATCACATGAGAAGTAAATGCTTGCTGAATTGTCCTGAGAGAAGAGCGGCTTGCCCACAGAAAGTGGTTTACAGGAAATTCCTAAGCAACATGGAATTGTTGATTGGCTGTGGCCTTATCTTTCCAGAATTTCCAAGAATTTCCTGGTACAAAGTGTTAAGTCATGTTGTCACAAATGGTAATTGTTCTCAATCCTGAGAGTTGAATTACATAAATGCAGGTGATTCCAATCCTCAGTACTTCAGGAGGGAGCCTGTAGTGAAGCCCCAGTCTGGGTGCTTAGCACCTTAGGGGGAGAGGTTACCAACCTCTGATTGAGGCGTCTGCCCTAGATATCTGATAAATAGGCAAAGATGCAGCGTCAGAAGAACCTTGTAAATTTCTGCCACCTCGAACAATTCCCACTGAATCAAAGACCTGAAGAATATAAGGCCTGGGAAGACGCCTGCTGAGAGGTGAGCGTCCTGAAATCTTCATTCGGGTCTTGAGATCATGGCCGGAGCAGCCAGGATCAGCCATGAGTTCATTTTTTAAATTTTTTATTAAGTACCCATTGAATGCCAAGCACTGAGCTAAACATTTAGATACATCTTAAGAGGTTTGTGATCTAGTGAAGGAATAAGAAAAATATGCAAATAACTCCATTATGTGGAGTGAAGTGGTTAGGAAAGGTGATGTGCTTGTTATGAGCTGAATGTTTGTGTCCCTCGGAATTCATGTACTGAAGCTCTAACCCTTGATGTGATGGTATTTGGATGTGGGGTGCTGTAACTCTGGGGGCGAACATCCCAGGCAAAATACCTTTGAAACCGAAGTCAGTCAAAGGGAGAAATAAAGTTTAAGAAACCTGTTTATTTCTTACAAGCAGTCGTCCTGTATCTCTCTCAACCAGGCTGCAGCAGAAGAGAGAGCTCCACCCAACCTCTCAGGTCCAGATAAGCCCTCACTCGCCCTTGTGATTACCTATTGATATGTAGGTGGACCACTTCTCTCCACCCCTTGACTAAAGCCAGATGGAGATTCTGGAAATATTGCAATTTTAGCCACAGAGGTGATCAGGGTTGGCTGAGGTCATGAGGGTGAGACCCTCCTGATGGCGTAAGTGCCCTGAGGAAGAAGAGATCTCATTCTCCCCCTCTCTGTCTCTCTCTCCTTAGGCATATAACTAAGGAAAACAATGTGAATACACGGCAACAAGACCACTGAGTACATCTCCACCACACGCCAGATCTGCTGGGAGCTTGACCTGGATTTCTCCGAAACTATGAGAACTAAATTTCCGTTCTTAAAGCCACCAGTCTATGGCACTTTGTTACAGCAGCCTGAGCTGGCTGAGATAACATTCAAACTCAGCCATAAAGGACAAGGGATTTTGCCAGGTGAGGATGGGAGAGAAGGTCATTTCACATAAAGCAGATGCAAGTGACCTCCAGAAATGAGGCACTCTGGGAACACTGGCGAGCACAGGGTTTATGACGGGAGCAGGGCGAGGTGGGTGGCAACCGTAGCGGCAGGCCATGTCTCTGAGGGACGTTTATACTCTTCTAAGGAACTTAGTCCTTAAGCAGATGTGAGGTAGTGGAGATTTTTAAATCAAGATTTGACCTTGGCTTTATTCAGATATATCTGCACCTTAGAAGACTGATTTAATCAGGAGACAGAACCCAGATGCTTCCCACACAGGCTAGAAGGGACCTGTAGCAGATGGAGGAGCCAGGGGCCCCTCAGTGCCTCCGGGGGTCTGGCTGCACTGTGCCGACACCACATGAAAAGCATGTTAAAATGTCTGTTTCCGACTCGGAGGTCAGAGAAGCATTGGCTTTTTTAAATGCCCTTCAGCATGGTAAATGAAAAAATTAAGAATCAAAACAAACTTTTTCTTATGCGACATGATTTTATCGTGAGTGAACCAGTGAATTGCCTGTCATTCCTTACAGAGCCACTCACCAATTTACTTTTTGGGTCAACCTGACCTTGGATCAGAATGTTTCAAAAGTGGATTCTTCTCTTGGTAATAAGCAGTAGATTTTGATTGAGAGCTAGATGCCATTAGTAGTCTTTGAAGTTAACTCTGGGAATGAGCTTAACTCAGGCTAGGCTTCCCTGAACCCCAAATGCAAGCACGCCATCTTCCAATCAGCTGTAGTGGGAAGTACCAGGAAATCTGAAGGAGGGACTCAAACACACTTAAGGGAGGCTGGTCTGGGCGGCTGACCTACGGACCCACTGTGATCCCTGTTGACCTACGTTCTTGCCTTCGGGTCTCCTGGACTCTTCAATTTGACTTCTGAATAAGCTCTGTGCTCTTCCTGTTTTGCATTTGTGATTATGTCCTAATAAATCTGCAAGGATATGCTTGAGGCTGATGTCATTTTGAAACTGTGTTGGCTGTTCACAAGGACACATTTGTGGGGTGTGTCTCTCCAGAAATCTCCTCAGATGAATCTGATGTATATTACTGATTAGGAATCTGGTCTAACCAAGTCTTCATAGGAAGCCTTACAGGATGCCCAGATATATCAGATATTCCCAGGGCTAACGGGCAGTTCCTATGTTCTGAAAGATGTCAAGGACCCACAAAAACGATAACCAGCTAAGATCCCTGAAGACAGAAATTCCCAGGGAAAGCAAGGTCAAGTTTTTAGCCCTCCCATTTCTCATAAAGGTGCCAGCTGCTCCTATGGGCTGAGTGTTGTAAAAGTAATAGGAGAACTGGTGAACTGTACCTGACAGTTACAGTGTTTAGGGTAGGAGGAGTCAGCTGTGTGAACAGTTGTACAATTTTAACTCTTCAGACTGGCCTTGAGATTTTCACAACTTCACTGTGCTACTGCTGAGCATTAAAAGGTCAATGAGTTATCTGATGTCCATCTTCTCATGACCTGAAGCCTGGGGGACATAATGCTACCAAAGCAGGGCTGTTGAGAGGTCCAAGGACTGCGTTATAATTGTGAGTTCAGCTAGGACTGGCATTCTCCCTGAAAGATGAACTCAGTTTTGAGAATTTGCTTAATGTATGTCGGTGTCAATTTACCCACCTACAAAATGGAGATAACAACATCTTTAGAAGTCTTATAAAAATTAGCTATAACACGTTAAAAATTGTAAGAGTTCCTATTTATGATATTAATTCTGGGCCAGAGCCATTAGCTGAACCATCTGGAGAAATCATTTCATGGAGATGGGGATAGTTTCTGTTTTATGAAATGACTTTTTAAAAATGTATTTATAACTCTCCAACTGCCACTGTCAAAAACAATGAAATTAATTTTGACATATGTAAAAATTATTTGCAGACCACTCTGTGGTCATCACCCCACCAAGATGACTCATTTTTCCTTGGACAAGCATGATTCAAATCAAAGTGAAGCAGATAAATGCACCTGGCAACAGGGGGCCACCACAGTGACCAGGTTGCACGTGCCATGAATAATCTGAATGACCATGCTAGAATGGTTATCAAGTGTCTGTCTGAATATGTGAGCTTATGACTTCAACAAGTCCAAAAAATGAAACTATAAATCAAAGTCTCTATGCCGTCAGCCACTGTGATAATAAATGGATCCACCCAAAATCCCAAAGTAGGATATTTTACTTCAAAGCATATATATTCACTTCTGCTTCCTGCCTTTCCAAATAGAATTCTATTGGAAATGTGCAAAAAAAACTAGAATTTCAGGATTTGATGACTGGATTTAAATTGAGATGTAACTATAAGGTTCACATCCATTAGCTTCAATGTATCTTGAGAAATCTGAATTTTGAAACCCATAGCTGCAGCGTTTTCTGGCATACAAATAATTCAAGTTGCAGCTTTTTCTCACTGCTGTAGCTATATGTATTTTCTGTCCATCACCAAGGAGAAGACAGAGCTACAAATTGAGGACAGTCGTTTCTAATCCTGACCCTGGACAGGAGCTCGAATCTTCCCACAACCACAGTGGACTCAGTGTTAAAAAATTCACAAAGTGCATGCATGACTTAGTGTATAGAGTAGATGGAGTTGTTCCTACTGTGCAGAAGGGGAGATTGTGTCTCCAGGAAGCTAAACATCTTTTCCAAGGTCACTAGAAGCAGGGACCAAAGGAATACAGGTCTGCAGCAAGCTGAATCCTGTTGTCTGAAATAAGAGCTGATTGAGGCTAAAAGTCAAGATGAGAATAAAGGATGCAAGGTAGTGACAGAGCTCTTGGCAATGGAAGTGGAACTCCACAGCCTGGCTCCACAGACAGGGCTGGCTGCGGTAGGAAACCTCTCCAGATGGACCTCAAGTCTAGGGCGGGAAATGGATCTGGCAGAACCCACACTTCCGAAGCACTACATCCTGAAACTCAGGGAAACACCCTTAGCCTCAGTCGACTTTCATTTTTGATGGAGAAACAGGAGGGAAAATCGTGCTGTCCTCTCAAGTCTCAGTTCTGAGCCGTCCTAGTAGCCATTTTAGAAATGACTGTAATTGGCCTTAATCAACCACTCTTGGGGTTATCAGATGGGAAGCGGATGGGACAAAGGACTTCCCCTGAGGTCAGGGGGTATCAGACATTTAGAGCTTTTGCCAAGAAAAAAAATCAGAATATTTTTTCCTAATTATCAAGATTACTGTAATTTGCAGAATAATGAAACAGCTAGTCATCTATTTAGGGACAATTTCACATCATCACATGAATTAAAAGTGTGCCAGGATCCCTACATTTGCCTATTCTTGCCTGCACTAATCCACAGTGGAAACAAATAATATTAATAATAGATTGCCATCTTTGTACAAGCCATAGCCTGTCTTTGCCATTTTGTATATTCCACAGCAGGCAATTTTTACAAACTTTCAGTCAGTAAAACAAAAAAGGGATTTCAGGACTTTACCTAAGAAAATATTCACTTGTTCCTGTAACTATGAGAGAAGATAAATGGCAGTTCTCAATTTTCTTATATTAAAGTATAGGTGATTTTAAAAATCTCAAATCAAGAGGGTTGTGTTTTTACAAAAATAATGGAATCCTGCAACTTCCCAGGCCCTCAGATCCTCCTCACACCTGCACGAGAGTAAGACATGGACAGCAAGAGAGAAGCAGAGTCTGCTGAGCAAAAAGAACTCTGCTTACTGTTGCTCAGCCTTTAGTCAGGGATTATAAAGTGATGTCTGGACAAGCATCTCCATTACGGTCAAGAGCTTTATTCACACCACCAAGAGAAAATGTCATGAAATATACAGGAAACTTCTGGCAGCCTGGCATGTGAAGTTAGCATCAGCTCAGTCTAGTGGAAGTGGAGCAGAATTACAGTTGCAAACATCCCACCAGGGAGATGAAAATTGAACATGAGGATATGAAGCTAATGTTTCCCAAGTCTCTGGAGAGGCCTCAGGTAGGAGGAGAGGGGGCCAGAGCTGCGAGAAACCGAGGGTTTGAAGCCCAGGGGAATGCTGCAGTGCCCACAGTTGGGGACATTTTCAGTGTGACCACAGGATGATAGAAACAGGATCATCCATTGTGGTCACAAGTCACCAAACCCAGAACAGCCTGTGCATTCAATCACCTTCTCCCTCCAAAGTATGTCAACCAAATCCTGGTCCCAGGCCACCTACCTACCACCTGTCCATTGAAGAACAAAGGACCATGTGATGGTTTAATGTAAATCTTGCTCTTGTGCGGGTGCTGTTTGAATGGCTGTAGTGATCAGTGTGTGTTTATACTTGGCCCCATTGAATAACAAAGAAATTAATTTTGCAAACAATTCACTGAAAGGTGTGCTGTGCCTCTGACTTAGTCTGCTGAGGCCCCAGCCAGCTGATGCATGATGTGGTCATTACCTAGCTGCCTGGAATAGGGCAGCACCTGATTGAATTGTATAGAGAATTCACAAGATCCATTATTCTTTGAAATGTAAGGTTCTAGAGTTGTGGAAACAGATCGTGGGGGTCCCAGAGAATCAGTAAGGATGACTCCAAGGAGGGATTGTCAGCAAATAAAAGCACAGGACACTCAGAAGATGTTTAATTTCAGTACACACAAATAATCTGTTAGTATAAATATGGCCCCAAAATTCGTGGAGCTAAGTATGAACACACGGCAATTAGCAGGGCCATCCCATACTGGTATTGAGGCCAACTTCAAGGTGAAGAGTTTGGACCTTAGAGCGTACATCTCCCTCCCACCCCAGGACCCACCTGCTTCCCTGGTAACCTGTCCAATGGCAGCTCGGCCATCTGTCCTTTCATGAGCCACACCAGCCTATCTGCATATATGAGCAGTCCTTGGACAGTAGTCACAGGGACAAATGTTTATATTTGTAACCCTCCTCTATGTTTCAGACTTGACACCCAACTGGAGGGTCCCCAGGGGCTCAAGTTGACAGCTGCCAGTCTCTGGTCCCCGGTGCATCAGCATGATGTCTGCAGGGCTTGAAAAAAATCAAGCAGATATATTTCTATCTTTTTATTCCCTTCAGATTCAAGACAAATAACTCCATTTCAAACATCCAATCTTAAATTCTGTAAAAAAAAAAAAAAAAAGCCTCCTAGAGTCAATTGATTCTGAGAGGGAGCAGCTAGGCTAACCAACCATTCCATGCTGAAAATTCTGTTTTGTGCCTGCGTCACTGAGGGCAACACACAGCTGTGAATTCTACATAGACTGGCTCATTCAAAGTGCAAACACACACACATGATCCTGGTAGTAGTATAACACAGGTAGCATTGGGTTCTCACCTCTTTTCTTAAATAAATAAACTTTATTTTTTAGACCAGTTTTAGCTTCACAGCCAAATTGATTAGAGAAAGTTCCCATATATGCCCTGTCCCCATTACATTCACAGCCTCCCTCACTATCAACACGCATCCCCAGATGTTTGTTACAATTAATGAACCTGCACTGACATGTCATCATCACCCAGAAACCATAAGGGCTCACCCTTGGTGGTGTACATTCTCTGGGTTCGGACGTTTAATGGAGTATTACAGTGTCACATGGAGTAGTTTTGCTCCCTTAAAAATTCTCTTTGCTCTGCCTGTTCATCCCTTCCTCCTCCCTAACTCCTGGCAACTGCCGATCTTTTCGCTGTCTCTGTAATTTTCCTTTCCCAGAATGTCATAGAGTGAGAAGCATGCAGTATGTAGCCTTTGCTCTCCTTTTTCTGGTTTCCTAAGGCGGAAGATTAGATTATTGATTTTAGATCATTCTTCCTCTCTAATACATGCATAAATGCTATAAATTTAGAAATGTGCTGTTTATCTCCATGTTTTTGGGTATATTTCAGGTGTTTTTCTCTTATTGATTTGTAGTTTAATCCCACTGTGATCTAAAAGCAGACATCGTATGATTTCTATTCTTTTACATTTGCTAAGGCATGATTTTTGGCCCAGAATGTGATCTACCTTGATGAATATTCTACTTGAGTTCAAGGAGAATGGGTGATAGTCTGTTATTGGGTGAAGTAGTCTATAGATATCACTTATGTCCAGCTGATTGATGGTGCTTTTGAGTTCAACTGTGTCCTTACTGATTTTCTGCCTATTGGATTGGCCCATTTCTGGTAAAGAGGTGTTAAACTTTCCAGCTATAATAGTGATTCATCTATTTTTCCTTGCAGTTCTATTAGTTTTTTTGATTGTAGTATAGTTGATATAAAATATTACATTGATTGTAAGTATATAACAGTGATTCAACAGTTACACACATTATTAAATCCTCACCCCAACTAGTGCAGTTACTATCTGTCAATATAGAAAGATGTTACAGAACCGCTGACTAAATTCTCTATGCTGCACTTCTATCCCCATGACTGAATTATATTAGGATTGATATTTCTGTTACCCCTCCCACTTCCCACCCAATCTCCCAAGCCCTCCCCCATGGTAACCACCTGTCACTTCTCAGTGTCTGAGTCTACTGCTGTTTTGTTCATTCTGTTTTGTTTTGTTTTTAGATTCCACAAGTAAGTGAAATCACATGGTATTTGTCTTTCTCTGCCTGGCTTATTTCACTTAGTATAATATCCCTTAGGTCCATCCATGTTGTCACAAATGGCAGGATTTCTCTATTTCTTATGGCTGAATAATATTTAATTGTGTATATGTAGCACCTCTTCTTTATCCATTCATCTACTGGTGGACACACTGTGGTTGCTTCCAT
>JAQQAC010012171.1:13150189-13190432 GCA_029783875.1 Phataginus tricuspis | reverse complement strand
TGGGTAAACTCCTAGAAGTGCAGTTACTGGGTTAATGGTATTTCTTTTTTAGTTTTTTGAGGAACCTCCTGCTTTCCATAGTAGTTGCATCAACAGTTCTATTAATTTTTGCCTCACATATTTTGATGCTCTGTTGTTAGTCAAATTATGACTTCTTGGAGTATTGACTACTTTATCATTATAATGCCCCTCTTTATCCCTGATAACTTTCCCTAAAGTCTGCTCTGTCTGAAATTAATGTATCTACTTCTACTTTCTTTTGATTAGTGCTCTCATGGTCTATCTTTCTAGATATCTTTACTTTTAATCTAAATATATGTTTATATTTAAAGTGGATTTCTTATAGATAACATATACTCAGGTCTCTCCTGGGTAGTCCTCTCTGACAATGTCTTTTAATTGATGTATTTAGACCATTACTGTTTGAAGTGATTATTAGTATAGCTGAATTAATATCTACCATATTTGTTACTGTTCTCTCTCTGTTTCCCTTGTTCATTTTTACTATATTTGTCTTCCACTCTTTCTGGTTTTTTGGTTTAGGTTGAGACATCTTCTCTCCTCTCTTGGCATATCAACTGTATTTCTTTTTCTTTTTCTTTTCTTTTAATTTTTGTAGTAGTTGCCCTAGAGTTTGCAATATACATTTACAACTAATCCAAACACACTTTCAAATACCACCAAATTGCTTTATGGGTAGAGTAAGCACCTCATAACAAAATATTCCTAATTCAATACATACACACACACAACACAATTCTACATAATCGAATGCCTTATTGCTATTATAATTTTGAACATACTGTGTCCTGTGATTAAGGATCAGAAAAATAAAAATCTTTCTCTTATTTTCACTTGTGCATTCCCTGATAATTTTTCCTTTTTCTATGTAGATCCAACTTTCTGAACTATATCATTTTCCTTCTTTCTAAAGACCTGTATTTAACATTTCTTATAACGTTGCTGGCAACAAATTCTCTGAATTTTTGTGTATCTAAGAAAGTCTTTTATTTTCCTTAACATTTGAAGGATAATTTAGCAATTTACAGAATTCTAGGGTGGTGAGCATATTTCCTTTCAACACCCTAAATATTTCACTCGACTTTCTTTTATGTTTGCGTAACTTCTAAGGAAACATCAGATGTAATTTTTATCTTTGCTATTCTAGACGTAAGGTGTTTTTCCCCTCTGGCTATTTTTTCTTTTTTTTTTATTACTTTGGTATCATTAATCTATAACTATGGGTGCAACGCTTTGGTTACTAGACTCCCCAAATAATCAAGCTCCCCCCATATACCCCATTACACTCACTGTCCATCAGCGTACTGAGAGGCTATAGAATCACTACTTGTCTTCTCTGAGTTGTACAGCCCTCCCAGTGCCCCCCCAACATTATGTCTGTTAATTGTAATGCCCCTTTTTCCCCCTTGTCACTCCCTTCCCGTCCATCCTCCCCAATCCCTTTCCCTTTGGTAACTGTTAGTCCATTCTTGGGTTCTGTGAGTCTGCTGCTGTTTTGCTCCTTCAGTTTTTTTCTTTGTTCTTATACTCCACATATGAGTGAAATCATTTGATACTTGTCTTTTTCGGCTTGGCTTATTTCATTGAGCATAATACCCTCTAGCTCCATCCATGTGGTTGCAAATGTCTGGATTTGTTTCCTTCTTATGGCTGAATAATATTCCATTGTGTATATGTATCACATCTTCTTATTCATTCACCTACTGATGGACACTTAGGTTGCTTCCTTTTCTTGGCTATTGTAAACAGTGCTGCGATAAACAGGGGGGCATATGTTTTTTTCAAACTGGGCTACTGCATTCTTCGGGTAAATTCCTAGGAGTGGGATTCCTGGGTCAAATGGTATTTCTATTTTGAGTTTTTTGAGGAACCTCCATACTGCTTTCCACAATGGTTGAACTAATTTACACTCCCACCAGCAGTGTAGAAGGGTTTCCCTTTCTCCACATACTCACCAGCATTTGTTGTTGTTTGTGTTTTGGATATTGGCCATCCTTACTGGTGTGAGGTGATATCTCATTGTGGTTTTAATTTTCATTTCTCTCATGATTAGCTATGTGGAGCATCTTTTCATGTGCCTATTGGCCATCTGAATTTCTTCTTTGGAGAAGTGTCAATTTAGATCCTCTGCCCACTTTTTAATTGGATTATTTGCTTTTTGTTTGGTTGAGGCGCATGAGTTCTTTATATATTTTGGATGTCAACCCCTTATCTGATATGTCACTTATGAATATATTCTCCCATACCATAGGATGTCTTTTTGTTCTACTTATGGTGTCCTTTGCTGTAAAGAAGATTTTCAGCTTGATATACTCCCACTTGTTCATTTTTCCTTATATTTCCCTTACCCAGGGAGATATGTTCATGAAGAAGTCGCTCATGTTTATATCCAAGAGATTTTTGCCTATGTTTTTTTCTAAGAGTTTTATGGTTTCATGACTTATATTCAGGTCTTTGATCCATTTTGAGTTTACTTTTGTGTATGGGGTTAGACAGTAATCCAGTTTCATTCTTTTACATGTAGCTGTCCAGTTTTGCCAACACCACCTGTTGAAGAGGCTGTCATTTCCACATTGTATATAAATGGCTCCTTTATTGTATATTAATTGACCATATATGTTTGGGTTAATGTCTGGACTCTCTATTCTGTTCCACTCGTCTGTGGGTCTGTAATTGTGCCAGTACCAAATTGTCTTGATTACTGTGGCTTTGTAATAGAGCTTGAAGTCTGGGAGCGTAATTCCCCCTGTTTTATTCTTCCTTCTCAGGATTGCTTTGGCTATTTGGAGTATTTTGTGGTTCCATATGAATTTTAGAATTATTTGTTCCAGTTCACTGAAGAATGCTGTTGGTATTTTGATAGGGATTGCATTGAATCTATAGATTGCTTTTGGTAGTATATCCATATTGACAATATTTATTCTTCCTAGCCGAGAACATGGGATGAATGTCCATTTGTTAGGGTCCTCTTTAATTCCTCTTAAGAGTGTCTTGTAGTTTTTAGGATATAGGTCTTTCATGTCCTTCATTAGGTTTATTCCTGGGTATTTTATTCTTTTTGATGCAATTGTGAATGGAATTGTTTTCCTGATTTCTCTTTCTGTTAGCTCATTGTTAGTGTGTAGGAAAGCAACAGATTTCTGTGTATTGATTTTGTATCCTGCAACTTTGCTGAATTCAGATATTAGTTCTAGTAGTTTTGGAGTGGAGTCTTTAGGTTTTTTTATGTACAATATTATGTCATCTGCAAATAGTGACAGTTTGATTCTTCTTTACAAATCTGGATGCCTTGTATGTCTTTGTTTTGTCTGATTGCCGTGGCTAGGACCTCCAGTACTATGTTGAATAACAGTGGGGAGAGTGAGCATCCCTGTCTTATTGCCAATCTTAGGTGAAAAGCTTTCAGCTTCTCACTGTGAAGTATGATGTTAGCTGTCGGTTTGTCATATATGGCCTTTATTATGTTGGGGTACTTGCCCTCTATATCCATTTTGTTAATAGTTTTTATCATGAATGGATGTTGAATTTTGTCAAATGCTTTTTCAGCATCTATGGAGATGATCATGTGGTTTTTGTTCTTTTTGTTTATGTGGTGAATGATGTTGATGGATTTTCGAATGTTGTACCATCCTTGCATCCCTGAGATGAATCCTACTTGGTCATGATGTATGATCCTCTTATTATATTTTTGAATTCGGTTTGCTAGTATTTTGTTGAGTATTTTTGCATCTATGTTCATCAGGGATATTGGTCTGTAATTTTCTTTTTTTGTGGGGTCTTTGCCTGGTTTTGGTATTGGAGTGATGCTGGCTTCCTAGAATGACTTTGGAAGTATTCCCCCTCTTCTATTTTTTGGAAAACTTTAACGAGAATGGGTATTATTTCTTCTCTATATGTCTGATAAAATTCAGGGGGGAATCCATATGGCCCAGGGGTTTTGTTCTTGGGTAGTTTTCTGATTACCGATTCAATTTTGTTGCTGGTAATTGGTCTGTTTAGGTTTTCTGTTTCTTCCTTGGTCAGTCTTGGAAGGTTGTATTTTTCTAAGAAGTTCTCCATTTCTTCTAGGTTTTGCAGCTTGTTAGCATATAGATTCTCATAATATTCTAATTCTTTGTATTTCTGTGGGGTCCGTCATGATTTTTCCTTTCTCATTTCTGATTCTGTTTATGTGTGTAGATTCGCTTTTTGTCTTAATGAGTCTGGCTAGGGGTTTATCCATTTTGTTTATTTTTTCAAAGAACCAACTCTTGGTTTCACTGATTTTTTTTCTATTGTTTTATTCTTCTCAATTTTATTTATTTCTTCTCTGATCTTTATTATGTCCCTCCTTCTGGTGACTTTGGGCCACCTTTGTTCTTCTTTTTCCAATTTCAATAATTGTGACTTTAGACTATTCATTTGGGATTGTACTTCCTTCTTTAAATAGGCCTGGACTGCAATATACTTTCCTCTAAGAACTGCCTTTCCTGCGTCCCACAGAAGTTGGGGATTTGTGCTGTTGTTGTCATTTGTTTCCATGTATTGTTTGATCTCTGTTTTTATTTAGTCATTGATCCATTGATTATTTAGGAGCATGTTGTTAAGCCTCCATGTATTTGTGAGCCTTTTTGTTTTCTTTGTACAATTTATGTCTAGTTTTATACCTTTGTGATCTGGGAAGTTGGTTGGTAGAATTCCAATTTTTTTTAATTTACTGAGGTTCTTTTTGTGGCCTACTATGTAATCTATTCTGGAAAATGTTCCATGTGTACTTGAGAAGAATGTGTATCCTGCTGCTTTTGGGTGTAGAGTTCTGTAGATGTCTGTTAGGTCCATCTGTTCTAGTGTGTTGTTCAGAGTCTCTGGGTCTTTACTATTTTCTGTCTGGTTGATCTGTCCTTTGGAGTGGGTGGTGTGTTGAAGTCTCCTAAAATGAATGCATTGCTTTCTATTTCCTCCTTTAATTCTGTTAGTATTTGTTTCACATATGCTGGTGCTCCTGTGTTGGGTGCATAGATATTTATAATGGTTATATCCTCTTGTTGGACTGACCTCTTTATCATTATGTAATGTCCTTCTTTATCTCTTGCTACTTTCTTTGTTTTGAAGTCTATTTTGTCTGATACAAGTTCTGCAACTCCTGCCTTTTTCTCCCTGTTGTTTGCATGAAATATCTTTTTCCATCCCTTCATTTTTAGTCTGTGTGTATCTTTGGGTTTGAAGTGAGTCTCTTGTAAGCAGCATATAGATGGGTCTTGCTTTTTTATCCCTTCTGTTACTCTGTGTCTTTTGATTGGTGCATTCAGTCCATTTACATTTAGGGTGATTATCGATAGATATGTACTTATTGCCATTGCCGGCTTTTAGATTCGTGGTTACCAAAGGTTCAAGGGTAGCTTCTTTATATCTAACAGTCTAACTTAACTCTCTTCTAAGCTATTATATACACAGTCTGATGATTCTTTATTTCTCTCCCTTCTTATTCCTCCTCCTCCATTCTTTATATTTTATGTGTTTTATTCTGTACTCTTTTGCATTTCTTTGACTGTTTTTGTGGAGAGTTGATTTTATTTTTTGCCTTTAGTTAGTATTTGGATGGTCTGCTTTCTTTGCTATGAGTTTATTTTCTCTGATCACATCTTTTTAGGCTTCGGAGTGCTTCCATCTAGAGCAGTCCCTTTAAGATATCCTGTAGAGGTGGTTTGTGGGAGGCATATTCCCTCAACTTTCGCTTGTCTGGGAATTGTTTAATCCCTCCCTCATATTTAAATTACAATCGTACTGGATACAGTATTCTTGGTTCAAGGCCCTTCTGTTTCATTGCATTAAATATATTATGCCATTCTCTTCTGGCCTGTAAGGTTTCTGTTGAGAAGTCTGATGTTAGCCTGATGGGTTTTCCTTTGTAGGTAATCTTTTTTTCTCTCTCTGGCTGCCTTTAATACTCTGTCCTTGTCTTTGGCCTTTGCCATTTTAATTATTATATGTCTTGGTGGTGTCCTCCTTGGGTCCCTTGTGTTGGGAGATCTGTGGGCTTCCGTGGTCTGAGAAACTATTTCCTTTCCCAACTTGAGGAAGTTCTCCTCAATTATGTCTTCAAAGACACCTTCTTTTTCTCTTTCTTCTTCTGGTACTCCTATAATGTGAATATTATTCCGTTTGTATTGGTCACACAGTTCTCTTAATATTCTTTCATTCCTAGAGATCCTTTTATCTCTCTCTGTCTCAGCTTCTCTGTACTCCTGTTCTCTGATTTCTATTCCATTAACAGTCTCTTGCACCTCATCCAGTCTGCTCTTCAGCCCGTCAATCGTTTCATTTCTGTAATATCTCTCCTCACTTCCTCCCTTAGCTCTTGCGTATTTCTCTGTAGATCCATCAGCATGGTTATGACTTTTATTCTGAATTCTTTTTGAGGAAGATTGTTTAAGTCTATCCCCTCAGCCCTCTCTCTGGGGTTGTCTGGGTGAGTCTTGACTGAACCATATTCTTCTGTCTTTTCATGGCGAATAGGAGTGGTCACAGGCAGGTGCCACGTGTGTCAGCTGAGAGAACCAAGTCCCTTCCTGTTTGTTGTTCTCCTTGCCTTCTCCGCAGCCTGTGCCGGTTACCCGCACACTGAAAGGCAGTCTCTGGGATAATCCCCTAAACTGCCGTAGACGGGGCCGCCCTCAGGCTAGCCTAGAGCTCTGCGGGGTTTGCAGCCATGCCGGATGCATTCTGCACCCCTTGGTGCCTTCCAGTTCTTGCTCTGGCTTCTGCAGCCCTTCCCAGTTACCTGCATGCCCACCAGGAGGGGATTCTGTGTAGTTGTTGTGGGCGGGGCCCCTCTCCCGCTGTTCCGCAGCTGTGGCAGATCCACCGCAGCGCTGGCCAGGGGGAATGAATGGCAGGCTGCTTATCTCTGTGCGGGGCTTTGGGGCTGCTTTACCTGGCAGCTGGTTAGGGGGCCTGAAGTTCATCCAGGTTTCCAGCCTGCTGGGCTGAGTGCGCTGGGACGATTTTGTTCTGCTGTTGGGCCCTCGCCTCTTTCAGACTTTTAAAAAAGCGCCTGCTTTTCTTTTGTCTCAGGGGAGCTGGCTGAGGGGACCCGCTTGCAGTCTCTGTCTCGGATCCTACCCTTCCGTTTCTCTCATCTCCAGTACACCATGCGATGTGTGTCTGTGCTCCCAGTGCAGATCACCAGGGCTGGTTATTAACAGTCCTGTGCTTCCACTCCCTCCCCACTCTGATTCTTTTCCTCCCTCTGGTGTGCTGGGTTGGGGGAGTGCTCAGGTCTCACCAGGTCGCAGCTTTGTATCTTACCCCCTTTGTGAGGTGCTGAGTTCTCGCAGATGTAGCTGTAGCCTGGCTGTTGTACTGTATCTTCTGGTCTCTCTTTTAGGAATAGTTGTACTTGTTGTATTTTTACAAATACATATGGTTTTGGGGGAGATTTCCACCGCCCTACTCATGCCACCATCTTCCCAGACTGGAGACTCCCCTCTGGCATTTATCAAAACTTTTTCTTTATTATTGATTTTTCTGAAGCTTCAATATGACATGCCTAGATGCAGTTTTTGCTTTTATCCTACCTGGTGTTCTCTGAGCTTCCTGAATCTGTGGTTTTATGTGACATTAACTTGGGAAAATTCTCAGTCATTATTGCTTCAAATATTATTTCTCTTTTTCTCCTTTTTTATTGTCCTTCTGATAGTCCCATTATGCTTATGTTATATCTTTTGTAATTATTCTACAATTCTTGGATAGTCTATCTGATTTTTTTTTCGTCTTTTTTCTCTTTGTTTTACATTTTGGGATGTCTCTAGGGTCATATCTTCAAACTCAGAGACTCCTTCCTTAGCTATTCCCAATCTACTAATGAGCCCACCAAAGACATTCTTCATTCCCATTTCATTGTTTTTTATCTGTAGCACTTCACTTGATTCTTTCTTAAAATTTCCATCTCTCTGCTTACATTATCCATCTGCTATTATATATTGTCTAATCTTTCTGTTAAATCCCTTGGCATAATAACGTAGTGTTTTAAAATTCCTGATGTGATAATTCCAACATTCCTGTGAACACAAACCAGCAGGTTAGATTCTGATAAATTAGTTTCTCCTGAGGGCAGGCCTTGTTAAGAACAGAATCCTCTGACATATTTTCCAATGGTTCCTTTCTGTGCCCACTGCTAGAAGCACAAGGTGATTTTTCTCCAAAATTTATTATGAGGACCTGGTAGATCTCATGGAAATAAAACTCATAAAATTATGGAACTCCTTTAAGACTCCGTTCCCCTGGAAATTTTAATTCTTAGACTTGTGCACACCACACATTCAGCAATTTCTCAGTTATAATTCAGGTTTGCCTTCCCTGGCACTGCTTTCCATGGAGGCTTCAGCTCTGATAAGCCATGATTCTCTTTCTCTCTGCCTATCTATCTAGGGACAGAGTTCTTTGACCTGTCTTCTCTGGCAGATCTAAGAGTTGGTATTGGATTTTCAGTTTTTTCAGTTTCTTACTTGCTGTTAAGATGGAGTGGTGACTTCTAAGCTTCTTATAGCCATACCAGAAAACAGAAGTCCTCTCCTCAACTCTTTTAAGGAAAAAAACTGTAAGGAAAAATACTCATATTTTAGAAAAAAAATTCTGTTAAAATATTGATTACTCTGAGTTTCAGTGTGGTTTATCTAATCTTAGTAAAGAAAAATTGTTCTGAGCTTGAGCTGAGAAAACTGACTCTTCTGATGATCCTTTACAGCTTCCTTTAATACAACAGGAGATTTATGGCCCTATATGTGCATTAATTGTGGGGAAATGAAGAGTTAATTGTCCACTGCATTCAAGTAGCTCTTTCCTCAGCCAGGGTTTTTGAGACACCTTGCGCACAATCTCCTTTTAAATGCACTTCTCTTTTCTTCCTGAGATAATGATTTCTTTATTAGAGTCTGCCTAAGTCTTTTGTTCAAACAGGTATGGTATAAACACTCATGATCTTTTGAAAAGTCAGTTCTCTATTTAAAACATTCTCTTGATAAACTAAAAGTTCATGAAAGGGATATTTAAATAAACCAGCCAGGACAGAGAGGAAAAAGAAGATGGTGGAGTAAGAAGGCAAGGTGGAAACCTACCCCCACACACACACCTAGGAAACAACTACAGCAAATACAACTAAACCTGCAAATGACCTGAACGCTGCAAAAGAGACCACCTACATCTGGTGGAGAAGAGAAGACCATACAGAGAAGAGTGAAATGGCAGAACCATGAGTGACCTGGACCCAAGCCCCTCCTCCATCCCAGCCCACAGGCAGGAGGAAGAGGAATTGATCCAGGTGGGGAGAGGTGCTCAGGAACTCTGTACACCTGGCCCTGGGGATCTGCTCTGGGAACAGGAGTCCACATTTTGCATTGAGCTCTGGTGACTAATGGGGCTGGACACCAGGGAGAGTTCGAACACTCTGGGAGGTTAAGACTCCAGCCACTTCTGGAGGACAGGCACGCTCTGTCAGTTTCACTGACACACAAAACATAGGAGCCAGTTTGAAAGATTTCCCAGCAGCAGGAAGTGTGCCAGAGGGGTGACGGTTGGACAGGGCTCTCTCTGCAAAAGAAAAGGCAGGTGGATGATGCTTCCCCAGCCCTCCCTCAGTCTAACAGGCCAGACACTCTTGAGAGCCCCAGACACTCCATCCCCCTCACTGGTGGCTCAGCCCTGTGGTGCTTCCCAGCACACCCACCAGCCCACTCAGTCCAGCAGCTTGAGACTTCGCTGCCTGGCAGGCAGAGGGAGACTTTCCCAGCTTTCTCGGTGCTGTCTCATTCCAACCTGCAGGAGCCAGATCCAAGTGGTCCTTCCTCTTTGCTGGTGGCCCAGCCTGGTGCCACACCCTGCACCGCAGCTGCATGCCCATGTGCCCAACTCACCACCTCTTTGTGACCACACGCCCCAAACCTGCACAACTTCCCCAGGGCTGTGTAACTCCTCCACCTACCCCATTAGCCAGCAGTGCTGCCATTGCTGCAGGACAGGCAGAGGGTGGCCTTGCCCATAGCCCACTGCCAACAACTGGGGGTCCACCGAAAAGAAGAATCAGGCACTGGAGAACAAACAGTCTTGAACATCTGGGCACTACAGGATGCCTTCTTCATAAATCCATTGCTCTCTAGACCAGACAACATAGCAGATCCATCTAATACAAAGGAAGAAACACAAAAACCCTAACAAAATGAAGAGGCAGAGGAGTATGTTCCAAACAAAACAACAGAATAAGACACCACAAAGAGGGCTAAAAGAAATGGAGACCACCAATCTTCTTAAGAAAGATTTCAAAGCAACAGTCATAAATATGCTCACTGATCTGCAGGAAAGTATTGAAGACCTCAGGGAGGACTTCAACAAAGACATATAAAAGTTGAAAAAGAGCCACTCAGAGCTGAAGAATAAAGGAACTGAAATGAAACACAATGAAGGGAATGATTAACAGATTGCTACAAGTAGAGGAGATAATCAATGAGATTGCAATTAGGGAACAGGAACACAATGAAGCTGAGGAACAGAGAGGAAAAAGAATCTCTAGAAATGAAAGAATGACCACTCTAAATGAAACAATATTCACATACTAGGGTACCAGAGTTGAAGAGAAAGACAAAGGGATAGAAAGTCTCTTTGAGAAAATAACTGTTGAAAAGTTCCCCAATCTGGGGACAAAAATAGACACCCAGGTCCTGGAAGCACAGAGAGCATCTAATAAAAGGAACCCCAGAAAGACAACACCAAGACATAATAATAAAATGACAAAGGTTAAGGATAAAGAGAGAGTACTGAAAGCAGCCAGTGAGAGACAAAAGATTACTTATAAGGGACACCCCATCAGGCTATCAGCAGACTTCTCAACAGAAACTTTTCAACCAGAAGCAATGGCATGAAAAATTTGATGTAATGGAACAGAAGGACCTTCATCCAAGAATCCTCTACCCAGCAAGATAGTCATTCAAATTTGAAGAAGAGATTAAACATTTCCCAGAAAATGAAGGATGAAGGAATTTATAACCACCTAACTGGCATTACAGGATATGTTAAAGGGTCTTCTGTAGATGGAAATGTTCTTAAACCTAAATACTGTTCAGCAGTGAAAATAATCCCACAGTGAAGGTAGTAAACCAATTACTTACAAGCAAATACAGAATTAAAAAACAAAACAAAAGTAGTAAAACCAACTATAGGGATAGTCAAGGGATACCCAAGAAATGTAGATTATGACTTTAATACTTAAAGTGTGAAAGAGAAAGAAGAAAAACGAAGTACTTCCAGATTGTGCTTGAAATAGGGCAATCATCAACTTAATATAGACTGTTATATAGTTAGGAAGCTATCCTAGAACCTTATGGTAACCACAAATCTAAGGCCCATAATAAATACACAAAAAATTTTAAAAGAGAAATCCATTCACAACACTAAAGAAAACTATCAAATAGCAAGAGAAAAGCATGAGGGGAAGACAAGAACAGAGAGTAAACTACAAAAACAATCAAAAAATAATTAATAAAATGGCAATAAGTACATACCTATCAATAATTACCTAAATTTAAATGGAATGAATGCACCAATAAAAAGACATGAATGGATAAAAAAAAAATGACCCTTCAATATGTGGCCTACAAGAAATTCATTTCAGACCCAAAGAATGGATAAAAAAAAAAAGACCCTTCAATATGTGGCCTACAAGAAATTCATTTCAGACCCAAAGATATACACAGCATTAAACTGAAGGGATGGAAAAAGATTTAAGAAAAAAGATATTTAATGCAAATAACAGAGAAAAAAGCAGGAGTAGCAGTATTTATATGAGACAAAATAGATTTCAAAACAAAGAAAGTAACAAGAGGAAAAGCAGGACATTAAATTTTGATAAAGGGATCAGTCCAACAAGAGGATAAAACCAATATAAATATCTATTCACCCAACATAGGAGCACCTAAATAAATGAAACAAATACTAACAAAATTAAAGGGAGAAATAGACTGGAACTCATTTCAATTTAGGAGACTAACACCACTCACATCAAGAGATAACCAGACAGAATAAGTAAGGAAACAGAGGCAATGAACAACACATTAGACCAGATTGACTTAACAAACAGCTACAGAACATTCCACCTAAGAGCAGCAAGATAAAAAATTTTCTCAAGTGTACTTGGAATGTTCTCAAGAATAGATTACATATTAGGACATGAAAAGAGACTCAACCAATTCAAAAGATTGAAATTGTATCAAGCAACTTCTCAGACCACAATGGTATGAGAATAGAAATAAATTACACAAAGAAAACAAAAGAGCCCATGAAAGCATGGGGGCTAAGCACGCTTCTAACTAATCAATAGATCAATGAACAAATTGAAACAGAAATCAAGCAATGAAAACAAAAATACCACAATCCAAAATGTGTGGAATGCAACAAAACAGTTCTAGGAAGGAAGTACATAGCAATACAGGCTTACCTCAAGAAACAAGACCAATCTCAAATAAACAGTCCAAACTCACAACTAAGGACATTAGAAATGAAGAACAAATGAAACCTAAATTAGTAGAAGGAGGAGAATAATAAAGATCAGAGCATAAATAAATAAAATAGAGAAGAATAAAAGAATAGAAAAAGAATCAATCAAGAATCAAACCAAGAGCTGGTTCACTGAGAAAATAAACAAAATAGACAAGCCTCTAGCCAGAATTTCAAGAAAAAGAGCACACAGATACATGAAATCGGAAGCAAAAAAGGAATAGTCACAACAGATATCACAGAAACACAAAAAATTATTAGAGAATTTTGCAAAAAATTATATGCCAAAAAACTGGACAACTTAGAAGAAATGGACACTTTCTAGAAAAATATAACCTTCCAAGACTGACCCAGGAAGAAACAGAAAATCTGAACACACCAACTACCAGTAACAAAATTGAATTGGTAATCAAAACAAAACACTCCCAAGAAACAAAATCCGGGACCAGATGGTTTCACAGCTGAATTCTACAAAACATTTAAAGACGAGCTAATACCCATCCTTCTTAAAGTATTCCAAAAAGTAGAAGAGGAGGAAATACTTCCAAACTCATTCTAGGAGGCTAGTATCATGCTAATACCAAAACCAGACAAAGACACTACAAAATAAGACAATTATAGACCAATATCCATGATGACCATAGATGCAAAAATTCTCAACAAAGTATTAACAAACCAATTCAAAAATACATCAAAAGCATCATCCATCATGATAAGTTGGATTTATTCCAGAGATGCAAGGATGGTATCATTTTCATAAATCAATGAACATCATACACCACATTAACAAAAAGAAGGATAAAAACCACATGATCATCTCAATAAATGCTGAAAGAGCATTTGACAAAATTCAACATCTATTCATGACTAAAAAATCTTAACAAAATGGGCATATAGGATATGTGCCTCAATATAATAAAGGCCATATATGAAAAACCAACAGCTGATATCATACTTAATGGTGAAAAGCAGAAAGCTTTTCCTCTAAGATCAAGAACAAGACAAGGATGTCCACTCTCACCACTTTTATTCAACATAGTAATTGGAGGTCCTAGCCCTGGTAATCAGACCAAAAAAAAGATAAAAGGCACCCAAATTGCTAAGGAAGAAATTAAACTCTCACTATTTACAGATGACATGGTATTATATATAGAAAACCATAAAAACTCCACCAAAAACCTATTGGAACTAATAACTAGATTCAGCAAAGTTTCAGGGTACAAAATTAATACACAGAAATCTGTTACATTCCTATATACTAATGAACTAGCAGAAAGAGAAATCAGGAAAACAATTCGATTTACAATTGCATCAAAAAGAATAAAATACCTAGAAATAAACCTAACCAAGGAAGTGAAAGACCTATACTCTGAAAAGTTTAGACACTCATGAGAGAAATTAAAAACACAAATAAGTGGAAATCTATCCAGTGCTCATGAATAGGAAGAATTAATATTGTGAAAACGATCATCCTGCCCAAAGCAATGTACTAATTCAACTGAATTCCTATCAAAATACCAACAGCATTCTTCAATGAACTAAAACAAATAGTTCTAAAATTCATATGGAACCACAAAAGACCTGAATAGCCAAAGGAATCCTGAGAAATAAGGATAAAGCTGGGAGGATTACACTCCATGACTTCAATCCACTACAAAGCTATAGTAATCAAAACAGTTTGGTACTGGCACAAGAACAGACCCATAAGTCAATGGAACAGAACAGAGAGCCCAGATATAAACGCATACATATACAGTCAATTAATAGATGATAAAAGAGCCATGAATATACAATGAGGATAAGATAGTCTCTTTAATAAATGGTGTTAGGAAAACTGGACAGCTACATGTAAGACAATGAAACTGGATTATTGTCTAACTCCATACACAAAAGTGAACTTAAAATGAATCAAAGATCTCAAACAATAAAACCCTTAGAAGAAAACATAGGCTAAAATCTCTTGAATATAAGCATTAGCAATTTTTTCTTGGACACATCTCCTTGGGCAAGGGAAACAAAAAAAAATGAACAAGTGGGACTACATCAAACTAAAAAGCTTCTGTACAGCAAAGGACACCATCATCAGAACAAAAAGGCAACCTACAGTATGGGAGAATTTATTTGTAAATAATCTATGCAATAAGAGGTTAACATCCAAAATATATAAAGAACCCATACACCTCAACACCCAAAAGACAGATAACCCAATTAAAAAATTGGTGGAGGACCTGAACAGTTATTTCTCTAAAGAAGATATACAAATGGTGAACAGGCACATGAAAAGATGCTCCCCATCGCTAATCATCAGGGAAATGCAAATCAAAACTTGCATCAGTTAGAATGGCCACCATCCAAAGGAGAAGAAATAACAAGTGTTGGCAAGGATGGGGAGAATAGGAACCCTCCTACACTGTTGGTAGAAATGTAAATTGGTGCAGCTGCTATGGAATGCAGTGTGGCGGTTCCTCAAAAAACTAAAAATAGAAAAACCATACAACACAGTAATTCCTCTTCTAGGAATGTACCCAAAGAAAACAAAATCCCTGATTCAAAAGGATATATGCACCCTTATGTTTATCACCACATTATTTACAATAACCAAGTTATGGAAGCCACCAAAGTGTCCATCAGTAGCAGAATGGATAAAGATGTGGTACATATACACTGTGAAATATTATTCAGCCAAAAAAAAAAAAGAAATATTGGTATTTGAGACAGTGTGGTTGGACCTTGAGGGTATTATGCTCACTGAAATAAGCCAGACAGAGAAAGACAAACACCATATGATTTCACTTATTTGTGAAATATAAAAACAAAATAGCAGTAGACTCATAGACACTGAGGTGATTGGTGGTTACCACAGAGGAGGGGTTGGGGGTGGTGTGGACAGTCTCAAAGGGGCACAAAAGTCTCAGTCATATAAGTTGGTCACAAGGATAGTAGTACAGCATGGAGAATAGAGTCAATGATTTTGTTACATCTTCCTATTCTGACAGATAGTAACTGCACTAGTGGGGGTGAGGATTTAGTAATATGGGTAACTGTTGAACTACTGTGTTGTATACTTGAAACCAATACAAGATTGTGGATCAATGATACTTTAATTTAAAAAAGCCAGCCGGTGATTCTAGAGGTGCCAAGAGAGTCCCCTTCTCTGCTGGTAGGAGCCATCACAAGGCTGAGGGTCTCAGCCCAGAAATTAGGGTCAGCCTGGCCAAAGCTGGGACGTGAATGAGAATATACAGAAAGGAGGGCAAACTGTGCAGCTGATGCACTAAACTGAAAAGTTTTATTCACTGACCTTTAAAGAAGAACCTAGTTAACTAAGCATACTTCTCACTAAAAGCCTTGTGCCAGTACTAACTAAAATCCGTGATCGGATTTAATCCTCTGCAGGAGCACTGGGGCCTGAGTGCTAATGGACGGAACTGCAGAGGGAATGTCAATTCCAGCTCCTGGGGAAGCACTTTAGGAAGGTCCCCCCAACAGCCGGAGCTTAAAGTAAGCACAGAAGAAATCACAGAACCCCCAGTCTGGGGGCCTCCTGAAGGATGCCCATGCAGATTCTAGGCCTCAGAGACAGCCTCTGGAACTGACCCCAAATGCTGCTTTCCAGCTCCTAAGAGAGGCCAGCAAGCACATGCCCTTGGACTGCCAGCACTGCCTGCCACGCAGCCTCAATCAGGCTCAAACCAGAATTCTACCCACAATGGGTCCTCTGGCCTGGCCAGAGACATACTCTTTTTGGAGTTTTAAAGGAAAACAGAGGGGGTAAATGAGAAAGAAAGTCAAAAGATTCCAGTTACAGTCGTATTTACACGAATATCCCTGGCCTTTAATGAATGCTAAGTTAATTTTTCACATAATTCTTCCCAACTTTTGTTCTCGAGAGCAGAAATTTTATTCTTACCTCACCACTCTGGGCACCAAGTATCTCATGTCTTCATGAATCTCTTATTCCTCTCCTCCAGGGGATGGATTCTAAAAAACCAGTCCCCACACCACAGCCTACTAGAAAAGTGAATCTCTGGCCTCATCCCAGATCTACTGAATCAGGAACTCTGGTGGCTGGGCCCAGAAATCAGTGTTCCATCCATCATCAGCAGATTTAGAGACACTTCCCATTGAAGAAGACACGTGTTTTCAAACTGAGCCTAAGTCTGTCTCCTTACAACTGAGAAGTGTGTGGACAAGGACATCACTTACAGAGAGATTTTGGACACATGCAGGAAACATATGTAACAGGGAGACATGTGAGCATGTATATGTTGTATCTGTCGACAATGATGTATATATAATACATAGTATGAATATAAATATAATATACCTTCGCTTAAAAACAATGGAAGGATTCAGATATAAACCCACACATATATGGTCAATTAATATACAATAAAGGAGGCATGGATATACAATGGGAAAATGACAGCCTCTTCGACAACTGGTGTTGGCAAAACTGAGCAGCTACATGCAAGAGAATGAAACTGGATTATTGTCTAACTCCATACACAAAAGTAAACTTGAAATGGATCAAAGACCTGAATGTAAGTCATGAAACCATAAAACTCTTACAAGACAACATAGGCAAAATCTCCTGAATATAAACATGAGCAACTTCTTCCTGAACGCATCTACTTGAGCAAGGGAAACAAAAGCAAAAATGAACAAATGGGACTACATCTAACAAAAAAGCTTCTGTAGAGCAAAGGACACCATCAGTACAAGAAAAAGGCATCCTACAGTATGGGAGAATATATTCATAAGTGACACATCTGATAATTGGTTACATCCAAAATATATAAAGAACTCACACACCTGAACACCCAAAAAGCAAATGACCTGATTAAAAAATGGGCAGAGGATCTGAACAGACACTTCTCCAAAGAAGAAATTCAGATGGCCAACAGGCACATGAAAAGATGCTCCACATCGCTAATCATCAGAGCAATGCAAATTAAAACCACAATGAGATATCACCTCACACCAGTTAGGATGGCCAGCATCCAAAAGACAACAACAAATGTTGACAAGGATGTGGAGAAAGGGAACCCTCCTACACTGCTGGTGGGAATGTAAATTAGTTCAACCATTGTGGAAAGCAGTATGGAGGTTCCTCAAAAAACTCAAAATAGAAATACCATTTGACCCAGGAATTCCACTCCTAGGAATTTACCCTAAGAATGCAGCAGCCCAGTTTGAAAAAGACATATGCACCCCTATGTTTATCACAACACTATTTACAATAGCCAAGAAATGAAAGCAACCTAAGTGTCCATCAGTAGATGAATGGATAAAGAAGATGTGGTACATAGACCCAGTGGAATATTATTCAGCCATAAGAAGAAAACAAATCCTACCATTTGCAACAACATGGATGGAGCTAGAGTGTATTATGCTCAGTGAAATAAGCCTGGTGGAGAAAGCCAAGTATCAAATGATTTCACTTATCTGGGGAGTATAAGAACAAAGAGAAAACTGACGGAGCCAAACAGCAGCAGACTCATAGAACCCAAAAATGGACTAACAGTTACCAAAGGGAAAGGGGTTGTGGAGGGTGGGTGGGAAGGAAGGGATAAGGGATTAATTGGTATTATAATTAGCACACATAATGTAGTGGGGGGCACGGGGAAGGCAGTATAGCACAGAGAAGACAAGTGGTGATTCTATAGCATCTTTTTTTTGGTATCATTAATCTACAATTACATGATCAACATTGTGGTTACTACACCCCCCCCATTATCAAGTCCCCACCACATACCCTATTACAGTCACTGTCCATCAGCGTAGGAAGATGCTACAGAATCACTACTTGTCTTCTCTGTGTTGAACAGCCTTCCCTGTGCCCCCCGCTACATTATGTATGCTAATAGTATTGCCCCTTTCCCCCCTTATCCCTCCCTTCCCACCCATCCTCCCCAGTCACTTTCCCTTTGGTAACTGTTAGTCCATTTTTGGGTTCTGTGAGTCTGCTGCTGTTTTGTTCCGTCAGTTTTCTCTTTGTTCTTATACTCCACAGATGAGTGAAATCGTTTGATACTTGGCTTTCTCCACTAGGCTTATTTCACTGAGCATAATACCCTGTAGCTCCATCCATGTTGCTGCAAATGGTAGGATTTGTTTTCTTCTTATGGCTGAATAATATTCCATTGGGTCTATGTACCACATCTTCTTTATCCATTCATCTACTGATGGACACTTAGGTTGCTTCCATTTCTTGGCTATTGTAAATAGTGTTGCGATAAACATAGGGGTGCATATGTCTTTTTCAAACTGGGCTGCTGCATTCTTAGGGTAAATTCCTAGGAGTGGAATTCCTGGGTCAAATGATATTTCTATTTTGAGTTTTTTGAGGAACCTCCATACTGCTTTCCACAATGGTTGAACTAATTTACATTCCCACCAGCAGTGTAAAAGGGTTCCCTTTCTCCACATCCTTGTCAACATTTGTTGTTGTCTTTTGGATGCTGGCCATCCTAATTGATGTGAGGTGATATCTGATTGTAGTTTTAATTTGCATTGCTCTGATGATTAGCGATGTGGAGCATCTTTTCATATGCCTGTTGGCCATCTGAATTTCTTCTTTGGAGAAGTGTCTGTTCAGATCCTCTGCCCATTTTTTAATTGGCTTATTTGCTTTTTGTTGTTGAGTTATGGGAGCTCTTTATATATTTTGGATGTCAACCCTTTATCAGATATGTCATTTATGAATATATTCCCATACTGTAGGATGCCTTTTTGTTCTATTGATGGTGTCCTTTGCTTTACAGAAGCTTTTCAGCTTGATATAGTCCCACTTGTTCATTTTTGCTTTTGTTTCCCTCTCCCGGGATGATATGTTCATGAAGAAGTTGTGCATGTTTATGTCCAAGAGATTTTTGCCTACCCTTTTTTCTAAGAGTTTTATGGTTTCATGACTTACATTCAGGTCTTTGATCCATTTTGAATTTTCATTTGTATGGGGTTAGACAATGATCCAGTTTCTTTCTCCTACATGTAGCTGTCCAGTTTTGCCAACACCAGCTGTTGAAGAGGCTGTCATTTCCCCATTGTATATCCATGGCTCCTTCATTGTATATTAATTGACCATATATGTTTGGGTTAATATCTGGACTCTATTCTGTTCTACTGGTCTGTGGGTCTGTTCTTGTGCCAAATTGTCTTGATTACTATGGCTTTGTAGTAGAGCTTGGAAGTTGGAAGTGAGATTCCCCCCTGTTTTATTCTTCCTTCTCAGGATTGCTTTGGCTATTCGGGGTCTTTTGTGGTTACATATGAATTTTAGAACTATTTGTTCCAATTTGTTGAAGAATGGTGTAGGTATTTTGATAGGGATTGCATTGAATCTGTAGATTGCTTTAGGAAGGATGGCCATTTTGACAATATTAATTCTTCCTAGCCAAGAGCATGGGATGAATTTCCATTTGTTAGTGTCCTCTTTAATTTATCTTAAAAGTGTCTTGTAGGATTCTATAGCATCTTAATATGCTGGTGGACAGTGACTGGAATGGGGTAGAGGGGAGAGGACTTGATAATATGGGTGAATGTAGTAACCTTAATGTTGCTCATGTCAAACCTTCATAAGATTGGATATCAATGATACCTTAATAAAAAATACAATGGAAGGATAAACTTACAGCCTAAGACACCTCCTGACGGAAGGAGGAGAGCCCAGGGGCTATGTCAGAGGCCTTGTACCAGCCCAAGCATGTGTCCATTTACCCCTGGACTTGCTGCTCCTCTGGAAAGGTATCTCATGGACTCATCAGCAGACTGTGAGCTGACAAATGCACAAGGTCTCAGCATGGAGAGCATCAGGCACAGACAGGGCCAACCCCTATGTCCACCAGAGAACTGGACAGGCCCTACAGAACACTGTATAGTCACCAAAGGTGGTGGGAGCACCTTAGTCTGCATCCACAGTGTGTCCAGTATGTGCCATAAAGTGCAGGAAGAGTCCACTAATGTGTGCATAGGCCTTGTGGAGAACAGGATGTGAGCACATCCACATGTGTGTGTACTAGGTATCACGTGTCATATGCATGGACACACACACTTTATAGTCTCAAACACCATGCAGGCACAAACCAAAGACAAAGCAAACAGAGAGCACCCTTAAGGGAGGTGGGATGGCAGAAGGGAGACAGAAGCCAGACTTCTTGGCATGCCTTCTTTAACTGTTGACTTTAGAGTCATGTAAATATTTTACAAAATCAAAAACAAAGCTAAATATTAAAAAACCAATCTCTAAAAATTCCAAAACAAATGGCACCTAACTGTAATTCAGGTTGTAGCAAATGAATTATGGTTATAAAGAAAGAATAAGAAAAACTACCAAAAAACAACTTAAGCTACATTCACCAGCTTTATCGTTAGCAGTAATGCTGATATTTTTATATTTCAGACTAATAAATATATGTTACATAGTAGGACAAAGCAATTATGTATTTGTATATTATTAAAAATCAATACTCAAATGGACACAGATTCAAGTATGAAATCATAGAAGTCTAATCAAATCCTGGTGATGTGGGGTTTATCATTAGGAAGAACTCCTGGTTTACGTTTCTCCTTGTTTATCCAAAGCCTGGAATCTACCACAATCTAACTCATGAGCCCCCCAGATGCCATCCAAGTACAATCCCACCCACAGAAACCAGGGACCTGGGGGCATGGGTAGTGCAGGGAATGAAGGGCAGGGCCTGGGAGATCTTGTACCAGGAAGCAAAGAAGTTGCCCAGTACTGGGGTCATGACAACAGAACAGGGAGGTTGTCTTGGAGGGACTATGGAACCATCCACAAAACTAACAACCACGTGAAAATCTTTCTCAAAATACGCACACACATGCTTGTCTCTGATTGGAGCTTATGAGGGCACCAACTCACTCTCACAAAGCTGAGAGAGGATTTCTGCCCCCAGAGCTCTCCCTCCTCAGACCACAGTATTTTCATGGCCATGACTCACGTGTGCTGGACTCTCATATGTGAGGATATACCACAGAGCCACGCAGCACACAGAGCCAGCTCACAGAGCAGGAGCCCTGTGACATCCCAGCTGCCCCACATACAGCAGACTCAGTCTCTGCTCACATACTGGGCTCCTCCAAGACCAGACAAGGAAGCACGAGTCTCATACTCTGGGGCTCAGCACCAAGTTAGGACTCTTGGCCCAACCTTGGACTTGGGTCCTGGTCATGATGACGGGTCTGTCATATTCCTAAAAATGGTCACTCCATTGTGCTCAGGTCCCAGGGACAGCGCTGGTACCTCATGGCCACTGTGGATGCCAGCCTTGATTCCCAGGCCAGAGCCCCCATGGCTTCTAGAGAGAGGTGCTCCCTTTCCCTTTCTAGGAATCCTGCCCAGACGCTGGAGCCAGGACCCAGTCAGAGGACTCTCTTATTCCAATGACCACCTGTTTTCGCTCACCCTGGATTTCTTCAGCTGTGCTCTCTTGCCTGCTGGACTGACCATAATTGACTCAAGGACTTCACAGACCAACGGCCAGCCTGGAGGGCCATGTTGCTCATTACCTGCCTCAGCTACCATGTTCTACAGCCCAACAGTCTTTCCTCCAGAATAATCTGTCTCCCTAATTCCTGACTCAACTGAGAAAACAAGCCTAGTACCTGCCCCAAAACCCCCACTCACCTGTTCAGTGAACTAGGCTCATGGTGTCCAGCACCGATCCTGGGGCAGGGAGGGCAGGGCAGAGCGCCTGCTCTCTGAGCAGACCTGGAGTGTGTGCCTGAATGAAGACCGACTGGGCCCGGGACAGGGAGCAGGTGGAGAGTCAGGGAAAGGGAAAATGACCTAGAGTTCAGGAGAGCGGAGCAGAGACCTGAAGGAAGGTAGATGGATCGCAAGGGGAGCTTGCAAGCAGAGAAAGCACTATGCAGACCCCGAAGTGGCGGGAAGAGCAGGTAAGCTAAGCCACTGCTGAGAGGCCACGGGGCACACAGCCGACGGCCAGGGTCTTTCTCAGAGCGCAAGGGGAGCCACCATCTCCAGAGGTGGAAAGATGAAATCTGAGGTGGCATTTTCACAAGGTCGCTTTGCTGGAACGGGTGGAGGTGATGAAAAGTCAGACTGAGGAAAACCACACAGGACATACGTGAGAAATGGAGCGGGTGCAGGACGCTAGCTCTGCTGGGTAAGGGCCTGGGGAAATGAGGACTCAGGCCTGGGCCTGCTGAGGGCCAGGGCCCGCCAGACACAGGGACATATACCAACTGCTAAAACAAACACTAGGGCACATTAAGCACCCGAGTTCATTGGAGCAAAAATCAATTCAAATTGGGCAGTACCCCATCTAGCAGAGAGGAAGGAGCGCCAACCTACAAAATGAAGACTTTCATTGGCAGAAGGGGTAGAACAGGATGTTATGTAGCAAAACAGTGGGCAGGCTGCGGGTCAGTCACTGCGGGTCAGTCACTTTCCTTCACTCCACTTCCAGGCGGACCCCTCGGCGTGCCCTCCCGCGATTCCTAACCAACTGGATTACCAAGTTACCACCCTGTTTCTGGGAGAGACTAAACTAAGGAGAGTCTTGGTCTGCTGACGTTGGGCTTAGCATGAGCGACTCCATTTGGGGCCCATTGTCTTGCATTGTACAGTATCACATTCAGAATATAAGCCAGGGCTGGGGAAAGAACACGGGGCCCCCCAGGGAGGACAGCCACACGGGGATCGGGATTCAGGGAGAGCGAAGAAGCAGACCCCCCTGGCCATTGTCTCATCATTAAAGAACTGACCCAGGAGGCTGAGATGGACAGTCCTGGAGCCTCTGAGGAAGCTCATCAGAGCCAGGTGCGGAAAGAGGCTGAGGAGGACTATGGGCAAATGGCTGGATTTGGGGTTTGCTGGTGTCCTTATATAGTGGGATGAGGACAAGGCCAGAGCAGAGTGGACTCAAGAGAGGGGGCCAGCAACAAGAGGGAATACCAAGCTTTTCCTGCAAACTGCAGAAACCGAAGGGGGCAAAGACAGGAGAGCAGCAGCGTGTGTGTGTGTGTGTGTGTGTGTGTGTGTGTGTGTGTGTGTGTGCCGGTGCCTCCGTTTACAGGGAGAAGCTTAATGCCCGAACAAGAGGGGGACATTAGCAGAATCAAATTCTCTCCTAGGCCAGATGATCAGGGACGTGGCACATTGGGGTAGTGGCCAGTGTCACCTAGGGCAGGAGGGCTCCCCATGGTCACTCTAAGGGAAGGAAGAGGGGCCAGAGGTGCTGTACAGACAGGGTGGCACGGTAATGAAGGGCACCTGCTCCAACGGACACTGTTCCCTCAGTGAAACAAGGAGCAAGGCCAGTGAGCCAGGAGCCGAGGCTGTGCTGGAGGCCTGGCGAGAGCAGGGCGGCAAAGCCATCCCTTCAACGTCCTGCTGGAGCGATTCCAGGAGGGGTGGACCAGGGGGGCCGGGCGTGCAAGGCAGGCTGACCCAGGTTGAAGAGACGAACAGGGCACATGTCTCTCCACGGTCTTGCAAGGGTTTTTACCCTGAAAACAGAAAAAGCAACAAGGAAAGATCTTAAGGGCAAAACATTCACATCATGGCCGTGAATACAAACTCTCTGGGTACATTTCAAATAGGCACCAACAGAGAAAACAGAGAGAAAGAAAAGGACAGCAAATATTTGACATGTTTTCTGTCTTAATAGGACCCATTCATTCTGCATTCCTTTTCCTTTTTGCAATATTGTGCAGTGCAACCACAAAATCAGGCGCTGTTACATCATGACCACGGCTGTTCAGGGTGATTACCTCGCTGGGAGAGCTGGGCATTGCGCACACTTAAGTCAGGCATTTGTACCAAATGAAAAGAAGCCATTTCATCCTTTCCTAGCCTCTCAAGAAAAGATGCTTTTGGTTAAAAGGGTCGTTCAATTGCCAAGGAAACAATAACTTCAGATTTTCAGAATAAATAACACTTCAGGTCCTGTTCTGATTCACAGCATCAAGTTCTGCAGCACCTACCCTGCCCATCCTGCCAGGGGCTGAGAGCACTTCCACACATGGTTGACTTTGCCAGTGCAAAAAGGCAGGAGTGGGTATTTCAAGACTGTTTTGAGATAGCAGAGGCATAATGCAAACAGACTGGTCTTATTCAAGGGCATACAACTCCTCACAACACGGCTTCAACTAGACATGAATGTCTACCAGCAGGGTTTTGAACAAAAAAAACAAACACAAAATGAATCAGTTCTTTAGTTTGAAAGCAATCATTCACCAGCCCTGTAAAATACATATTTCTGTTTTCTTCCTACCTAGGCAAGTATCTGTATTTACATTCATAAGGTAATTTTATTTCCTTATCAGTCAAAGTTCCCATATACATTTCAGAATTTCCTTGAAATGATAGGCCAACACCATAGAGAAAAATTGATTGTGATATGTTGAATTAGGTATTAGGTCCCCAATTTTTTTTAATAATTTATTTTGGTATCATTAATCTACAATTACATGTGCAATATTATGGTGATTAAACTACCCCCTTCATCAGATTCCCCCCACCAACCCCATTACAGTCACTGTCCATCAGCATAGTGAGATGCTATAGAATCACTACTTGTCTTCTCTGAGTTGTACAGCCCTCCCCGCGTCCCCCCAACATTGCCTCTGCTAATCATAATGCCCCTTTTACCCTCTTATCCCTCCCTTCCCACCCATCCTCCCCAGTCCCTTTCCCTTTGGTAACTATTAGTCCGTTCTTGGGTTCTGTGAGTCTGCTGCTGTTTTGTTCCTTCAGGTTTTTTTTTTCTTTGTTCTTATACTCCACATATGAGTGAAATCATTTGATACTTGTCTTTTTTGGCTTGGCTTATTTCACTGAGCATAATACCCTCTAGTTCCATCCATGTTGCTGCAAATGGTAGGATTTGTTTTCTTCTTATGGCTGAATAATATTCCATTGTGTATATGTACCACATCTTCTTTATCCATTCATCTACTGATGGACACTTAGGTTGCTTCCATTTCTTGACTATTGTAAATAGTGCTGCGATAAACATAGGGGTTGGTCCCCAATTTTAAAAAACAATTACTCTCATTGATATTTAACTTGGCAGGAAGCAGGGAGTTGGAGTCCTGGGCTGCATTAATAGAATCGCAGTAATGATGGGGCAGAGAGGGCGAGAGGAGGACCCTCCTGTCTGGAGGCAGCAGCCTGCCAAGTTGTGGCTCAGCCTCAGACAGGCAGCCACGACTCCAGACAAGTGGCAAGGATGTGAGTCCTGGGCTTCCGACTGTAAAATGAATGTGCCTCCAGATCCTTTGTGGTCAGATCTGCTTATTTTTTCAAGAAAAAGGAGTTCGCATTTCCAGATCTGTAAATACTGCCAACCATTCAATTTCTTTTCAGTTCAGTATGTGGGCCAAACCGAGCCGGTGTGCACGCCCAGTCTCTCAGGGCCTCGGGTTTACAAATTCTGTATTAGATCAATTCCCAACAGTAATGCTCTGTGATGGTTGCTGTTGGCAGTGGTTCTGTTCTAAGAACGAGATCTTGGTGAAGGAGCTACTGGCCCTCCTGTCACACTGTCATGGGGATTTCAATCACCGCTACAGCTCCTTGGTGGGCTCTGCCCTTAGGGGATGGCAGCCGAGCTAACAAGGAGGCTTTATCGCTTAGATGGAATGTGCTCCCTGTTCCTGACACTGTGGTTTCGCTCCTGCTGCTGGGGTGGGCTGTCTTCAGCTCAGTGGTTGGCCACAAACCTCTGATCAGCTCTGTCCCACACTCCTGTCGCTGCTACTACAGAAATTCAAAGGGTACAGAACTCCAACAGAAGCAGAAAGGTTCAGAGCCAGAAGGGACCATGGCAGCCCCAGACGCAAAAATGCTCCACCTTACACCACCAGGCCGACCACAGCAGCCACATAGACTCATGTTTTCAACTCCAAGTAGAACAACCTTCTGGGCTTCATTTTGCCAACGGTCCCCTGGGCTGGCTCACTACTGGTGACCTCCCTTCATTCTGGCAGCCAGGCACCTCCCCTCTCCGCCGATCCCTGCAAGGCCTGCCCCCAGAAAGGCCCCAGGCTGTGTAATGCTCCCCTGTGGTCATCTCGAAATTCTGTCGTGCATTTTTGAACTTGTGTTTTTGTAAGTGAAATCTGACAGAGGACCAAAACTTTTCACAAGACTTTTCCCTTCCTTTTGAACCCGACAACCCACATTTACATGCTGCACTGGCCCAAACCTGCCTGCAGAAATCGCCTGCTGACTTGAGTCTGTGGAGGGAGGAGGCTATGGAAGGGAGAGCTGGCTGCCTCCGCCGGTGTGGGCCCCAGCCCGGGCAGTGCCCACTGCTGCCAGTAATGCAGTCTCCCACCGCGAAGGACAGGCCTCCTAACCACCATTCGAAGCCAGGCTGCCCTATGGCTGGACCCATCGCAGCTCAGCAGCACCCCGACCTTGCCCCCCAAGCCCAGGAAACAGCTCCATCCTTGCCCGTCCCCCATCAATTGTCTCTCCAATCCCTGTCCCAACCGGCACCGCAGCTGGGAGAGCAGAGCAGGAGGAGGGGGGACGCGGGAGAGCCATGGAGAGGGGGCTCCTCAGGCAGGACTCCAGGCATTGGAAGGACTTCTGGGTCAGAGCGTGGGCTCCAGGTCAGCTGAGCCCACCTTTCTGAGTGAATCACAATAAACCTTTATCAACAATGCTTACAAACTAAAATGGGAGAAGAGGAAAATAAGACAGAACAGAAGTCCCTGAAGTGCCCCTGTCCTCACAGGCACAGCCATTTATGTCAGGAGTGCATATCCTGGGCCCAGGGCCGGTCGCAGACGCTCAGGGAGCACGAGGCCCCCAGTCCTTGGGTAGGTATGTGCACCTACACATTTGTCAAGACTCTAACATGTATGGGCTATCAGGAATGTGCCCAGCCCCAGAATGTGCATTTTGCATACAGAAAATAAAAGTGACCCTGAGCCCAGATAACCTCCACTGACTGGGCTGGAACATAAGGAAAGCACTGGGGCAGGAAACCCTTACACTGTCCAAAGCCAAGAGGTTGTCAGGAAGATGCTGATCCTGGAGATTTCTGCATATGACTCCTCTCTGCCACCCTGTGGCTGTAGGAAAGTTAGATAACCTCTCCCAGCCTGTTCCCCTATCTGTAAAATGGGCATGCTAACACATATCGCTGGGCTGCTGTACAGGTTAATGGAGATAATATGGGCAAAACCCCCAGTTCAATCCCTGGTGGTGGGCAAGGGGTTTTAATAAGCAGTAGCCCCCTTGGCCTCCAGAGCCAGCTTTCTCCAGGTGAGCCACCCCCACCACCAGGGCCCCCCCATACTCCTGGGCTTTGCAATTTCCAGCATTCTGAGCAGCCTGACTCTCCAGCCCAGGAATAAGATAACCCTGGAATTACCTCCACTACTCTGATCCTTGGCTTCAGCTGGAAGGATTACCCCCTTGCCAGGTTAGTGGTTCTTCTCCACACCTGGCTTCATCCTGCAGTAGCGGGGCCCCCCAGCTTCTCCGCTCCCTGGTGGCTGGGGCTGGCCACGGCTCGCTGCCATCTACACCACATTGTGCTGTCACCCAAGAACAAGATGCCGCTTCCTGGGGAAGGTCTTTGTGCGTGAATGAGCCCTGGGAAGGCAGTGAGGAACAGTCCTCCAGTGGGACCTCGCTTCCCTCTGGCCAGGGGTGTGAGCTCCATTTATGCAGGGCTGCTCCCCAAAACCATGTGCACATTTCCCCCTCTGTCTAAACCCTGGATCCTGCCAGACTCCCCCAGACCCCTAACATCAACTTCACCTGGAAACTTGTTAGAAACATATTCTAGGGCCCCACCAAGCCAACTGAATCAGGAGCCTCTGGGCTGAGGCCCAGAAACCTCAGCTTGAGCAAGTTCTCTCCGGGAGGCTGACTAACACTCAAGAGCGCAGCTCCTCTCATCTGAAAACATTCTTGTGTTCCCTGGGGTTCAGTTCAACTACTACCTCACTGTTTGAGGCCTTTGGGACTGCTCCATGTCTCTCCACTCAGGCAAATGAACCTCTCCCTTCCCAAGGCTCCATATACCTTTTTATACCTAATTTATAGCCCTTTTCACAGACAAATGATGTCTCGTGTGTCCTACCAGTACCTGGCGAGTACATGCCATGCGCCCAGTGCTGCGTGTGGGGCAAGGACTCAGGGGGCACCTTGTGCTGCTCGCCTTCCTGCAGGGCCTCAGACCCGAGTCCCCGAGAAAAACCAGGCACCACAGTGCGTTCCAGGAGGCAAGTCACTCCTCCAGAAAGGCTATGGGGGAGTGAGTCTACTCCCATTTGGCAGTGAAAAATCAGAAGCTCGAAGAGGCACTACCTGCGTCTCGCTGTTGCCTCCGCACCCCTGTGCACATGCTCCCATTCAGGCGTGCTTGTGGGGGGGCGCACACACTCTGGAACACTCTCAGGTCCCAGTCTGTCCCTCCAGGAGGGCATAGTCTTCTAGCCGTTTCAAACGGCTCATCCCTTCCTTTCAGTGGATGGTTTCTCTTTCGAGTCTCTGTCTTATCTCTTTAACAAACGTTGGGACCCTGAACTTGGTCCCCTGGCCATCTTCTTTGCTGTCCTGCTTGGTCTGCACATGGCAGGGAATTCAGCTCATCTCAGACACGGGAACCCAGATGCAAAGCTCCATTAAGCAATGCGTCACCTTGTAGATCCTGCCATGTAACACTAACGCTCATGAGTCCACCCACCCCATTCCTTCCTCCCTTCACTCAGTACCACTGCGCGCTTCCTATACCCCAGAGGGTGGGACGGTCCAGGGCAGACTTGTCACTGTGTAGCATCCCCTGTACGGACTAAGTGCACTGAGGCCGCCGGATCAAATAGATTTCATTTAATTTTACTATCAAATCTTCCTGAATTGGGTCTTTAATTGGTTACTTCAGAGAAGGGGGAAAAAAAGATTATTTGACAATGGGTAAAATCAATTTTAAATTCAATGAACTGGAGTTAACATGCCAAACAGACACATGGGATCTACAGTGTTAGCCAGGGGCTAGTGGCCAGTGAGTAATGACCACCTGAGACACCCTCAGTCCAATCTCGTCTCTATTTCTGTGGGATAAACTGGTGTCTACTTCTTTCTCCTTCTGTATACCTGGCATTTTTTTCACTTTTAATATGTCTTGCATCAACCTTACAACACCCTTCAGAATTTACCAAGCCTCTAATCCTCATTTAACAAGTGTTTTGCCCCCACTATCACATAACAGCCATAGTGAGGTGACCTAGACTTTGCTGACAACATTCTCTAATCGCCCTTATCACCTGCCCTAGTGTCTGGGCTCATGGTCATCCCTAGGCCCTTTCCTGCATCCGTGTGCAGTGTCACCCAGTGCAGGCTGTCACAGGCGTCCAGTACTGTGGCGAAGAGCCAAGAGTCCAAAAGCTGACCGCTCCACTCCTAGCTAGTCCCACCACTGCGTGGCTGGCTGCCTTTGCTCAAGCAACTGAGCTTCTGGGACCCACCTGCTTCCCAGGGTATCGTAGGGATGCCGTGCGTTAAGTGTGTGAGGGATGGCATTACCTACCTGGCCTCGGTTCCACCAAGCAAATGGAGTCTCCTGCCACACTCTGTCCCCAACTGCATTTCCTTGTGTGGACATTGCATGGATTCTCACAGAAGCCTTCACAGTTCACTGTGCCTCATGGAAAACGCCACTGGTGCTCCCTGCTTCAGGATAACAAGTGGTACCTCCCTGTCAGAAAGGGACAGCGTCCCCATGACACACAGAATGTCCATACACTCTGTTCTGTTCTCTATTCAAAATGCCTCCTCACCAGAGCTACAGCAGAAAGGGTGCCCCCCCCAGCCCCACAAGCTGCCACGTTGCTCTGGCACCTGAGACCCCAGCATTATGAAACATACAGCACTTGAAAACTGCTTCATGCCCACAGACTATGCCCCCAAGTGCACCTTTATTCTCATGCATTGTTTCTATTTACATACCTTACCTTAGGTCAGAAAGGATTTGACACCGTTTACAGTGATACCTTCAATAAACAAAGTTAGAAGCAAAAAGTAAGACTGAAGAAGAGTAAGACAGGAAACTAGAGCAAGCAGTTTAAGGTCGCCATGAGTGGGCCACCAATACTTGGTTCTCACCTTCCCGTAAACACCTGGTGCTGCTCCTTGGGCATGAGAGGGACACACTGATGGGATCCCCAGGGTCTGTCAAGTGAAACTACAACAGAGGGAGTTTCTTCTTTGGGTTCTTGTGAGAGCAAGCTGTGCAAAGTAGCCCATGTCTCCCGTCTAGAGCGTCTATTCATTGCATATTTCTTGACTTACAGTGTTTCATTTTCTTATCTCAAAATAGTGAAATGAGAATAATAAAGCAAGTTGGTTTTCTTTTCTCTGGTCTCTGAATAATTCTCTGTATCTCTTTTTATAAAATTACAAGTTTTTACTTGAAAGTATATTTTTCGAAATGTACTTCCTGAGCCATACCTTCTCAGGTTGAGTCCATGTTCAAAGCCTAGAAAACAAATGCATTTGACTTTTGATGAAGTTTCCAGGATTCATACTGTAGAAGTAGGATATTCTCTGATAGTTAATGCATGGGGGCGTATACAAATCACTTACACAGTAATGTAGAAGGTGTACGCTACACTGTAAAGAGGAAATAAAGGCACCAAAAAGATAAAAGAATATGAACATTAAATTTGGATCTATGCACATTTTGATCTTTATTTGAGTGGATTCTTTCAGAATGCTGCATTCCCAAGGCCTGAGTGCCACCCCCTCCCTCTCTCTGTTCCCCTCTTCTTCCGTCAGGGTCAGTCCATCCAAGCCTGCCCAGTCAGTACCTGGAGTGGGGCTATGTTGCTCAATGCCGGTTTACAGAGCAGATCATACATAGTAACTGGAGGAATTTCTTAGTTAGGTGTTATTAGTAGATATCACTTATTTTTTGCTGCTTAAATTTATTGATTTTTTAGCCTCCACAGTTAAGTAGGTCTAGCAGGATATCTATTAAGAGAATAAGCCTGAAAACAGAAGTAGAAATCACTCTGAAGCTCAATCTGTTACCCATCCCAAAAAAGAAAAGAAAACTCTGATCTTTTTTAGAGTAATGTCAGAGCAGCGGCCTCTGCGAGCACCTACCTGATGAGCCATCAGCCGCCACTGCACACACGTTCCCCCAGAGTAGCCTTCATGCAATCAGACTTTCAATCCATGTGGTTTAGGAAAAGATATTTTTATTGAACAAAAGAGTAACTATTTCCAAGTGAAACACTTTTTGAAAACATAATCGTGATGTTTTCAGTTTGGGGGAAAAGCCTTTCCTGGGTTTCTGTGGTTCAGCAGTGACACCCAGTGGCCAGAGGCACCTTCAGACTACAGAAAGCTCTCCTTTACCCCGCATTAGTGATGGGAATCATGAAGACCTTTGAGGACCAGGTGTTGAGAAAGGCTCCATGCAAAAGACAGTGACAAGTGCAGGATAGGCAACAATGTGTGGAGGGGGCATAGGGACATTCTGGACTGATGACACCAGCACTTCGTTGGTGAGAAAGGATAAAGCTTCAGGCCAATCCCAGTGTCAACTCCACCAGCCTAGCCCAGAGAAACGGGGACCACAAGGTGATGCTTGCCAACTGGGCATAGATGGGATGACGGCAGGTGTTGATGCTGGACTATACCTTAGAGGTCACCAAGGAGAGATCACCTGACATGCACACAACATCAGCCAATGACTCTAGCTTGGACAGAAACATGGGGCCCCTAGGCCAGTCATATTTCTCCATGACACTAAAACTCATGGCAGTAAATTTGAGGAGATATAAAGTAGTGTGTGAGACGAAGTCAGAATATGCTTCTGATCTTAGTAAGATCTCAAACTGATACTGAAATGTTGGCCACAGAATTAGTTCCATGCTGTAAGTCACAACCACTGGAGGTAAAATCTAGTGCCAGCAATGGTTTGTTCCTACTCTAAAGGGTGGGTGGAGGCTGTAGACCTGTGGCAGAAGCTAGAGGAGCTCTGGAAATTCTCAAAAGTTGCTGCTACTAATGATGAGCTGTTCTTCCTACAGGAAGATGGTACCCCTGCCTTGGACTCAGGAATTTAGAGTTGCTTTCACAATCTTAGCACATATTTGCCCCACTACACCTCCCCTTAACTCTCACAAGGTGGTTTGTCTGGGGGGTTTTGTTTTTGTTCTGTTTTTAAATAAATTTTTTTTAATTCTATTTTATTTTTCAAATGTATTTCCTTATTGAAGTACAGTTGGTACACAATATTATATTTTTTCAAGTATAGGACACAGTGATTCAACAGGTACACACATTATTAAATCCTCACCCCAACTAGTGTGGTTACTAGCTGTCAGCACAGAAAGATGTTACAGGACCTTTGGCTATATCCTCCATGCTGAACTACCATCCCCGTGACCAACTTACACTATGATTGGGATTTTTGGGCCCAGGGTGGTTTGTTTCTTAATCAGTACTAAAGGCAAGACATTTCAGTGGAAAACCATTCACCTTAGACCTATATTATGTGGACGGAAATGTAAGTCCTATTGTCTACTAATTGTGTAAGTTCAGTTGAGTTCCTTAAATATTTTGGAACTCCATTTCCTAATATATATTTTTAAATAATAATACTTACCTCATGGCATGGTGGTAAAACTAATGATATGAGAAAGTTTACAGTGCCCAACACTTAATATGAAATTATTTCTATTCTGACATATTACTATAAAACATTTTGAACACACAGAAAAGTTGAGAGCATTTCACAGTGAACAGCCATATGCATCCGGCACATGATGATACAGTTAATGTCTAACTACACTTGCTTTATCACTAACCTCTCCAGCTATCATTCCCATATGCATTCATCAATCCATCTTATTACTCTGCGATCATTTAAAAGAAGCAGACATCAGTTCATTTCCACACATCATTAACTAGAGGGCAATGTTCATTTATGCTCCTATTTTATTCTTTGGAGGTAAAGTTCACATACAACGAAATGCAAAAATCCTAAGCACGCCATTCAGTGGGTTCTAATAAATGCTCCCACCCTGAACCCAAGCCCCTGGCACAATATAAAACATTTCTATCACCCCAGAAAATTCCTTCATGATGCATTCCAGCAAATTCCTGGCCCACCCCCAAAACCACTGATCTGATTCTTTTTGTTATGTGTTCATCTTGCTCCATCTGAAATTGACCCAAAGGGACCCAGAACCTGTGTCACAAGCCTGGAGACCTTGCCTCAAGTAGACTTTCAGATACTAACCAACAGTTATATCTCAAATCTATGTATTCTTCTTTATTGTTTTGTTTGCATCTTGGTTTCTAAGAAGAGTTATATCAGTAAGATGATGAAAGCAAGTGCAACCCAAGTCCTCCCTAGATGCCCGACGTTACCACCACCCCAGCGATTGGTCTGCACAGAGAAGCTCTACCACCAGTTGGCAGCAATGGGTCATAATGTAGCTCCACGACTTCTCATCCACAAGTTTCAGGATTACCAGCCTTCCAGTCCGTAGTCACGAAGTACAGTTTGTTAGGAAGAAGACCGTAATAGTGATGAACAGCACCTATATTGAGGGGCAGAATTTCTCAATGGATCGATTAGCTGGAAACAAGAAATCTACAAAGGAGGCTGGTTACTGTGTGAGATACCACTGAGGCCACATCTCTGGTCAGCTTTAGATGGGGGACAGAATCTGCTGATCAGAGTGCAGATGGCATAAATTCAAGAACTGATTATAAAATTCCAATTAAAGAATCCATTCCCAAACATTGGTGATATGTAACAGGGATGAAAGAAAAGCCCTTCATGGAAGCTTCACAAAATAACGGCCCCCTTTGAGATAAGAGGGTCGCTTGCACACTACGACATCTCCAACCTGGCTCTCAAATCTAACCTCAATTGACAAAGGGATGTGAAAGACTGAAAAACCTGCATCTGGACTCAAAAACCAGGAATGGTAGGACCTACATCCAGAAACTACTGGAGAATATTATAGAAGAGCCAGGAGAGAAATTAGAGGAAGGTCCTAAGGGACATTTCAACACCCACTGATTTTTTAAATAAAATGTACAGTGTTCTGGGAACCAAGAAGAGTTCATGCCAGGAACCAACTGTGTGACTGCAGAGGGAAGAACTAGAAAAACTAGAGCAGAATTTGCAAAGCAGAGAAGGTTGGCACTGCTGGCTCTAAAAGACCTTCCAGTGATTAGAGATAGTGACAGTATAATGGGCATATTTTCCAGCATTCACTGAGATGATGGAGGTAAAGATGCCCACACTGGGGAGATATTATGGAACACGACACAATGGCTAGAACAGACGGGCGCTTTGCAGAGGGCAGGATGTGTCCCCTTGTAGCGTGCACCATGGTTCAGGTGCAAAGATGATTACAGGAGGTGTGCAGATATGAGCCACAGAACAATGACACAGTAACAAGTCTCATTTTCAGAAAATGGTTGATGAGTTCCGTGTGATCTTGCCTCACAAACCACAATTCCCACCCTCAACCCAAGGAAAAGCACGAGAAATATTTGTACAGTTAGGAAGGGAACATCTCATGCAGCTAGAGGCTGCCCTCACCCACCCACCCACCTGAGCAATTACCCACTGTGCCAAGACCCCCCAAAGCGCGCCACGGCAGCGTCATGCCCTGCACAGGCTCCCTCAGATGGGGATGTCCCAAGATTGCCTATAGTGTTCTCCACATGGCACGACCCTAAATAAACTCTTCCATGCAACCACAGGCATGCTGTGCTCTCTCTGGGGGCTCCTCCAGGCCCTCAGTTCTTCTGTTCCAGGCCTCTGATGATGACAAGGAGAAAGCCCTGGCTTGGGGAGAGTGGTCCTCAGACTCCCCTGCACCTCCCACTGTCCCCATGTCATGAGCCCCACCTCAGTGTCAGATTCCAGTAGCAGCAATATCTGGGTAAAGTCATTGACAAATTTGTGGTTTCTAAAGCATGTGCATTTATAGATTGTTTATATTTAAGTCAAATAATGATGGATTTACATTCACAGCAGTGACATAAAATTTTCTTACTAAATAAATGTATTTAAAACAGTGTGACAACTTAAGGAATATTAATAAAAGTTAGCATTCAGGATAGAAATGGCAGCCACATGAAACGCCAAATGAATGGCAGAAAGTCAGGGAAATACTGACTTAAATGAGCTCATCAATCAGTTTTTGAAAATATATGGCCAATACTTTTTTTTTTAATGAGCAGCTTATTATAGCCAAAGACTCTTCTCAACAGTTTAAACTTTAAATCAATTTTGTTATTTATTATTGTCCTCACTTTTTCTTCACAACCTCAAATGTAGGTTTTTTTATAGTTTCTCTATTTATAAAATCCATTGTATTCCATCAAATATTACACCCTGGGGTCATCTTGCTCTTTTCGGGATCAAGTCTGCTGAAACTGAAGTCCATTCAAAATAACCTACTCGTCCAAAGCCATGTAACTGGGCCCTGCGTGATACACATCTCACAAGGCTCCCTTTCCCTGAAGAATCAAAGCTCTAATCTTTTGCAACAAGAGATGAGCTTATCTTCATGTATTCAATAATGTGGCAATTACTCTGACAGCTCAGGCTGACAAGAAATACACACTACAGATGCCCACAGTTAAATGCATGCCAAGTCCCGAATACCCATTTGAAGGTGTGGAAAGGACATGTTTGCCCTCATCTCACACCTTCTACCAGCAGTTCATTCATCCAAGACGTCAACGAACAAATCCAAGGACAGGCAAACTAACGTATCAGGTTTAGATTAGAAATCTTTGTGTGTCCTTCTTGCCATGGCTGATGTAAATATTGTGGGAAGTCTTCCCCATAGTGACTTTAATGGCAGACCAGTACAGTGTTCATTGCTCAGGAAAGTTGACTGGATTTACTGTTCTCTCCTGGGAAGGAATTTGACATGGAGAGCTGAGTGCTAATTAACATACACAGGTGTCATCTGTTTCATGTCACGTGCTCCAGCCCCAGGAGGGAGTGAACCGGCCCCTCTTTATGGAGGAGGAAATGGACCTGCACATTATTCCCTAACACCTCCTCCGCAGCCACTCCTGCCAGTGGCCCCACCGCCTCCCTAGTGCCCCACCAGAGCTGACATGTGACGCTAGCAATTCCCTTCCCTTCCCTTTCAGATCAGAAGGGGGTCGGGGGGACAGGTGGAAGAGAAAGGGAATTAGTGAGAACGTTCAACACCTTGATCTGGGCAATGGTCACATTAGCGTACACACGTGTAAAAATTTATCAGGCTGTACAACAATATTTGTGCATTTTATTGTACGTACCTCAGTTTTTAAAATAAATCAATAAATAATAAAAATTGAGAAAAGAAAACACTGGCTGAGCCAGAACAGGGCCTTTCTAAAAACACGGCCAGCAGAACTGCGCTGAGCGAGATGGGGTTCTCGGGATCAAATCCCGTTCTCATCTTGTATTTCTTCCACTAGGTGTTGCCATCCTTCAACGGGCTTTTCTCCACTTCCTCCTTTTCACATTATATTCCTCATGTGAAAAATATCTTAGTATTATTATAATAAGTTAACCTCACTGTTAGTGCCATTTTCCATAAATGCCTGAACTCCATCCTTCCCCCGTAAGGGGCCTTGCTAACCTCAGCTCTTTCCCTTCCTGTCCATCTCAGAAGGGGCGCTCCTTGGCAGTCCACCCTTCCAGAAACATGCCCTTCCGTCAGCCCTGCGCCTGCAGTCTGTTCTCCCTCGGCTCCTCTGTCCCCATGCACCCCAGCCCCGCACGTTCCTGCGCGGCCACCAGCCCAGCAAACCCAATTCCTCCTCCCGCCCTCAGCGGGAACCGTCTTCATCCCCTGGGCACCCAGAGGCCCCGCTGGCAAGAAGCAGGGGCTGCGTCATCAGACTTGGCAGAAGACAGAGGTGTGTCCTCCCCAGACCCCTTTCCCCTGTGCTGAGCACAGGCAGCCCTCCCAGCGTCGTTAGGGGAGGGAGCTCGGGACCAGGGGGTGCGGATTCTCGCCGTTAACCCATCCTGTGCAGTAGACCGCACCCCTCCTTGGGTCTTTTTTTTCCTCGCATTTTGGGCTTCGTCATGCCACAGACTTCTCAGCATCCTTTCTTCCTAAGTGGAGAATCTCTTTGCTGGATCCTTGTTTTCCCCTTAACTTTCTGACTTGTTTTTCTTTGCTGCCAGAGTGGACGATTCACTGGAAATCACCCTTAACAGCGCGGGTTCTGCTCGTTCACACCTTAATCCTTGACTGTCTGGCTTCCATCCAACCCATGGACAAAGACCCTACAGTGGCCCTTTCCAGGATCTTCTGTGAGCCAGGTGTCTCCCAGCTCTGACCTCCTTGACCTGTAGGTCATGCTGCACCACGCCAAACAGCCCTAACCTAACATGCACGAGGTTTTTCCCACTTCTCCCTATCCTTTTCCTCTCTCTGGGATGCTTTCTTCTGCGTCGGTGTGCTCTTCCTCCTCCACCAGTTAGAGCCTTGAACTCAGACAAACAAGGTTCAAGTTCTCAGTCCTCCAGGACTGGTTTGACCTCATGCAAATTATGTAAACTCTCTGAGCCTCAGTTTCCTCACCTGTGAACTGGAAAGGATAGGAACAATTATGAAAGCTTAAGAAAAACAACCGTGTAGCAGAGGGTAAGTGTGGTAAGAAATTCATGTCCTACCCATTTCCATCTCTGTAGCCCACAGAGTATAGCAAGTCCTTAGTAAATATCTGTGAACTCAAGCAGAATCAGGGGTCCTGAAGAGTGGCCAGTTTCTGGCTGATGGGGAGGTTTGCTAAAGGGGGAGAGGACAAAGTACCACCAGGGGAGCCAAGTTTCTTGCCGGCAACTTCCTTGCAGAGACCTCGTCTCTAACCCTTCGTCCCCTGCGCCACCCTCCCACACACCCCGACAGTGTCTGCAAGCCCTCGTGCCAGCAGGTGGTGGACTCCACCAACGTGAGTGATTAACTGAACTTTCCAAAAATAGCACATAGCTCAGATGTGGGTGCCAGGCTAAAAAGGGAGCATATTTTTGGCCTGATTGTAAAAAAAAAAAAAGAAAAGAAAAGAAAAGCCATATTTTTAATGAACATTATGTTCTAGTATAAATGGTACCAAGTTGATAATATTATCATTTGCAATTCAGAATTTATAAGTTGTTTTCCTTTGACATGGAGTTTAAACCCCGTTTATAAACCACTGAGTTACCTTGATATTTTGTTCTGGCTAATAGTACCTTTTTAGAATTAAAGCATCATTGCAAATTCTTAGAAATCATGACTACAAGACTGTTCTTAAAAGCTAATTCTAGAAGAAGAAATGACTCATTCCAAGATCCAGTTTTCGTGTTTATCGAATTTCAGAACTTGCTTAGTGGGGCTTTTAATGCAAGGAAAAATGTGTTAATTTCCAATAAATGTCACTACTCTTGTGTTAAAGAAGAACTCGGTGATCTTTAAAATCCTCTAACTTTTATTACACAACAGAACTAAAAGCAACCTGGAGGGACTGATGAGAACAATTGTTAACAGCTTGACTGATACAAAACTCACAAATCGTTAACTTCCCCAAATAAAGTGTAGAGCTCTGTAGTCTTGAGTATATTCACAGAGTTTGCAACCACCCCCGCAATCTAATCTTAGAACATGTCATTCTCCCTAAAATAAGACCCATTAGCATTCGCTCTGTTATTAGTTGAACTGTATCCCCCCAAAAATCATGTAGGGAAGCCCTAAGCCCCAGGTCCTCAGAATGTGACCTTATTTAGGAAGAGGGTCTTTGCAGCTGGAGAAATAGTTATTTGAATTCTTCACCCAATTATTATCTGGGTAATTCATCATTTTATATATTCTAGGCATAGATGCTTTATCATATATACAATTTGCAATATTTTCTCTTAGTCTAAGTGTTGTCTTTGTACTTTCTTGATGATGCTTTTTTTTTAAGCTTTTCTTTTTTTTATTTTGGTATCATTAATCTTGTTGCTTTTTGAAATACAAAAGTTTTTAATTTTTATGAAGTCCAATTTTGCTGCTTATGTTTTTCATATTGTATCTAAGAAACCATTGCCTAACCCATTGTCATGAACATTCACTCCTGTTTCTTTAAGGAGCTTTATGTTTCAAAGAGTTTTAAATGTAAGATAAAAGATTTTACATTTTGTTCTACGAATCACCTAAAGTTAATTTTTGTATATGATGTAAGGAGGAGTTGAAATTCATCTTTTGCATACAAATACCCATTTATCGCAACACTGTTTTTTTGTTTTGTTTTTTTTTATAACAATTTATTTTATTTTAGTATCATTAACCTACAATTACATGAGCAGTATTGGGATGATTAAACTACCCCCTTCATCAGGTCCCCCCCACCAACCCTATTACAGTCACTGTCCATCAGCGTAGTGAGATGAGAATCACTACTTGTCTTCTCTGAGCTGTACAGTCCCCCCCGTGCCCCCCCACCCTATGTCTGCCAATCGTAATGCCCCTTTTACCCTCTTATCCCTCCCTTCCCACCCATCTCCCCAGTCCCTTTCCCTTTGGTAACTGTTAGTCCATTCGTGGGTTCTGTGAGTCTGCTGCTGTTTTGTTCCTTCATTTTTTTTTTTTTTCTTTGTTCTTATACTCCACATATGAGTGAGATCATTTGGTACTTGTCTTTTTCGGCCTGGCTTATTTCACTGAGCATAATACCCTC
>JAQQAC010012171.1:13071828-13145189 GCA_029783875.1 Phataginus tricuspis | reverse complement strand
ATTCTTCCTAGCCAAGAGCATGGGATGCATTTCCATTTGTTAGTGTCTTCCTTAATTTCTCCTAGGAGTGTCTTGTAGTTTTCAGAGTACAGGTCTTTCACTTCCTTCGTTAGGTTTATTCCTAGGTATTTTATTCTTTTAGGTGCAATTGTGAATGGAATTGTTTTTCTGATTTCTCTTTCTGTTAACTCATCATTAGTGTATAGGAAAGCAACAGATTTCTGTGTGTTAATTTTATATCCTGCAACTTTGCTGAATTCAGATATTAGTTCTAGTAGTTTTGGAGTGGAGTCTTTAGGGTTTTTTATGTACAGTATCATATCATCTCACAACACTGTTTTTTGAAACAACCATTCTTTCTCCAATGAATTTCTTGGCCCCATGCTAAAATTCAGTTGACCATAAGTGGTTATAAGTGGTTTATTTGTGGACTCTCAAATCTGTTCTCTTGATCTATATGCCTATCTCTGTGCCAGCACCCCAGTCTTAATTATTATAGCTTTAGAGTAAGTTTTGAAATTGAGAAGTGTGAGTCCTCTAACATTATTTTTCCTTTCAAGATTTTTTTGGCTACTTTGGTTCCCTTGAATTTTCATTTTAATTTTGTGATCAGTGTGTCACTTTCTGCAGAAAATCCAGGTGGAATTTTGATATAGTCTGGATTGAATCTGTAGATGAATTCAGAGAACATTGCCATCTTTAAAATACTAAGTCTTCTGATTCATATTTTATAGTTTTTAGTGTACAAGTTTTACACTTCTTTCATTAGATTTATAGGTAAATATTTTATTTTTTGATGCTATTGTAGATGGAGTTGTTTTCTTAATTTCATGTTCAGACTGTTCATCCCAGTGTTTGGAAATATAATTTATTTTTATATTGATCCTGTATCTTACCACTTTGCTGAACTTGTATATTAGTTCCAATTATTTGATACTGGATTCCTTAGGATTTCCTATAGAAGATCATGTGTTCTGCAAATACAGTTTTACTTTTCCTTTATAATCTGACAATCTTTTTATTCTTGTTCTTACCTAATTAGCCTGCCTGCAACAATTTTGAAGTGTGCGAGTGGGCTTCCTTTTTGTTCCTGATCTTAGAGGAAAAGCATCCAGTCTTTTGCCATCGAGGACGATGTTGGCTGTGGGTTGCCCCGGCCCGCGGGGTCGACAACGGGAACCTAAGGAGGGGGTGCGCGAATGAAGAGGGACTGAAGACACAGAAAATGGACACAAGACAGCCTTTCTGATCAAGTCTCATTTATTACAAGTTGGAGCAGAGAATATATAGACAGTACAGGGTGTGGTCTCTTCTGATTGGTTGCCCATTATGCTAATGAAGCCATCTACAAAATCCAATCACGCGCCGAGTTGTGCGCATGCGCAGTTGTCTCTGACGTAAGCAGCGGGCCTGAGTGAGAACACTTGGCGGGAAGCTGTGGTGGGAAAGTAATCAAAAACCTAAAACCTAAGTACGAGTCTTAAAACAAAATGGAGTCTTATCTGACAATGTCTGCTCCGCTCCCCACAGTGGGTTTGTCACAGGAACCCTTAATCAGGTTGAGGAAGTTCCCTTCTATTTCTAGTTTTTTTAATATTTTTATCTTGAAAAGGTGATAGCTGTTGCCAGATGCTTTTCCTTCATCTATGGAGGTGATCATGTGGGGGTTTTTGTCCTTTCTTCTATTAATATGGTGTATAACATTGATTTTTCCCAGGCTAAATAACCTTGTATCCTGGGATAAATTCCATTTGGTCATGGTTTACCTTTCTATAATGCTAGACTTAGTTAATTCATATTCTGTTGAGGATTTTTGCATCTATATTCACCAGAGATACTGGTCTATAGATTTTTTTGTGTGGTGTATTTGTCTGGTTTGGGCATCAGGGTAATACTGCCCCATATTATGAGATAGGAAACATTCCTCCCTCTTCTGTGTTCTGAAAGAGTTTTTAAAGGACTAGTATTAATTATTCTTTAAATGTTTGATAGAATTTACCAATGAAACCATCTGTGCCTGTGCTTTTCTTTGTGAAAAACTTTTAAATTACTAATTCAACCTATTTATTTGTTGGAAGTGCCTTCTTATGTCAGTTTTGGTAATTTGTGCCTTTCAGGGGATTGGTCCACATGTCTACATCATCTAATGTGTTGGCATAATAAGAAGAATGATTTAATGATGTATTCTGTATGCAAATATCTGTTAAGTCTTAATATATGCCAGGAACTATGCTAGATATTTCAGATCCAATAACTTCAAAGACAGTGTGCTTGCCTTTAAAGGGCTACCAATTTAAGGAGAAAGATAAACACAAAGAGGTAAAACCATGTAGAGTGAGAAATACTGTTAGAGCTTGAGAAAAGTTTGAAGCTTATACAGAAAAGTAAACTGTGCCTGAATAACCAGGGAAGGAAGAGAAGATAAAGCTGGGTCTTGGAAAATGACCAGGAGTCTGCCTGAGGACAAGAGGCCAGGGCATTGCAAAAGAACACATTTCTATTCCAGCACTCTCCAGGAGCCATTTCCTCATATGCTGCAGCAAGAAGTTAATTCTGGGCAGCCCTCACAACCCCAGGCCACCGTAAATCTTAAGGCACAAGGATGCCCCCAGCAGAATCCAGACAGCAGCTGACAAAGCTTGGAATCCACCTGCTCCGTCCCCTCCTCCTTTCCACATCTTAGCAGGTAACTCTAACCCAGTAGCTGCACAATTCCACTTCATAAGCCAGAAAGCCTAACATTTACTAGACACCAAGCAAGAGTCCAAACAGAGGCCCACACAGCATATTTCTAAAATATCAAAGCTTACTTTAGGCTAAACAATCACTACATAAAGTGCACATTCTATCCACTTACTTTTTCAGATGCACCTTGATAACGACCTCAAGGGCTTAGGGCTTATCAGACATCTTGTACCTGCTTGTCAGCACAGGAGACACAGGCAGAGCCGGCACCCAGCTGCAGTGTCTGGCCCTCAGCTGAACCATGTCCCTCTCATCCCACCCCTGGCCCACCCCACCCTGAGAGAGGCCTTGCGTACTGGGGTGCAGATGTCACAGCTTGGAAACCCGAGTTCTGTCCACAGCTCCCAAAATCAGCCATTGCTGGGATGACTCTGTTGGGGGCCATCGAGAACACATGACCACCAGCTGGCCTGCCAGCTGGCCGGGGGACTCAGAGGCTCCTCACCCCCTCTCCCATCCTTGGAGTGTGGGTTCTGCTTGGCTTCCCTGCTCCCAGAAGCTGCTCCAGGGGCATAGCCTTGCGATGGTGATGTGATATTGAGACCCTCTGGACTGTCTGTGTGATTGCACCCAGTTAAGTTCTCACACAAACTTTTAAGATCTGCAGGGGGTGCAGAGATCTCACCTTGCAGCTGCTCAAGACGAGTCTCATATGTAAGGTCCCTTGCTTACTACACACCTGCCACCTGCCTATCTGGAGCAGCCTGCCCCTGTCTTCCATCTCTCTCCCCTCTGTGTATGGGGACTAGTTTCCTACTACAGCTGATAAGTTCCGGAGAAGCTTGTGAACCAACACACTCTAAGGCCCACGGGTGCCCACGTGGGTGGCATGGTCCACCCGCAGGAGATCAGAGCAAGACAACAGACTCCCACAGGCCCTGGAAATGGACTCAGAGATGTTTAGGATGGGAAATGCTAGCCCAAGGCACCCAGAATGTGGCCTAGAAGGGGAACTGGATTCCAAGTGGGTACACCTCCTTGGCTTCATGCATCCTCAGCCCTTGGTGGGCAGTACACAGCCAGAGCCTGTGAAGCAGAGGGACCCGGGGAAGGGCACCTCTTGGCAGGGCAGAAGGGGGATTCTGGCTTGGTTCCTACGGAGCATCTTACCCTTCTACCATCCCCAGTCAGGAGCCAAGCTGTGCATCGCACCTCCTAAAGATCTTTCTCTTCTGTCCCAACACCACCACTTACCATCTGACCCGCCTTCTCACACCCACACTTGACACCCTCTGAATCACTCCCCACACTGTAGCCAGAGAGAGTTTCCTACATGCAAATATGACGGTTTCTTTGCTTAAAGACTTTCAGTGATTTCTCACTGCTGGTGGGTTGTGCTAATCAGGAGAGATTTATTGCAATCATGTGGAAATAACTTGTTGGGTTAAATAAATGTACGTATGGTGAAAGCACCACTTAAGAAGTTAAGTGAGTTTGAGGATGTTTGATGATCCATGTTCAGTTAGTAGGAAAAAAAAGTGCATTCAGTCAGATATTTCTGGGGACCACGAGGGCACCATGACGTAGCAGGGCACCCCAGGAGGGGAGGTACAGACTGCCCATTCGTGTGAGCACAGGTGAGACGAACAGTGAGCACCTGAGGGGGTTCAGCCTGATGAGCCTGGCACTGGGTAAGGCCCCACTGAACTCAGCAGCGCTTGTCCTGGCAGTGATGTTACCTGAGAACAGAAAGTGCCCTGAGAGGAACATGAAGTGAATCCTCCTCTACCCTGGGGTTTGAGAAGGGTCTGCCTTGACAGAGGCTCAGGTCACTGGGGAAAGGGCTTGGACCCGTAGATCTGCACATGACCTCCCGCCCCTCCGCCCCTCCCGGAGGCCACTCCAGGCGCAAAGCCCTGCACACCCCGGACGCACCCAGCAGCGACCGCTGCCCTGAACACTTTGGGAGCTGGCTGAGCTGCCGGCAGTGCCGCCAGGATGCCGCCCTGAACACTCTGCTTGCCCCTTGCTGCTGCCAAAGCAGGGCATCCCGTCCCCGGGAGCACACGGGGAGAAGAAATCTGCCCTTAACCGAGGCCTTTGCACAGGCCCTGTGCCCCAGCCCTGCACCTTCTCCGCGCCACCACGCTGCTCTGACGCCTGCCCCACATCCTCCCTCCGTATCCAGCCTCGGGGCCTTTGCAGCTTGTTCCTTAAGGGATCAAAGAGCTCTTCCCTTCTCAGTCTTGCATGGCTCTTACTGACTGTTTTTAGGGTTTCAGTTTATTGTCACCTCCAGGGAAGCATATTCTGATGGAGCCCCCAAAACTAAGCTACACACTCTCCGAATGCTCTGTACTTCTCCACAGGATCCATCACATTTGCAAATGCTTGTCTAAAGCATTCAATTTTCTTTTTTTTTTTTATTAAGCTATTATTGGTATACACTCTTATGAAGGTTTCACATGAAAAAACAATTTGGTGACAACTTTTACCCATATTATCAAGTCCACACCCATACCCCAATGCAGTCACTGTCCATCAGTGTAGTAAGATGCCATGGATTCACTGTTTGCCTTCTCTGTGCTACACTGTTTTCCCCGTGACCCCCAGACTATGTGTACTAAACATAATACCCCTCAATCCCCTTCTCCCTCCCTCACCATGTGCCTTCCCACAAACCTCCCCTTTGGTAACCACTAGTCCCTTCTTGGAGTCTGTGAGTCCACTGCTATTTTGTTCCTCCAATTTTGCTGCGTTTCTATACTCCACAAATGAGGGAAATCATTTGGCACTTTTCTTTTTACACCTGGCTTATTTCACTGAACATAATATCCTCCTACTCCATCCATGTTGCTGCAAATGGTAGGATTTTTTTCTTTCTTAGAGCTGAATAGTATTCCATTGTGTATATGTACCACCTCTTCTTTATCCATTCATCTACTGATGGGCACTTAGGTTGCTTCCATATCTTGGCTACTGTAAATAGTGCTGCAGTAAATATAGGGGTGCATGTGTCTTTTTGAATCTGAGAAGTTGTATTCTTTGGGTAAATTCCAAGGAGTGGGATTCCCATGTCAAATGGTATTTGTATTTTTAGTTTTTGGAGGAGCCTCCATATTGCTTTAAACAATGGTTGAACTAGCTTACATTCCCACCAGCAGTATAGGAGGGTTTCCCTTTCTCCACATCCTCGCCAGCATTTGTTTTTCTTAGTCTTTTTGATGCTGGCCATCCTTACTGGTGTGAGGTCATTGTGGTTTTAATTTGCATTTCCCTGATGATTAGTGATGTGGAGCATCTTTTCATGTGTCTGTTGGCCATCTGAATTTCTTCTTTGGAGAATTGTCTCTTCATATCCTCTGCCCATTTCTTAATCAGGTTATTAGCTTATTGGGTGTGGAAGTGTGTGACTTCTTTATATATTTTGGATGTCAACCCCTTATCAGATATGTCATTTACAAATATATTCTCCCATACTACAGGATAACTTTTTGTTCTGTTGATGGTGTTCTTGCCATACAGAAGCTTTTTAACTTGATGTAGTCCCATGAGTTCATTTTTGCTTTTGTTTCCCTGGCTCAAGGAGATACATTCAGGAAGAAGTCGCTCATGTTTTATTCAGGAGATTTTTGCCTATGTTGTCTTCTAAGAGTTTTATGGTTTCATGACTTACATTCAGGTCTTTGATCCATTTCAAGTTTACTTTTGTGTATGGGGTTAAACAAAAATCCATTTTCATTCTCTTGCATGTAGCTGCCAGTATTGCCAAACCAGTCGTTGAAGAGGCTGTCATTTCTCCATTGTATGTCGTTGGCTCCTTTATCGTATATTAATTGACCATATATGGCTGGGTTTATATCCGGGCTTTCTAGTCTGTTCCATTCATCTATGGGTCTGTTCTTGTGCCAGTACCAAATTGTCTTGAGTACTGTGGCTTTGTAGTAGAGCTTAAAGTTGGGGAGCATAATCCTCCCAGCTTTATTCTTCCTTCTCAGGATTGCTTTGGATATCTGGGGTCTTTTGTGGTTTCATATGAATTTTAGAAAGATTTTCTCTAGTTCGTTGAAGAATGCTGTTAGTATTTTGATAGAAACTGCATTAAATCTGTAGATTGCTTTAAGCAGGATGGCCATTTTGACAATATTAATTCTTCCTATCCATGAGCACGGGATGTGTTTCATTTATTGTTATCTTCTTTAATTTCTCTCATGAGTGTCTTGTAGTTTTCAAAGTATAGGTCTTTCACTTCCTTGGTTAGGTTTATTCCTAGGTATTTTATTCTTTTTAATGCAATTGTGAATGGAATTGTTTTCCTGATTTCTCTTTGTGCTAGTTCATTGTTAGCATATAGGAATGCCACAGATTTCTGCATATTAATTTTATATACCGCAACGTTGATGAATTCAGATATTAGATCTAGTAGTTTTGGAGTGGATTCTTTAGGGTTTTTTATGTACAATATCATGTCATCTGCAAACAGGGACAGTTTAACTTCTTCCTTGCTAATCTGGATGCCTTTTATTTCTTTGTGTTGTCTGATTGCCACGGCTAGGACCTGCAGTACTATGTTGAATAAAAGTGGGGAGAGTGGGCATCCTTGTCTTGTTCCCGATATTAAAGGAAAAGTTTTCAGCTTCTTGCTGTTAAGATCATGTTGGCTGTGGGTTTGTCGTATATGGCCTTTATTATGTTGAGGTACTTGCCCTCTATACCCATTTTGTTAAGAGTTTTTATCATGAATGGGTGTTGAATTTAGTCAAATGTTTTTTCAGCATCTGTGGAGATGTTCATGTGGTTTTTGTCCTTCTTTTGGTTGATGTGTTGGATGATGTCGATGGATTTTCGAATGTTGTACCCTCTTTGCATTCCTGGAATAAATCCTACTTGATCATGATGGATGATCTTTAAGATGTATTTTTTAATTCGGTTTGCTAATATTTTGTTGAGTATTTTTGCATCTATGTTCATGAGGGATATTGGTCTGTAATTTTCTTTTTTTGTGGTGTCTTTGCCTGGTTTTGGTATTAGAGTGATGCTGGCCTCATAGAATGTGTTTGGAAGTATTCCCTCTTCTTATACTCTTTGGAAAACTTTAAGGAGGATGGGTATTAGATCTTCACTAAATGTTTGATAAAATTGAGCGGTAAAGCCATATGGTCTACGGGTTTTGTTCCTAGGTAGTTTTTTGATTACCAATTCAATTTTGTTGCTGGTAATTGGTCTGTTCAGATTTTCTGTTTCTTTCTGTGTCAGCCTTGGAAGGTTGTATTTTTCTAGAAAGCTGTCCTTTTCTTCTAGGTTATCCAGTTTGTTAGCATATAATTTTTCATAGTATTCTCTCATAATTCTTTGTATTTCTGTGGTGTCCTTAGTGATTTTTCCTTTCTCATTTCTGATTCCATTTATGTGTGTAAACTTCTCTTTTTTTCTTGATAAGTCTGGCTACGGGTTTATCTACTTTGTTTATTTTCTCGAAGAACCAGCTCCTGCTTTCATTGAATCTATTGTTTTATTCTTCTCGATTTTATTTATTTATGCTCTAATCTTTATTATGTCCCTCCTTCTACTGACTTTGGGCCTCATTTGTTCTTCTTTTTGTAGTTTCATTAATTGTGAGTTTAGACTGTTCATGCGGGATTGTTCTTCTTTCCTGAGGTAGGCCTTTATTGCATAATACTTTCCTCTTAGTACAGCCTTCGCTGCATCCCACAGATTTCGCAGTGTTGAATTATTGTTGTCATTTGTCTCCATATATTGCTTGATCTCTGTTTATTTGGTCATTGATCTATTGGTTTTTTAGAAGCATGTTGTGAACCCTCCATGTGTTTGTGGGATTTTTCATTTTCTTTGCATAATTTATTTCTGGTTTCATACCTTGGTGGTCTGAGAAACTGGTTGGTACAATTTCAATCTTTTTTAACTTACCGAAGCTCATTTTGTGGCCTAGGATATGATCTATTCTTGAAAATGTTCCATGTGCACTTGAGAAGAATGTGTATTCTGCTACTTTTGGGTGTAGAGTTTTGTAGATTACTGTTAGGTCCATCAGTTCTAATGTGTTGTTCAGTGCTTCTGTCTCCTTACTTATTTTCTGCCTGGTTGATATGTCCTTTGGAGTGAGTGAAGTACTGAAATCTCCTAGAATGAATTCACTGCATTCTATATCCCCTTTTAATTCTGTAGTATTTGTTTCACATATGTAGGGGCTCCTGTGTTGGATGCATAGATATTTATAATGGTTATGTCTTTTTGTTGGATTGACCTCTTTATCATTATGTAATGTCCTTCTTTGTCTCTTGTGAATTTATTTGTTTTAAAGTCTATTTTGTCTTTATGATACAAGTACTGCAACACCTGCTTTTTTCTCCCTATTAGTTGCATGAAATATCTTTTTCCATCCCTTGACTTTTAGTCTGTGTATGTCTTTGGGTGTAAAGTGAGTCTCATGTAGGCAGCATATAGGTGGGTCTTGTTTTTTTATCCATTCAGTGACTCTATGTCTTTTTATTGGTGCATTCAGACCATTTATATTTAGGGTGATTATTGATAGGTATGTACTTATTGCCATTGCAGGCTTTAGAGTTGTGGTTACCAAAGTTTCAAGGTTAACTTCCTCACTATCTAAGAGTCTAACTTAACTCACTTAATATGCTATTACAAACACAGTCTAAGGGTTCTTTTTTCTCCTCCTTTTTCTTCCTCTTCCATTCTTTATATATTAGGTATCATATTCTGTACTCTTTGTCTATCACTTCTTTGACATTGGGAATAGTTGCTTTAATTTTGCAGTTGCTTAGTAATTAGCTGTTCTACTTTCTTTGCTGTGGTTTTATTACCTCTATGAAACCTTTATGACAGCTATGAAACCTTAGGAACACTTCCATCTATAGCAGTCCCTCCAAAATACACTGTAGAGATGGTTTGTGGGAGGTAAATTCTCCCAGCTTTTGCTTATCTGGAAATTGTTTAATCCCTCCTTCAAATTTAAATGATAACCTTGCCAGATAAAGTATTCTTGGTTCGAGGCCCTTCTGCTTCATTGCATTAAATACATCATGCCACTCCCTTCTGGCCTGTAAGGTTTCTGCTGAGAAGTCTGATGATAGCCTGATGGGCCCTTCTTTGCATGTGATCTTATTTCTCTCTCTGGCTGCTTTTAATAGTCTGTCCTTATCTTTGATCTTTGCCATTTTAATTACTATATGTCTTGGTGTTGTCTCCTTTGTGTTGGGAGATCTGTGCATCTCCATGGCTTGAGAGACTATCTCTTTCCCCAGATTGGGGTAGTTTTCATCAACTGCCTCCTCAAAAACACTTCCTATTCCTTTTTCTCTATATTCTTCTTCTGGTACCCCTATAATGCGAATATTGTTCCACTTGGATTGGTCACACAGTTCTCTCAATATTCTTTCATTCTTAGAGATCCTTTTTTCTCTCTGTGCCTCAGCTTCTTTGTATTCCTCTTCTCTAATTTCTATTTCATTTATCATTTCCTCCACCATATCTAATCTGTTTTTAAAACTTTCCATTTTATGTTTCATTTCTGATACTGTGTTATGTAATGATTGGATCTCTGACCAGAATTCCTCCCTGAGTTCTTGAATATTTTTCTGTACCTCCATGAGCATGTTAATGATTTTTATTTTGAAATCCCTTTCAGGCAGATTCATGAGGTCGATTTCATTTGAATCTTTCTCAGAGGTTTTCTTCATATTCATAATTTTACTTTAACCAAGTTCCTTTGGCATTTCATATTTGTATATGGCACCCTCTCCTCTAGTGCCCAGAAGCTCTACTCCCTGGAGCTCCTCAGCCCCTGAAGCAATGTCAGGGATCGTAGGGGAGCGGTTTTGGTGCCTGCGGGGAGGAAAGAGCTGTTTCCTGCTTCCCTGCTGCTGTGTCTGTCTCCACAGCCAGAACCAGTGGGTGGAGCACACAGGTATAAGCCTCTATGCTTTGCATTTGTAGTTGCTGCAGACAGGGCTTCCCTCTGGCCGGTCTAACGCCAGGGTAGGGTTTTCCGGTTTGCAAGCCCTTTGCGGCTGGCTGGGAGAAAGGCGCAGAAGGCTGCTTATCACGGAGGGGGTCCTTGGAGCTGTGTAGCCAGCCAGGGAGCTGGAGCACCTGAAGATCCTGAAAGCTCACAACCTGCTGGGCAAGTACACCCAGACAATTTTGTCTACCTGTCCTTTCTACTGAGCAATAAGCTCTGTGCAATCCTTGCCCCTTTAGCATCCCTCTTGCTGTTAGGAAGTCACTCAGACTGCCCGCCTTTCTTTTGTCCCAGATCAGCCGGATATGGATCCCTGCTTTTCACAAGCAGCTGGAATCTCAGTCTCTCCAGGTATTCTTTCCAACCCCCTAGTCATGAGAGTACCATGAAAACACCATGAAATGTAGGTTTGTGCTCCCATATCTGATCTCTCAAGTTAGGTATTCTGCAGTCCTAGGCATCCACTCCCTCCCTGCTCTGTCTCTCTTCCTCCCCCTGGAGAGCTGGGGTGGGGGAAGGGCTTGGGTCTTACTGGGCCCTGGCTTTGGTACGTTACCGTGTTCCATGAGGTTTATTCTTTTCTCGAGGTGTATGCCGTTTGTCACATCCTCTTTCCTGTTGTTCTTTCAGGATTAGTTGTATTAGTTATATTTTCGTATTATATGCGATTTTAGGAGGAAGCCTCTGTCTCACCTCTCACGCTGCCATCTTTAATCCTCTGCATTCTATTTTCTATTTAAAACCACAACTGCCCACAGCTCCTTTAGCCCTGAGTGGTTTACTTTCAAGATAAGTGGAGGGAAGAATGGCCTTTTTAAATGAAAAGAAAAGAAAAAATATATTTTGTGAAATGTTTTGGGGCACAAGAAAAAATTCCCCAACCCGGTTTGGGTCTAATGAAACCCTGAGAAAACTAAGCTGATCTGAATAAGAAATAAATACAGATTATTCCAGGTGTGGTGGTTAGAAGAGACCATAGAGAGCAACAAAGAGAAGGAGGAGTTGGGAGAATCCCGAAGGAATGTGGAGGAAGTTGGAGAAGAGAGAAATCAGCTTGCCAGTAATTCCCAGTGGAGGAGTGGGCAGGCAGAGCTGTCTGTCAGTTGTTGCTGAGGAAACGCCCCCTTCCTAGCTGCACCACCCCCACTAAGGAACGTCACAAACTGCCTTGTACAATAATGTTTAAGGAAAAGCAAGGGAAAGAGGTTATGTCCGTCATCTGGCCACTGGTGGGGAGCAGCAGGTGGTACTGGCAGTCCAGGCAGGGCTGGTTCCAATTTGATGTAGAAGTCCAGGGACCAGCGCCCCGCATCACCACCTAAGTGACCTGTTGGTGTCTGCACGCCACTGGACCATAAATGCCAGGAAGGCAGAGTGCTTTTAACTTCAGTGCCAGACACATTAGCAGTCTTCCACAAGGATCTTTCGATGGACAGCCTGGCAGACTGGCTGACCAACTGCATGCTTCAGGGGCAGGAGCCTGCAAGATATGAGCCTTACTTCAGGGAAGGGCAGCACCGCTCTGCGGGTGGCGCAGCTTGGAGAAGCCTCATGTGTTTTCCATCCTGAAAGGACTGTAGCCCTTTCAAGCCTTGGCCCAAGGAATTTATCGCATAACTTTGGGGCAAAATCAACCATGTAAATGAGGCATCTTTGGCTTAAGGAGAGTGAAGAGGTTCATCACAAATCTCTATGGAAATTCATTTGTAAGTTAAATATTTGAAGCTTCTGCTATCTCACACCCATGAAGATGGCTTCTGTCGGAACAAAACAAGCGTTGGCAAGGATATGGAGAAATTCAAAGCTTTGTGCACATGCTACATTGTAGATGAAACTTCATGCTAAATGAAATAAGCTGGGTACAAAAGTATATACATGTTGTATGATTTCCACTTACCTGGAGTAACCAGGAGTCAAATCTACAGCCCAGTAGAATGGTGGGCCCAGGGTCTGGGGGAGGGGGAATGGGGAGTTGTTGAATGGGTGTAGAGTTTCAGTTTTCCGAGATGAAAGGGGTCCTGGAGATGCACATGGTGATGGTTGCACAACAACACAAATGTACTGAATGCCACTGACCTGTACACAAAACAGTCAAGATATTGTATTAGTCAGGGCTCTCCAGAGAAACTAATACACATTAGATATTTATACATATAAAGAGATTCATTATAAGGAATTCGCTTATGTTATTATATAAGACCCAACACTATATTGTCAGGTCTATTCCTCCGTAACAGATCCCTGCCTCTCATTTATGTCTTTCACTGCCTTTAATCCTTCTATTCCCACGATGCTCCTCAGCATTCCTTGAAGATTTCAGTTCCTGGGTCATTGTCCATACGGAAAAGATTGTTGACATGATTCTTGGTGGTTTTGATAGCCACATGGATGATCTTTCCATACTCTCACTTCTCAGTTCCCAGACCTCCTCCCCTCCTGGGACCTGGTCTCCTACCCCACAGAGCCACTCTTGCCCAGGGCCATAGTCCACTTTGTTGTTTCCATCAGCTGCAGCCCCTGTGTGGACTCAGTGGTGTGCACCTCAGTGTTTTGTCTTTCCTGACCATTCCCTCTGGAATCCTGCCCTGCTACCCACGCACCCTGACATCCAGACCACAAACGGATGTGGGACGGCACAAGGATATTTGGGGAGAAGTCAGAGTCCCTGCATGATTGGAAAAACAGAGTGCAGAGAAAAAGCATGTCCTCTAACAGTAGAAAATTCCCTTCTACCACATCCAGGGGAGGTCGGCACTTCCATGGAAGCACAGAGGAAGAGACAAAGATGTTCAGAGGAGTCTTTAGAATATAGAATAAAATATGTAGAGGCTGCCTGTGACAACTGTTTTCAGATTTTAAAGAAATTTCATTTGTCTGAAGGAAACCTAAATTACCTGTTTGGGGATAGCTACACACAGGGTTGGACTGGAACAGAAGCAGGGCATGCAGCAGCGACTAACAGAATTCTCCTAATTTAGATCAACCGGACCAGTGTGGAGCCCCGTGCCAACACCTGAAATCAAGTCAGGAAAGCGTTGATCAAGAGGGGAAATTTCTATGCATGAAGAATCCCATGGGTGCGTGTTCTAGGACAAAGCATCTCTGTAAAATAATGTTGTAATAATCAAAACCATTTGTCAAATTAGGGTCCTCCTAGGTGAAGTGGCTAAGATGATTCATCATTTTGTTCAGAGTAGGGACCTGGCTGTCCCAAGAAATCCCTGTTGGCTTTAAGATTCAGTGTCTCCCAAATGGTCACTGTGGCGAAAAAGCGAGGCAGGATAGTTCGTGGAGATGGGAAAATGGGAAGTTAAGAAAATAAGAGATACCCGAGAAGGAATGATCTTCAGAGAAGCAAAAGGGAATGAAGTCTTTAAGCCACAGTCCTGGGTCTGCACAGGGGGAGACGTGACCCGGAGGTTAAGGCTGAGTGTTGCTAAGGACGCCCTGTCTGGCACCAGCAGCTGCACAAGGCTGGGCGGAAAAGGGCTTGAGGAAGAACCTTGCTTGTACTTAGGCATCTTCCCTGTATCAATAGCAGAGTACGTAGAATTCTACTCAAATGCTCAGATTACTCAAACATCCTCCTATCCAAACATAGGATGTTTGTGTTTGCAGAGACATTAAAAGGAAGAGCCATGTTATTAAGTGGATTTAGTTGTATTATTTATGATTCACTTATTGCCTAATTGCAAAGAGACTTGAAGCCACTCACCATTTACTTATTCATTTGTTTGTCTATTGCTTATTGATCAATCCATCTATTATTAACTTGGCTCCAGGATCCTGGGGACATTTGGACCCCTCCCTTCTCCCTAGGCCGGAACTGCCCACTTCTATTCCATCAGGGAGCCCTGGCATCTGTGTTGCCCCCAAGAGCTTTCATGCGAAAGATGCAGGAGGCTTTCCTCACGGGGGGGCCACAGAAGGGGACAGGGCAAAGAGACAGGAAGGCTGGCCGGCACTGTGGGAGCACGCCTGCAGGGTGCAGAGAAGAGCCTGCAGGTGCCAGGCCTGCGGTTTGCCGGAGGGACCACTAGATGGAAGTGGCTTCCGCAGGTTGAGTCCCTGTGTTCTAAGCAAGCACTTCACTTGCTCAAGTTCTTGACATCGTGGAGCTGCAGAGGGGGCAATGCTGCTGGTACCTCTGTGGGATGTGCCTGTCTGCCAGACCATCTTGCACGGCTGTTGCCTTCAAGCTGGGGTTGGTAATTGCCTGTTGATGGCAACCCGGGTCTGAGCAGAAAGCAGCAGTTAGCATTGTGAAGGCCTTGCCGTCCCTTTACCCGGGATTGCTCACACAATTCGATCAGCTTTTCTTTGCAGAATCCGTCTGCAGCCCAGCTTTACAGAGGAGGAACTTCCAGCAAGTGCTCAGGCCCAAGACCTGGCTGCCAGGTGGGACACACACGGAGCAGGGCCACCTGCGCCAGTGCAGGTGAGACCCCCGCCTCCCACGTAGCCCCACTGATCCCTGCCTGCCAGTGGGACCCTGGGCATGTGCTGCCCACCTCAGGCTGGCCCCAAGGCCAGAACCAAATACCTGTCCTCAGCCTCAAGTCCAAGCCCACCCTGGCTGGCCCTTGTCTCACAGACTGTCCACCATCTCACCTGTCCAGCTGGAGGGCTCTCTGTGTCCTGGGGGCACCCCTCCCCTGTTCCTGCAGGGAAGGACAACCCCTCTGAGCTTGGTCAGCATTTGCAGGTAGGGAAGGTGGCACTGAGATTTCAACCCCTGGCCTTAACCTGATTCTCACGCTCTGTCACATACCAACCTTGTGTGGCCCATCCCGTCCCAGCCAAGTCCATGTGGGGTGCCCGAGGGTGCCTGGTAGTTGCCCCTGCGCTCCTCCTCGTGGGAGGGCTCACTGCCAAGCCCAGCTGGCTGGGATTTTTATAAAGAGAAGCAACTGCAAATAAAGGCTACAGCTTTTTTTTTTACTGAGGTATAATTGAAATATTAGTTTCAGGTGTACAACATAATGGTTCAATATCGTATATAGTGTGAAATGATTAACACAATAAGTCTAGTTAATATCTGTCACTATATATAGTCACAAAACTTTTTTCTTGTGATGAGAACTTTTAATATTTACTTTCTTAGCAACTTTCAAATACACACTACAGTAATAACTATAGTTGCCATTCTCCCCATTATATCCCCATGACTGGTTTATTTTATAACTGGAAGTTTGTACCATTTGTCCATCCAGCCACCCCTGCCTCTGGCAACCACCAGTGTCTGTTCTCTGTATATATGGATTTCTTTTTTTTAAGATGCCACATGTAAGTGAGATCATACAGTATTTGTCTTTCTCTGACTCATTTCCCTTAGCATAGTGCCCTCAAGGTCCATCTATGTTGCACGAATGGCAGGATTTCTTCTCTCTTATGGCTGAATCACATTGCATTGTATATATGTACCACCTCTTCTTTATCCAGTCATCCACTGAGGGACACGTTCATTTTTACCCTTTCACAAGCAATGGCTAGGGGTTACACATACGTATCTTTTCCAATTAGTGTTTTTGTTTTCTTCCCATAAATACCCAGAAGTGAAATTGCTGGATAATAAGGTAGTTCTAGTTTAATTTTTTGAAGAAACTCAATACGGCTTCCTTAGTGGCTGCACCATTTTGCATTTCCACCACTGGTGCACAAGAGTGTCCCTTTCTCCACATCCTTGCCAACACTTATTTCTTAGCTTTTCAAGTGTATTTTTTTGATAGAAGAATATATTGTGTATGTATATATATGTAACATATTGTGTATATATATTTACATATATATATATATATATATACAATATTAAATTGGTTTGAAGTATACAGCACAGTGGCTCAACAGTCACACACATTATTAAATCCTCACCCCACTCGTGCAGTTACTATCTGTCAGCATAGGAAGATGTTACAGAATCACTGGCTATGTTATCCATGCTGTACTAATATGCCCACGAGAAACTTATACTATGCTTGAGAATTTTTGTGTCCCTTTATCCCTCTGACACTTCCCACACACCCACCCTAACCCCTCCCTCATAACCACCAGTCACTTCTCAGTGTCTATGAGTCTACTGCTGTTTTGTCAGTTTTTTCTTTTATTTATGCCACAAATAAATGAAATCATCTGGTATTTATCTTTCTCCTCCTTATTTCACTTAGCATAATACCCTCTAGATCCATCCATGTTGTTGCAAATGGCAGGATTTCTTTTTTCATAGCTGAATAATTTTCCATTGTGTAGATGTACTACATCTTCTTGATCCATTCAGCTACTGATGGACACTTTGGGTGCTTCCATATCTTGGCTATTGTAAATAGTGTGGTGATAAACATATGGGTGCATATGTCTTTTCAAATCAAGGATTTTGTTTTCTTCAGGTAAATTCTTTGAAGTCGAATTACTGGGTTGAATGGTATTTCTACTTTTAGTGAAATTTTTTGAGAAAACTCTGTACTGCTTTCCACAGTGGCTGCACCAATTTACATTTCCACCAACAGTGTAAGAGGGTTCCCCTTTCTCCACATCCTCACCAATGCTTGTTATTTCTTCTCCTTTGAATGGTGTCCTTTCTAACTGGTGTGAGGTGATAATTTCATTCTGGTTTTGATTTGCATTTCCCTGATAATTAATGATGTGAAGCATCTTTTCATGTGCCTTTTGGCCATTTGTATTTCTTCTTTAGAGAAATACCTGTTAAGGTCCTCCACCCATTTTTTAATCGGGTTATTTGTTTATTGGGTGTTGAGGTATATGAGCTCTTTATATATTTTGGATGTTAACCCCTTATCAGATAAATCACTTAACAAATATATTCTCCCATACTGTAGGATGCCTTTTTGTTCTGTTGATGGTGTCCTTTGCTGTACAGAAGCCTTTTAGTTTGATGTAGTCCCACCTGTTCATTTTTTATTTTGTTTCCCTTGCCTGAGGAGACGTGTCCAAGAAAATTTTGCTCATGCTTATGTTCAAGAGATTTTTGCCTATGTTTTCTTCTAAGAGTCTTATGGTTTCAGATTTTTGATCCATTTACTTTTGTGTATGGAATCAGACTGTAACCCAGTTTCATTCTCTTGCATGTAGCTGTCCAGTTTTCCCAACACCATTTATTAAAGAGACCATCTTATCCTTATTGTATATTCAGGCTCCTTTATCATATATTAATTGACCATTTATTCATGTGTTTATATCTGGGCTCTCTATTTTGTTCCATTGATCTATGGGTCTATTCTTGTGCCAGTATAGTATTCTGTTTATTACTGTAGCTTTGTGGTATAGCTTAAAGTCAGAGAGCCTAATAACCCCAGCTTTGTTCTTTCTCAAGATTGCTTTGGCTATTCAGGGCCTTTTGTAGTTCTGTATGAATTTTAGGATTATTTGCTCCAGTTCATTGAAAAAAATGCTGTAGGTATTTTGATAGGGATTGCAATGAATCTCCAAATTGCTTTTGCAGAATGGCCATTTTGACATTATTAATTCTTCCAACCCATGAGCACAGGATATATTTTTTTATTTGTGTTTTCTTCAGTTTCTTTCATCAGTGTCTTATAGTTGTGAGAGTACAGGTCTTGTACTTCCTTGGTTAGGTTTATTCCTAGGTATTTTATTCTTTTTGATGCAATTGTAAATGGAATTGTTTTCCTGATTTCTCCTCCTGCTTGTTCATTGTTGGTACATAAGAATGCAAAAGATTTCTGTGTATTAATTTTGTATCCTGCAACTTTGCTGAATCCGGTTGTTTAATAGAATTTTGGCAGAGTCTTTAGCATTTTTCTATATATAGTATCATGTCATCTGCAAATAGTGATAGTTTTACTTCTTCCTTACCAATTTGGATGCCTTTTATTTCTTTATCTTGCCTGATTGCCATGGGTAGGACCTCCAGTACTATGTTGAATAAAAGTGGTGAGTGTGGGCATCCTTGTCTTGTTCCTGATCTTAGAGAAAAATCTGTCAGATTTTAGTCTTTGAATATGTTAGATGTGAGTTTGTCATATATGACCTTCATTATGTTGAGGTATGTACCTCTAAATCCATTTTGTTGAGTTTTTATCAGGAATTGATGTTGAATTTTGTCAAATGCTTTTTCAGCATTTATTGAGATGATATTTTTTATCCTTCCTTTTCCTAATGTGGTGTATCACATTCACTAATTTATAAGTATTATACCATCCTTACATCCCTGGAATAAATCCCACTTCATCATTATGGATGATCTTTTTATGTATTTTTTAATTTGTTTTGCTAATATTGTGTTGAGAATTTTTGCATCTATGTTCATCGGGGATATTGGTCTATAATTTTCTTTTTTTTTTGTACTGTCTTTGTCTGGTTATGGTATTAGAGCGATGCTGGCCTCCTTGTTTGAGTTTGGAAGAATTCCCTCTTCTACTTTTTGGAATACTTTGAGAAGGGTGGGTATTAGGTGTTCTTTAAATGTTTGGTAGAATTCAGCTATGAAGCCATTTGGACCTGGAATTTTGTTGTTGGAAGTTTTTTGATTATCAATTCAATTTCATTACTGGTAATTGGTCTGTTCAGATTTTCTGTTTCTTCCTAGGTCACTCTTGGAAGGTTGTACTTTTCTAGGAATTTGTCCATTTTTCTAGGGTGTCCAATTCATTGGCATATAATTTTCATAGATTTCTCTAATAATTCTTTATATATCTGGGGTATCTGTTGTGACTATTCCTTTTTCGTTTCTGATTTTGTGTATTTGTGTGCTTTCTTTTTTTTTTTTTTTTGGTAAGTCTAGCTAGGAGTTTGTCTATTTTGTTTATGTTCTCAATGATTTTTTTTTGGCTCTTGGCTTCATTGATTTTTTTTCTTTTATTTTATCATTCTCTATTTTATTTATTTCTGCTCTGATCTTTATTATGTCCTTCCTTCTACTAACTTTAGGATTCATTTGTTCTTCTTTTTCTACTTTCTTTAATTGTGAGTTTAGACTGTTTATTCGGGATTGTTCTTGTTTCTTATGGTAGTTCTGTATTGCTATGTACTTCCCTCTTAGAACTACCTTTGCAGTATCGCACAGATTTTGGGCTGTTGAATTTTTGTTTTCATTTGTCTCCATGTATTGCTTGATTTCTCCTTTGATTTTTTTTCATTCACCCATTGATTATTTAGAAGCATGTTGTTTGGCCTCCAAATGTTTGTGAGTTTTTTGTTTTCTTCATGTAATTAATTTCTAGTTTCACACCATTGTGATCTGAAAAGGTGCTTGATACAATTTCGATCTTTTTTAATTGATTGGGGTTCTTTTTGTGTCATGATATGTGATCTATTTTGAAAAACATTCCATGTACACTTGGGTATCCTGCTGCTTTTGGGTGGAATGTTCTGTATATACCTGTTAAACCCATGTTATCTAATGTGTTGTTCAGTGCCTCTGTTTCCTTGTTTATTTTTTGTCTGGTTAATCTGTCCATTGATGTAAGTAGGGTGTTAAAATCCCCTAATATGATTGTGTTGCAGTCTATCACCTGCTTTAGTTCTGTTAGTATCTGTTTTACATATTTAGGTGTTCCTTGGTTGGGTGCATAGATATTTACAATTGTTTATCCTCTTTTTGGACTGATCCCTTTATCATTATATAAATCCTTCTTTGTTTCTTGTTTTTTCTTTGTTTTGAAATCTAGTTTGTCTGATATAAGTATTGCTACTCCTGTTTTTTTTATTGGCATGAAATATATTTTTCCATCCCTTCACTTTCAGTCTGTGTATATCTTTAGGTCTGAGATGAGTCTCTTGTAGGCAGCATAGGGTCATGTTTCTTTATCCATTCTGCCATCCTATGTCTTTTGTTTGGTGCATTTAGTCCATTTACTTTTAAGGTAATTATTGATAGGTATGTAGTTATTGCAATTTTAGTCATTGTTTTCTGGTTGTTTTTGTATTTCCTCTCTGTTCTTTCCTTCCTCCCTTATACATGTCTCTTGTTATTTGATGGTTTCCTTTAGTGTTTTGCTTGGATTTCTTTTTTGTGTGTGTGTGTGTGTGTGTGTGTGTGTGTGTGTGTGTATCTATTATAGGTGTGACATTATGGTTACCATAAGGTTTCTAAATCGTTTTCAAAATATATAACATCTATATTGAGTTGATAGTTACTCTATTTTGAACACAAATTAAGTACTACTTTTAATTCTCCTTCCTCTTCCACACTTATGTATAAAAGGTCAAAAAATCTACATCTTTTGCATATCCTTTGACTGATTTTTTTGTATAGTTGATTTTACTACTTTTTTTAAACTTCACAAGCTTCCAGCCACCAACAAGTGGTAGGTAGATATGAGGAGGAGAGTCTCATGCCATCTTCCAAAGGCTCTCCTGAAGCTTAATACTGACCAGAATAAAGATGATGGTTGCGGTGGTGGTGCTGGTGATCATGGTGACATTAGTGGTGGTGATGGTGATGGTGGTAATAAATCCAGTATTGGTGGTGGTGGTCATGGTGATCCTGGTGGTGGTTGTGGCGAGATCTATTGGGAAGTTACCATTTGCTATGCTGGAAGCTGTATTATTGAACAGTCTCCATGACCTGCTCAGAGAGCAGCCCTCCTGTGGGCACATGCACCAATGTGGGAACATGTGCCCCATCACCCACCAGGGTTCCAAGTTCTGCATGGGAGGGAATACCTGCCTAAAAAAGGACACTCCTAACACTACTCTCATGTTATATCCTTTCATTTTATCTAATAAACTTCATTTCTTCTAGAAAAACAGACTGGAATCATCGTTTCTGTTTTCAGGAATCCAGTGAAGTGAAAATAAACCAGAGTGAAGTCCAGAGTGATGACTCCATAACTAGACCTCAACTTACAAGAAACCTTATGGCCCCACCCCACCAACCCCAGCCCTGCCCTCAGACAGGCAGGTACATTGTGCTGAAATCACTACAATACTCCAGAGTGGTGTCCATGTACCAGGCTGCATGTGGCAGGCAGTGTCCTCGTACAAGGACACAATGACCAGGGTGCTGGGAGACAATGGGTTCCTCAGTCATAAAGGGTGCTCTCTTGTTAAAGAGCCCATGATGGGAGGGAGGCCACAGGGATGACGCCTCAGGGCGCTGAGAAGCCTGGAGCAGGTGCGACAATCCCACAACCTCCCACCACTCCTTATTCTAATGATAGATGGAGGAATGTCCCCCCAACATGGAGCAAGGGGAAGCCCTGTAGACAGAACTCAGTGTCGTGATGAGGTGAGCCAGGTACAATTCTTTGTTGCCAGCCCTGAGCAGACACCCAGCCACCTGCTGTCCTATGGCCGGTCCCCTGGGCTACCTTTTCCCACAGTTACCCTCGGTTGTTGTGGAGCAGAGTGTATCTGGTGCCTGCAGCGACTGCTGTGCCAGCTACAGAGTGGGACAGAGGAACATAGTATTCCCCAACTGTTGGCCCTCTCCCACTCTAGATGCTGGCTGCAAAGACTTCCAGAAAAGGACATCACCAGAGAATGTGCCTCCCTGGCTTCCTGACACAATGGAAGTCTCTCAAAGGAGCCCCTACCTGGCCTGTCACAAACCAAGTTTCAGGATTTCGGGCAGCTGCCCTGGGCTAGGGTCAGAGCAGCCTTTCAACATATGTCAGCATCCAATAGGATCAATTCCTGTCCCCAAAGAGTGATTCAGCTGGCTTAATCAGGGAATAGGCACAGGTGTGGGAGGCCCTGCTCAGACAGCAGTGTCCACCAATGACACCCAGTGTCCACAAGTGACCACCAGTGAGGCAGAGGTCATTCTTCACTACAAAAGCCATGGCTAAAGCTGGCGGCATTAATTCACTGATCAGCCACTAGAACTCTCCAGGGCCTCTTGGACCTAATAATTATTATATCATTTTTAAGGAGCTTGTTTTTCAAGATGATCTTTGTAGGAAAGAGAAAACTAAATCCAGGAAATTTCAGGATATTCTGGAGCTTCCTTCTTGAACTCAGCAGATCTTGTCAGACCTCAATCACATGCACACCCTGACTGGACAACACGTGGCCCAGAAACATCAGTGAGTCTTTATACACATGTATGATAGGAGCCCACTACAAAGGGGCACATGGGACGCTAGGCCCTGTGTCAGGAAAGTGCACAGCTGCGTTTCAGAAGTCCAGCCTGTGAACACTAATGTGCAGGTGCAATAATTCTGATAAAGTGAAACACCCTTCATCATAAGGCACCCGTGTTAAGTGAAGGGGCACCCAGCTAGCGTTCACCCCTTTGCCTCAGGCCCTGGCCTCCTTCCCCTCAGTCCCAGAGGGCACAGTGAAGTCTGGGGACTGGTAGTCAGCCTTCATCCCCAGATCCCCCAGCATCCTTTCCATACTAAACAGGACAGGACAGAGTGGCCAAAATATACTCCCCAGTCTCCATGGCAGTCGGCTTTCAGAGCAAAAAGGAGGCTCCCTCATGGGATGAGGCTGGGTGGGTTTTCTGGGCCATAGGTCTGTCTGGGAGCTGGGTGGGTGCTGAGGAAGGGTGGCAGGGACCAGGCACTGTGGACAGCTGTGGGAGAGCTGACCTCCACGGGTCAATGCAGCACCTCCCCTGCCTCCTGCCATCCTGGAGCCCAGACACTGTAGAGCAGGGGCTGGGGGTGGTGCCTGGGGCTGCAGCCCGCTCCTGTCTTAAGGTCTTTTCTACCTTGAAAATCAAGATTGAGAGGAAGCACATTCACTCAGCCAGAATGCGAGCTGTGTACAGCCCAAAGTGGGGAGGTCGCTGCTGAGGGACCACAGGGAGAAGGCAGGGCTGTGCCCCCTCTTTCTCTTCTCTCTCCTTCTGTCCTTCTCACTCTTGCTCTCCTCTCTTTCTTTGTCTCTTTTCTTTTTTATTAAGGTATTATTGATATACACTCTTATGAAGGTTTCACATGAAAAACCAATGTGGTTACTACATTCACCCATATTATCAAGTCCCCACCCATACCCCAATGCAGTCACTGTCCATCAGTGTAGTAAGATGCCAGAGATTCACTGTTTGCCTTCTCTGTGCTACACTGTTTTCCCCGTGACCCCCAGACCATGTGTACTAAACATAATACACCTCAATCCCCTTCTCCCACCCTCCCCACCCACCCTCCGACACCCCTCCCCTTTGGTAACCACTAGTTCCTTCTTGGTGTCTCTGAGTCTGCTGCTATTCTGTTCCTTCAGTTTTGCTTCATTGTTATACTCCACAAATGAGGGAAATCATTTGGCACTTGTCTTTCTCCGCCTGGCTTATTTCACTGAGCATAATATCCTCCAGCTCCATCCATGTTGTTGAAAATAGTAGGATTTGTTTCTTAGGGCTGAATAGTATTCCACTATGTATATGTACCACCTCTTCTTTATCCATTCATCTACTGATGGACACTTAGGTTACTTCCATATCTTGGCTATTGTAAAAAATGCTGTGATAAACATAGGGGTGTATATGTCTTTTTGATTCTGAGAAGTTGTATACGTTGGGTAAATTCCAAGGAGTGGGATTCTCGGGTCGAATGCCACTTCTATTTTTAGTTTTTGAGGAACCTCCATATTGCTTTCCACATGGTTGAACTAGCTTGCATTCCCACCAGCAGTGTAGGAGGGTTCCCCTTTCTCCACATCTTCGACAGCATTTGTTGTTCTTAGTCATTAGAGCTTCAAGTTGGGGAGCGTAATCCCCCCAGATTTATTCTTCCTTCTCAGAATTCCTTTGGCTATTCGGGGTCTTTTGTGGTTCCATATGAATTTTAGAACGATTTTCTCCAGTTCGTTGAAGAATGCTGTTGATATTTTGATAGGAATTGCATTGAATCTGTAGATTGCTTTAGGCAGGATGGCTATTTTGACAATATTAATTCTTTCTATCCATGAGTACTGGATGTGTTTCCATTTATTGGTATCTTCCTTAATTTCTCTCATGACTGTCTTATAGTTTTCAGAGTATAGGTCTTTCACTTCCTTGGTTAGGTTTATTCCTAGGTATTTTATTCTTTTTGATGCAACTGTGAATGGAATTGTTTTCCTGATTTATTCTCTGCTAGTTCATTGTTAGTATATAGGAATGCCACAGATTTCTGCATATTAATTTTGTATCCTACAACTTTGCTGAATTCAGATATTAGATCCAGTACTTTTGGAGTGGATTCTATAGGGTTTTTTATGTACAATATCATGTCATCTGCAAACAGGGACAGTTTAACTTCTTCCTTGCCAATCTGGATGCCTTTTATTTCTTTGTGTTGTCTGATTGCCGTGGCTAGGACCTCCAGCACTATGTTGAATAGAAGTGGGGAGAGTGGGCATCCTTGTCTTGTTCCCAATCTTAAAAGAAAAGCTTTCAGCTTCTGGCTGTTAAGTATAATGTTGACTGTGGGTTTGTCATATATGGCCTTTATTATGTTGAGGTACTTGCGCTCTTTACCCATTTTGTTGAGAGTTTTCATCATGAATGCATGTTAAATTTTGTCGAATGCTTTTTCAGCATCTATCGAGATGATCATGTGGTTTTTGCCCTTTTTGTTGATGTGTTCAATGATGTTGATGGATTTTCAAGTGTTGCGCCATCCTTGCATCCCTGGAATAAATCTTACTTGATCATGATGGATGATCTTTTTTAATTTGGTTTGCTAATATTTTGTTGAATATTTTTGCATCTATGTTCATCAGGGATATTGGTCTGTAATTTTCTTTTTTTTGTGGTGTCTTTGCCTGGTTTTGGTATTAGAGTGATGTTGGTCTCATAGAATAAGTTTGGAAGTATTCCCTCTTCCTATACTCTTTGGAAAACTTTAAGGAGGATAGGTATTAGGTGTTCACTAAATGTTTGATAAAATTCAGCGGTAAAGCCATCTGGTCCAGGGGTTTTGTTCTTAGGTAGGTTTTTGATTACCACTTCAATTTCGTGGAATTGGTCTGTTCAGATTTTCTGTTTCTTTCTGCGTCAGCTTTGGAAGGTTGTAATTTTCTAAAAAACTGTCCATTTCTTCTAGATTATCCAGTTTGTTAGCATGTAATTTTTCATAGTATTCTCTAATAATTCTTTGTATTTCTGTGGCATCCATAGTGATTTTTCCATTCTCATTTCTGATTCTGTTTGTGTGAGGAGATTCTTCTTCTCTTGATAAGGCTAGGGGTTTATCTATCTTGTTTGTTTTCTCAAAGAACAAACTCTTGCTTTCATTGATTCTTTCTATTCTTTAATTCAATTTTATTTATTTCTGCTCTAATCTTTATTACGTCCCTCCTTCTACTGACTTTGGGCCTCATTTGTTCTTCTTTTCCTAGTTTAGTTAATTGTGAGTTTAGACTGTTCATTTGGGATTGTTCTTCTTTCCTGAGGTAGGCCTGTATTGCAATATACTTTCCTCTTAGTACAGCCTTCACTGCATCCCACAGATTTTGCAGTGTTGAATTATTGTTGTCATTTGTCTCCATATATTGCTTGATCTCTGTTTCTATTTGGTCATTGATCCATTGATTATTTAGGAGCATGTTGTGAAGCCTCCATGTGTTTGTGGGATATTTCATTTTCTTTATGTAATTTCTTTCTAGTTTCATACCTTTGTGGTCTGAGAAACTGGCTGGTACAATTTCAATCCTTTTGAATTTACCGAGGCTCTTTTTGTGGCCTAGTATATGATCTATTCTTGAAAATGTTCCATGTGCACTTGAGAAGAATGTGTATTCTGCCGCTTTTGGGTGTAGAGTTCTGTAAATGTCTGTTAGGTCCATCTCTTCTATAGTGTTCTTCAGTGCCTCTGTCTCCTTACTTAATTTCTGTCTGGTTGATCCGTCCTTCAGAGTGAGTGGAGTGTTGAAGTCTCCTAGAATTAATGCGTTGTATTCTATTTCTCCTTTTAATTCTGTTAGTATTTGTTTCACATATGTAGGTGCTCCTGTGTTTGGCACATAGATATTTGTAATGGTTATATCTTCTTGTTGGATTGACCCTTTTATCATTATTTAATGCTCTTCTTTGTCTCTTGTGACTTCCTTGTTTTGAAGTCTATTTTGTCTGATACAAGTACTGCAACTCCTGTTTTCTTCACCCTATTAGTTGCATGAAAGGTCTTTTTCCATCCCTTCACTTTTAGTCTGTGAATGTCTTTGGGTTTAAAGTGAGTCTCTTGTCCGTAGCATATAGATGGGTTTTGTTTTTTTATCCATTCAGTGACTCTATGTCTTTTGATTGGTGCATTCAGTCCATTTACATTTAGGGTGATTATCGAAAGGTATGTACTTATTGGCATTGCAGACCTTACATTCGTGGCTACCAAAGGTTCAAGGTTAACTTGCTTACTATCTAAGAGTCTAACTTAACTCAATTAATACGCTATTACAAACACAGTCCAAAGGTTCTTTTTTTTCTCTCCCTCCTTTTTCTTCCTCCTCCATTCTTTATGTATTAGGTATTATATTCTGTACTCTTTGTCTATCCCTTGATGGACTTTGGGGATAGTTAACTTAATTTTGCGTTTGCTTAGTAATTAGCTGTTCTACTTTCTTTAATGTGGTGACAGCTATTAAACCTTAGGAACACTTCCATCTATAGCGGTCCCTCCAAAATACACTGTAGAGATGGTTTGTGGGAGGTAAATTCTCTCAGCTTTTGCTTATCTGGAAATTGTTAAATCCCTCCTTCATATTTAAATGATAATCTTGCTGGATAAAGTATTCTTGGTTCAAGGCCCTTCTGCTTCATTGCATTAAATACATCATGACACTCCCTTCTGGCCTGTAAGGTTTCTGTTGAGAAGCCTGATGATAGCCTGATGGGCTTTCCTTTGTATGTGATCTTATTTCTCTCTCTGGCTGCTTTTAATAGTCTGTCCTTATCCTTGATCTTTGCCATTTTAATTACTATATGTCTTGGTGTTGTCTTCCTTGGGTCCCTTGTGTTGGGAAATCTGTGCATCTCCATGGCCTGAGAGACTATCTCCTTCCCCAGATTGGGGAATTTTTCAGCAATTACCTCCTCAAAGACACTTTCTATCCCTTTTTCTCTCTTCTTCTTCTTCTGGTACCCCTATAATGTGAATATTGTTCTGTTTGGATTGGTCACACAGTTCTCTCAATATTCTTTCATTCTTAGAGATCCTTTTTTCTCTCTGTGCCTCAGCTTCTTTGTATTCCTCTTCTCTCGTTTCTATTTCATTTATAGTCTCCTCCACTGTATCCAATCTGCTTTTTATACCGTCCATTCTGTTCTTCAATGATTGGATCTCTGACTGGAATTCATTCCTGAGTTCTTGAATATCTTTCCGTACCTCCATGAGCATGTTAATTATTTTTATTCTGAACTCCCTTTCAGGGAGAGTCATTAAGTCGATGTCATTTAAATCTTTCTCAGGAGTTGTATTAATAATTTTACTCTGAACCAGTTCCTTTGGTGTTTCATATTTGTATATGACGCCCTCTAGTGCCCAGAAGCTCTACTCCCTGGAGCTGCTCAGTCCCTGAAGCAGTGTTGGGATCGCAGGGAGTGGTACTGGTGCCTGGGGGGAGGAAAGAACTGTTTCCTGCTTCCTAGATGCTACATCTTCACTGCCTGAACCAGTGGGCCAAGCACACAGGTATAAGCCTCTATGCTTTGAGTTTGTAGTTGCTGTAGACAGATCTTCCCCTGGCAGGCATAACACCAGTTTAGGGTTTGCCAGTTTGCGATCCAGGTGGAGCTGGCTGGGAGAAATGCGCAGTAGGCAGCATATCACAGGGGCGTGGTCCTTGGAGCTGTTTTGCCAGCCAGGGAGCTGGAGCACCTGAATATCACCTAAGGAGGAAGATTTCTTTTTCCTCCTTAAATATGAGAGTCTATATGGCAAAGCTCCCAACCTGCTGGGCAGAGTGCACCTGGACAATTGTGTCTACCTGTCGTTTCTCCTGAGCAGTAAGCTCTGTGCAATCCTTGCCCCTTTAACAGCCCTCTTGCTAAGGGCTTCCTTGTTAGGAAGTCTCTCAGACTGCCCACCTTTCTTTTGTCCCAGAGCAGCTGGATATGGATCCCTGCTTTCCACAAGCAGCTGGAATCTCAGTTTCTCCAGGAATTCTGCCTGTCTTAGCTTTCCAACCTCCAATCCCATAATCATGAGAGTATCATGCAAGTACCATAAAATGCAGGGTTTTGCTCCCAGAGCAGATCTCCGGAGTTAGGTATTCAGCATTCCCAGGCCTCCACTCCCTCCCTGCTCTGTGTGTCTTCCTCCTACCAGTGAGCTGGGTGGGGGAAGGCCTTGGGCCCTGCCAGGCCACAGCTCTGGTATGTTCCCATGTTCTGTGAGGTCTGGTCTTTCTTCCAAGTTTGTGCAGTCTAGCACAGTCCTCTTTTCTGTTGCTCTTTCAGGATTAGTTGTATTAATTATTTTTTTGTATTATATGCGGTTTTAGGAGGAAGCCTGTGTCTCACGTCTCACGCTGCCATCTTTAATCTTTGTCCTCTCTTTCTTTGCCTCTTTCTCTCCGCACTCAACCCCATACCCTAGAGAGAGTGGACAGTTGCAACAGGTAAGATATTACTCCTATAGAAAAAACAGCTCAAAAACAGATAAACAAAAATGGAGGAGAAGTTATAAAGCCCCTCTAGCTGTCAAGGAAATGAAAGTGAAACGACCGGAAGATATTCTAACGTATCAAAGGAAAACTTGTCCTTATGGTAGCAACCAGCATGGCATAAAGTGCAGGCAAACAGGCCCCTTAAATCAGTCAGTGATGGGGGCTGCTTCCCCCACTTGACCACCCCAAGCAACAGGCTTTGCAAGCTTTACCCAAATGTTCAAAGCCCTTGACCCTCACTCCCATTTAACATTTAGTTCATTTTCGTTTCTCATCCTCTATTTTTTTTACCTATTTGTACTTTAAAAATTGCATACTATGATCAAATATTAGCTTTTCATTGAGGTTTAACTGACATTACACTACATTAGTTTCAAATGTACAGCACAATGATTCCATATTTGTGCATATTACAAAATGATCACAATAAGTGCAGTTAACATCCATTGCTACACATACTTACAAATTTTTTTCTTGTGATGAGAATTTTCAAGGTCTAATCCCCTAGCTTCTTTGAAATATACAACCCAGTACTGTTAACTAGAGTCACCATGCTGAACATAGCTACCCCAGGACTTAATCATTTTGTAGCTAGAAGTTTGTACTTTTGATCCGTCTCATCTTTTTTGCCCACAACCCACCCGGTCTCAGGAACCACTAATCTATTCTCTTTTGTTCATTTTTTTGCTTTTTTTGTAGATTCCACATATAAATGAGATCATACATTATTCATCTTTCTCTGTCTGACTTATTTCACTTCGCATAATGTCTTCAAGGTCCATCATATTGTCACAAATGGCACAATTCCTTTCTCTTTTATGGCTAATGTTCCATTGTGTACATGTACCACATTGTCTTTATCCATTCATCCATTGATGGACATTTTAGTTGCTTCCATATCTTGGCTATTGAAAATAATACTGCTGTAAACATGGGATCCATTATCTTTCGCAATTAGTGTTTTTGTTTTCTTCAGATAAATATCAACATTGGTATAGCATGATCACATGGCAGTTCTCTTTAATTTTTTAAGGAACCTCACTCTGTTTTACATAGTGTCTGCACCAATTTACATTCCCACCAATTGGGCATGAGGGTTCTCTTTTCTTCACATCCTCACCAACATTTATTTCTTGTCTCTCTGATGACAGTTCTGACAGACATGAGATGTTATCTCATAGTGGTTTTGATATGCATTTCCCTCATAGTTAGTGATGTTGTGAAAATATTACCTTTTTAACCAGAAAAAAAAGCATTATTCTTAAAAAGTTTAGTCTCATTACAATAAACTCTTTGACCCTGTGATTTCATTTCTGGTGATACTTTCTGAGAAAATAATTGGAGATGCCATGAAAGAGGGACCTACACATGCTAGCTCTTTCCCGTTTTCACATGGTATGGTTACATTATAAAAATAACGACTCATATGTGTTTATTATGATAATATACATGTGATACGATATAAGCATAAGAGTTTGATAATAATTACAAACATAAGTTAAAAGATTTTTTTTATAATAAGGTAATTGATGGTTGGTGAGACTATAGGTAAGTTTTAGTTTTTATACTGTAGTTGAATCATTTATTCAGTAAATATTTTTGGAGTATTTATTGCTGTATCAATGAGTTCCAGGCTTGGGGGATTCATTGCTGATTCGAACCAACCAGGTCTCTGCCCTCCTACAGCTTATATTTTATGAAGGAGAGAAAAACAATAAGTATATCAGCCTGCTACCATAACAAACTACCACAGACTTGGGGACTAACCCACAGAAATTTATTGTCTCATAGTTCTGGAGGCCGAGAGTCCAAAATCATGGTGTCTGCAGGGTTGGTTTCTTCTGAGGCCTCTGCCTTGGCTGGCAGACATCTGACCCTCGCTGTGTTCCCATGTGGTCCTCCCTCTGTGTGTATGTCCTCATTTCCCCTCCTCATAAGGACACCAGTCATATTGGATTAGGCCCACTCTTGTGACTTTAACTTAATGACCTCTTCAATGAACCCCTATCCACATATAGTCACATACTGATCTCAACATATGAATTTGAGCGTCGGGGCACCATAGGCCCATAACAACAGAAAATACATTAACAATATGTCAGACGATGATGAATACCCAGCACAGAGCAAAACAGTGAAGGGAATTAGGAAGAGCAACTTTAAATGTGCTAGTAAGAGAAGATCTCTCTGATCAACTGGAAGAAAGGACAGGAATATACCATATATTTGCTGAAGGAAGAGCATTCCAAGCAGAAGGACCAGCCAAAGCAAAGGTGAGAGACACCTGCCATGCTCAGGGGTGAGCAAGGAGCCTGATGCAGCCATGCTGAGTTCCTGGAGTGGGTGTCAGTCTCGTGCTGGAGTTGCTTGTACTGACCAGAGAGAGCCCTTTACCAAATGTTTTAGGAACTTTGTGTGCACGGTGACTCCACGTGGCTAGCTTAAGATTGGCCACACTGGGAATTCTCATACCATGGAAATTGGCGAATGTACAAATCAGGGCTTTTTTTCCCCTGGAGAGCCAGCTGTTAAATATTTACACACACCAGTGGAGAAGGGAGAGAGTGGTGAGAGATAAATTCAGAGCCATAGCGGGAGGTCAGATCCAAGAACTGAAAAGCCATTCCAAGTCTACTGGCTTTTGTCCTAAGTGAAATGAAGGGTCCCTGGAAGGCTTTGAGAAAGGATTTTTCTTTTAAAAAGGATCACTCTGCAGCCACATGGAAGCAGACTGTTGGTGGATGAGGCTGAAAGCAGACAGACCAGCAAGGCGCTGTTGCCAGAATCCAGGAAAGAGGTGACGGTGTCTTGGATCAGCAGCGTAGAACTGGCTGTGTTGAGAAGAGACCAGATTCCAGTATGCTTATTTTGGAAGTAGGACACTGGCATAGGCCACAGGACATGGGAGAAAAGAGAAATGAGGGAAGGGACTTGGGGTGCAGCTCCCAGCAAGAGGGAGCTCTTTGAAGAAGAGCAGGTTCATGGGGTAGCCAGAAGTCTGAGATGGGCATGGAGATCCCAGTGCATTAAAGAGTAGGCATGTGGATAAATATGCCTGAATGTCAGAAAAGAGGCCAGATATGCTATGTCTCCAGTATTCATTGCCTTTAAGGCAAAACAAAACAATGGGACTTTTAATACAACGTCAGTAAGTGCTTTGGTGAAGTGTTGCATCCACTTATCACTAGAGGGCAATATAAATTCTTTTTTCCTATTTAGCAATCTTAAGAGGGAATTAAAACACATCTGATAAAACGATGAAGAATATTAGGCTAAAGAGTCAGGTATTCTAACCCAGAATGGCTTTTCCCATTACAGAGTATGTCAAATGATATTGGGATCATTTAGGGCAGGCTATCACAAGCAGGGAGGTTTGAAAACTGACATGTTCAAAATGAGTGAAAGGCCATTCTTTACCTGAGTTAGATCCACTGTTTCCTTCTGTATTTGGCCAAAAGGTAGGCAGAATATTGCCTGCAGTTTCTTAATGAATGAGCATGCGTATCAGTATACACAAAGGTCACGGTCAAGTACGGTCCTCGAGAAAAGCGTGACGTCATGGCATTACGATGGGCCCACCTTACTTACCTTGGACCTCTGCCTGCCTAGTTACAGGTTTCTTGAAAGGACATGAGGGACAGAGGAGAGAGAACACGTTTCCCAGGGGAGCTACAGGCTCAGAGGCGACATCAAGGCAATGAATAACCAGCTGTAACACATTAAGAGAAAGTTAAACAGAGTGAGGAAAGAGTGTCACAGTTACAGCGTGACTGATTTTGCATGGGGGAAAGCAAAGGACAGACTGATACGGACAAGATCCAGGGCCGGGAGCAATTTTCCAGAAGAGAGAATCCCCAAAGGCAGCGCCAGTCGCTGCCTCCAGCTGCGAGCAACCTTCATCAGCACCCTCCCCTGCTGCTCGACCCACATGCAAGGAACAAATCCCCACCCCCACAGTCCCGGCACCCAACCCCCCTCTCTCGAGGGAATGTTATCTTCACCAACGGGGAACACATCCGTACAGTGACTCATTCCCTCCAGCCCTTGAGTCTCTGTGCTCAGGACTTCCTGCCTGCGTTTACACAATGCCATTAGTTATATGCCTCATAAAGTATATATAATATGTATATCTCTATTTTCCAAGATACTTGAAAGTTCCCAGCAATAAGACAAACATAATATTTGCTTGCTTATTTTTTCCTGGAAGAATCCAGGAGACTGACGCCTCCCTTGTGCTCTGGAACAACCAAACTTCACGTGTGGCTTTGGATATTCTCTTTTTCTCATTATAGAAACAGGTACGGATTGTAGCAAGGAAAGTAAAACATTTTAAACGTCATGACGTGGCATCCATGTCGAGGAATAAACAGCAAAACAGAAGAAGCAAAAAAGCATATTGCTCATTGCTTTAGAGTTTACAGTTTAACATATGTGATAACAAACTAGCCGAATTATTTAAAGCTGGTTTTTTCAGTAGCAGAAAAGTGTGTTCTCCAGCGAATTCTGATCTGGGACCCCAGTGCATGAATTCATAAACGGTGGTGGCACTGTTTGGACTGAGGTGGGGAGGGCTGAGCCCCCCAAGTTTAGTGAGCCCTCACCCACATCCCACGTGGCTGTCCCTGAGTTTCCACCTTGCAAACATTTTTATCCTCAGACACATGTAAATTTTGGCTGAAAACCAAGTTTGCTTAATGCCCAAGGAAACTTTTAAAAATCAAATTTAATATTTAAAAATATGCATGCCCTCCTACAATCCACAGGGCAGCACTCAGCCTCCCTCCCTCCACTCACCCTGGGAACATGGTCCCATCACATCAGTCCCTTGCTCACACGTCTGCAGTGCTTCCCGCCTGAGCTCACCGGTGGTGGCAGGCCTGTCTGCTGCCTTGCCAGGCCACCCGCCATCTCACTAAGCACCCTTCTGTTTATTTAGCCAAGGCAGCACCAGTGGAAAGTCCTGGATGGGGCAAAGCCAGAGAAAGGCAGCTTCAAGGCCAAGGCGGACCAAAAGAGGGGTCACCTCTGTCACCCAAGGAATCAGATCTCTAAGGGGCCAAGGTGACGGAGGGGAAAAAACACAGGGAGCCGGCTCTACAGGGTACAGGCAGAAACAAGAGGGGACAAAGTCAGGGCCAGGACAGTGAGAGCAGGCTGGGGCGCAGGGGCTGAGCAGCCCACTAGGGGGAAGAGCGTTAGCCCCAGGCCTGGCGCTCTGAGAGCAAGTGGCAGGTGGTAGCAAGAACCGAAGTGAGGAACCTACGTAACATTCAGCCACCGTGGGGAGGAGATATGGTCCACAAGGAACCGCACAGGAAAGCCCCAAAGTGTCTACACAAGGCAGTGAAGGGTTAGAGGCAGCCTGGAGGGCTGTGTTGAGAGTCACATGGTTCCGAGCCACGGTCACAGATCCAGGAGATGTGGCTCTCCAAGGACACCTAATGCTTGCTCACCTCCATGGATGCCTAATGCTTGCTCACCTCCATGCTGTACTCACGCTTTCAACCTCGGATCTTCCCCTTGCCAGCTTTCCATAAGCTACCTCGATGCCAGACCCAGTTGCTATCGTTGAAACCACCCAAAGTATCCCCTCTCCCAGGTAGGAACTTCCCGAATGCCACAGCCAGAGATGCACTATACATGAAATACTTACACAGCATGACTGTTTTTGAAAGTAAATTAAAATTTATATAATAAGATGGGATGTTTCGGAACCATCCCATCCACTGAGTTGGGCACAGATTTAAGGGATATCAGCCCAGACGTGAAAGCCAAGCCCACAGCTGAGCTGTCCTGTGAGTATGTGTGAATGGGGTAAAATGGGCCAAAGACTGCCATCTGCAGCCTCCCCTCTAAAGAACTAGAAGTGAATCAAATGCCAGCAGAGGAAATGAGTGGAGGAGCTTTCAGAGGGTGGGAGATCAGCAAACCCCGGATGGTGGAGGAAAAGCGCATTGCAAGGTGCCAAGCGTCATCAGTGTCCAGTGGCAGGCCAGGGGAAGGACGCTGAGAACTGGAAACAACAGGCCACTGGGTCTCATCACATCGTAGTGTTTGTTTCATGTGTGACATTTCGTCAAATAGAGGGGCCTCCATGATAGGGAAGGCTTGGAGGAGGGATAGAGACACAGAAATAGCTGGTCAGGAGCTAGAGCCCGCATATTAAAGAAGCTGGACAGCACGAGGAAGTAGCTCAGAGGATGGATATCCAACCAAAGAAGCATCATCTGGAAAAGATAAAAGATTCTGTCTGCAGAGGAGGCGTGTGGCCACTTGCACGCGGCCCCTCCAGCTGACGTTTTCACTTTAGTGTCATCTCAGTTTAGGGCCTTAGCTTCTCACGTAGACGTTCAACCTTTTCTTTGAACTGATTTGATCAAGGACAATGATTTACATTAACTAAATTCACAAGAGCCCAAATATCCACTTATTCAATTATGATAAGCACCAGTCACCAGGACAGTGCAATTAAAACCACAGTGAGATGCCTCTATGAAGATACCAGAATGGTTAAAATTTAAAGGAATGACAATACCAAGTACTGACAAGAGTGTGGATCAGGGAGAGTGGCCTCTCATACTCTGCTTGTGGGATGTGAACTGGTACAGCCACTTTGGAAAACTGTCAGCAGCTTCTATAGCTAAATATATGCTTGCTACATGGCCTGGCAAGTTTATTCCTAAATAACACTAAGAAAAATGAATGCTCATGTCCACCAAAACACACGTACTACATGGGCAAGAGAGGCTTTCTTCATAATTGCCAAAGCCTAAAATTAACCCAAAGGTGAATCAAGAACAGACTAAATGCATATGTCATGTGCTCATACAAGAGAATGCTATGGAGCCATACAAAAACCAAACAGCTACTACATGGATGAATCTCACAGCATGAAGTAGCTACGCACAAAGAACACAGCATTTTTTCTGGCATATTGATAAAGACAGGGCACAGGGAGCCTTCTCGGCCACTGAAAATGCATCTGTTCAACATTTTGACTTAGTGTGATAACATACATATATGCATTTAGAAAAACTCATGAAACTATGTATTTAAGAACTGTGCATAGACAACATGTTTGACTTAAAATTAAAAGAAAAAGGAAAAGAACTTAGGAAGTGGAAGTTAAAGAATGAAACCAAGATTTTTATTAGATGAATAAGAACAGTTTTATTTGAAAACAGAATAACAGAACACCAAAGACACAGACTGTCAAAATTCCCCACTAGACTGGAAGCTAATTTCTAGAAGAAGCTAATTATTATCTAGGGGTGTCCCCAGTGCCTGGAAGAGTCTCTGGAACATAATGCACTCAATAAATAAGTTGGTAATAAATAAGCAATTAACAAACCAAAGCTGATCTAAAGGAATAACTCAAAGAAGCAGCACTTCAAGATTAAAACATTAGTTTAAACCCAATAGTAAAAACAACAGCAAAATAGTTCCTTGAAAGCTCTCTATGACTCTCTCCTTCTCTCTTTATATTTTATTTCTTTATGACTATATCCTTTGTGGTGGAATTGAGGCTCATATCCGTGGCTCAAATCCAATTTGTTTTATTTTTTATAAATCTGATACATTTGGGAAACCTTGTAAACTAAATCTTAATTCAATTAGGAAATCCTGGGTTTTTGCCAAAATTGGTGATACCGAAATGAACAGTGGTGAACTGAAACTACTGTAATTGATGGATAAAAGCTGTCTTTGTCAAATTCCTCCAACTTAGTGAAACCTGCCCAGCAGATAAAGCATGGAAACTTGGATAGCAAAGCCTCCCAAGTCACCAATTTCAGGCTGTTACAGAAAATGGTTATTTAACACAGCAAAGGTGGAACAAAATCCAAAGTAAGATTTCCCACATGCTGTTACTTGGAGAAACAACATCTCATCCAGTAATGCAGTCATCCAACAGGCTGGGAAATGTCGTCAAGTGTCACTTAACAAGCTGAACTATTGCACCCTCCCATGCAACAGCCACTTCTAAATTTTGTCTTCATTTTTAACTTCTCAGGCTTCAGTATTCCATTTGTAAAAACCCAGCAAGCACAAGTGTAATCTGCTCAGGAACATCAGGGATGCTGTCATATGCAGCAGGGTCTCATGTCATGGGACTCATGCCAAGAGAAGCATGTGCATCCCACTGGTGCTGGCATCTGGAATGGGCCACGGCCAGGTTCAGTGGCAAAGCATTGCATGATGGACCAATGCTGTTCACAGAAGCAGGGACGTAAGAGTGCCACCCCTGGTCCTCCCTGGTAATACACAGAAGTCTAGACTGGAGTCGGGTAACACGGTGCAGATGAAAGGAGTGGATGGGCCACTGAGCTGGGCCTGGCAAGGCTCTCTTACCATGGTACAGTCATCTCAGTTCAGGGTCTTATCATCAGTCTTCTAGTGGAAGCTTTGTACATGTGTGAGCCAAAGAGTGATTTGTTTAAGGAAAATGATTCCCATTAACTAAATTCACAAGAGGCTGATATTGAAGCCAGATATTAACTTCTTAAATTATGATGAGTCATAACAATATTAATAAGATACATTAGTCATATTCAACTTGTTGGGAAGCACACATGGAAAATAAATCACAACCCAAAAAATGCAATCAGAAGCAGTTGTCAGTTTGAAGACACAGGCCATGGAGTTGACATGGCCTGAGGCCACTATTTCTCCTGGGGACCCCCCAACCTGTTGGTTAGCACACTGCCTCCGCCGCATAGAGCTGACCACAGCCGACCTGTGTAGCCTTCATCTACACTCTGTGAAGTGCAAGCCCAGGGTTTCTGTTAACCCTCTCTGCACAGATGTTGGCAGGCGCCAGGCTATTGTACATTCAAAAGTGTTCATTCTTAGGGCAATTTATGCAGACACTCAGGCTCATCCATTATTTAGGGATTGTATTTGCTGAGCAGTCAGGGTCTGACTCAGAAGTTCTCAGCAACAGCCTCTATACTACCCACCATTTCTGGTTTCGTCTGATACTAACAGCCCTGGGACCTGTGGCAAGTCCATTAGCCTTTTCAGACTCAGGCTATGGGATCTGTAAAACTGTGGTGTGTCAGCAGGGTTTACACAGCAGCATACAGTTTACAAAACTTTGCTGCTTCATAACAGTTACATAAAGCATTCATTATTTACCCCCAATTTATAGACTGGGACAAAGGAGCCCCAGAAGCTGTAAGTGATGTACCCTAGTTTCTATCCCTGATAATTATACGCTGTGTGCCAGGCCAGGAGAATTCTAACTTCAAATCCAGTGCTTCTGCCAATAAACAAAGTGTCTGTTTTCCTTTGCACAGTTTAGAGGGGATTACAGCCCAGTCCATTCATGCACAGTCTGCTTTAAATCAGTATCACCACCGTATAAAACAAGCAAGGTTTAAACACAACAAGATATAAAATGCGGTTTAGCACACATTGCACATGGGTAACCCACAGTGGGGAGGCTCTGCCCCAGGGAAAGATTGGCTCAGGGAACCCGGAACTACTGCCTAGGTCCCTGAGTAGCTGAAGTTTCCGGAAAGGGAAGGGTGCCAAGGCAAACCTGACACCAGGGATCCCATACGTCTTCCTTGTGGATTGAAACTCAACACCTGCCTCTACGATGCACACCCTGCTATCCTTTATCCTTCTCCTCATTTGGAAGGTGCTATCAGAGCTTGGCCCTGAAACATGAACAGCCCTGACACTGGACAGACTGTATTGTGTGTCATGGGAACATCATCAGATCCAGAAAGAGACACTTGAAGGCCTGGGCGCTTGCTACTATGGGAAGCTCAGCATGAATCTCTGACTCGCAGGCCCAGGACCTGGTGGTCGCAGTGCACACAGGATGACCACAGGAGCACCAGGCGGGCAGTGCTGCCCGGCAGTCAGCCGAGTCCAGAAGCATGGCAGTGAATGTTTTTCTCCTTTTCCTCTTAACACCAATGCAAACCAGCCAATTAATTAATAACGACTTCCATCCAATCAAATCTATTCCTCTTTTCTTGGAAATGTACCTGAATTGCACATGAGGAAGACGAATGCAGTTTAATTACTATATCTTGGACCAGAGAAGCCAGAAATCCTGTCTCTGTTATCTCCTTCAATTTCTTTCCAGCAAAAAAAGAAGAGAAATTCTAATACAGGCTTATTCATAAATATGTTTCTGAAAAAAAAAAAACGAATTTAAAAATTCACGGCGCATCCTCTCGAAGTGAGAGGGCCACCCGGCCACTCCTTAACACTCTGTATCTGAAAAGAATGTGCAGTCACCATGCCCACTGCTAACGACCCTAACGTGAAATATCTTATTATGTAAGGGAAAGCGATTGCCCAAATCCAGAATTAGTGAGATCCCAGATGGGGAAACCTTCCCACCAGTCATAGAGATGCTGAGGACAGAGGCCGGGGAAATGAGTGGGGAGCCATGATTGTCACTTGTGTGGCTTTTTTCCTTTTCTTTCAAAGTAAAACATTTGCCTATTTTTTCAGCTACTGATGTTCTTAGGAATATATTTTATTCCCATAGTAAGCAGTTCATGTAAAGGAGTACAAAGAATACTTTCTGGCCAAGTCTTTATTATAACTTAATTCCTTGAATTATGCTGGCATCCAGAGTCTTTGCATCTGATTGTCAAGCTACATGAAGTAAGCCAACGTGTCTGTCTCCGATATATTTAGCATAAAACAAAGAAATTTTTGTATTTTTTATTGCTGACTCCTTCATTTACCAACATAATCATTAATATGAATACTTCATTTAATTCCTAGGGTGGGTTCATGGGACCAGCACATTTTATCAGCCCATTTTATCGGTGAGACCTGCAGCCAGGTGAGCGCCTTGCTCAGGTGTCCAGCCAGTGGAAGCCTTGACCCATGCCCACCGCCTGCGTGGAGGTGAGCACAGCCTCACCCTGGAAGTTGCACTCAACTGTGCCATTGTTTATGATTAATATTTTTTAAATAAACCATTAATTTGGGAATTCTGTATTATTGACTGAGAATCCCTACCTACAGTCCCATTTTCTGACATGAGAAGGTATCAGAAATGTGGACATTGGAATGAATGAACTTCCAAACAGTAAAGGTTAGATGCATGAATGAAACATGCTCCTTTCCTCAATTTGATGACTTGAAATGTCTCTATAGTATATTTACCACCTTCATTTCACCACTGAGAAGTGACGAAGGCTCAATCTTTGTTGATATTTTCGAGTGATTTTTAAATAACTTTTTGATTTTGTAAAAAAAAAGATGCTATGTATGATATATATATCAAACAATACCATTGTTTTTAAATTTTTTAAATCACCACAAACCCCATTATGAGAAGTAAGCACCCTCAAATTTTGTTGAACTGCTGTAAAATCTCTCCATGTATGTGTGCATATGTGTATGTTTGTACCTGTACGTGCATTTGTATGTATGTGTATAAAGTTACACAAATAGGATCATGTCCTTCCATGTTATTAGAAGGGTGTAATGAATGTATCATTAAAATAATTCAGTGAAAGAGTTCTGCAGGCAAAAAGCCTTATTAAATGGCCAACACACCTGGGCAGTGATCAGAGCTCAATGTTTACATATTATTTCAGCTTGGATTCTAAATGACACGTACAAATCCTCTAATGGAAATTGAAAGCTAAAGCTATAGTAACGTACGTACTGCAACCATTCTGATCTGCAGCTGCTCGTTGGAAGTTGGGTAGAAGCTGTATTAGGTATTGACGATGTACCAAACTAGAGATGTTAAATTAAAAAGCAGTAACCCAACATTCCTTAGAAATTTCCAAATAGCATAATTGCCTAGCATTGAATTGAAAACACCAGCCCTTTAACTGTGGATGAAGGGTCCACAGCAAGCCCAGAGGCCTTGTTTCACCAGCACTGACACTTGTAGCCAGAAAGCATTCTTTCTGAAGTCTCAGCAGCCTGAATCCTTTAGCAATACTTCTGACTCCCTTTTCTAGTTTTCTTCCTCTTACTGGGAGTAGAACATTGTTTTTATTTGTATTAACTTTTACTGTTTTCAGAGGAATCCATATGGGGAGAGGGAACTTGGCACATTTTTGCCCGGTAGATAATCGCATTCTTTCAATTCAGAAGGTGCAGGTAGAAAAAAAAAGGAAGAGGAGAGGAAGGGCTGACATTTGCAAATGTAGAGAAGGAAATGAAAATTTCGGAGGGCTCCTTTGTCAGCCTAGAGAGCTGATAACCTTTCTGTATTTCCATCTAAATAGAAACTTTGGGAATGGCCTTTACTTTGTGAAGCAGATAAAAAAGATCTCTGGGTTCTGATCACCTTAGGTGGGCAGATGGCCCTTGAGAGCTGCCTGAACCCAGGGGGGGAACCCGTTGCCTCACTGAGCCCTGTTCTCCCCTGAGACAGTCCAGACCCACAGCTCTCCCCCCGAACTTCACAGAGGATGGTAACCAACTTGCCAATTGTAGAGTCCACTGGACCATCAACACCTGTCAGATGGCAGGGGCACCTGGACACAAAAGGCTTTTGTAGATCAGTTGGCACCATCTGAGAAATGCTCCCCCAGCTGCTGTGCACACTCTTGGTGTGCTCCCCCCTGCATAGAAAGTAGGAGAGAAGGGGACACTCAGATCTCATCAGACAACTAAGTGAAGGGTCTTTCTTTACATGGTGGAAAGGCAGCGTCTGCACAGCTAGCAATGGCTGGGCAGCTACGAGGGCGGCAAGCCCATCCCATGGCCTCGGGAGGTCACCAGAATGGTGCTTGCCTCCGTCTCGTTGCCGGCCTCTCGCCTGTCGGTGGGAGAACTGGTGTCTAGTGCCACACCGTTTTATGCCATCTGGTTTCATGATGACAGCTGATTAAAATCCACAATGAGCATTGCTGTTCAATAGGACAGCTGCTGAGTTGGCTGTTTCGGCAAAATCTGAGGAAATATTTCTATTTCACTCTGTCCCAAATGGCTCATAACAATTTGTTTCCTAGGGTTAGACTGTTCCCCTCTATAAAGTCTATACTTTTTAACATAACAGAGGACTGACAGACACCAGAGCCAAGGCATACACACATTGGCCCAAGTCTCAGCTGTAGGCTTCCTCTCACGTAGGAGCACATCCATGCCTTGCTAGAAAGATCAGGATTTACCTTAACTTCAGAAGTCTTCATGCGGGAAATTTCATTACCTACTTCAGCATCCTTTTTAGGTAGGAAATCAGTTGCTCTGCTCTGGAAAGTCTTCGTCCGTCATGTTCTGGGTCAAAGCTTTTCTGGTCTCCAAACTAACCAAATCCAGCTGGTTAACTATTTGGTGGTTTTCCGCTATCTCGTTCACAGGCTGAGAAGGCTTTGGTCTGACCATATACTCAAAAGGACTTAAAAAGGGCAAATTTCATGATGTGTGAATTATAGGTTGGTAGTAAGTGCAGAACAGGATCCCACCCTATACACACAGTTTATGTGAATATATGCATATTATTTATGTAAATATATGCATATTTATTTACTTTTTTTGCTTGTTTGATTACTTTCAAAGGAAATATAATGAGTATGGTATAAAGATTGCCTCACAGTAAAAAGTAGACTTTTGACTTTTTTCCATCTCCAAACTCCAAATTTTTTCTTTTACGTGTCAGAACTCCCATCCATAGTTTTTTTTTACTTACACTGAGTTCTGGACGGTCTAGATTTACACTATACTGTGCTCCTATATTGGCACTTACTTTCCATGACCTTAAATAATTCCTTTATTTTTGCTGCTTTCGTTATTTATTTTCCGCAGCATTACAAAATCAAGTGCACATTTTGTACATCTGCTGCATAACCAGCCAGAGGGACGGCCCAGTCTCTGCTCCTCCCAGACCACCTCGAGAGGTACCACTTCTTCAAGTCATTCACACCTAGCCCCACCTCCCTCTCTTCAACCCAATGGCTTCCATCCCTCCATTCAACCCAGTCTCTCATCTGTAGAGAACCATCATGCTGGTTGCACAGTGCACACCACTGCTCTCTTGGGTGACCATCTTTGCTGTGTGTTTCCCCGTCCGCAGTCTGTTGGCAAACTGCTGAAGAAGAGAAAACAGTTTCTACTTTCTTCGTAGTTTTCTGTTTCTTTCAAGACGCTTCTCTACCCATGGAATCTAGTCTGTACACGCTGCTGAATTGTAGGACATAATGTGCCCTATTTGTCCTCTTATCAGCTGCTCATGTACAAAGTGTGCTTTCCAATGCATCTCGCACAGGTCACTGATAAAGACATTAAACAATACTGGCCCAGGTCCAACCACTGAAGAACACCTGTTCTGTTACTCTAGGTATCACTGATCCATTGATAGCCATTCTCTGGGTAAACACCTCCCGCCAGGTGCACTGTAATGCTTGCAATGCATTTTTCCCTTTGCAGCCTAACATATCTATGATAATATTTGCTTGTTCCAAGTGTTTTGTAAGTGAGATACAAGCACAATTGTAATACAAGTCAATATTTAATGGAATGTTAAATCATTTGTTATGTAAAAGAAAAGAACCATGAGGATTCATTAATGTATCTTGCATGTAAGAGAAAATAAGGCAAATAATGGCTGTGTAAGGGAGCCCAGTCTTTACTCTCCGCTTATTAATGTTGGGGGAGAGGCATTGTGTATTTTCCTCTGTTCTTGTCCCTGACACGACAAAGATTTGAAGGGCAGAGACACAGTACTGAAGCAGAGTAAAAGTTTTATTTAAAGGTACTTAGAGAGAAAGAAGTGCAGGTGACCTCAGAGAGAGAGGAGCGCCCTGAAAGGTTGGAGAGAAAGAGTTTAAGATTAAAAGGTTACACACTTAGAAAGTGTGGGTGACCTCAGAGAGAGGAGCGCCCTGAAAGGTTGGGGGTTCCCCCTTTTAAGGATTTTTCAGGAATGTGGCAAAGGGCTAGGATGTGGGCTTGTTAAGTGGTCTCAAGTATCTTTGATGGGACATTAAGTTTCTTATCAGTCAGTCCTCTAGGTAATTCTGCAAAATTACCTTATCAATCAAGACTGTCTGCCATTCCTCCAAGGAAGGCAGAGTTATTTGTTTGCTAAAGAGTATGTTAAGAATCTTTCTTCTTAAACTTCCTGGGTTTTTTCAAAATGCGATTTTGGCCTTAAGGTGGGATCTCCCTGTCTTTATTATGCTATTTATAGGTGGGCCTTTTAGTAGGCTAGAATAAATCTTATAATGATCTAATTGACACAATGAAGACGTGAGCTGTGCTCAGAAAATTTTCTGTATCTGGGAAATATTCAAACATTCAAGGCCAAGTTGCTCTTGACCTTTTGAGCTTTAACTGATTAACTCATTAACTCTGAGTCTTTTCTGGATTTCTAGTTTTAACTGGTTAACTGAGTCCTTTCTAGGGGGCTTTACTGACCTTGTTCTCTTTCCAACCCTCTCATATTAACAAGCCCAAAGGCTCATTAACAGGTTATTTGTAACATGCACTTTATGGTCAACTTTCAGGGGTGATACGGAACAGACAGCTGTCACTAACACACTCTTCATTTTCTCTATGCCAGTTTTTTTGTATTTGATATTGTTTCCCCTTTGTTGCTCATAATTCAGGAGTTTCTGACTCTGTGCCATCTTTCCAGCTTATAACTCCTACCTTAAAATAAAACTAGGTGCAAATGGAACAAGACTGAGTTGAAGAGTGTTAGATCCTAAGAATGAATATGGCCTAAGCAGTAGAATTGTGTTCTTACTTTACCATCAACCCTCGGAGTCTCACTCATGGTGGGCTGAGATCCGCCCGGTGGTTTTGTTGTCTTCTGGAAGACATCCAGCGCTGAGGAACTCTCAGACTCCAAGGTACCTCAGCCCCCATGGAGGATCCCCACTGGCTTCTTCCCCCGGAGCTGCAGGGGCACCGCGCCGTCCAGCCATGCCCTGGCCTGGCTCAGCCTCCGCTCACAGCAACATGGGCTGCCAGTCGGGCTGCTGGGCTCCAGTCCCGCCTGCGTCCCCACTAACCGTGTGAGCTCCCACTGTGATTCAATGCCTCATCTGCAACACGGGGGTAAATGTTGTAGTGTAAGTAACGACTTCAGGAGGTGTTTTGAAGATTGTAAGTTAATAGGTTAGGAAAAAACCACTTTGAATATTATCTCTCACATAGTGATCAGTCAGCTTAAAAATTCTAGAAGTCTATGGAATTCTTGCCCAAAATGCCTTCATCTAATTGTGAGAAAACATCAGACAAGCCTGAATTGAGGGACATTTTAACCTTAAAATACTAATAATACTAAGGAGCTATCAGATTGGAGGAGGCTATGGGAACGCATCAAATACATGCAGTAGGAAAAACAAACAACAACAAAGAACATAAAAAAAACAAAAAACAAAAACAAAAAAGGAAACAAATACATGCAGTGGGGACTGGATTGGATTCGGGGACAGAAAAAAAATCACTTGGTGATTTTCAACTAAAGTCTGCAGTTTAGTTAGTATATTGTGCCACTGGCAGTGATCTGGTTTTGATAAAGCTCCTATTGTCTTATGATATGTTTCCTACACACGAACTCTCCAGGCTATTTTTGCAACTGATCTGTAAGCCTAAAATTATTTGAAAACATTTCAAAATGTTATTTTTTAATGTAAAAAAAATCTTAAAGTTCTGTTTAGTTTTTTAAAAATCTGCATTTGTGTGTGTGTGTGTGTCAACTTATGCCTCATTATTCCCCGTGCCTTCATTTACATTTTTATCATTTTAAACACATGCAATTTAGAGAGGGCTGCATGGAGGTGAGGCCCAGCGTGAGTCGGCTTTGCCCACCTGCAGGTCGCTAGGCGGCCAGCGGCCAGCGGAGCAGAAGCCCAGAGCAGAGGGGCGTGGTGTCTGAGAGGGCATTTATATGGAAATGTTGCTTGCTGAGGGCAGCACCAGGACAAAGGAGACGTGATGGCAGGAAAAGGGTGGAGAGCTGCAGGGCAAAGCCTGGGCAGAGAGAGGTGGGCTGCGACCAGAGCATTAGTTAACCTCTTCAACAAGGTGAAAGCCAGGACCACAGGTACTTTAGCGACTGGGGGAAGAGAATATGCTTTTGCCATGACTTCTGTTTCTGCAGGAAACGATGAGCACAGTGAAGAGGAGTGGGGAGGGGCTCAGCAGGTTCTGGAGGAGGTGAAATGGGTGGGGGGAGGGTGGCCTGCGCAGCCCACAAGGCTCACTGGAGGCACGTGGTCCCAAGTCAAAGGAGCTCCTTCCCCTTGGTCTGTTGAGTGGATAGGCATAGAGCCGGGTCCTTCAGGTGACGGGAAGTGGCAGGTAGGCAGGTGAGGGAGGCAGCGTGGGAAGGCCTTGGTGGCCCTGGAGTCAGCAGAGAATGAAACAGGTGACTGAAAGTCTCCACAGGGTCACAGTATGTGGTCTTCAGCAATGGGCGTTACTTAACATTTTGTTTTGTTTTGTTTTTAACTGCAGATGATTCAGACTACATCCCCTTCTCACCCCCACCCAGGAAGGCAGTGTGAATTCCATGATGTATCCTGAATCAGTGAGCCCAGAATGCAGATTCCAGAGGCAACACGGAGGCCTCCCTGTGGTCAGGGTCACACTTGCTGCCCTGCCAGAGCAGAATCCACCTTTAGAGCCCAGGGGGCGCCCGCAGGCTGCTGGGAAGGTGACCTGCAGAGCTCAGCGGGTGCCCATGGGCTGCTGGGAAGGGCCCGCCTGCAGCTGTGGGTCATTCTGAGGTGGACCCTGATGGAGGTGGCCTGCCCACATGCCCTCTGCTCTTCTTCTCACCCCTGCATGGCCTGGGGTTTGGTTTTTGCACTACTATCGGCCCCCTGGCTCTGGAGACCTGGGTTTTAGCTCCATCATCTCTTGCACCTTTAGTTTACTTCTCAGCTAATCCCTTGGCTTTGCAACTCCACTTTCCAAAGGTTTACACAACTTGGGCCTTGTTCCATTCAGAAACAGGCTCCCAGAGCCAGCTCCTGGCTAGGCTTGTAGCCCCCGGGGGTCAAATCTGCTGTCAAATCTACTCCCGCCACAGCCTGCTGGGGGCCCACTTTGAGCACCTTCTATTTCTTAGGGAGACCAGACATCAGCTTGCTTTTTTACTTTCCTCTCGTGTACAATAAAAAAGGAATTGTTAGATTCATCCTAAAATGCAGTGTGGACTCCCAAGGTTACGTCTAGCTCCATACCAAAACTACATGGTAAGAACAGGGCTCAGGGTGAGACTATCCATGGGTGCGGATGATACAGCATGGAAGGCCCTTCTTTGCTTCACTGCAGGAGCATATGGATCCTTTCCGATGTATCTTCATCTCCCCTTGCTTACTGCAGCCCCTGACACATGGTAGGCACTGCTGGCACATTTTGGTTGAGTCATGAAGAGGATGCCAGGAAAGATTCAAGGTAACAGCGGAGCATACAGCCAGGCAACACCGATGTGCTGGCTCTGACTAATGTCATTGAACGGGGCCACCTGCCAGCACCAGCCCGGTGAAATCAGAGGCATCTGCCAAGAAAATATGGAACAGAACCAGAGCAGGGACACAGACTGAAGGAATCCAGAAGGAGCCCATAGTAAGGACCAGTTGGGTCTCAGGAGTGAGAGTTGAAATGCTTTCTCCCAAGGGTGCTCATTCTTCCCTGGGTCCCACCAGTCTAGGACAGGACAGTCACAAGGCAGAGAAAGTGGGTATTGGTTTTATGTCCCTGTCCCAAAATCACCCTGGGGCCCCAGCTCACTAGCCCCTCTCCTCCGTTGGCAGGGCCCAATGATGGGCAATCCTGGATGCTTTCTGCTGCTGCTATGGGCTCCGTCCTTTGCTCCCAGCTTCCATCTCCCCCAGGATCACGCTGCCCTCAAGGCCAGCAGCTCTCAGAGCCGCCAATGTGCTCTGTCAGCCTGGTGCTCCCCAAACCATGCTCCCTTTCAGTTTCTTAGCTGCTACTTTCTAGAGCCAGTTCAGATAAGCCCTCTGCAGGTTAGAGCAGAGCTCTTTGGGGGACAAGAGCTGGACTCCTACTGAAAAGCGTGCACACCCCACCACCCTGTGGCTGGAGCACTTTATATCTCTCCTCCCTAAAAAACCTTCTTTGCCTCCATGGGAACCCCTGGACATCAGTGGTGATCCCTGTAATTCAGAATCTTAATTTTGGTGTCACTAGACCTGACAGCCTCCAGAAGCGTCTGCACACATCTCCCAGGAGGCCTGTTGGACCGCGTGCAGATGGACTCTGGTCTAGAGCCCTGGGACTTGGAGGTCACCTTCCCTCCGGGCCTTATGCTGACAGAGCCTGCTGCCCTAGACCCTGAGGAAGGAGGGAAGCCTGGCAGCCAGTGCACACCAAAGGGCTGTGTGTCCTCAGTAAGGACCTCCTGACGGGAGGCCTCACAGCAGCCCTTCAGCCGCTCAGTGGTGAAGTGTCACTGTGAGACCAAAGAGGCACATCACATAACCCCTTACAAAGGTGTTGGTGACCACCTTGGACTTTGCACTGGCACAGAAAGCTTAAAGATCTTAGCCCAACCCAGTTTCATCCTGTATTCTATGTTTCATTGCTTAAGAAACTAACCTAACCCTTATAGCACATAGAATAGATTTATACTAGAACAATGGGACTCCATTTTGTTTTAAAGACTCCATCTTGTTGTTTACTTCTTCTTGGTCAGTTTCCCGCCACAGCTTCCCGCTAAGAGTTCTCAACCAGGTCCGTTGCTTACGTCAAAGACTACTGCGCATGTGCACAACTCGGTATGTGATTAGACTGTGTAAGCTACCTCATTATCATAATGGGCAACCAACCAGAAGAAGCCACTCCTTACCACACCCCTTAAGGTGCTATATATTCCCTGCCTTTCTTACAAATAAACGAAGCCTTGACAACTTGCTTGGCCTCTCTCTCTCTCCATCCCATCCTTTAGATACAGGGATCCTCCTCGAGACCCACCAATAACCAGCCCCGCGGGCCGGGGCACAAAGGAAATCCAGAAGCACTTCCTCAGGGGACTTGTGCACAGCTGTGCCCACCTCACTGCCTTCATTTGGAGATATACTAGATCGCATGCTTGGAAAGGGTCACAGGAGAGCAGCTGGGAGGCAGCACCTGGGAGCCATCCTGTGGGGACTGGTGCACACGGACAAGAGAGGAGGCCTAGGCCTGGCCAGGCCCAGAGGGGTGGGGCGTGGCCCAGAGAACACCATCCAAGAGGCAGGGGCCTGGCAGGGTGGGCTGCAGTGCGAGCCTGCGGAGGCGCTCCACGGGTGCACAAACATTGTTATTTTCTTCAGGGTGCACCAACGTGCATGACTTGGTTCTCATTTTCCCTTAAATTCCTGTGACACTGTGAACATAAGAGGATTCAAAAGCTGGCAGTCATTCCAGCCCCTGGGTCCCTCCCCACACTGTTTTACGGGCTGCAGCGTCCCTGTCCTCATTCATACACAAGAGGTGGAGCCTCGGGGCCACTGAGAAGCTGGCCTGGGTTGGGCCCCAGGTGTACCAGTTCTTCCTCCAATAAGCAGCTGGAAAAGAATAGCACGATGAAATGCTAAAAAGACTATATAGGAAAATCAGAAGTAAGTGTGAGATTTGGCCACTGAGAGAAGGAAAAGAAAGCCTCTGACTTCCAGAGGTGTGAGGTGTGAGGGCCCGAGAGGGCTGTCTGGCCATGGATAAGAATCTCCTTTGTCTTTGCTTGGTAAATAGGTTTTTAAGGTGAACAGTCCTGTATAGGGCGTGATTGCTCAAGCAAGCCTAAGAATAGGACAGGAAAGGGATGGGAAGGAACACTCTGGTTAGAGTCAGGCTCCCTGTGTGCTCTTTATTTGGGGTGACGTGATTTGTCTCATGGTTAGAGGAACAGAAACCCATGAAGTGGGACATTTTGCCTCCAGCATTCACTGAGACTAAAAATTGGCTGTTGGGATATATTTTATTTTGTGTTTGCAGGGATCTTTGGGTTCATAGAATGTTTTCTTAAATAGCCTTACTGAAGTTTAATCAACATGGAATAAACTTACATATTTTAAATACACCCTTGGATAAATTTGATATATATGCACCCCCATGAGGCCATCAGGGTGATGATCAAGACCATCAAAGCCTCCAAGTTTCTTTAATTGTCCCCTCCCAGCTCTTTACCACCCCACTCGCCACCTGCTCTGTCCATGCAAATGCTGCTCTGCCTCTGCCACTGTAGATTAATTAGCATTTCTAGAGTTCTGGATAAATGGAATCATCCAGTAGGTACTCCATTTTCATCAGGCTATTTTCATCAGTATGATTATTTCGAGATTTTTTCCATGTTGTTGCAATGTAATATTGTGATTTATAAGAAGTAATATGTTTGGTCATTCCGACGAGCAAAGTATATTTCTCGGATGTTTTTGGTGTTTTTTTCTGGGTTCCTGGCTCACAGCTTCCAAAACCCTTGAAACTTCCTGAGCATAAGAGGTATGGGAGCATCTTCCGTTACGCTATTTGGTCTTTTGTTCTCAGTTCCTGAAACCCCTTCAGAGCCATACAGGTGAAATGGGCGTCCTATTATTCATGACAAGTCCCTTTCCACCACAGCTGGGTTTATGTTGATGAGATGACCTTTGGAGAGCACCCAGGGATGGGGGCCAGTTTCAACGGGGAACCACCCTGTGACCAGAGGCTCGGTGCTTTCCATTTCCCCCTCTTCTGCAACCTCAGGCGAGGGAGAGAGGCAGGAGGGAGTTCATTCACCAATGGCCAAAGATTTAATCAATCATGCCTCTGCACAAAGCCTCCATAAAACCGGAAAGCATAGAGCCTCCCCTCTGGTGAACACATGGGTGTCCCGGGAGATCAGGGCTCTGGGAGAGGGCAGGGCAGCTCCTCTCCCCTCCCCTAGGCCTTGCTCTCTGCCTCTCTTCCGTGTACTTGTGTCTGAGCTGCGTCCTTTCATAACAAACCTGTAATCTGGGAAGGAAAATATTTCTCCGATCTGTGAGCTACTCTAGCAAATTAATCAAACCCAAGGAGGGGGTCCTTGGGAACCTCCCATCTATAGCCGCTGCAGCTGTTGGGTCAGAAGCACAGGGGACAACCTGGGCTTGCAACTGGCCTGCTCAGTGGGGGTGGGGAGGCCTGTAGCACTGAGCCCCTAACCTGTGGGATCTGATGCTGTTTCTGCGTAGATAGTGTCAGAAGTGAGTTGCTTGCTGGCTTATACACACACACATTGGAAATACGGTCTAGAACTCTAAATATGTGTATTTGTATTAAGTTTCCTTCTTATTGGTAAGTAATATTGTATTATATGGAAATAATTCAATTTTTTTTCCATTTACCCACTGTACATCTGGGTGTTTCCAGTTTGGAGCTATTACAAATAAGGCTGCTTTTAACAGTGGTCTGTAAATCTTCACGTGGATGTAAAGAGTAGAATGGCTGCATCATATGGCAAGTGTATAACTAATTCAAACTTCCAAACTGCCTTCCTAGAAGCTGTATCATCTTACATTCCCATAAGCAGGGGGTGAGAGTTCTAGTTTCACATCCTCTTCAACACTTAGGACGATCACTGTCATTTCTGCTACTCCCATAGGTGTGTAATGGCACTTCACTGTCATTGCAATATCCATTACTCTAATGACTGAGGGATTTGGGGTCGATCCATCTATCTTTTGTGAAATATCTATTCAAATCTTTGCCTGTGTTTCTCTGGGTTGCTTTTTTGCTTAAGCATTTTGACATTTATATATATTGTGAATGCAATTTATCAGTATATGCGATGCCAGTATTTTCTCTCAGTCTGTGGTTTTGTCTTATCATTCGCCAATGTCTTTCAATATGCACAAGTTTTAAATTTTGATGAAGTCCAATTTGTAATTTTTTTTATGGATTATGCTTTTGGTGTCTAATCTATGAAATCTTTGTCTAACCCAAGGTCACAAAGATTTTTTTCTATGTTTTCTTCTAGAAGCTTTATGATTTTAGGTCTGTGATCTCTTTTAAAGTAAACTTTATTACACACATTAGAATCAACAGATTTTTTCTTTTTTGCATATGGATATGAACTTGGTCTAACATCATATATTAACAAGTCTATCCCTTCTCTACTGAATTGCCTATTTGTTGAAAATCAGCTGGGTATATTTCTGAATTCTCTATTCTGTTCCACTGATCTATTTGCCTAGCCTTATGCTAAAGTAATATGCTGACAAATCAAAAACTCTAGAGACAAAGAGACATCTGAAACAGAAGGGTTTATTGAGCCTTTACAGATGTTAGCCAGAGTAAGGACTGAGTCCCTGGGCAGTCAGTTCCTGCTTTACCAGCAACAAGGCCAGTTAACAGAAACAATGTGTCCGCCAGATTCAAGAAGAAAGTTCTTTAACATTGGCTACAGATAAGGAAGGTGGGCTAACTGAAAGCAGGGAAAGTCCTGGGACAGGTGGTTAATCCACAGAGAAGGCTCGTGGATGGGTTGTTGAGGAGGGTCAGACACTGGTCACAAGCAATGGGGATGCCGTGGTCCTGGGGACCTTCTTCTGGATGATCGTTGAAATGACTTCATCCAGGAATGTGGAGTGTCTGGTTTGCTTCGGCCTCCGGCTATTGACTGATGACCTTCTCTTGTCTCTTTCCCTCATTTTCTGGCCCTTATGTCACTTAATTTAGGACGGTTCAGAATTTGTCCTTATCAATGCTAACTACAATGTTTTGATAGTAATAGCATTATGGTTAAGTCTAGAAATCAGATAATGTCAGTTCTATAACTTTGTTCTTATTTTTCTAGGCTTTTTTGATTCCACAAGTCTCTATATATTTCTGTATAATTTTTAGGACTATAGGTCAATTTTAGAATTATATTGTCAATTTCTACAAGAAAGCCTGTTGGTGTTTTCACTGATACTCTATTGAATCTATAAATAAGTGTGGGGGAAATTGACATCTTGACAAGGTTAGTCTTGTAACCCTTGAGTGTGGTATAGGCATACCTCATCTTATCACACTTTACTTGATTGCACTTCACAGACATGCACTTTTTACAAACTGAAGGCTTGTGACACCCTGTGACCAGCATGTCATCAGTGCGATTTTTCCAGCAGTTTGCTTACTTCTTGATCATAGTTTTATAATTCTTGCAATATTTCAAATTTTCATTATTATTACATGTGTTATGATGGTCTATGATCAGTGATTACAACTCACTGAAATCTCAGATGATGGTTAGCATATTTCAGCAATAAAGTATTTTTTAATTAAGTTCTGTACATTGCTTTATGGGACAAAATACTCTTGCACACTTAATAGACTGCAGTATAGTGTAAACATAACTTTTATATGCCCTGGGAAACCAAGAAATTTATTTGACTTTTTTTATTGCAATATTTGCTTTATTGCTGTGGCCTGGAACTTAATTAACCCTTAATGTCTCCAAGGTATGTCTGTCTATTTCTTTGTTTACTTAGTGTGTCCTTAATTTTCCTAATGTTTTTTTAGTTTTCAATGTTCAGGTTTGTTACATCTCTTGTCAGATTTATCTCTAGATGTTTCCGATTGCTATTTTAAATGGCACTGTTTTGCTAATTTCAGTTTTCTGTGGTTTGTTACTAGAATATAGAGATAACATTTAATATATTTGTATCAATCTTGTGTCCTGCAACCTTGCTAAAACTACCTTGTTGATTCTGGTAACTTCTCCTGTACAGTCCGCCAGATTTTTTTACATAATCATATATATCTTGTCTATGAGTAAAGACAGTTTTATTTTCTCCTTTTCAATCTGGTTAGCTTTTATTTCTTTTCCCTTATCAGGGTGGTAAATTTGCACTACCCTATTTGAGTGGCTATGACCTCCAGTATTGCTGTTGAACAAGGGCGGTTATGAGGTGGGGCAGGGACATGGGACGAGCATCACGGTCAGTTTTTCTGACTGTGATGAAAATGCTGAGATATAAATATAAGACTGGTAAGATTCTTACTATAGAAATAGTAAGAATATTAAGGCTAAGATTCCATTTTAAAAATCAGGGAGTTAGGAGGTAAGATTCCTAACATATTTTTATGGTGATTAGCCAAGAAATGACTTAAGGCAGGGCAGGCAGTTCTAAATGTTATGTTTCCACTGCTTGAGGGTAACCATTATCTTCAGGAAGAACAGGATCAATAGATCCCTTGTACTAAGTTTATCTTACAGAATATACAGAGGACTGACTGTGGGTGGTGATAAATGTGTCTCACCTGAGATAGACATCATGAGACCATCTGTCAGCCTATGCTCCCCTGGCCCTTTACCCAGTTCCTGAAATCCTTAAAAACCCAAATCCTAAGCCTTTAAACTTGCCTCCTCTCGGAGATAACCCGCACTCTCCTCTGAGTGTGCTCTGTCTTATCAAATAAACTTTCTTGTTGCGAAAGCCTCTTGCACCTGTCTCTGAACTCCTTTTCACGATAAAGACAAGAACTCACTGGGTAGGAGGGGCACCAGTGGCCAAGCAATCCAGCTTTGCCAAGGCTTTCCCGCGCCATGGCTCCCAGGTTCCTGGTGTGTGCCACCCCGCCACCACATGCCCAAGAGGAATGTCAGCTCCGCCGAGGGCTCAACGCGGGAGGAGCCCAAGAGGAGATCGGAGAGGCTGTCAGCTAAACCTGCTCCCACAAAAGTGGAAATGAAGCCAAAAAAAGGTGTCAATAAAGGATAAATCTTCAGACAAAAAAGTGCAAACTAAAGGGAAAAGGGGAACAAAGGGAAAACAGGCTAAAGTGGTTAACCAAGAAGTGAAAGGTTTACCTGCAGAAAATGGAGAAACTAAAAATGGAGAGTCCAGCCTCTGATGAAGCAGGAGAGAAAGAAGCCAACTCTGATTAATACCATGTCCTGGGTCTTACCAATGGTCCCTCTCTCCCTTCTTGTACAACCCGGAGGACTATTTTTATCAACTATTTTGTAAATGCAAGTTTTTTACTAGCTCTAGAAACATTTTGAAGGAGGAAATCCTACCTCATTTGATTTTTTAGGTGTAAATACTTTTCTTAAGAAGTGAAATCTTTTATTGGTTCTTTATTTTTTTTGGCACAGAAAATAGTGGGATATTGAGTATGGGAAGCTTTGATTGTCTTGGGTATCATTTTAACGTTCCACATTAGAGGCAGTTTTTATATCCTGTAATATAAACATACTAAATGGCAATTTAGAGTCAGTCATGCATTTAATATATCTTGAACATTTTAAATTACTTCTACTCCAGTGTTGTTTTCAGTAGAATTGTTTCCTAAGGAAAACCGCTCCTCCATCTTGGCACTCCTGGTCAAAATTTCGTGCACTCTGGAATATCTCTGTGGTCATCCAGTTTTCCTAGTAATTTTGTTAAGGTGCTGTGGAAGATTGAAAATTTGCATATGTGGGGAATATGATATGAAACGGTGAGTTAGTGGAACTTTAACGATGTAACAGCATATCAACATTTGAAGATAATGGTACTTGATATCCTATTAAGGAAGATTTGCTTCCAAAGTTTAAGCTGTAAAGTCACTGTTCTAACTGTTGAGAAAAGAATCACTGTATGATTTTTTAGATACTCAGTACATATGTTAAGAATTGTATACAATTTGAAATGCTTTTGTGCTGATCCTGGAAACAAAATCTCAATTATAAAAGAAAAAAAAAGAACTCACTGACCTCCCCCTCCATGGTCAGTGTCTTTGTTACTTTGTTACGTCACTCAATTTTCTAGACTTAAGCACAAGTCTTCATTCTCTCTGTCCTACTTCAGACAAGTAGGGAAGGGCTACTGAGATCTCTGATTTGGGCTTGTATGTTCCCTTGCCTGGATGACCCAGACAGGACTGCAGCTGTATGATTATGCTCTGTAGCAGCCTACCCAAAAATGTCCTTTCTTTGCCTTGGGAAGTTCTCAGAACATAATCTCACTTCATCCAGTGTTCTGGGGCCTCCCCCATATCCTGGGATGGTAGGAACTTAGCTCCCATGCCATATAGATTCAAGTGGATGCTGGACACAAGGTGACCCTGGCTTTAGGAGTTGGCAAGGGATCTGCCCTGCGTGGAGCAGGAGTTCGATGAGCTTCTCTTTCCTCCCTCTGTTCTGCTGACCGCACAGCTGCTGCCCTTCACTCTACTTGCACTTTAATGAATTCCTTTCTTCCCTACACCCTTTAACCTTGTTCGAAAATTCTTCTTCTATCAGAGTTAAGAACCCTTTCCCAGGTTGAGGTCTCACCTAGCATGCAAGAAGATCTTGCCAGATTGGATTGCCTGACAACAGAGCAATATCCTTGTCCTGTGAAAATAGTTTTTTCATAGATTCCCCTTATCAAGTTGAGTAAATTCACTTCTATTCCTGATATGCTAAGTTTTTTTATTTTAGTTTGATGCAAAGATTGTACTCAGTTTATTAAAGTCCAACAAACCTCTAAATATCTAAAATTAAACAAATTGTCAGTGAAAAACCCACATATACTTTTTTGAAAATGTTTTTTAAATTTCTATATTTAGTCATGGCAGTAAAATAATTCTCTCAAATTAAGGCACTAAAAGGGCAATGCAACTCCCAACAAGTGTTCTAAGAATAATTCACATTTCAAACAGTGCATACATTTCTTATATGTTTGTTAACTTAATGTCTTTATCACTTAAAACCATAAAGGAACACATTAGACAGAGAAATGATGTACCCCACAAAATGCTCTTAAAAGTGCTTCTTTGTACAGTTAGTTCCTAATGTCTCTAGTAGTAAAATAACTCAATATGGCTTGGCAAAAATGCATAGATTAAATGTAACTTTTTGTTGTTTTGCCTTCTCCCATTCCCCAATCTACAGACTTACTGAAACACATACAGTATTTTGTAAAGCATGATGTAAGATATTTATTCTCCATCAAGTCCACTGTGGGCAATCAACAGTGAGTCTTTTAAATTCTGCAGTGAGGCCACTGAAGTCAAGTGATGTCACTGCTTTCTTAAAATAGTTTTGTATAGTCTTGCAAGAGCACTGAATCTGAAGTCATTTTAAAGAATTTCAGTTGTCTCATTTTGAGATATTTTCTTTATTCCTTCCATGAGCTCATCTTGATACTGATGTCCATCCCACAAGAAAGTGAAAGTCCCTTCCTCCCACGCGGATGAGGAAAACTGTTCTATCATGGTTGAAGGCATTTTCTTAGAAATGCAAAAAGGCAGCACCTTTTTAAAAAAAAAAAAAATATATATATATATATATATATATATTTAGCTAAGCTTTCCCTCAGTTGTACTTGCATTTCATAGTAATAATTAATCTAATCTACCTGTAAGCAAACCTGTAATAAAGAAGAAAAACAAGAAATAAAAAACCCTCAGTGTGCTTTTGTGGCAAAGCAAGAACAGAGTGACCGCGATCTTAACCCTGAAGCCTGGGATACTTGCGATTGTAGCTTTCGATTTTCCTTTTCTTTTTTCTCAAATTCTGTGTATTAGCTTTCTTTCTATCAACTTTAAAATCTTCCTGATTCATTATTTCTGCCATCTTGTTAATAGCTTGCGTTTTAAGGGTTCGTCCTCTGTTGATATTCTTTTCAAAGGCAGCCTTAAGATTACTTATCTCTTCCTCTTTCTTCAATTTATATTCTTCCTCTGGCTTCCTCATTTTATCCGTTAGCTCCTCATTTTCTTTTCTTAATAATTCAGTATCTTTGGTAAGCGTGCTGTTCTTTTCTTCAAGCCGACTAACCGTGTGGTCTTTATTTGTCATCTCTTGTCTATTCTTGAAGCAGCTTTCTTGCTTTCTTGGGTCAATTCAAAATGCTGCTCTTCCAGAAGCCCTGGAGCCAGCTGCTTGGACTCAGCTTTTGTTTCTGCTAGATCCAACCGAGTGGCGAGGGTTTCTTTTTCATTTTGTAGTTCTTGTATTTTCTTTAAATTCTCTCTGTTTTTTTCCTTCATTTTCTCCCTCAAGTTCCTTTCCCTGGCTCTTATAAAGTCTCGGGAGACATTGCCCAGCTTCAAGCAGATCTTGCAGCTCTCACATCTGTCCTTCATTTCCTCTGTATTGTTTTGTAAACTGAGCTAACTCGAATTCTAATAATCTCTTTGCTTCCAATAAAGTATTTTTATGTCCTGTTTCATCTGCTTTTCTGTATCTTTAAATTATCTGCTTCAATATCTTGAATCATCAATTCAATTTGTAACAACAGTCGCTTATTTGATTCTTGCGCCAACCGAAGAGCTAGACTCTTCACTTCGTGCTCCATTCTTTGTTATTTCCCATCAGATGCTCAAGCTTCTGCTGAGATCGTTTCAGCTCAGCGTCTAGCGCGGAACACTGCTTCTCAACCTGAACGACCCTGCTTTCAGCCTCCTCCTGAGCCTCTCTCTCTCTTCCTTTAGCTTTTTTTTCCATCTCACATATTGCAACCGATTTTGCCTCTTCCATAGACTGATGTTTGTCAGTTAAACGAGCTTTGGTTACTTTATGTTCATTTACCTCTTGTTCTAACCATTGTTGTAATGGTTTAAGTTTATACTTTAGATCTATTTCTAAATTTTTCTTTTTCTTTTCTGAGTGCTTAAGCATGTCTTGAGCTTCTTTTCTCTCTCCTTTCCACTCTTTCAAGATTGTGTTTGAGATGCTTCACCTCCCCTTATAAAGATGTCATTTGGGCTTGAAGGTTTCCAATCATCTCAGAATCATGACCTCTGTCTCTTCGTTCAGCGTCTAACACAGCTTGCAGCTGGTAATAATCCTTGTTCGTTTGTGACTTGGAATTCTCTAAAATTCTATTTCTCTCCTGCAATTCTCTGTTTAGGGACTCTAGCTGACTGATGGACGTGCTCATCTCTGTGGGATGCTTCCTTAATCTGACAGCTGTGTCTGATTCTCTCCTGAGTAAGTCATTGGCTTCTTCTGGCTGCTTTTGTAATTGTGCCAGCTTCTCATTAGCAAGCGGTGAATTCTGATTTATTTTCTTTAAGTCTTCCAGCTGATCCTTTAATACATTAACCTAATTTTCTACATTCTTCCTCCTCTCATTTCCCTGTTCTGCTTTTCTTTGGTACTCATTAATTCTATGCTGTAGCAACATTCTTTCTTTTTCAATCTGAGACACTGTAGATTCTAGATTTCTTCTTTGATTCCCCTCTTCATCCAATTCTTTCATTATCTTGTCTAGTTTTATGTTTGAAGTTCTGCACTTCTGCTCCAGTTCATCTTTTAATTGCATTTCATTATGCAGCTGTTCTTCCAGCTTATAAAATGTTTTTTGCAAATTTTCCTGCAAGCTTTTATCCACATTGGAGCTAGTTCTATTATCATTAGGATTAGCTGAAGACAAGTAGCTACGATTGCTATAATATGTAAATCCTACAAAAGGTAGCTGATTGCCAACAAAAGCTTTAGGTATAGGGAATACTTTTTCATCCCCTGTATCTTCTTCTAAATCATCAAAGTTACTTGTATCAATGTCACTGCTTAAATCTGGTACAACTGGTGCTACAGTGTCTCAGAGTATTTCCCAAACCCACAGATCATTTTTGAAGAAGAGATGTGGTTTTATTTCTTCTACACCATTTCGCCCTAATCTCTCCTCTCTTGTCAGTAAAGAAGGCACACATAAGATTTTTTGCTTCTTCTGATATGTCATTATCATCACGGAAGGTAAGTGAATGTTTGTGGTTCATAATCTTACTATAAATTCCAACCAGAAAATCTGCATAAAAAGGTGTAGCACCTACAAGCATTTCATATAAAAATACCCCAATGCCCCACCAGTCACATTCTCATCCATAATAACTGTCACCACCTTGGGATTTTAATATTTCAGGGGAAATATAATTGGGTGTTCCAATTGCTGTATCACATCATACCTTACCTTCCTTATTCATCTTCATACAAGTACCAAAATTGGCTAACTTCAAATGTCCATATTTATCCAGCAGCATGTTAGCAGGCTTCACATCCCTATGAATGAAACCCATGGAATGAACTGCATCCAATGCAAGAACTACTTCCGCAGTATAGAATCGTGCTCATTTTTCAGGCACATTATAGTTGCTCATCGACCTCATAAGATCTCCACCAGGCATGTATTCCATCACCATGTAGAGGTAACGACCATCTTGGAATGCATAAAAAAGCTGAACGACTCAAGGACTGTTAGCAAAAGCCATGATGTCCCTTTCTTCCCAGAAAAAAGCAGAATCAGATCTCTTAATCATTTCAAATTTGCTGAGAAGCTTCATAGCATACACCTGCCTGGTGGATTTATGCCTTACCAATTGAACTTCTCCAAATGTACCTCTACCAATCACCTTCACTACTTCATAATCTTCAGCTTTCATCCGTAAATCTCTAATTTTATTTATTGTGTCTTTATATCTGCTTAAAATGTTGTCAATATTTTTGTGGTTTCTTAAGGCAGGTAAATCCACATCATATACCAAAGCATCCAATCCATCCAGCAAACAATCCAAATTCACTTCCGATTTGGGATCCCACAGCCGGTCATCGATTTTTTCAAAACGAATCTCAAAACTGCCCCCAGTCGACATGCTGCTGTTACTGTGACAGCACCCTCATCCCAGCACCAGCAGCGGAAAGCAATTTCAACCAAGTTCCTTCGGCAGTGAGTTCCCAGCGAGCGGGAACCTCAGGGTCACCAGGTGCGCCTGGCCCCCTTCCTGACCTCACTTATCTCCGCTCTCCGTACCCGAGGCCACAGCACCACGTCACTCTCCGTTTGTTACGTCACTGTGGAGGCTGCTGCCGCGGTGTTCGGCGGGGCAGGGCGAGGTCGGGGCCCGACGTGCGCTTAGGAGGGAGAAGGCTGGAGAACCTGCAGCAGCTCCACTGCCGACCCTTGACACCGCCACTCCAGATCTGAGATGAGCTCTCTCAGCGACTGGCTCTGCTGGACCAGCTCATTCTCAGCCTCTTCTAAAATACTCAGTCCCTTCCTCTCTTCCTCCTCCAGAGTTTTCAGTTGCTGTTGCTCCTCTTTGTCCAGGATGATTCTCAATTTATTGAACCCTGCCTGGATCCTGCGTCTCTCAGGTTCCATCTGATTCTTCCAGGATGCCCTCTTCTCCATGATAACAGCTTTGAGCTTCTCAGCTTCCTGCTGCTCTTGCCTCAGCTTCTTCAGAGACTCCTGCAACTTCCCTGGTACTCCTGGGCGACCTCCTCCATGAGGAAGGTGTGGTGACCACTGCTCCTGATACCGCTCACGGAGCCAGCAAATTCGCTTCCCACCCTCCTTACAGAAGAGCTGGAGTTTCTCCCCATGGTGCACACAGAGAATCACCTTCAGCTGCTTGCCTGAGCCTAACACCACCTCCCTGAGCCTCTCCACTACATTGGCCAGGTGCCGATTGGGCCGCAGGTTCCCAGGCTGGTAGCTAGTCTGGCACACAGGACAGCTGCTCTCCCCTTTCTGGCCAATCACCAACTCCCTGCTAGTCCCTGTGATGCAGGCTTGGCAGAAGCTGTGGCCACAGTCCAGGCTCACGGGTTCCGTGAGGAGCTCTAGGCAGACGGGGCAGGTCACCTCATCTTGTATGTCCACCAGCACTGCTGAAGTCATCGTAGCCATTCCCCTGGCTCCCACCTGCCAGGCCCTCACGTCTAAGGTGCTTCCTGCCTCCAGAATCGCGGCTGGAACCCGCAGCCTGGATGGGAGCCATGGAATTGCTGCTAAGTTGTTTTTTTAAATCAGGAATGGATGTTTGAATTTTACCACTTGCTTTTTCTGTATTGAGATGATCATGCTTTTTTTTATTTTATTAATATGGTGAAACATTGATATTTCTTTAATATTAAACTAACTTTTCATTCATAGGATAAATCTGGTTACTGTGTTTTAATACATCACCTTTTTTTTTTTTACATATTGCTGAATTCAGTTTGCTGAATTTTGCTAAGACTTTTCACATCTGTGTTCATGAGGGATACTGGTTGTAGATCTTTTTTTCCACTAAAACATCTTTCTCTGGTTTTGTGATCAGGGTCATACAGGCTTTATCAGGTGAGCTAGGAAATACAGCCTCTTTTTCAATTTTCCAGAAGAGTTTCTGTAGAACTATTGGTATTACTTCTTCTCTTAAACGTTTTGTGAAACTCACTAGTGATGCCCTTTGGGCCTGGAATTTTCCTTCTGGAAGGCTTTTAGCTACAAATTGAATCTTTAATAAACATTGGAAGTTTTAGGCTATTTCTCCTGAAGTGCTTGCTTTGGCAGTCTGTATCTTTCAAGAAAATTGTTTACTTCTCTAAGATGTCAATTCTACTGGGATAAAGTTGTTCATAATGTTTTTTTTCAATCTCTGATAACCTGGCAGAAACTGTAGTGATGTAACCACCCTTATTACTGATATTGATAATTTGTATCTTTTGTCCTTTTTCCGCCAAATTAGTCTGCCTAGAAGTTTGCCAATTATACTTACCTTCTCAAAACCAGCATTTGGTTTCGTTGAATTTTCTCTAAAATTTTGTCTGTGTTCTATTTAGTTAATAGAAATTTGAATTTAATTTTATATTTATATTTAATTTTTAAATTTAATTAAGTTATATCTAATTTAATATTTAATTTCTGTGTAATCTTTATTATAATTATTTATTGTTTCCTTTCCCTTTTTTTATTTTGTTATAATTAATCTACAATTACATATGCAACATTATGGTTACTAGACTCCCCCCATCATCAAGTCCCTACCATATACCTCATTACAGTCACTGTCCATCAGCGTAGTGAGATGCTATAGAGTCACTACTTGTCTTCGCTGTGTTGTACTGCCTTCCCCATGCTACCCCGCTACATTATGTCTGCTAATCGTAATGCCCCTTTTTCCCCCTTGTCCCTCCCTTCCCACCCATCCTCCTCAGTCCCTTTCCCTTTGATAACTGTTAGTCCATTCTTGGGTTCTGTGAGTCTGCTGCTGTTTTGTTCCTTCAGTTTTTTTCTTTGTTATTATACTCCACATATGAGTGAAATCATTTGATACTTGTCTTTTTCGGCTTGGCTTATTTCATATGAATTTTAGAACTATTTATTCCAGTTCATTGAAGAATGCTGTTGGTATTTTGATAGGTATTGCATTGAATCTGTAGATTGCTATAGATAGGATAGCCATTTTGACAATATTTATTCTGCCTAGCCAAGAGCATGGGATGAATTTCCATTTGTTACTGTCTACTTTAATTTCTCTTAGAAGTGTCTTGTAGTTTTCAGGGTATAGGTCTTTCACTTCCTTGATTGGGTTTATTCCTAGGTATTTTATTCTTTTGATGCAATTGTGAATGGAATTGTTTTCATGATTTCTCTTTCTGTTAGCTCATTGTTAGTGTATAGGAAAGCAAGATTTCTTTGTAATAATTTTGTATCCTGCAACACCTTGCTGAATTCAGATATTAGTTCTAGTAGTTTTGAAGTGGAGTCTTTAGGGTTTTTTATGTACAATATCATGTCATCTGCAAATAGTGACAGTTTGACTTCTTCTTTACCGATCTGGATGCCTTGTATTTCTTTGTTTTGTCTAATGGCTGTGGCTAGGATCTCCAGTACTATGTTGAATAACAGTGGAAAGAGTGGGCATCCCTGTGTTGTTCCTGATCTTAGGTGAAAAGCTTTCAGCTTCTCACTGTTGAGTATGATGTGGGTTTGTCATATATGGCCTTTATTATGTTGAAGTACTTAAACTGTATATCCATTTTGTTAATAGTTTTTATCATGACTGGATGTTGAATTTTGTTGAATGCTTTTTTAGCATCTATGGAGATGATCATGTGGTTTTTGTCCTTCTTTTTGTTGATGTGGTGGATGATGTTGATGGATTTTTGAATGTTGTACCATCCTTGCATCCCTGAGATGAATCCCACATGATCATGGTGTATGATCCTCTTGATGTAGTTTTGAATTTGGTTTTACTAATATTTTGTTGAATATTTTTGCATCTATGTTGATCAGGGATATTGGTCTCTAATTTTTTTTTGGTGGCGTCTTTGTTTGGTTTTGGTATTAGAGTGATGCTGGCATCATAGAATGGGTTTGGAAGTATTCCCTCCTCTTCTATTTTTGGAAAACTTTAGGAAGAATGGGTATTATGTCTTCTCTGTATGTCTGATAAAATTTAGCAGTGAATCCATCTGGCCCGGGAATTTTGTTCTTGGGTAGTTTTTTGATTACTGATTCAATTTCCTTGCTGGTAATTGGTCTGTTTAGATTTTCTGTTTCTTCCTTTTCAGTCTTGCAAGGTTGTGTTTTTCTAGGAAGTTGTCCATTTCCTCTAGGTTTTGCAGCTTGTTAGCATACAGATTTTCATAGTATTCTTTTATAATTCTTTGTATTTCTGTGGTGTCCATCATGATTTTTCCTTTCTCATTTCTGATTCTGTTTATGTGTATAGATTCTCTTTTTCTCTTAATAGGTCTAGGTAGGGGTTTATCTATTTTGTTAATTTTTTCAAAGAACCAGCTCTTGGTTTCATTAATCTTTTTCTATTGTTTTATTCTTCTCAATTTTATTTATTTCTTCTCTGATCTTTATTATGTCCCTCCTTCTGGTGACTTTGGGCCTCATTTGTTCTTCTTTTTCCAATTTCAATAATTGTGACTTTAGACTGTTCATTTGGGATTGTTCTTTCTTCTTTAAATAGGCCTGTATTGCAATGTACTTTCCTCTTAGAACTGCCTTTGCTGCGTCCCACAGAAGTTGGGGCTTTGTGCTGCTGTTGTCATTTGTTTTCATATATTGCTTGATCTCTATTTTAAGTTGGTCATTGATCCATTGATTATTTAGGAGCATGTTGTTAAGCCTCCATGTGTTTGTGAGCCTTTTTGTTTTCGTTGTACAATTTATTTCTAGTTTTATACCTTTGTGATCTTAGAAGTTGGTTGGTATAATTTCAATATTTTTTAATTTACTGTGGTTCTTTTTGTGGCCTAGTATGTGATCTATTCTGGAAAATGTTCCATGGGCACTTGAGTAGAATGTGTATCCTGCTGCTTTTGAGTATAGAATTCTGTAGATGTCTGTGAGGTCCATCTGTTCTAGTGTGTTGTTCAATGCCTCTGTGTCCTTACTTATTTTCTGTCTGGTTGATCTGTCCTTTGGAGTGAGTGGTGTGTTGAAGTCTCCCAAAATTAATGCAATGCATTCTATTTCCTCCTTTAATTCTGTTAGTATTTGTTTCACATATGTTGGTGCTCCTGTGTTGGGTGCATATATATTTATAATGGTTATATCGTCTTGTTGGACTGACCCCTTTATCATTATGTAATGTCCTTCCTTATCTCTTGTTACTTCCTTTGTTTTGATATCTATTTTGTCTGATATAAGTACTGCAATGCCTGCTTTTTCTCTGTTTGCATGAAATATCTTTCTCTATCCTTTCACTTTTAGTCTGTGTATATCTTTCGGTTTGAGGTGAGTCTCTTGTAAACAGCATATAGATGCGTCTTGCTTTTTTATCCATTCTATTACTCTGTGTCTTTTGATTGGTACATTTAGTCCATTTACATTTAGGGTGATTATTGATAGATATGTACTTATTTCCATTGCTGGCTTTGGATTCGTAGTTACCAAGGTTCAAGGGTAGCTTCTTTACTATCTAACTGACTGTTAACTCTCTTATTAAGCTATTATAAACACAGTCTGATGATTCTTATTTCTCTCCCTTCTTATTCTTCCTCCTCACTCTTTACGTTAGGTATTTTATTCTGTACTCTTTTGTTTCCCTTGAGTGCTTTTATGTATAGCAAATTTTATTTTTTAACCTTTAGTTAGTATTTGGATGGTGTGCTTTCTTTGCTGTGATTTTATTTTCTCTGGTGACATCTATTTACCCTTAGGAGTGCTTCCATGTAGAGGAATCCCTTTAAAATACCCTGTAGAGGTGGTTTGTGGGAAGCAAATTTCCTCAACTTTTCCTTATCTGGAAATTGTTTAATCCCTCCTTCAAATTTAAATGATAATAATACTCGATACAGTATTCTTGGTTCAAGGCCCTTCTGTTTCATTGCATTAAATATATCATGCCATTCTCTTCTGGCCTGTAAGGTTTCTGTTGAGAAGTCTGATAATAGCCTGATGGGTTTTCCTTTGTACGTGATCTTTTTTATCTCTCTGGCTGCTTTTACTACTCTGTCCTTGTCTTTGATCTTTGCCATTTTAATTATTATATGTCTTGGTGTTGTCCTACTTGGGTCCCTTGTGTTGGGAGATCTGTGGGCTTCCATGGTCTGAGAGACTATTTTTGGGGAAGTTTTCCTCAATTATGTCTTCAAAGACACTTTCTGTCCCTTTTTCTCTCTCAACTTCTTCTGGTACTCCTATAATGCGAATATGGTTCCATTTGGATTGGTCAAACAGTTCTCTTAGTATTCTTTCATTCCTAGAGATCCTTTTATCTCTCTCTGCCTCAGCTTCTCTGTATTCCTGTTGTCTGATTTCTATTCCATTAACATTCTCTTGCACCTCGTCCAGTCTGTTCTTAAGCCCTTCTATCGATTGTTTCATTTCTGTTATCTCCCTCTGGGCTTCAACTCTTAGCTCTTCCATATTTGTCTGTAGGTCTATCAGCATGGTTATGACTTTTATTTTGAATTCTTTTTTCAGGAAGATTGGTTATATCTATCCCACCAGGCCCTCTTTCTGGGGTTGCCTGAGTGATTTTTGACTGGACCAGATTCTTCTGCCTTTCCATGGGGATAGAATAGAAGTGGTCACCAGCAGTGGTGCGTGTGTCAGCTGAGAGAACAAAGTCCCTTCCTGGCTGCTGGTTGCCTTGCCCTTCTCTGCTGCCTGTGCTGGTTACCTGCACACCAGGAGGCAGTCTCTTGGATAATCTCCTGAGCTTCCATGGATGGGCCACGCTCAGGCTAGCCTATGGCACTGTGGGGGATTGCAGCTGCACCAGGTGTGTTCTCCGGCGAGAACAGCATCCCTTTGTGCCTTCCAGACCTTGTTCTGGCTTCCGCTGCGTGTGCTGGTTACCTGCACACTGGGAGGCAGTCTCTGGGATAATCCCCTGAGCTGCCGTGGGTGGGGTTGCCCTCAGGCTAACCTAGAGCACTGGGGGTAAGGGAGGTAAGGGTTTGGCAGCCATGCCCGGTGTGTTCTCCTGCAAGGACAGCACCTCTTCATGCCTTCTGGACCTTGCTCTGGCTTCCACTGCCCGTCCCAGTTAGCTGCACGCTGGGAGGAGACTCTGCGTGGTTGCTGTGGGTGGGTCTGCTCTCCGGCTGCTCCGCAGCTGTGGCAGGTCACTTGGTCCGTTTGCAGCGCCAGTCAGGGGGAACGAATGGCAGGCTGCTTATCGCTCTGAGGGGCTTCAGGGCTGCTTTATCCGGCAGGGGGTTAGGGGGCCCGAAGTTCCTCAAGATTCCCAGCCTGCTGGGCTGAGTGTGCTGGGACAATTTTGTTCAGCTGTTGGGCCCTTGTCCCTTTAAGACTTTTCAAAAGTGCCCATTTTTCTTTTGTCCCAGGGGAGCCGGTTGTGGGGACCCACTCACAGTCTCCATCTTGGATCCTGCCCTTCCGTTTCTCTAATATCCAGCACACCATGCAATGTGTGTCTGTGCTACCGGTGCAGATCACCAGGGCTGGGTATTTAGCAGTCCTGTGCTTCCACTCCCTCCCCACTCTGACTCTTTTCCTCCCACTGGTGAGCTGGGGTGGGGGGAGTGCTTGGGTCCCGCCTGGTCACGGCTTTGTGTCTTATCCCCTTCATGAGATGCTGAGTTCTCGCAGATGTAGATGTAGCCTGGCTGTTGTACTGTATCTTCTGGTCTCTCTTTTAGGAATAGTTGTATTTGTTGTATTTTCAGAAATATATGTGGTTTTGGGAGGAGATTTCCGCTGCCCTGCTAATACCGCCAACTTGAGCCCCCTCTCTGTAATCTTTATGATTTCATCTCTGATTAATTTGTGTTGAATTTGCTTTTTCTAAGTTCTTAAAGTAAGAGCTGAAGCCATTGTTGCAAGGCTTTTCTCATACAGGTCTTTAGTGCGATGTGTTGTCTTCATGGCGACTGAACAGTGTCCCACAGCATTTACACGGTGCATATTCATTCTCATTCTATTAAAAAAAAAGTTTCTAATTTTCCTTTTGACTTCTTTTTTGACCCCTGGCTTATTTAGATGTGTGGCACTTACTTTACATATATTTTGGATTTTCCAGATACTGACTTCACCATGCATCTTGAGTTTGCTTCCATTGTATGGAGAACATACTCTGTGTGACTTGAATCCTTTTGTGTTTTTTGAGACTTCTTTTATGGCCCAGATATTTTTTTATCTTGAAGAATATTTCATGTCCACTTGGAAAGAACATACATCCTGCTAGAATTTGGGTAGAGGGCAGTCTTTCACTTAGAGTAGAAGAACAATAAACTCCAAAGTAAGGATATTTTCATCCTCAACACACTCCTCTCCTGGGTTGGAAACTGGCAGTCTAACTGGGCTGTTTTTGCCCCGCAGATTTGCTATCATTACACAGTCCTTTAAAATAGGTAAATAATTTCAACTTTTAAAAATAGGAGTGGGTTCCTGCCAAAATTCGAGCTCCAGGGACCCAATAATCCCAGCCCAATGACCAGGTGAACAGGATGCCCCGGCTGGCTTTACTGTCCCAGTGAAAAGCAGGAGAGTCAGGTGGAAGTCAGATGTATGCAGGGTCTTGCAAGGTAGGCACACCAGTTAGATGATGCTTTTCAGCTTTGGGAGCCACTGAATGATAGTAAGGATAGTGATATTGACTAGTAGCCTGAGGTAGGACTCGGGTCCAGGCAGATCATCTGCAGGCAGGGTGAGTGGCAGGAAGGGGAGAGGTGATTGGAGTCTGGCACCACCATCAGAGGAGAAATGCTGAGTGCCTGAAGCATTGGTCATTTTCTGGCTTGGGTCAAGGAGGGGAGACACTGCACCAACTGCCTTTTGGGCATTAGGCATGTCTGTTGGATTAAACTAGGTTGATTCATAAGCCTTTGACTTTTTTCCTTAACTATAAAAACATTATACCTCTGTTATTCTCATCAGATGGAGCTGTCAAGTGAACAAAGCACTGAAGAGAGAATAAGGACTGAAGCTCAAAATTGGGGGCTGACTATACACTGCACGTTCAGCTCACACCACCAGGAAAAGAGAGAGGACCACCTCCCAAAAGTGTTCGGAATTGATCACTCACTACTTTGGAACTTAGAAGTTTTTGTTATTGGCTCTCTTTTCTGTATATAGTAACCCTAGTGAAATATGCCAGTACTTCCTAAGCATTTAGTCTTAGATATGATACACATTTGAATTTAGCAGTTTTTTATGTGTGTTTCGGTAGTGGTTCCAAGAGCAGCAGCCTTAAAACTGCCATAGCTACGGCATCCACAAAACCTTGCTTTGTTTGAGTCCCTTATGGCCTAGAGAACAGAGCGGCCCCTTCTCTACTGGGAAATGTGCTTCCGTTCCTCTTGTTTCTAGAACTCAGGATATTGCCGAGGGAGCTTACCCTATAATCTCTTAAAACTCTGACAGGGATTATATTTTGGAAAGGGGTAGTCCATTTCTCACTCTTCTCTCAATTCAACTACATACACTCTAGTGCAATACACACACAAACACACACCTGCCCCCCAGGTGGCCAAGCACGTCAGGGCGTGACCACCGGGAACAGCTTTGCTGTTTTCTCCTTAGAGCGGGGTGGCTGCAGCAATACACAATACACTCATATACGCAAATGCACACGCACACACACAAATTCCCTTCCAGTAACTGGGTTTGCCCACAACACCCAATACTCAACTGACAAGTGGAGAAGCCATGAGTTTTTCATCTTTTCTGAAGAATCTGATTTTCGCTTGTAGATCAGTTACGTCAGCCAACCACTTGCACTAGAAATGATGACATAGAAGGAAATAGAAAAATAGGACAACTCATGGCTCCTTTTCTACTCCTCCTGGCCTTGCCTGTCTCCTATAGGAGCACGTGTGCACCAGGAACTGAAATGAAAGCAGTAGAGTTGGTTTTGCACAGAGCGTCCACTGCTCTGGTGTGAACGCAGTACATGAGATGTGCAAGCTATGGATACAAATGTGTGATCTTGATGAGCCCTTGTACAGGTTTCCTTCCCTTATATTTCCACTTAAAGCTGGCATTGCACAATATGAAGGCAGATGGTAAAGTTCATGCTAATGGATTAAAATTTTCAGTTTTTCTCTACTTGGAATGACAGTAAACAGCCAGTGAAAAACACTGTGAGAAGTGGGAAGAGGCTGGCAGGAAAAGGGAAAAGCTTTATATGTTAGTACCTTTAACCATATCTTTCCCCTGGATTTTAAACAAAAGGCCTGGCTTTGTCATTTCCATGGGACTGCATGCTGCTGGTCCCATGTCATGTCTCTGGTGGCAGGTAAGGATCAGAGGAGGTGTGAGGCCTCGAGGCTCCCTCAGAAAAGTTGCTACTCTGAGCACCAGCAGGAGACAAATGCTCAGGGTGCCTCCTTGCTCTGCTCCCTGCCCGCCTGCTGGATCAAGAGAGTCACGCAGCCACCTTACAGCAGGTCCTGCCCCCCATGTGGCCAAGCATGTTGGGGCGTGGCCACCAGGAACAGCTTTGCTGTTTTCTCCTTAGAGCAGGGTGGCTGCAGTAAGAGCAGGTGGAGGGACAGCTCCCAGGGGCAGAGCCTCCCAGGCCCACTTGGTGCCTTCATTAGTTATGAAAAGGTGGACAAGCAGGTCCCTTTGGCCCCGGAGGGGTGGCCATGGCAGGAGCAGCTGTAGTTTGTGAGGCTCAAGTCCATTCCTGGCCACGGTTGGAGCAAAGCTGGAGGTAGGCCCCTTCTGCCCTAAATCCAGGGATCCAGACTGTCCCCAGTACCCTGGGGTCTGGTGTGTGCCTGTGAAGAGATGGGAACTCCGGTGGCACCCGTGCTCTTGGGCCGCTCTCTGCCCTGCCTTGCTGTTACCCCGTCTGACTTCTGGTGCCGTGGTCGCCCCTGCTAGTTCCTTCGCGCAGTTCCACAAAGCCCTGTGGCTCAGAGGCTGCTGCTGGAGCCACAAGAGTCCCCACAGGTCTGGACAAGGTCTCAATCTGGAGGGTGACACTGTGTGAGGCTCTGAACACCCCACCCCTGCTGACAATAGAACCTCTGGCCTGGAGCTGCTCCTGAACTTCTCACCCTCTGTCCTTAGGAGGAGCTCCTTCCATTAGGCCCATCGCTCGCCCTGAGATCTGACCCCCAGCAGACCCCCTCTGTCCATCCTGCAGGCCCAGACTGGCCTGATGCTTAAAGTAAACACAGCATATGTGTCAGCTGGGAGCTCTTCTCCATAGGCAATGCTTGGGAATCTAAGAACACAAAGCCTATTCCTTCCTCTTTCTTCTCCTTGGGAACCGTAGCCCATAGGCTCATTTACATAGACAGAACACACATCAGTCCCGGTCAGAAAATCCTATGTAGTTGAAATTCCAAGGATGAGTGTTCTGAAGAGGCTCATATTTCCGGAAAGCACTGCAAGGAATCCTAAACCGAATTGCATAATCCTCGCGTGGGTTGAGGGTGTAGGTGCAAAGTTACATAAGTTCACCGCCCAAACATCTCGGCAGAGAGGCAGAGAGATGCTTCCTCCTGACGATGCACCATGTGAAGGCACAGCTTAGTCTGATCTCACCAGGAGAAAAACGATGACAGCTGGTGGCTAAAATAAAAGCTTCCTGACAAAGTGGCAGGAGAGCCACACCTACACATCCTCTCCATTTGCTAGTAGGCAGCAAGCTGGGCACACATTTGCTGAGGAACACGAACTGCTCCTGCATTGAACTCTTCATAGGAGAACTGGGCGCTGGGCAGAGATCAGAGCACTGGTGTTGGTGTGATGACGAAGAACGTTGTGTAGTGCTGGCATCAGGGCGAAGAAGGCTCTTAGGTGGTGCTGCCTGGGCACAGGTCCCTGCTCTGAGTTATCCTGGGCGACTTAGTTAACGTCCCTAACTCAGTTTTAGTTTCTAAAATGGGGGCCACAATAATACCTATCTTTTGGGTGGCTGTAAACCGTAAGCGATTAGGGTTGTTTCAGAGTTTAACATAGTGCTTGGCATCTAGTAACTCTCCTTAAATATTAGTTATTAATATAGTAAATAATTCAGCCAACACATATGTATTATCTATTGGGTACATGAAGTTGATTATTATTGTTGGTAAAGAGAGGGAAAGAAAAAGAGATGTTTGTCTTCTGGTAGGTGTTGGAGGGCGGCCCAAGAGAAATGAACCATGGAAAGGGTGGCAGGGGGAGTGCTGATTCAGCCCCCAGGTTGTGATTTTGAGACTCAGCATCCATGTACCTCTCCCAGAGGCCTCCTTTAGGAAATACCTAGAACCAACAACCTCTTACCTAACTGTGTCATGGGCCCTGCCCTCTCTTGCTTCTGTTCTGGTTCCTCTTCTGCCGAGAGACTCTCAGTCATGGAGGTGGAGGCGCTGCGGTCCTGACCCCTCCCTCCCTGACAATGGTTTCAGGATTCCTGGGAATCAGAACCCCTCCCCTGCATGTCCTCCTCAGTTGCTACTACCTGATGCCACTTTGTGGACTCCAACCCTTGGATTAATGTCTGTTGGCTGTTCAAATGGAATTAGCCCTGATCAGGAGCAACAGGTTAAGCTACAGTCAGTTGTTTTTAAGAGGCCCTAATCAAAGGACAGGATACAGAATGATAAGGCTGGAGTCTCTGTGGACAATTCTCTGCTACTTCCTAAATTTTCCTGTGTGTGGCCCTGCCTATGAATTACCACTTTGGAGAAAGTGTACTGTAATTTAAAAAAAAGGATTAATACTTGATAATACACTACATAATAGACCTTTCATTAGGCAATGGTTTCTCGGCTACGATAGCAAGCAACGAATAAATCAAAGAATAAATTAATTGAACTTCATCACAGGTAAAAAGTTTTCTGCTTCAGCAGATATCATCAAGAGTGTGAAAGAATAACCTATCTGCAAAATGGGCAAGGGACTTGAATAACATTTCTCTGGAGAAGATATGCAAATAGCCAAAAAAGCACATGAAAAGTTGCTCAACATCATTAGTTGTTAGGAAGATGGAAGCCAAAACCACAATGAGATACCACATAACACCTGCCAGGATGGCTATAACCAAAGACAGACAATAGGAAGTGTTGGCAAGGATGTGAACAACAGCCTCATGCACGGATGGGTGGGAAACAGTACAACCACTTTGGAAAGGCACTTGACTGTTTCTCATAGGGTTGAACATAGAA
>JAQQAC010012171.1:13013156-13069870 GCA_029783875.1 Phataginus tricuspis | reverse complement strand
ATCCTCACCTGTAAGGGAAGTTTGGGTTGCAATATAGAGATACTGGGTCCCAGGCCTGCCTGCCCCCATGGTACTGTGCTCTTCCCTACAACTGACTGCCAGGTCCAGCTCATTTTGAAGCTTCACTAACAGCTTGGGAACTCAGCCCTCAACTCTGGTGGCAAGTCGACCTTGCCCTCTGCCTCATTGTGACATCTCTTCCCAGCCCTCACTCCACTTCATTCCTGGACAGTGGTGCTTGCTGGGTTTTGGAGTCTGAGATGCTTATGGATTTCCAGGAATGAGAGGTTGTCCAGGCCCCTTCTGGGTTTTCATCCCAGGAGAGCAATTTCAACCTCAGCCTGGAGGTGGAACATTGCCCCCTTCCAATCATTTTCCTAGGACATTGACTGTCTTGCTTAGAAAATCTTCAACAGCTACCTGCTCTGGGTGCACTGGGCTATTCTGGGCTCCTGGTCCCCCACCTTCCACCTGATTCCTCCTGCTGCCTATAACAGGCCCAGGTTACATGTGACCTATGGGCTGGGGTCCTTCAACCTAGGGTCCTCTGGTGAGGGTCTAGGTCCACTAGTACTAGTCCGCTTCTGGGTTTACCCCTTAGTGTCCAGAACAAGAAGCAGCTTCCAAAATCCTGGGAAGGACACCTCTGCTCCTGAAACCTAGAGGTGGAAGGAGTCGTAGAGATTCATTCACTCAGTGTGCTCTTTATTTACGGAGCACTAACTCTATCAACCAGGCACTGTCCTATAAGCTGGATGTTCAGTGATGAATAAAACAACACCCAGCACTCACTAAAATCACTTTCTGGGGGGAGGAGATGGCAAGCCCGCGGACAGAATGTATACTGAATGTATGTATTTATCTATTTATGTTCCACTAATACATAACGTACACACCCATATTTGTTTATACAAACAAAATTTATATGCACATTCATACATATATGCAGCTGATAAATTTACAAATGTAAACAAAAATATAAACATTTCTTTATAAACAGTCATGTAAATACATGCAAACATATATATGTATAAACAGTGATAAATGCTCGGAAGGATGAAGAAGGACAAGCAGAGCAGTAGGTCTGTGCCTTCATTTGGAGGGCTTAGGAGAGGCTTCCCTGGGGGGTGGTATGGCAGCAGAGTGTGGGAAGGAGCAAGAGGGGAATCCTGAGGGAGCGCATCCCCAGGCAGAGGCCCGCTGTGGGAAAGTGCTCAGGCATTTGGAGAACCATTGGAGGGAGGCTGAGCTGCAGTGCCCCAGCTCCAAGGCTGTGAGCACAGGTGGGAACTGGGTTCTGGGTGGGCGTCCAGGTCTGAGCACCCAAGGCCTTGCACGTCGTGGCAGGGACTTTGCATTCTGTATCTAGACTGGCTCCCCCTTTTGTTAATGAGAAAGCTGGGGACCAGCGGGGAAAGGCTCATGCAGGCCTCAGGATACCTCATCCAAGTGTAAGATCCAAGAGGAGCGCCCCCTTCAATGTGGATCATTGTTTAGCATCACCGAAACCGTATCTTCTTCGCGTGCTCTAGTCCTCAGAACCACATGAACATTAACCCAAATCTCTATTGTTGCTTAGGGGTCGTTCAGGATTAAGTGCGAGAAGTGCGGGCAGATCAGGGGCCTGGGGCTGACTTGCTCCGGCCCCAGGCCCCAGCGTCGCTGCCTCTGCCCTCCAGCCCATACTGGAATCCATTCCAGAGCTGCACAACCCTGGCGCCCAGCAGACTAACTTAGCAAACAGGAGAGCGCATTGCCATCAGCCGGCGCTCCTGGTAGCACCGCTGGGCCCTGCTCCAGGCCCCATAGTTTCTGATTCTGAAGGACGCAGTGGGGCACCGAACCTGCGTTTCTAACAAGGTCCCAGGTGCTGCTGGTCAGGGATCCACTCTGAGACCCAATCCCCGTTCCCCGCATCCCCTTATCCCCGCACTAGATATCTGGTGCATGGAAGAAGTTTCTGATGGATTACAGGGCAGAGAGAGCAACACCGGTCACTCACAGCTCATTCTCCGACATCAACGCTCTCCCCTGACCCGCCCCTGTCGCCCTCGACCAGCCTCGCCTGCAGCCAGGTGGTTCCCCCTTGGGCAGTTCCTCCCAGCGGGCCCGGCCAGCGCCTCGGGACACCCCCCTCCCCCGCCAGAGAGGGGCGCTCCGCTTCCCGGGGTGGAGAACCCGGGCACAGGCCGGGAGAGGCCCTGCGGCGGGCGGCGTTGCGCCCCGTGCCCAGGGGCCGCCCGCCCCTTCCCGGGACGCTCGCCTGGGGCCCGGCGGGACTCCGGCTAGCCGAGCCGCAGGCGGGCGGGGGCGGCGCTCCGGTGGGCGCGGCGCACCTTGCTCCCGGCGCCCCCGCCCCGCGCCGCGCCAGCCCCTCCCCGCGCCGCCGGCGCCCCCGCCCGCCCGCCGGCCCGCCCGGGACGGTTCCAGCCCCTTCCGTCCGCTGGGCCCTGCCGCTGTCCTCCGCCGGCCCGCGTGGGAGGACGATGGGTCAGCGCGGAAAAAGTGAATGAGGGCGGCGGCGGCGGCAGCGAGCGCCTGACTCGGCCGGGCCCGAGCGCCGCCCGCGTCCCCCGGCCGCCGACTCCATGGACGCGCCGCGCGCCTTGGCGGCCAAGCCCCCCACCGGGTAAGCAGTCTGGCGGAGCGCGCCGGGGGGCTTCGCGGGGCTCGGTGCCCGCACTGCGCGCTCTCGGGGCGGGGGCGGGGGGCGGGCGAAGGGAGCCCGGGACGGGGCGCCCCCTCTCCGGGCCGCGGGCCTGCGCCCTGCCAGGGAGGGGGTTGTGTACTTTGTGCACCCGGGTCGTTGCCCAGGTAACAGTGTCAGGCTGAGGCCCCAGCACTTTCGCGTGGGCGCGTTTATGAGCGCGCGCCCTTTTTGGGGGTACCCGCGGGCAGACCCCCCCCCCCCAGAGCCCTGACCCTTGTTCAGCCACCCCGCGTGTTCGCCCTGGCGCGCGGCGGGGTGGCAGACCCGGCCTCGGACTCCAGCCCTGCAGCTGACCGGCCCCGGGTCCGCCCGCGTGCCAGTTGAGCCGTCCGGCCCAGCGTCCGCGCTGCCCGGGCAAGGCTGGGCGGGCTCCAGGACCTCGCGGACACCTGGGTCCCGCGTTCCCGGAGCGGGGCGTAGAGGGCACCGGCCCGAGGTGTTCAGCACAGCTGCTCTCCCCGCCCGCTTTCTTTTCCGGGGATCCCTTGTTAGTGCACAGGGCGCGAGTTGGGCCCGGCCCGGGGAGACCCCAGCTTCGCACTTAAGTAGTCGGGGCTTCCATCCTGAACTGTCTAACGCAGCCCCGGCCTTTCAGAGTGTCTGTTTCCCATTCCCACACCTTGCGTGCGTGTGGGGCTTACATGTCACATTCCCATTTTACTCGCTGCAAGGGTAACTTCCCTAATATAAGAAAAACAGTCCTGCCCTTCAACCGGATACGAGCGGACCGTAACCCCGCGCCCGGTCCAACCAGGCCTCAACTTCGGGTCGCGCGCCCCCGCGGCGTCCTGCGGATGGGCGAACTCCCGCAGGGCCTAAGCAAATGTGTTATGAGTCTTGCAAATGGAATGAGTGGTTGGGTGGGCCCTGCACCTGCTCACGGGGTGGGTCCACTTTCCACTATAGCAACTGGTCTTCACGAGTCAGCCTTGGGGACACCTAATCTCTTTTCTGTGCAGTTGTGACCCACTGACTCACGCTGCCCCTGTGCCCGTGGGCCGCTGTGTTGCCCAAGTCTGCCCAAGTTTGAAACTGGCTTTTTTCTCTAACTGTCCCTTTAATGCCAGGAAAAAGTGAACCAGGTTAGGAAATCAAATAATCCTGAAGCTGGGGAATGTTAGAGAGAACTTTTTTTTTTTTTTTTTTGCAGTGCACTTAGCGGTGGTTATGTAATTACTTTTCAATAAACAAATCTCCAAGAAAGAAAATAAATGTGGGAAATCCCTTTTCGTGGTCATGGGCATCCTGAAATGACACAGTTGGAAATGTGAAGCAGAATTATCTTTAAATCTGTCTCTTTGGGAACCTTTTTAATGAGCTTGTTTAAGGAGACTGAATGGTTGTCACTAAGCACCTTATGAACAAATATGACAGGGCATTTAAGAGGCCAGCAAAACTGTGTCCAAGGAGTATCTGTAAAATCCTTTAAAGGACTCTGATAATACAAGTGAAACAGCGAATCCGAAGTTGGGGCTGTACTTTTACAGCCTGGTACTATACAAGCAAGAGGTAAACCGCGGCTTCCTTCTGCGCACTGCGTTTCAGAGCTCTGGTCGGCCTTCCCCAAACTAAGCACTTTTGTCAGGGATGATAACAAAACATGAAATAGTTGATGCATTAGGTTCTTTTCCCACGCACACGTCCGGAGCATCTCATCTGCTTGTTGGAACCTCTTTGTCCACGAAATGTAGACATGTTGCTTTTAACTTCCATTATTCCCAATTATTTTATCATTTGTCATTTAGTTGTAGGTGAAGAGACATAAAAAAAAAAATCGGTGTGCTTCTTTTTTCCAGAAAAGGATTACATGTTTAATAAGAAGCTCTTTTGTGTTAAAATCAGAGGAAAGAAATGGTTTGGGGCTTTTTTAATGTTTTGCATAGTTTTGGTTTAAGGATTTCCTCCCAGAAAGGATAGATTGCGAAGATCTCTGGAAAGGCTAGATTGTGAGATCCCTGGCTTTGGTGTATTGCTGGTGGCAGTTGGTTGGTTCTTCCCTGAAATGACCATTTCCTCTTCTCTGACCTGCCCCTCTTGCTGGCCACTTGCTCCAGGGAAATTTCGTTTCGCTCTGATACTGCAGGGGATGGCTGGCAGATCAAACTTGGAGTAAGCTGTCGTTTTTCCCCTACGATGGGAAACACCTGATGTGATGACTGACCCTAGCTCTAGCTCTTGTGTGATATAGGAAGGTCTGGACGGGGAGCTGTGAATTAGGCAATTTCATCTCTACAAATAAGGTCTACAAAAGCCCTTCCTGAGGATTACTGAAGAGACAGGTAAGTTAGTGAATGTAAATTCTCCCAAGCTTAATTACTAATAGTTACTGTTGGGAACGCAAGTATACGTTTTTAGTTGGTTTGAAATTGAATGTTTTTATTAGTAATTTCATTAAAGCAATGGCTTATGACTAACTTAACTGTCTGGGAAAAGCGTTCTTTTAGGAAAGAGGGCATTTGCAAAAACAACCAAGTCAGACTTGATGTGACTTTTGAGGAATGTTAGAACTCAGTTGAAGTGTAATGATTGACAGAATATTCTAGAATACAAGTAAAGGCAAATTGCCTTTTAGTGAATGAAGTTTTAAAATATAAGTCCATTTAAGAATCTGTTTACTTTTAGTTTATCTGTTTGAGTTAGATCCTTGAAAGTAATCAGTTGCTGTGGGACACAGGGTTACATTGACTCCGGACCCTATTTGAAGAAGAGGCAGAATTGGGTTTGGCAGGGTACTGGTTGATCTTTTCTCTATGGAGGAAACACATATTTCTGTAGAAGAGAATAGTCTCCAGTGATGTGAAATGTCAAAACAGCTGGTGCATTTGATCAATAGCTACATTCAAGATTATGCTTGTGTAAAGGAAGTTTGCTAATCAGTTTCATCAAAATGTGAGCTTCATGAAGACATAGCTGGTGTTCATTTGTCTGCATAAATTTGTATTTATTTAGTCAAATTATGAGAACAAGAAGTAATTTTAGAAAATTAATCGAACTGGGTAACTTGAGCTATGCTAGTGCTTTTAATGTCTGACATGATGTTAAGTATAGGAGGCCAGCTACTCTTGGCAGTAAAAAGGGGCCTGCACCATGACATTCTATTTCAGCTCTTAAAAGCATATGAATACTAATGAATACTAACATGTGTACATTATAATAAGTTTAGGTTTCTAGGCCCTTATTTTTTTAAGGTTTCAAGGCTTTCAGTTAACATGTTAGAGAATGTATTCAGTCTTTAAAATGATAGCATGTGTAATTATCTGTTACATGTTCCATTAAACTGTCCCCGTTTAATTAGAGCTAATTTTTAAAAAGATGTTACTTTGGAGCTGTACTTCATGTTGGCAGTTCGCTTAAGAATGTAAAAGTTAGGTTTTGTTTGATGCAAAGTGGACAGTAGGCCTTGGAATTTTAATCTTTTGTAATTATAGCTTTTCTTAATAAATGGTAGGAGTTGGACACTTCTCTGTCTTCTCTGTCATCATAGCAAATAACCTTAAGGCATCTTTAATATTTCCTATCTGGTTGTGAGGATAAGGATGATGAAACTAAAGCACCATTAATATTTGGTATACGGATACCTGTGCAAAGTAGGCCTCTCCTGCACCCAGGAGCTGCACCCTGTAGCCTGGCCTGCTGTCTGCCTGATCTTCCAGGCCCAGCAGAGCTGGTCGTTACTGGGGAGGCCCAGGTGGAGTGGCTGGCCCCCCCCCACCCGTACATGCGGGTCTGGGTTCCGTGGCCTCTTTAATTAGGAATTGGGGGAATGAAGTCATAATTTGCGTGCACCCAAGGGTGCTTCCACATCTGTTAAGAAAACAGTGATCATAGGCTGTATCTACACACCATAATGAGTGGGTTAAGTTTCTAGGCTGTTTGTGTTTTGTTATTACATTTATCATTAAATTTAATTTTGCCATTGATCAGAAGTTTTAAACAGTGAGTAGAAATATTTGATATCAGATATAAAGATGACCTTTAGGGCTGTGTGACTCTGGCCTCTTCTGTCCCTGAGCAGGCCCCTCTGGAGGGATCACATCCCCAGCCGGGAGAGACTTTGGAGCCTTTCGGGATTTTACAGGCTCCCATCTGGTTTCCCTGATGCGGCGGTCAGCTGTTGCTTGTCATGAGCCTGTTTCCTACAGGTCAAGTCCAATTAGAATACAGTCCACAGCCAAAAAGCATTTGTGTTTAAAAAAGGAAAGAAAAGGCTTTTCAAGCAACTGAAAAAAATGAATTTCATTAGATGCATCTGATTAGATCACAGACGCTTTTGCACAAGCCCTTTTATGGCTCCAGTCCCCACCTCAAGCCAAACCAGTGGTGCCTTTTTAAGATGTTTAAGATACACTGATTAGTTTAGATAAATCACTGAAGTCCTTATCCTTTAAAAAAGTATGTATATATGTGAAACACAAATCCCTAAAGATGAGCCAGATAAATCAGGAGTCCTCGTTCACTGCTCTTCCCGCTTCCTTCTCACCCTGTTGCCCAGCTCTTGTCTTTGAGATGCTCTCCCTCCCTCCAGACAGCAAGCTGTCCTTTCTCCGGGGACACGAGTGGGCGTCCTCACCCCACACTGGGCGTGGCAGAGAGGCCAGTGCCTTCCTGAGCCAGGTGAGGTACCTTTCCCTAATCCAAAATGCCATCTGCTTGGTCAGAAGCCCTGTTCGACTTCTCCTGTGAAAGGCTGACAGGCAGGCTTAGTGGAAAGAAGCCTGGCTCAGGAATGGACGACTTGGGTCCTTATGTTGGTTGTGCAAGATTAGTTCGCCCTCCTTAGCGGAGCCTGACGCGCTCCTGATTTGGCTCCTGCCTCTCTCCCCGGCCCAGCACTGTCTGACCCGATGTCCTGTGTCTGTGTCCAGTACAGAAGCCTCTGAACACTTGAAACGGGAAGTGAATTTTTCGCCTTCTCAGTTCTCGTGAATCTAAGTGTTAATAGCCATGTGGGGCCACGGGTGCCTTTTTGGGTGTTCTGTCACTGCCCCTTTGCCCCTTCTGAATCAGAAAGCCCCCTGGTTCCTCCTACTTTCTCTCTGTCCTTTGGCCTGTGGATCTTCTCCTCTTGGCCCAGAGTGATTCCTGCCCATTCACCCAGTGGCAGCTGGGGGCTCCCTCCCAGCCCCCCAAGACCCCTCCGTTGGTCTTGGAGGGATGAGCTACGATGTTCGTCTTGTCTGTCACCACTGCTTCCTCTGCTGGAAACCCTCCATGGGGTTAGGATTTTCCATTTACTTGTCTGGCCCCACCACTTCAAATCTTCTCAGAGGCAGGGATGTTGTCCTGTGGGTTTTATGTCACGAATTCGTGGCACAGGATGTGACATAGAGCTGTGACTCAGTGAGGGAGCTCTGCTTCCCATGTGCTACGTCAGCGTTGGGCAAGAGGATCTCAAGACTTGTATGATTCCAAGTGTTCCCAGAAATTCTAAATCCCTCTTTCTAAAAGAATCAACTTTTATCTTAAACTGCTGCTTCATTTTGTTTTTGCCAGACCGTGTGACAGCAGATCGATTGCCACCGAGATGTTTCAGGCTGATGAGCACGGACTCGGCTTGCCAGCTGTGCGGTGCTGTTCTTTGCAGACCTGGGAGGTGTTAGGTGGCTTATTTTGAGCAATAGAAAATGATTGTATTAGACAACCCAAAGTGATAGTGGCTGAAAGAGGAGATAATTTTCTCCGCCCTTATTTACAAGTCCACGTGGTCGTCCAGCGCTGGTAGTGAGATGTGCTTGGTCTGAATGTTTGTGTCCCTGCAGGATTCATACATTGCAATTTTAACCCCCAAGGTGATGGTACTAGGCGGGTGGGCCTTTGCGAGGTGGTCCGCTCATGAAGGCAGAGCCCTCCTGGAGGGGTTTGTGCCTTATGGAAGGGGCCCTGAGGGTTCCCTTGGGCTTTCCACCATGTGAGGACGCAGTGGGAAGTCTGCAGCCGGAAGCGGGCCCTCACCAGACCTGCTGGCACCCTGACCTTGGACCTAACCCCTCCAGTGCTATGAGCGATACATTTCTGTTGCTTATAAACCAGCCGGTCTGTGGTGTTTCACTACAGCAGCTGGAACAGACAAAGACAAGGTACCAGTCATTGGGGACCTGCCATCTCCCGGCTTTGCCGTGGCCAGCGCAGCTCTGGCAGCTCCGGCCCAGCCCAAAAGGGGTGTGGAAGGGGACCTTTACTTTTAGGGTCTGACCCACAAGTTGCGCATATCTGTTTGCTCACATTTGTTAATCCGATCTTATTTTTTATTGTGGTAAAATTTATATAACATAGCTTTTCACCATTTCTACATTCGCTGGCATTACATACATTCACATTGTTGTGTGCCTGTCACCACCATCCGCACAAGGACATTTTTTCTTCCCAAATTGAGACTCTTGTGTCCATTAATCCCTACCTCCCTCTCCCCCAACCTCTGGCACCCACCATTCTGCTTTCTGTCTCTGAACTTCATTCCTCTGGGACCTCATACAGGTGGAATCAGACAGTATCTGTCCTTCTGGGACTGACTTATCTCACTCAGCATAGTGTCCTCACGGTTCATCCTGGTTGTGGCAGGTGTCAGAGTGCCCTTCCTTTTAAAGGCTGCCTGATCAGTCCCTGCCTTTGCTTCTTTGTGTATACGCGCATAAGTGGGGTTGCTGGGGCATGTGGCAGTTCCGTGTTCAATGTCTGAGGCACCTCCACACTGTTTTGCACAGTGGCTGCACCGTGTAACATTCCTGCCAGCAGTGTGCGAGGGTCTGATGTTCTATGCATCATCTGCATTGGCTCAGTCCTAATCAGTAATGTCTTGGAGGAAGAGGAACAGGAACCAGGCAGCTTGTAGAGTCCTTGAAGATAAGGTTCTCTCTCTAAGTCTTGTGAGGGCTGAGAAGAGCTTGCAGGTAAGTGGGCAGCCCGAACAGGTGGCTGTGCCCCTCTCCTCCCCCAGGATCCTGGGAGACCCCTGGGTTCTTCAGAATGGATGCCCTGGAAGTTCCTTGGCCTCTGCTGGGATACACAGGCTGATTGCTCTGAGTGTAGCTCACAGGGAATGGTGTAAGGCTCCACAGTGTGGCTGTGGGTCTACCTGATGCAGGGCCTGCCTGGCAGTTGGCATCTCTGGACAGCAATCTCCCTGTGCATCCTAGGCCTGGAGGAGGTGGGGACACCTCCACCCTGACCCCAGCCAGGAGAGCTCGGACACATAACGCTCATGTTGACCGGGGCTTCTTGTGTGGAACAGATCAGGGTGCTAGCATTTTTTCTTCAGGTGATGTCTCTGATACAATGTCATGCATGCCACGCCACTTCTGCTTGTTCGGATGGCCCTTAGGTGGCTGTGGCAGGAAAGTCAGGGTTCCCCAATCCTCTGGCCTGGGGAGAGTGCTTGCCTGCCGTGATGAGTGTGTGATCATGTGCACGTAAGTGTGTGAATGTGTGCATGTGTGTGTGTGTGTTACATGTGCACGTGGACAGTGTGTGGTTGCATGTGTGCTGTGTGTCCTGGACGTGAGTGAAGTTCAAGCTTACTTCCGGCGCTTGGCAGAGCAGCAGATTCCCAAATCAGATTGGCAGTTTTTTCAAACCTAATGCTTGGAGAGTTGAATTTTAAAATAGCTCCAGTGGGAGTGATAATATAGGAAAAGTGCATACATTTGTTCATGTGGCTAATTTTTGAGACTAAAATATAGTTCTGTTTGCTGGAGCCCTGATTATTAAGAGCAAAATACACTAATGTTCAATAAACAAATCATTAGGTTGGAAAGAAATGATTCACTGTGGCCTGAATCTAGACATTTGCCACTGAGGAGCTTCTGGCCAAGATTCCCCACCCGCCTGCCGCCCGCCTATGTGCTGTCTGTAATTGTCATGTAGAACTGGTTTTGGGTAGACTTGAAAACTTTCTCCCTCCTACTCTGTGTCTAAACCACTTGTCCTATCCTCGTGGTGACCAGCGTTCTGACATCACATAGTAGGACTCTCAGAGAGCCGAATTATCTGCTTAGACATATAATGTGCTCATGGGGCCATGAAGGCCGAGTGTTTCTCTCACCGACCCCACGAATTCACTCCCTTTGCCACTTCTCACATATATTTGATCGGTTTTAATGCACTGATCTACTGTAGTTGAAGAGTACACCCTAAATGAGGATAGTAGGTGAATTTTACAACATTCAGAAAAGCAATGAAAACTAGTTTGGAAACCAGGCTCATTTAAATTGAGAAAGACTTCAATTGGAATATTTCCTTATAATTCACCAAAATTTTTTTTTAATTACCATAATATTTCTCACTTTTGGAATGGTGAAGTTTTGGTTATAAATGTTTCTAAAAGGAAACAAAAATGTCCTTCACAAGGACCTGGATTCTTCTGGCATGTTCATCATCTGTGGTCCTGGTATTTCCCAGCTGTCAGGACGGTCGTCACCCGCCTGCTTTGGGAGGTCGGCTCCCCCCTCGGCTGGCTGAAGTTGGTGGCATGCTTCTCACTCCGGCCTGTGCGTGAGGTTGTCACGTGACTGAGTCTCGAGTCCAGGGTTCTACGCCTCATCCTGTGGTCATCCCACTGCAAAAAGCAGAATCCCGGGACACAGTTTCCAACGTCCCCTTTGCTGAATGGCTTTGCAGGGCAGGAGATGGTCTTGATCGGCTGTTTCTGAACCACCTGCATTTCTCAACAGCATTGTTCTGAAGAAACATTCCACTTGTGTTCACATGACATCTTCCTTATACTGGAGACCCGTGCTGTTGCCCGTTGGACTGTAACAGTGTTAATGCATTTCTAGATGCATAACTGCAGAGACCTTTGGATGGGGTTTTGTTTTGTGAAAGAGATGTAGGGTGTGGTAGAAGAGGATTGAACGCAGCTGTCAGGAACACAGTGAATGTGTCTGAGAATTAATGTCATGCGTCGAGTGCAGACTTTGTAATTCCCCCAGCAAGATGTTCTGCCTTTGTAATTCCCCCAGCAAGATGGGCTTATGAATTAATAAACGTTTCATAGCCTCCCCTTTTGTCCTGCATGTTGGCCCAGCTCACAGTGTCTTCTTCCTGGAGATTTAATGAAAGCACGAGTTCTGCTTTGCACAATAAGCGAGCTTCCTTCAAAGTAGAAGCTGCACAGACCCGAAGTCACACATTGGGTGGTTGTGTTTTCTTGCGGGTGACTCAGCCAGACCTGGGTCCAAGCTGGAAGAGTCCCACCTGTGAGCTGGGCGTCCTTGTAATGACTCTCCTGCGGGTCCTGTCCTCTGTCTCTGACCCCCAGCAGGATGCACTGAGCACAAAGAGCGAGCCTGGCGGTGGCCCTTTGGAGCCAACTCGTGGCTCCTTGTGTCTGCGGTTGCTGGTCCCTGCTGTATTGCAGCTGACACCAAGGACCATGAGGGTGGGAACTCTTGCCACTGTCTTCTACAATTCACTCAACGCCCACTTGGAGTCCGGTTGGGCATTTTAGTGTCGTGAAGGTCCCGTGCCCACGTGTTCTTGGCTCAGTCAGGCTGATGCAAACCCAACCCCACAATCTTTTTTCTCCATATTATTTTTTTAAGCTTGTTTTTAGTCCTTCTCCCCAAAATAATTTATCCCCCTTGATGATGTTTTACTTAACCTGTATGGAACCCTCTCCTTATGTCAATTATAACTGGTTGTTATAAATGACAGATGCAAATTTGGTTGGAGAAATATTCTTTTGTCTCTTTATTTTAACTATTGATTTTTGGAACATGGTGCTCTTTAGATGAGGCATCTGAATGGCAACCCTGGAGGAAAATTATATGTTTGAAGTGTTTTCTTGATGTTTACTTTGCATTTTATGAGTTTAAAATTACATAGTATTCTTATGTTAGGGTTTAGACTTTAGGAGGTTAATGGAGGTAGTAGATGACCTGTTTTCCAACTGGGCTGGCCTTAATAGGACACTCACACGTGCAGGTGGGCGTGCACATTACTTTCCTGACATTTTTCCTGGTGTTTTTAGGGTGCTAAATATTCATTGGCATTAAAAGGTGTTTTCATTTATTTTGTACATGCAAAAGTGACATATCCTCAGGACAGAGTTTCCACCAGGTTTCACCTGTGTCCCTTTTTCTCAAAGTGCAGTAGAGACTGACTGCTCCTTGCTTCCATGAGGGTCCTGACATTGGAGCTGGGGGTCTTGAATGGGGACCATGAGCAGCTTGCACTATGGCCACTTCTGAAGTGAGGGTGTTGATATAAGAGCAGTGGTGGAGGCCCAAGGCCTTCAGGTCCCCAGTGGCCACCTGCAGCTGTGACCTCTTCACCACTTAGATGGAGGAGAGACTTGTGAAAACCTCCAGCTGGAGCTTGGTCTCCTGACTTGTGGGACCAGTGAGGGTTTTTGGAGAAGGGTTTTTTTTTTTGTTTAACATCACTGCATGGTATTCTTTACCCATTAAAGAGAATATGAAATAGTATAGGGTTGTGCACAATCAGTAATCCACTCACAGCAAAATAATATCATAGGATGATTTCCTTAAGACATAGGTCTGAATATTGGCTGAAATGCAGAGCAGTTCTGTTTACCGCTGGGAAAGTATATATACACAGGAAAGGAATGTTGATCCAAACAGAACAGCCCACAGGACATTTGCATGGCTACTGAGTGCACAACACATCTGCCAGGCAGTCTCCGTAAAGCCTGATTTGTCGATAACCTACATCTTGATAAGTCTGTCTTTGTCACATGAAGATCCATGAGCTTTGTCAGTTTGCCACCCAAGCCCGTTGACATGGGATATACATGGACATAGTTCCTCTTAAAATGACTCCATTTTCTGCTGCAGGAAAGAAATACTGATTGAGAGGCTGAACCCACCTCTGCTTCTGCTGCTCTTTTAGCCTGGGAGGAGTGGGGGGCTACCCACACCTACCCAACCCCGTGCCCTTGCAACCTGTATGTCAAAGCAGGTGAGCACATTAATCCTGTCACTGGATTTAGACAACAGACTTTCAGTCCAGGTTGGACCCACCTCTTGTGTCTCCAGATTTTGTAGAAGGGAGAAGGGCCTAAGAGGTTTCTCATGTCTGTTCCCTACACGTGAATGTAAGAGCATAACCTGAAATTACAGTCTGTTGTATTAACTTTGTAATGGGGCTAGGAAAATATGGATTTATTTTAAGACATTCTCATTTGTGAAGTACAAGTTTTTACCACAGTGATGGAAACAATAGCTTATTTTTAAGAATGCTCCTATGAGTGGTATATTATCAGTCTCAGCATTGCACTGGGAAAATTGAGCCAGAGTTTAGCACATGCCAGAAAATGAGTCACTGAGACTGTCTGGCAGACGTGTTGCGCCCTCAGTAGCCATGCTTTGCGCCCTGTACTGTGTGCCTTGAATGTGGTAGCAGTGCTTCCTTGTCAGGGAGTGACTGCACTTGGGTTCACTGCCTATGTTTTGAAAGCACTGTTACCAGCAGACTGACTCTTCAGAGGAACAGGAATGGTCTTGTCACTTAGAATGTCTTTGGGTGGGTAATGTCTTTGGCATAGGTAATGGGGGAAGTGGTGGCACTGCTGCTCTGTTGATGGGGCCCCCAGTTATTCTGTTAGCACCTTGCAGCACAGGGGTGAATATCAGAGAGGGGACCAGGCGAAGCCAAGACCTTGAAAGCACAGTTCATCCACCTGGGAGGAAGGTCTTTGGGCCATGACTGGAGGGGGCAGGGTGGTGAGGCAAGCGTTCCTGCGTCAGTCATGCAGGTGGAGGTAATGACCTGTGGGATTTGGGCCTAGGCCTGCCGAGTGAGCCTGCAGTAGCTGTGCCTCTCTCACCATGGGACCCTCTTAGGACCAAGCGTTGGGACCTGGTGCAGCATGACCCCCTCTGTGTTCTGATAATTACAGTCTGAGTTAGACGCTGAAGGCAGGCGCAACACTTGCTATGTTCAGGTAAAAAGGAAACAAGGCCAGTGACCTGGGCTTTGGGGGTCAGAGATGCATAGTCTGTGTTTGCAGTGGGCTTGAGAGTGTGGTCTCTCACCTGTGTGCAGCAAGATACACCTGCAGCTGAGAGTGGGCATCCACAGCTCTGACAGCCGCTTGACGTGACTGTGACATCCAGGCACCCAGTCACAGAGGTGGCCTTCCTGAACAGGGTGTAGACAGCTGTGCTCTTAGGGAACTGGCATGGGAGCGCCTGTGGTCTGGGCACTTCCCTGTACTATTCATTTGCCCCCTCAGTAGACCGGATCATAGTCCATTATTGCCACCATTTTGGGGACAAGGACACTGAAGCCCAGAGAGGTTACTAACTTGCTTAGGGTTACAGAGCCTCTGCCTGTAGCCAGGAAGCAGTGTGTGGCCCTACCTGTGCACCATTTCATTTGTTAGTATGTTCTGTCTTCTCCGAGCAGGACTGCCAGCTCCTGCTGTCCCCACCCCCAAAACAGCACCTTGTATGTAGGGCCCAGGCCCTCAACACCCATGCCTCATAGAACCAGAGCTGGTCTGAAGTCCAGGCATGCTGCCACTCAGTGCTACTGGGACCTGTGCCCATGCCCTGGTGATTATTAATCCTGCAGCCAGATTGAAAACTTGTGACCTTAGAGAGAGAGAGAGATGGGAGAAGCTAAGCAAAATCTGGGATTCTGTAGTCTTCAGGGACTGACTTCTTTTCTGTTCCCAGCAGAGTGGAAGCTAGGGATTTGCAAAGTTCTTTGGAATCTAATACTTTCTTAACAGCCAGCTCTGCAGCTCCCAGGCGGCCAGGCAGTGGGGCTCTGGCTGCAGGGGGGACTTGTCAGCAGCCTCACAGTCCTCCAGTGTCTTTAGATCGCCCAGTGTCCCGAGACAGGTGTGTGTGTGAGTGTGTGGGTGTGGGTGTGCGCACATGCACACATGGCATGTGGATACAGATCCAGCAGTTGTCTCTGCTCAGTTTTGGGGACGGTGCCTGTCTGGTGCCAGAGCAGGGCAGGAAGACACTGGGTACCCTCAAGAAACACCTACACCCTGGCTTCCCTGGCCAGGCCTTTGCAGCTGGGGGAGTGCTATGCGCACGGTGCTTCCTCACCTCCACCAGTGTGTGCAGCTGTAGGAGCAAGTCTAGCTGGACAGTGTTATGGGAGCGGAGGGGAGAAAGAGCTGAGATGTGAGAAAGCCATACTACCGGCCAGCGGATTTGTCCCAGGGCCCCGGTGTCTTCTATACTCAACTCCAAGAAGGCTGCTCAAGGCTTGGTTATCGTTTTAAATGGTATGGGGTTGTGCAAGTGGTTTGGGGTCATGGGAATGTTACAGGGTCATGGAAATGATTTGGAGTGGTGAGAATGGTTCAGGGTCATGGAAATGGTGTGAGGTCATGCAAATGGTTTGGGGTCATGGAAATGGTTCGGGGCATGCCTGCTGCTCAAAGGTTCACCCTCCATGTTGGTGGGAGTAGTCATTGCTGTCATCTGGTGAGTTAGGCTGAGACTGGTATGGAAGTGGTAAGGTCCTTTTAACCGTAATTTATGCTTATGCACCATTTTGCAGCTTTCAAAGTACCAGCACCTACGTTTTGTGGGCCTGCAAGGCAGGAGTTTCTTCCCCCACTTTCCAGATGGAGAATGGTCCTGTGCATTAATTAAAAGTGTTGGAGAGGCCTGCCTTGCCGTGCCTGAGTGGCCCATGCTCACGTGTGTGGGTGGTTAGAGCCCAGCAGCCCCTGCAGGAGTGTGCTCAGGCAACTAGCTAAATAATTACCCCTGGTAGCAGGTGGCCTGGGAAGGCATGGCTTGATCCCAAAGGGGCTGGAGAACATGGTGGTGTAGTTATCTATTGCTGCAAAGCAAGTTACCCAAAATTAGCAGCGTGAAGTGACAGTGGCTTTCTTGGGCGGTTCTGACTCAGGCTCTCGTGGGGGATGAGGCTCTTCCTTTTGACGGGAGCAGGGTAAAAATGTGCCCATATTTTTAAACTTTCATGTGGCAATCTGGGCTTGACTGCCTTTTGCCACAGCAACTTGGTTAAGCCACTCATGAGGGCACATTAAAGGCCTGCACGGAGGGGCCTTTGAAGGGGTTTTATAACCACATTCTGCTGGAGGTGGCCCTGCTCCAGACCTTTTTGATGGTTGACTTTTTCATGTACCAAGGCTGCATGTGGCAATTTTCTTTATACAATTACATATTTTTGTTTGCATAAAGACTTTCAAAATAATTAAAACTTGGCCTGTCATTAGAGGAACAACAAACAATAGATTGCAGTTACCCAAAGGTGACCACATGTGTACCAGTCCCAGCCTCCTTCCCTGGTGTAAATCCTACCAATGCCCACTTCACTCACCTAATTGTCCTGCTTGGACTGTGACTGTCATGGTCGCTCAGCCTGGATACTGAGTCTGCCTACCAAGCACGAGGGGCTCCGTTCTGTCCTGGTGGCTGTTAACCATGGGTGTATATTAGGATCACAGCAAGGTGGGGTTTATGAAAGTTATTTTTAGTTTGAAATTCTCCAATTAATGTTTGTATATAAAATTTTTTACTGCATAACACTGATACCTGGGTTCTCTATCATAAACTTGTGTAAGAAGTTATATTTAAAATAATTTGGGGAAGAAAATTTCAGTTCCAGGGTTACCTGTCCCTTTAATCCAATTTCATGTGTCCTTATTGTTCAGGATGGGGATTTAATAGAGTGGAAGGTCGAGTTTTACTTTTTTTTGTTGAGATATAAGTGACCATATCACATAGTGTCCTATTTGGTTTAAAACATCATGATTTGATAAATGTATAGATTGTGAAATGGTTGCCACAGTAAGTTTAGTTAACATCCATCACCTCACATAGTTAAAAATATTTTTTTCTTGTGATGAAAACTTTTAATATATTATGAAATCAAGAAGTGTGATGCCCCCAAGCTTGGTTCTTCTTTCTCAAGATTGCTTTGGCTTTTGGGGGTATTTTGTGATTTCCAGTGAATTTTAGGATTATTTGTTTTATTTGGGTGGAAAATGCCATTGGAATTTTGATAGGGTTGCATTGGAGTTGAACATGGCTATCAGTAGTATGGCCATTTTAACAATATTAATTCTTCCACTCTGTGAACACAAGATACCTGTTTATTGATACCTATTTGTGTTTTCTTCCTGGGCAGCTTTGGAATAAAGACACCCTCAGCTCCTCTTCTGGAGGCTCTGATCAGGCCTAGATGGGTGAGCACCCAGCAGGAATGAAGAGCTCCCAGGTGATTCAGAGGACCAGTCCAGGCTAAAGATTAATAACTCACCCACTGATCACATCCTTAAGTGGATGTATGAATAAAGATGTTGTTCCACCTCTCCAGGAGGCCAGTCTGGGAGTTCTGTTTAGTCTGAAAGAACTGTTTACATAAGCACAATTGTTCTGTGCTACAAACATCAATCTTCAGAGCCCTTCTGTGTATGTTTTAGTGCAGTTCACGTGTTTTCACCAAGTTGCTTTGGAAGAGGACAGTCAAACCCAGATTGCAAGCAAGCACTTCATTTTTTATTTTTCCCTCATTTAATCAAATATCTTCCAGCATCTTAGGACATGCTCTGAATTAAAACATGTTTGTAAGATTGATTCTGTGTTCGTTTTTTGCCATTATGTCTCTCCATATTATGGGAGTTTAAAAATGAAGAGATTGATTTTTACTGATGTAGGACCATTTTTAAATGTATTAATTTAATTAGTCACAGTCTTTTTAAAAATAAGAATTAATTAAAATTCATCCATGTGCGGGCATCTTGGGTGTAGATCATTTGTTCCTGACTCCACAGAGCCCACAGTATGGAAGCAAGGCCAGGTCCCTAAACCCGTGGTCGTGACATCTGCGAAGTGCTTCCGGAACACCCAGGAAAGGAGCAATTTGTCCTCCTTAGGGTGGGGCTAAGATAAGTCCGGTTTATTTTTATGAAAGGCCTTCTCAGAAAATGGTTCTGCTGAAGCAGTTCTTAAATATAACACTCCTTTCAGACGCCAGCAGCAGCCCAGCGGGCGGAGCTGTGAGTGTTGCACCAAGATTAGCTCAGGCAGACACTTAAGGGTTCATTCAGTGGGGATTTTTTTTTTCTTCCTAATGATCAGAAGGAGAGTGGGGAGTGAAGAGCTCTGGAAAAGTCCATACATCTGTAAGACAACCCAGATTGGACACTTTTCAGAGAGGTTATTGAGAAGGTTGATGAGATGAGGTGGTACCATCAATTCTCTGGCTCTGGTGGCAGTTTTGGACACATCTTTACAGACCTGCAGGCAGTGTGGAGCACTTACAGGGCGGGATGAATGCAATCTGATGGACCCTGGGAGTGTGTTGTCTCCAGATGTCATGTTTGCTTGGCTGGGTGGGTCCTGGCCCTTGTATAGAGGCTCCTGTCACTGATGGGATGACAACGTTGGCCTGTGTTGGTGACTGGGTACAAGGCCAGGCACTCACGGGATTATTTCTTGGGTTTCGTTTAATTCAGCGGCATTGTTTTTTTTAAAGAAACAGTTTATTTTTTAATTTTTTTTATTTTGGTAACATTAATGTACGATTACATGAGCAACATTATGGTTACTAGACTCCCCCTATTATCAAGTTCCCCCCCACATACCCCATTGCAGTCACTGTCCATCAGCGTAGTAAGATGCTATAGAGTCACTACTTGTCTTCTCTGTGCTATACTACCTTCCCTGTGCCGCTCCCCCCCCACACTATGTGTGCTAATTGTATTGTTCCTTTTTACCCTTATCCCTCCCTTCCCACCCATCCTCCCCAGTCCCTTTCCTTGGTTGGTTAGTCCATTCTTGGGTTCTGTGAGTCTGCTGCTGTTTTGTTCCTTCAGTTTTTTCTTTGTTTTTATACTCCCCATATGAGTGAAATCATTTGATACCTGTCTTTCTCCACCTGGCTTATTTCACTGTGCATAATACACTCTAGCTTCATCCATGTTGTTGCAAATGGTTGGATTTGTTTTCTTCTTATGGCTGAATGATATTCCATTGTGTATATGTACAACATCTTCTTTATCCATTCATCTACTAATGGACACTTAGGTTGCTTCCATTTCTTGGCTGTTGTAAATAGTGCTGCGATAAACATAGGGGTGCATATGCCTTTTTCAAACTGGGTACCTGCATTCTTTTTTTTTTTCTAAGACCTTTTTTTTAATTTAATTTTTTTTAATAATTTATTTTGGTATCATTAATCTACAATTATATGTACAATATTATGGTTGGGTTCCTGCATTCTTAGGGTAAATTCCAAGGAGGTGGAATTCCTGGGTCAAATGGTATTTCTATTTTGAGTTTATTGAGGAACCTCCATGCTGCTTTTCACAATGGTCATACTAATTTACATTCCCACCAGCAGTGTAGGAGGGTTCCCCTTTCTCCACATCCTTGCCAACATTTGTTGTTGTTTGTGTTTTGGATGTTGGCCATCCTCACTGGTGTGAGGCGATATCTCATTGTGGTTTAAATTTGCATTTCTCTCATGATTAGTGATGTGGAGCATCTTTTCATGTGCCTGTTGGCCATCTGAATTTCTTCTTTGGAGAAATGTCTGTTCAGATCCTCTGCCCATCTTTTCATTAGATTATTTGCTTTTTGTTTGTTGAGGTGCATGAACTCCTTATATATTTTGGATGTCAATCCTTTTTCAGATATGTCATTTATGAATATATATTCTACCATACTGTAGGATGCCTTTTTGTTCTATTGATGGTGTCCTTTGCTGTACAGAAGCTTTTCAGCTTGATATAATCCCACTTGTTCATTTTTGCTTTTGTTTCCCTTCCCCAGGAAGATATGTTCATGAAGAAGTTGCTCACATTTATGTCCAAGAGATTTTTGCTTACGTTTTTATATAAGATTTTTATGGTATCATGAGTTACATTCAGGTCTTTGACCATTTTGAGTTTACTTTTGTGTTTGGGGTTAGACAATGATCCAGTTTCATTTTCTTACATGTAACTGTCCAGCTTTACCAACACCAGCTGTTGAAGAGGCTGTCATTTCCCAATTGTATATCTATTGCTCCTTTATTGTATATTAATTGCCCATATATGTTTGGGTTTATATCTGGACTCTCTATTCTGTTCCATTGGTCTGTGGGTCTGTTCTTGTGCCAGAACCAAATTGTCTTGATTATTGTGGCTTTGTAGTAGACCTTGAAGTTGGGAAGCGAAATCCCCCCTGCTTTATTCTTCCTCCTAAGGATAGCTTTGGCTATTTGGGGTCTTTTGTGGTTCCATATGAATTTTAGAACTATTCCAGTTCATTGAAGAATGCTATAGGTATTTTGATAGGGATTGCATTAAATCTGTAGATTGCTTTAGGCAGCATGGCCATTTTGACAATATTAATTCATTCTAACTAAGAGCATGGGATGAATTTCCATTTATTAGTGTCCTCTTTAATTTCTCTTAAGAGTGTCTTGTAGTTTTCAGGGTATAGGTCTTTTCACTTCCTTCATTAGGTTTATTCCTACGTATTTTATTCTTTTTGATGTAATTGTGAAAGGAATTGTTTTCCTGGTTTCTCTTTCTGCTAGTTCATCGTTAGTGTATAGCAATGCAACATATTTTTGTGTATTAATTTTGTGTTCTGCAAATTTGCTGAATTCAGATACTAGTTCTACTAGTTTTGCAGTGGATTCTTTTTTTTATATAATTTATTTTGGTATCATTAATCTACAATTACATGTGCAATATTATGGATATTAAACTACCCCCTTCATGAGGTCCCCCCCACCAACCCCATTACAGTCACTGTCCATCAGCATAGTGAGATGCTATAGAATCACTACTTGTCTTCTCTGAGTTGTACAGCCCTCCCCATGCCCTCCCAACATTACGTCTTCTAATCGTGATGCCCCTTTTTTCCCCTTGTCCCTCCCTTCCCACCCATCCTCCTCAGTTCCTTTCCCTTTGGTAACTATTAGTCCATTTTAGGGTTCTGTGAGTCTACTGCTTGGTTTTTTTCAGTTTTTTTTTTCTTTGCTCTTATGCTCCACATGTGAGTGAAATCATTTGATACTTGCCTTTTTCTGCCTGGCTTATTTCACTGACCATAATACTTTTTAGCTCCATCCATGTTGTTGCAAATGGTAGGATTTGTTTTCTTCTTATGGCTGAATAATATTCCATTGTGTATATGTACCACCTCTTCTTTATCCATTCATCTACTGATGGACACTTAGGTTGCTTCCATTTCTTGGCTATTGTAAATAGTGCTGCAATAAACATAGGGGTGCATCTGTCTTTTTGAAACTGGGCTGCTGCATTCTTAGGATAAATTCCTAGGAGTGAGATTCCTGGGTCAAATGGTGTTTCTATTTTGAGTTTTTTGAGGAACCTCCATATTGCTTTCCACAATGGTTGAACTAACTTGCATTCCCACCAGCAGTGTAGGAGGGTTCCCTTTTCTCCACATCCTCGCCAACATTTGTTGTTGTTTGTGTTTTGGATGTTGGCCATCCTCACTGGTGTGAGGTGATATCTCATTATGGTTTTAATCTGCATTTCTCTGATGATTAGCGATGTGGAGCATGTTCATGTGCCTGTTGGCCATCTGAATTTCTTCTTTAGAGAAGTGTCTATTAATGTCCTCTGCCCATTTCTTAATTGGATTATTTGCTTTTTGTTTGTTAAGGTGCGTGAGTTCTTTATATATTTTTGATGTCAATCCCTTATCAGATAGGTCATTTATGAATATATTCTCCCATACTGTAGGATCTCTTTTTGTTCTACTGATGGTGTCCTTTGCTGTACAGAAGCTTTTCAGCTTGATATAGTCCCACTTGTTCATTTTTGCTTTTGTTTCCCTTGCCCGGGAGATATGTTCATGAAGAAGTCACTCATGTTTATGTCCAAGAGATTTTTGCCTATGTTTTTTCTAAGAGTTTTATGGTTTCATGACTTACATTCAGGTCTTTGATCCACCTTGAGTTTACCTTTGTGTATGGGGTTAGACAGTAGTCCAGTTTCACTCTCTTACATGTAGCTGTCCAGTTTTTCCAACACCAGCTGCTGAAGAGGTTGTCATCTCCCCATTGTATATCCAAGGCTCCTTTATCAAATATTAATTGACTGTAAATGTTTGGGTTAATGTTTGGATTTTCTATTCTGTTCCACTGGTCTGTGGGTCTGTTTTTGTGCCAATACCAAATTGTCTTGATTACTGTGGCTTTGTAGTAGAGCTTGAAGTCAGGGAGCGTAATTCCCCCTGTTTGATTCCTCCTTCTCAGGATTGCTTTGGCTATTCAGGGTCTTTTCTGGTTCCATATGAATTTTAGAATTATTTGTTCCAGTTCATTGAAGAAAGCTGTTGGTAGTTTGATAGGGATTGCGTTGAATCTGTAGATTGCTTTAGGTAGTATAGCCATTTTGATAATATTTCTTTTTCTTAGCCAAGAGCATGGGATGCATTTCCATTTGTTAGTGTCTTCTTTAATTTCTCGTAGGAGTGTCTTGTAGTTTTCAGAGTACAGGTCTTTCACTTTCTTCATTAGGTTTATTCCTAGGTATTTTACTGTTTTTGATGCAATTGTGAATGGAATTGTTTTTCTGATTTCTCTTTCTGTTAGTTCATCGTTAGTATATTGGAAAGCAACCAATTTCTGTGTGTTAATTTTGTATCTTGCAACTTTGCTGAATTCAGATATTAGTTCTAGTAGTTTTGAAGTGGAGTTTTTAGGGTTTTTTATGTACAATATCATGTCATCTGCAAATAGTGACAATTTGACTTCTTCTTTACCAATCTGGATGCCTTGTATGTCTTTGTTTTGTCTGATTGCCGTGGCTAGAACTTCCAGTACTATGTTGAATAACAGTGGAGAGAGTGGGCATCCCTGTCTTGGTCCTGATCTTAGATGAAAAGCTTTCAGCTTCTGCTGTTAAGTATGATGTTAGCTCTGGGTTTGTCATTTATGGCCTTTATGATGTTGAGGTACTTGCTGTCTATATCCATTTTGTTGAGAGTTTTAATCATGAATGGATGCTGAATTTTGTTAAATGCTTTTTCAGCATCTATGGAGATGATCATGTGGTTTTTGTTCTTCTTTTTATTGATGTGATGGATGATGTTGATGGATTTTCGAATGTTGTACCATCCTTGCATCCCAGGGATGAATCTCACTTGATCATGGTGTATGATCCTCTTGATGTATTTTTGAATTCGGTTTGCTAATATTTTGTTGAATATTTTTGCATCTACGTTCATCAGGGATATTGGTCTGTAATTTTCTTTTTTGGTGAGGTCTTTGCCTGGTTTTGGTATTAGAGTGATGCTGCCTTCATAGAAAAAGTTTTTAAGTATTCCCTCCTCTTCTATTTTTTGGAAAACTTTAAGGACAATGGGTGTCATTTCTTCTCTATATGTCTGGTAGAATTCAAAGGTGAATCCATCAGGTCCAGGGATTTTGTTCTTGGGTAGTTTTTGATTACCGATTCAATTTCATTGCTGGCGATTGGTCTATTTAGTTTTTCTGTTTTTTTGCTTCGTCAGTCTTGGAAGGTTGTATTTTTCTAAGAAGTTGTCCATTTCTTCTGTTTTGCAGCTTGTTCGCATATAGATGCTCGTAATATTCTCTTATACTTCTTTGTATTTCTGTGGGGTCTGTCGTTATTTTTCCTTTCTCATTTCTGATTCTGTTTATGTGTGTAGATTCTCTTTTTCTCTTAATGAGTCTGGCTTGGGGTTTATCTATTTTATGTATTTTTTCAAAGAACCAGCTCTTGGTTTTATTGATTTTTTTCTATTGTTTTATTCTTCTCAATTTTATTTATTTCTTCTCTGATCTTTATTATGTCCCTCCTTCTGGTGACTCTGGGCCTCATTTGTTCTTCTTTTTCCAATTTCAGTAATTGTGTCTTTAGACTATTCATTTGGGAATGTTCTTCCTTCTTTAAATAGGCCTGGATTGCAATATACTTTCCTCTTAGAAGTGCCTTTGCTGTGTCCCACAGAAGTTGTGGTTTTGTGTTGTTGTTGTCATTTGTCTCCATATATTCTTTGATTTCTGTTTTGATTTGGTCGTTAACCCATTGATTAATTAGGAGTATGTTGTTAAGTCTCCATGTGTTTGTGAGCTTTTTTGATTTCTTTCTAAAATTTATTTCTAGTTTTATACCTTTGTGATCTGAGAAATAGGTTGGTAGGATTTCAATGTTTTTGAATTTACTGAGGTTCTTTTTGTGGACTAGTATGTGGTCTATTCTGGAAAAAGTTCTATGTGCACTTGAGAAGAATGTGCATCCTGCTGCTTTTGGGTGCAGAGTTCTGTAGATGTCTGTTAGGTCCATCTGTTCTAGTGTGTTGTTCAGTGCCTCTGCATCTTTCCTTATTCTCTGTTTGGTTGATCTGTCCTTTGGAGTGAGTTGTGTGTTGAAGTCCCCTAAAATGAATGCATTGCTGTCTATTTCCTCCCTTAATTCTGTTAGTATTTGTTTCACATATGCTGGTGCTCCTGTGTTGGGTGCATATATATTTATAATGGTTATATCTTCTTGTTGGACGGACCCGTTTATCATTATGTAATGTTCTTCTTTATCTCTTGCTATTTTCTTCGTTTTGAAGTCTATTTTGTCTGATACAAGTACTGCAACACCTGCTTTTTTCTCTTTGTTGTTTGAGTGAAATATCTTTTTCCATCCCTTCACTTTTAGTTTGTGTATATCTTTGGGTTTGAGGTGAGTCTCTTGTAAGCAGCATATAGACGGGTCTTGCTTTTTTATCCATTCTGTTATTCTGTGTCTTTTGAGTGCATTCAGTCCATTTACATTTAGGGTGATTATCGATAGATATGTACTTATTGCCATTGCTGGCTTTAGATTCACGGTTACCAAATGTTGAAGGGTTGCTTCTTTACTATCTAACAATCTAACTTAACTTTTTTGTTAAGTTATTGTAAACACTGTCTGATGTTTTTGTATTTCTCTCCCTTCTTATTCTTCCTCCTCCATTCTTTATATACTAGGTGTTTTATTCTTTGCCTTTAGTTAGAATTTGGATGGTTTACTTTCTTTGCTATGATTTTATTTTCTCTGGTGACATCTTTTTAGCCTTAGCGGTGCTTCCCTCTAGAGCAGTACGTTTAAGATATCCTGTAGTAGGGGTTTATGAGAGGCAAACTCTCTCAACTTTCGTTTGTCTGGAAATTGTTTAATCCTTCTGTCATATTTAAATGATAATCATGCTGGATACAGTATTCTTGTTTCAAGGCCCTTCTGTTTCATTACGTTAAATATATCATGCCATTCTCTTCTGGCCTGTAAGGTTTCTGTTGAGAAGTCTGATGATAGTCTGATGCGTTTTCCTTTGTAGGTGATCTTTTTTCTCTCTCTATCTGCCTTTAATACTCTGTCCTGTCTTTAATCTTTGCCATCTTGATTATTATGTGTCTTGGTGTTGTCTTCCTTGGGTCCCTTGTGTTGGGAGATCTGTTGGCTTCCAGGGTGTGAGAGACTATTTCCTTCCTCATCTTGGGGAAGTTTTCAGCAATTATTTCTTCAAAGACACTTTCTATCCCTTTTTCTCTCTCTTCTTCCTCTGGTACTCCTATAATGCGAATATTGTTCCATTTCGATTGGTCACACAGTTCTCTTAATATTCTTTCATTCCTAGAGATCCTTTTATCTCTCTCTGCCTCAGCTTCTCTGTACCTGTTCTCTGATTTCTATTCCATTAACAGTCTCTTTCATCTCATCCAGTCTGCTGTTAAGCCCGCCGATGGCTTGTCTGATTTCTGCATAGTCTTTCCTTACTTCCCTCACTTCCTCCCTCAGCTCTTGCACATTACTCTGTAGATCCATCAGCATGGTTATGACTTTTATTCTGAATTCTTTTTCAGGAAGACTGTGCATTTCCATCCCTTTAGGCTCCCTCTCTGGGGTTGTCCGGTTGATTTTAGTGTGAACCATATTCCTCTCTCTTTTCATGGCTATAGAAGTGGTCGCTGGTAGTTTCCACGTATGTCAGCTGGGCTCTTTATGACTTTAAGAAGAAAAAAAAAGAAAGAAAGAAAAGAAAGGAAAAAATAAAGAGAAGAAAAGACAAAAACCAAAACAAACAAACAAATAAAAATCGCCCACTGTGAGTAGATTCTGTGGGGATGCTGTAGGTGGCGCTGTTGCCCCACTATTCTACAGCTGTGGCCGCGCCGCTCCGCAGGGCCCTTTATAGCCCTGGCTGGGGTGGGAAGGAATGGGAGGCTGTTGATCTCTGTGGGAAGTCTAAGTGTGGCCACCCTTTCCCAGTCACCAGCTAAGGGGTCCGAAACTCCCCAGGACTCCCGGCCTGCTGGGCTGAGTGTGCCGGGGTGATCTGGCTCCTCCGCTGGGCTCCTGTCTCTTTAAGACTGCTGAAAAATCGCGCGCTTTTCTTTTTGCTTTTCTTTTTCTTTTTTCCTTCCCGGGAGCCGGCCTCAAGCACCGTGGCATGTTCCCCACACAGATCCTGCACCCTCTCTCTCCAATGTCCACTACACCGCGTGATGTGTGTCAACGCTCCCCACGCACATCAGCGCACCTGCTTATTTTGCGGGGTGTACTTCCACTCCCTCACGGCTCTGAGTCCTCTCCTCCCACTGGTGCACTGGGGTGGGGAGCGCTCTGTTCTCGCTGGTTTGCTGCTCTGTATCTTACCGCCTCGTGGGGTGCCGTGTCCTCTCAGGTGTAGCTGCACGCTGTGCACTTTCCTGTGTATTTTGGTCTCTCTTTTAGGAATAGTTGTATTTGGTGTATTTTCATAGATATATATAGTTTTGGGAGGCGATTTCTGTCACCCTGCTCACACAGCCATCTTCCTAGAAGTCTTGTCTGCAGTGGATTCTTCAGGGATTTTTAGGTACAATGTCATGTTTTGTGCAGATAGTGACAATTTGACTTCTTGTTTACCAATCCGGAGGCCTTGTATTTCTTTGTTTTGTCTGATTGCCGTGGCTCGGACCTCCAGTACTATGTTAAATAACAGAGGAGAGAGTGGTCATCCCTGTCTTGTTTGCTACCCAAGCCCTTAGGTGAAAAAAAAAGTATGATGTTGGCTGTGGGTTTGTCATATATGGCCTTTATGATGTTGAGATACTTGCCCTGTATACCCATTTTTTTGAGAGTTTTCATCATGAATCGATGTTGAATTTTGTCGAATGCTTTTTCAGCATCTATGGAGATGATCATGTGGTTTTTGTCCTTCTTTTTGTTGATGTGGTGGATGATGTTGTTGGATTTCGAATGTTTTACCATTCCTGCATCCCTGAGATGAATCCCACTTAATCATGTTGTATGATCCTGTTGATGTTTTTTAATTCGGTTTGCTAATATTTTGTTGAGTATTTTTGCATTTGTGTTCATCAGGGATATTGGTCCGTAGTTTTCTTTATTTGTAGGATCTTTGCCTGGTTTTGGTATTAGAGTGATGCTGGCTTCATAGAATGAGTTTGGAAGTATTCCCTCTTCTATTTTTTGGAAAACTTTAAAGAGAATGGGTATTATGTCTACTCTAAATGTGTGATAAAATTTAGTGGTGAATCCATCTGGCCCAGGGGTATTGTTCTTGGATAGTTTTTTGATTACCGATTCAATTTTGTTGATGGTTGTTGGTCTGTTTCGATTTTCTGGTTCTTCCTTGGTCAGTCTTGGAAGGCTATATTTTTCTAGAAAGTTGTCCAATTCTTCTAGGTTATCCGGCTTGTTAGCATATAGATTTTCGTAGTATTCTCTTATAATTCTTTGTATTTTTGTGGGGTCTGTCATGATTTTTGCTTTCTCATTTCTGATTCTGTTTATGTGTGCAAATTTTCTTTTTCTCTTAATAAGTCTGGCTAGGGGTTTATCTACTGTGTTTATTTTCTCGAAGAACCAGCTCTTGGTTTCATTGATTTTTTTCCTATTGTTTTTTTCTTCTCAATTTTATTTATTTCTTCTCTGATCTTTATTATGTCCCTTCTTCTGCTGACTTTGGGCCTCATTTGTTCTTCTTTTTGCAGTTTCAATAATTGTGACTTTAGACTATTCATTTGGGATTGTCCTTCCTTCTTTAAATAGGCCTGGATTGCTATATATTTTCGTATTAGAACTGCCTTCACTGACTCCCATAGAAGTTGGGTCATTGTGCTGTTTTTTCATTTGTATCCATATATTGCTCGATCTCTGGTTTAAGTTGGTAATTGATCCATTGATTATTTAGGACCATATTGTTAAACCTCCATGTGTTTATGAGCCTTTTTATTTTCTTTGTACAATTTATTTCTAGTTTTATATCTTTGTGATCTGAGAAGCTGGTTGGTAGAATTTCAATCTTTTTGAATTTAGTGAGGCTCTTTTTATGGCCTAGTATGTGGTCTATTCTGGAAAATGTTCCATGTGCACTTGAGAAGATTGTGTATCCTGCTGCTTTTGGGTGCAGAGTTCTGTAGATGTCTTTTAGGTCCTTCTGTTCAAGTGTTTTGTTCAGTGCCTCTGTGTTCTTCATTATTTTCTGTCTGGTTGATCGGTCCTTTGGTGTGAGTGTTGTGTTGAAGTCTTCCAAAATGAATGCATTGCATTCTATTTCCCCTTTTAATTCTGTTAGTATTTGTTTCACATATGTTGGTGCTCCTGTGTTGGATGCATATATATTTAAAACAGTTATATCCTCTTGTTGGACTGACCCCTTTATCATTATGTAATATCCTTCTTTATATCTTGTTACTTTCTTTGTTTTGAAGTCTATTTTGTCTGATATAAGTACTGCAACACCTGCTTTTTTCTCCCTATTGTCTGCATGAAATATGTTTTTCCATCTGTTCACTTTTAGTCTGTGTATGTCTTTGGGTTTGAGGTGAGTTCCTTGTAAGCAGAATATAGATGGGTCTTGCTTTTTTATCCATTCTTTTGCTCTGTGCCTTTTGATTGGTGCATTTAGTTCATTTACATTTAGGGTGATAATTGATAGATATGTACTTATTGCCATTGCAGGCTTTGGATTTGTGGTTATCAAAGGTTCTAGGGTAGCTTCTTTACCATCTAACCATCTAACTTTAACTCACTTATTACATTATTATAAACACTGTCTGATGATTCTTTATTTCTCTCCCTTCTTATTCTTCCTCTTCCTTTGAGTGCTTTTTTGGATAGCAGATTTAATTTTTTACCTTTAGTTAGTATTTGGATGGTCTGCTTTCTCTGCTGTGATTTTATTTTCTCTGGTGACATCTATTTAGCCTTAGGAGTACTTCCATCACTTTCAAATATCCTGTAGAGGTGGTTTGTGGGAGGAAAATTCCCTCAGCTTTTGTTTATCTGGGAATTGTGTAATCCTTCCTTTAAATTTATTTTTATTTATTTATTTTTTTTTAACCTTAAAAAAAATTTTTTTTTACAATTTATTTTATTTTAGTATCATTAACCTACAATTACATGAGCAATATTGTGATGATTAAACTAACCCTTCCTCAAGTCCCCCCCACCAACCCTATTACAGTCACTGTCCATCAGTGTAGTGAGATGAGAATCACTACTTGTCTTCTCTGAGCTGTACAGTCCTCCCCGTGCCCCCCCACCCTATGTCTGCTAACCTTTAAATTTAAATGATAATCTTACTGGATACAGTATTTTTGGTTCAAGGCCTTTTTATTTCATTGCATTAAATATATCATGGCATTCTCTTCTGGCCTGTAAGATTTCTGTTGAGACGTCTGGTGATAGCCTGATGGGTTTTCCTTTGTAGGTGATCTTTTTTCTCTTTCTGGCTGCTTTTAATATGCTGTTCTTGTCTTTGATCTTTGCCATTTTACTTATTATATGTCTTGCTATTTTCCTCCTTGGGTCACTTGTGTTGAGAGATCTGTGGACTTCCATAGTCTGAGAGACTGTTTCCCTCCCCAGTTTGGGGATGTGTTCAGCAATTATTCCTTCAAAGACACTTTTTTCCTTTGTTCTCTCTCTTCTTCTGGCATCCCTATTATGCAAATGTTGTTCCATTTGGATTGGTCACACAGTTCTTTTAATATTCTTTCATTCCTAGACATCCTTTTATTTCTCTCTGCCTCAGCTTCTCTTTATTCCTGTTCTCTGATCTCTATTCCATTTACAGTCTCCTGCACCTTGTCTGGTCTGCTATTAAGTAAGTCCTTCTATTGATTGTTTCGTTTCTGTGATCTCCCTCAGCTCTTGCATATTTCTCTGCAGGTCCTTCAGCATGGTTATGACTTTTATTTTGAAATCTTTTTCAGGAAGATTTGTTATATCTATCTAACCAGGCCTTCTCTCTCGCATTGTTTGAGTGATTTTGGACTGGACCAGGTTCTTCTGGCTTTTCATGGAGATAGATGTGATTGCCTGCAAGTGGTGTGTGTGTCAGCTGGAAGAACAATGTCCCTTCCTGCCTTGCTCTTCTCTGCTGTCTGTGCTGGTTACCTTCACACAGGGAGCAGTTTCTGGGTTAATTCTCTCAGCTGCCATGGGCAGGGTGGCCCTTGGGATGGCCTAGTGCACTGCCGGGGATCCCAGGCATGCTGGGTGTGTTTTTCTGCGGGAATGGTGCCCCTTCGTGCCTTCCGGACTTTGCACCAGTTTCCTCTGCCTGTGCTGGGCAGCTGCATGCTTGCAGCAGCCTCTTGGTCTGACCCGGTTAGCTGTGCACTGGGAGAAGTCTCTCTGTTGTTGCTCTGGGCGGGGCTGTTCCCTGGCTCGTCCGCAGCAATGGCAGGTCAGCCTGTTTGCTTGCATTGCTGACAGAGGGTAATAAATGGCAGGCTGTTTATTGCTGTGAGGGGCTTCGGAGCTGCGTTGCCCCCCAGGGGGCTAGGACGCCTGAAGTTCCTTAAGATTCCCAGCCTCCTGGGCTGAGTGTGCCGGGATGATTTTGTTCACCTGTTAAATCCTTGTCTATTTAAGACTTTTAAAGCACCCACATTTCTTTTGTCCCAAGGGAGCCAGTTGTGGGGACCCACTCGCAGTCTCTGTCTCAGATTTTACTTTTCCATTTCTCTAATATCCAGCACACAATGCAATGTGTGTCTGTGCTCTGGGTGCAGATTAGTAGGGCTGGTTATTTAGCAGTCCTGTGCTTCCACTCCCTCCCACTCTGATTCTTTTCCTCCCACTGGTGAGTTGGGGTCGGGGGAGTGCTTGGGTCCTGCCAGGTCACAGCTCTGCATCTTACCCTTTTCGTGAGATGCTGAGTTTTTGCAGGTGTAGCTGTAGCCTGGCTGTTGTACTGTATCTTCTGGTCTCTCTTTTAGGAATAGTAGTATTTGCTGTATTTTCAAAATATATATGGTTTTGGGAGGAGATTTCTGCCACTCTACTCATGCAGCCATCTTGAGCACTCATAAAAGAAACAGTTGATAAATGATTTAACAAATGATACAGTTGAAACTTTTAACTCCATGAAAATGGAGTATAGACCATGTGCAGCAATGATCTATCTGCATGGATGCAGAAATGCATGTATATTCCTGGACTTGTAAGATGAAATATAGGGCAATGTTAGACCTTGATTTAGACAAATTTGGGTTAGAGTAGTTCTAACTGATGAAAAATGCAGGCCCGTTGCTATAGGTGGAGGAATTGTAGTTTGTGTGCTGAGAAACGTTGTGTGCCCTGATGCCCTCAATGCAAGATGGGAGAGCCAGTCTTCTCAGTTATGGGCCATCTCACTCATGCTGTTATTCTGAGTATTTTGAAGATTAGGTTGTTTTCAGGAATTTATTCTTTTTCCTCTGTGTGATTGAGAAGGTATACTCAATTTTATAACTAGTGATTGAGGTATATTTCTGTACAACACACTACACACAGTTAAAGCATGTGAATTGGTGAATTTTAATACATGTTTACACCCTTGTAACCATCACTACAATCAAGATGCTGGGCTTTTCTATCACATTTCTTGTGCCTATTTGCAGCCCATCTCTCCCTACCTGTCCCTGGTTAGTTACTTTCTGTCACTATAGGTTAGTTTGCCATTTTCTGGAATCTTCTATAAGCAATATGGTCTACTACATACTCTTTTTTTGTGTGGTTCTTTTCACTCAGCATAATGATTTTGAATTTCATTTATATTATGGTACTTCTGTAGCTCATTTCCTCTTTGTTGACAGCAGTGTTCCACTTAATGATTTTCAACAGATTGCCCATTCTCCTGTTCATGGACATTAGGATTGTTTCCAGGATTTGGCTATTTAGATAAAGCTACTGTGAACATTCACTTACAGGCTTTGTATGGACATACAGTCCCATTCTTTTCAGCGAATACCTAGGAGTCATGAGGATGACTGAGTCACAAAGCACGTGTGTGTTTAGCAATTAAGGAACTGCCTTGTTGTTTTCCTGGCAAAGGTGCTGTTTCACACTTCTCAGAAGCTGCGAGGTCAGACCTTAATTTTCCCCATTCTAGGTTGTTGTGAAGTTCATCGAATTTTAAATCTAAATATTTTTACTTGGAACATCAAAAATGTTGAGTAGCTTACGTCTTTAGTAATAGTCTTAACTCGGGGAAATGAACTCCCTCCAGCAAGAACAACAGCTTCCACCTCATAAGTGTGAGGGAGTAGGTGTCCAGATCCTCTTTACAGGGAGTGCAAACAGCTGGCCTAGAGCAGGCCCCAGGGCGGGGCACTGGGAGGCTGGCTGAAGTACCCTTTCTTAGCTTCAGATTCAGCAAGTTTTTTTTTTTTTTACATTATCATCATCAATTTTTACATAATACTCATCCTAAAAATAGAAAAAAATAATTTTGGAAGAGATCATTTTTTCAGAGACTTCCCTAAATTCAATAGTAAACATCCATTGATTTGAAGATTGAGCTAATTCCATTCAGTGGGTGACTTTAAATGACAAGAATGGAATACTGTTCCTTTTAAAAAATATAATGGAAAATTTCAAATGTACATAAAAGCAGAGAACACCGTGTGGGGACTCCCATGTGCCTGTTACTAAGCTTAAATATTGTTAACCCTTTTTTTGGCTTGATGATTTTAGGGGGGAAACCCACATGCTGTTGTTTCTTTGCAGATGCTTCCATAGACCTGGCCAGCTCCCTGTGCAGGGCCATCATCTCATTACCTGCCTAACAAAACTAACCATAATTCCTTCATAGAATTTGTTCCGTGTGCATACTTAACTCCCCAGATCACCTTCAGCGTAACTTCTCACGTTGGAAAATGACTCCTGGGCTGAGACCACTGGCCAGGACACAGAAGACACAGCCTTGGCCTGCTGTTTTCTTAGCAGCTCATCTGTGTTGCTCCCTGTCCCTGCCAGTGTCTCCTCATGTCCTCCTGTTGTCACTCCAGCCCCCTGTGTGGGGCCACGGCCTCAGCCTTGCTAAGTATTTTCCTCTGGATCCCTCAGCCTGTCACTGCGTGTCCAGGCTGTGCTCCAGACGTGCATGTGAGTCATGGGGGGCCTCCCCTGGCCGGGGTAGCCCCCTCACAGCTGCTGATGGAAGGACATGGTGCCCTGGAGGAGTATCGAGGGGGCAGCATCCTGGCCCTGGGCAATGCAGTGGTAATGCCAAGGCAGAGACTGGCCCACAGGAGGCGTCTTTGGGAGCAAACCTTCCTTTGCAGGGTGTTCCTGGGAACAGAGGCACTTGTGGACAGTGGAATGAATGGGAGCCGGGGAGGCATCTTTGGGGAAGAGGAATTTACTTTTTATTGTTATCATTTGAATAACTGAATCTGTCTCAAGCTTGGAGTTGGGGAAAGAGGCTGAGATTTCAAAAGGATAGCAGGGCACCCAGGCTGTGATGGTCAAATCTGAGTTTCAGACAAACGACTCACATCCTTCTGCATACTTGGTTTCTGTCTCTGTGTTTATTTCAGGGTAAACTAACTTCCAGGTTAAGACAAGATGTAAAGGAAGGCTGAGCAGAGGTCATTCATTCCTTGGTGTAGGTGCACTTGTCTGCAGCCAGCTACCTGAACTGTGACACCCCAGGTTTCACATAATCTGTGTGGAGGGACCCTGACTGTCACCTGGCCCTGCCTGGCCATCTCCTCTGCCTGTTGCTTCAGAACCTGAGCTCCCCAGCGATTAACAATAGTATTTCAAAGTAAATGAGATGTACTGGTGGCATTTGGCGTCCCCTGGTAGCCAGTAGCACATGATTGGGACAGCAGGCATGGTGACTGGCTGTTCTGCTGTGTCTCCAGGATGGTGTGTGTGCATTTGATTGTGTTTGCTCAAGTACAGACACTGTCTTTGCAGTTCAGCTTGAGCTTCACGTGTGGACATTTTACTTCCACAACATCTTGGTGGTTGCGCCATCTTCTCACTCCAGTGCCATTTCCTCTGTGTCCCTTCTGTTTCCCAGTGCCTTGGTGGAACGCCTGAATACAGGAAAGTTAATTAAAATAGAAACAGAAAACCAGGCCAGGCAATAGCAGAGGGAGGAGAGATGCTAACCTAGCCGTGAAAGCAGGTCTGTGCAGCGATGGGGCATCAGCTTTGTCCTTGTGTTTCTGACAAGCTGGACAGAAAGGGAAACAGTGGTTCTCTAGTTTTCATCATTGAAAACAGGACAAGTTTTGGTTCATCATATTTCTTGCCACTAAGAGGTGATTAATTCCTTACTGTGGTTTGTTCTGGTCGCTGCTGGCCACCTACACCTGGGGCCTGCTGGAAATGCTCACTCCTAATGACAGATGTTGTTAGTGCCCCACCATGTGCAGAGTACCATATTAGTGGCTGGAAGAGGGGAAGGAGCTGGGCGCAGAGCCAGATTTCTGTGGGCACCAAGTTCCAGGCAGCCATTGGAGGGGAGCCTGGGTCTGAGTGCCTGGGGGGTCACTGGCTAGAAATGGGTGATGGGTCCTTCCATACTGGGGCGGCCCAAGCCCGGCAGAGCAGGGTGCAGGCACTGCTTGGTGTAGGGCAATGCGGGAGTTGGGTCTCCAGGGCAGCCAGCGGACGGAGCACGGGCCAGGTCAGCGTGTGAAGCACTCTCGTGCTGCCTGTGGGAGCCCGTCCATGGGCTGTGGAGGAGTGCTCACAGCCCATCAGCCCTCTTGGAAAACTAGCTCTGTACTGTGGGGAGGGAAGGCTGGAGATGGGAGAGAAGAGTCAGGAGCCACCGTCAGAGCCCAGGAAGGGGAGGAGGAAGAGGCTCTGAGCCCCTGGGGACAGGCTGTGGGTGGGCACTGAAAGAGGAGGGATTGCAGACCCCTGTCAGACTGGGCACCAATGACTGGTGACCAGCTGTCATGCAGAATGAGGAGGAAAAAGGTGATTTTGGGTTTCTAGGTGGTGTAACGTTGTTGACACTGGAGGTGAGAACACTTTAACATTTAATGGGCTCTTTTCCATTGCCTTTTGCCAGCTCTGAAATTCCATTGTGCAGCGAATCCTGTGCAAGGTTCAGGACAGGTCCTGCTCGCCTCATTTTGCTTTTGGGTCAGCAGAAGCAGAGACTTGCTTAGAGTCACACAGCTGGAAGTAGTGGAAGCTAGCTGCAGGCCCAGGGCCCGATGCCATGTGCCCTTGGTTGGCTGGCAGAGCAAGTTCTGGAATTCATGAAGTTGGCGAAGGAACTGACTGATTAAGTGCCCGCAAGCGCCACAGCAGGACATGGCTTCTCCTCTGTGCCAGCCACTTGTGTTCATACGACTGCTGCCCCTTGGGCATGCCAGAGCCTAGGTGGACTACAGATATTCCCAGGGTCTAGGGCTGCCAGATAGAACACAGGATGCCCACTTCCATGTGAATTTCAGATAAGCAACGAGCATATTTGAGTGTAAGTGTTCCAGATGTTCAGTGTTTACTCAAGGCTACATGCTCCTGGGCATTGTGTATTTTTCTGTTATCCTTCCAGTCGGGGAACCGAGATTCTAATCTGTAAAATCCACCTGGCTGTTTTTCTGCTGCCTTGTGGTGGCCCTGTCACCATGGCCCAAGGGGAGTGAGTACCCAGGGGAGGCGAGTGAGTGAGGGTGGTGGGGGGCAGCAGCGCCCAACATGTGCCTGGGAGGCTCCAGCAGCGAAGGACTGAGATGAGGAACTGAAGGCCGATGGTGCAGGTGGGGCCTCCGTGACTTCAGTAAGTGTGGTGAGAGTGGTGAGTGTGGTGGGTTTATGAGTCAGGACTTGAGAGCCGGAGGGGTGGTTACTGATTTTCCTGAGGGTGTTGGTAATAAATGGGAGGAGAAAAGAAGGGTGGAATAGCTTGCAAAAGTAAGCGAATGGTAGCCTTGCTCTTTGTTTGGGACTGAATAGTAAGAAAGACAACAGTTGTGAACCAGTTGGTCACTATCCAAAGTGTCATGACCCGCAGATGCCCTCTGGACCCCAGACGCGGTGGGCATTCGGGAGGAGCCACTTCCGATACGGCATGCATTCCTCTGCTATGGTACCCACCTAGGCTGTACGTCTATGCCATCATAGTTCAAATGAGGACAGTAAGCATTGACCTGTAAATGCTATTTTATATTGTTCTTTAAAAAGTCAACAAGGATTCATCATTGTACATAATTAGATGGGGAGGGAGGATTTTCCATGGACATCTATCTTGAAGAGTGGTGCTTGAATCCAGTTCTTATTTTCTCTTTGTGTATTCTGAATTTTATTTTTAAAATTAATGTAGAGCTAAATTGACTTCTTTATTGTCCAGTTCTGGGAATATTAATACACATATAGCTCTGTGCAAACAGCACCACCATCAGGATTCAGAACTACTGCACCTGGCGAAGGCTGCCCTGGGCCATCCCTTCATGGTCTCCCCAGCAACCACGATCTGTCCTTCATCACAGCCACTCCCTTTGGGAATTCCATATAAGTGTCCCATGCAGTTTGTATCCTTTTGAGACTAAATTTTCGCTCAACATATCACCTACGAGACTCAACTTTTTGTGAGTATGAGTAGTTGGTTATTTTTACTGCTGAGCAGTAGTCCATTCGTGGCCCCACTGCAGTTGGTTTGCCCACCCAAGGTCATCAGGGTGGTTCCCATTGTTTTGCGGTTGTGTATAGGTTTGCAGTAAATTTTCCTGTGCGGGTGTCTGTGGGAACTTAAATTTCATTTAATTTATGGGATTGCTGGGTCATGTGGTGTGTTTATAAGAAACTGCCCAACTGTTTTCCATAGTGGCTCAATGTACGAGGGTTTCAATTGCTTTGTGTCCTCAGCAGCACTTAGTTTTTTTCTTTCAGCCACTCTTACAGGTGTGCAGTGGTATGACATCGTGGTTTTAACCTGCATTTGCCACATGACCCATGATGTTGAGCATTTTTCATGTGTTTATTTGCAGCCCATTTATCTTCTTAGGTAAAATCTGTTCAGGTCTTTTCACTATTTTTAAGTCAGCTGATTTATTTTTCTTATGTTGTATTTTGAAGGTTTTTTTTTTTGTATATTGTGGTAACAACTCCTTGGTCATATATGTGATTTGCAGGCATTTTTCTCCCTGGCTGTAGCTTGTCATTTTGTTCCTTTGACAGTGTTTTAGAAGAGTAGAAAATTTAATTGTACGGAATCTTGGTAATTTTATTTATTTATTTATTTATTTTTATTAAGGTATCATTGATATACACTCTTAGGAAGGTTTCACATGAAAAACAATGTGGTGACTACATTCGCCCATAGTATCAAGTCCCCCTCATACCCCATTGCAGTCACTGTCCACCAGCATAGTAAGATGCCACAGTCACCACTCGTCTTCTCTGTGCTACACTGTCTTCCCCGTGCCCACCTGACACCGTGTGCACCAATCATAATGCCCCTCCATCGCCTCCTCCCTCCCCACCCGCCGCCCCCACCCTCCCCTTTGGGAACCGCTAGTCCCTTCTTGGAGACTGAGTCTGCTGCTGTTTGCTTCCGTCAATTTTGAGAAAGGCTGGTATTTTTTGCATTTCATGCTTTAGACATTTGGGTGCCAAGTCTATTCCCTAACCAAGGTCAAGATTTTCTCCTATATTTTTGCTTTTCCACTTAGCTCTGTGATTCATTTTGGGTCAATTCTGTGTAAGACATGAGGTTTCCATCAAAGTTCTTCTCCTTCTCCTCCGCTTGGTTGCCGTCTTTCTTTTTGGCCACAGGACACCTGTTCGTTCCAACATCACTGTTGAAAAGGCTGTAATTATCTATTTAAGTGCCTTTTCACCTTCAAAAATCAATTTGCCCTATTTATGTGGATCTTTTTCTTGATGCTCTATTTTGTTTAGTCGATTTATATCTGTTCCTTTATTAATATTGTAGTTTTATAGTTACTCTTAAAACATGGTAGTGTGATTCCTTCAGCTTTCTTCTTTTTCAAAACTATTTTGGCTCTTATTTCTTTTTCTATATAAATTTTGAAGTCAGTTTGTCTGTTTCTAATAAACATCATGCTGCAAGTTTGATTGTAATTTGTTAAATCTATAAATAAGTTTGAGTCTTCCAATCCATGAACATGGTATATCTGTTTGTCTTGGTATTCTTAAATTTCTTAAATTTCTGCAGTCAGTGTTTTGTAATTTTCAGCATATATATCCTATCCATGTTGGGTTGGCTAAATTTACATGAAATGTTTTACCTCTTTGGAGCCATAGTAAGTAGCAGTTCAAAATTTTAGTTTCTAGTTGTTTAGAAATATAATTGTATAGAAATATAATCTAGTTGTATAGAAATATAATCTATTTGTGTGTTGACCTTGTCTCCTGTGACCTTGCTAAACTGATTTATTAATTCTGAAGTTTTTGTTTTGTTGCAGAACTTTGGGATTGTCTGTGTATGCTTAGAAAATATGTATGGCTTTCTTCCTTTTCCCCAATTTTTATGCCTTTTATTTTTCTCTTATCGCACAGTGTACGCTTGTAGTTTGAGGTTGAGTGGGAGGAGGGAGGCTCTACACCCTTGCCTGGCTCTCAGTCCGAGGAGAAAGCATTAAGCCGCTCACCATTTAGTGTGATACTGGCTAGAGATCTTTTGTAGAGGAAGCTTCCTTCTAATCTTAGTTTGCTGAGCGTTATTGATGTTGAATTAGGTCAAATGCTTTGATTCCAACTGGTATTGTTCGTGTGGTTTTTCTTCTGTAGATGGTCAATATGGTGAGTTACACTGACTGATTTTCAAATATTGAACCAGCTTTGCATTCCTGAGATAAAACATACTTGGTGTGATGTATTATTATTCTTAATATGTGGTTGGATCCTATTTGCTAATATTCTTTGAGGATTTTTGGACTTCTGTGAGGGGTGTAGCTATATAGTTTTCTTTTTTGTGATGTGTTTGTTTAGTCGGTAATATTGAACTCACTCACAATTTTGGAAATGTTCCCTCCTCTTTTGGTTTATGGAAAAGGTAGAATTGGTATTTTTTTTTTTTTCTGAAATGTTTAGCAGAATTTTCAGTGGAACCATATGGGCCCGAAGAGTCCTTTTTCATAATATTCTACAAATTCAAGATTTTAAATGAGTATATGGGATTATCTGTTTTATTTTCAGTGAGTTTTGGAAGTTTGCAATTTTTGAGGAATTGGCCCATTTAATATAAATTGTTGAATTAATGTGCATGGGTTTGTACAGAGCATTCCCTTATTATTCTTCAAATGTCTGTAGTTTTGTGTAGTGATACCTTATTTTTAATTCATCATATTACTAACTGGTGTCTTCTGTCACTTTGTTAGAAGTTTATCAATTTTATTGATCTTTACAAAGAACCAACTTTTGTTCCCATTTTCTCTTACCTTTATTATTGCCTGCCTTCTATATGATTTATGTTTTTTCTTCTTTTTAAAATTTGGTTAAGTGGAACTTAGATTATTGACTTGAGACATTTCTAATATGACCATTTGATTCTATATATTTCTTTCTACATACCTCTTTATTATCATTCCATCAGTTTGGATTTTTTTCATTTATGTACAAGTTCTTGAGATTTCTTTTTATTCCATGGAATATTCAGAAATATATTATTTAATTTCTAAGTACTTATACATTTATGGTTCTCTGTTACTGATTTCTTGTCTAATTCCAGTATGGTTAGAGAATGTACCTTGTATGTCTTCAATTCTTTTTGTATTTGGCAAGATTCGTCTTATGACCCATGAGATGGTCTATCTTGGTGAATAGAAAGCAATGTGCTTTCTGCTACAGTTGGGTAGGGTTGTAAAAATGTCAGATTTGGTTGGTTGATAATGTTGTTCAGTTCTTCTATAGCCTTTTTGATTCTGTATTAGTTATATTGATTACCAAGACAGGAGTGTTGTCTCAAAATTTAATTGTGAATTTGTCTATTTCTCTGATAAGTTTTGTCAGTTTTTATTTCGATGCTTTATTGTTTGGTGCACAGAAATTTTGGATTGTATGTCTTGGTGAATTGACTTTTTTATTATTATATAATGCCCCTTTTTATGCCTGGTAATTTTCTTAGATTTGTCTGACATTTCCCTTTGTCTGATACTGATACAGCCATTCCAACTTTCTTTTTATTAACATTTGCATACTCTATTTTTCTCATGTTACTTTTAATTATCTGTTTCATTATATTTAAAATGAGTCTCTTGAAGCATGTATAAATCTTCCTCAACTTATGATGGAGTTATGCTGTAACCTTATGATGGTTACATTAAACTCACTTAAGTCAAAAATATTAGCTGAAAATGCACTTAATACACCTAACCTACCAAACATGATAGCCTAGCCTATCTTTTTAAAAAATTTTATTAAGGTATTATTGATATACACTCTTATGAAGGTTTCACATGAAAAAACAATGTGGTTACCACATTCACCCATATTATCAAGTATCCCCATACCCCATTGCAGTCACTTTCCATCAGTGTAGTAAGATGCCGCAGATTCACTATTTGCCTTCTCTCTGCTACACAGTCTTACCCGTTACCCCCCAGACCATGTGTACTAAACAATACCCCTCAATCCCCTTCTGCCACCCTCCCCACCCGCCCTCCCACGCCTCTCCCCTTTGGTAACCCCTAGTCCCTTCTTGGAGTCTGTGAGTCTTCTTCTATTTTGTTCCTTCAGTTTTGCTTCATTGTTATACTCCACAAATGAGGGAAATCATTTTAGCCTAGCCTATCTTAAATGTGCTCAAAACACTATATTAGCCAACATTTGGTCAAAACCATCTAACACAAAGCCTATTTATAATAAATTGTTGAATATCTTATGCAATTGAATACTGTACTGAAAGTGGAAACTCTTTGGTTGTATGGGTATAGAATGTTTGTAAGTATACTGATTGTTCACCCTTGTGGTTGTGTGGCTGGCTGGGATGTGTGGCTTACTGCTGTTGCACAGACACATGAGAGAGGATCATACTGCATATTGCTAGCCCAGGAAAATATCAAAATTCAAAAGTGGAAGTAGTTTCTATTGAATGCTTATCACTTTCACATCATCATAAAGTGAAAAAATCATAATTTGAACCATTGTAATTTGGGGACTGTATTTTTTTTTCTTTTTTTTTTTTCCTCAAACTTGTTTACTTAATTGAGAGATTATTAATGTGAAACCAAAAGTCAGGGAAATCGCAGTTAAATCAATATAAGAAGCTGCATAGGGAATCTCCACTGCAGGACACATTAGCATTTTATAACATTTCAGACTTCGTACAGGCAAAACAAAAGCAAAACCTTTCATTTTATTTATCTATTTACAAGATATTTATTTTTTCCTCGGGAAAGAGATTATTTCCTCCCTGCCATGTCTAGTACCATTGTGTATTCCCCATGCACCAGCTCCAGGGCCAAGATCTTACCCACCCTCAGCTGCAGTGTTTCATTCTGATCCGCTTCTGATTCTCTGGGATTTTGGTTGAGGAATTTAAGGTTGGAAAGTCTCAGCAAAGATTAAGACCTTGGCTCTTGGGAACTAATTTTCTTTCTTTCCTTCCTTCTTCCTTCCTCCCTCCCTCCCTCCTCCTTCCCTCCCTTCCTCTCTCCTCCCCCTCTTCTTTCTTTCTTCCTTCCTTTCTTCCTTTCTCTCTTTCTTTCTCTCTCTTTCTGTCTCTCTCTTTCTCTCCACTCTTCCCTTCTCTTTTTTCTTTCTTTCTCTCTTTTTCTTTCTCTCCTCTCTTTCTTTCTTTCTCTCTCTCTCCTTCTCTCTTTTTCTTTCTCTTTCTCTCTCTCTCTCTCTTCCTCTTTCTTATTCAAAACACAATTATAATTTAAAGGCTAAAACTTATGTATTATCCTAATACATTCTTTTTTTTTTTTTACAATTTATTTTATTTTAGTATCATTAACCTACAATTACATGAGCAATATTGTGATGATTAAACTATCCCCTTCATCAGGTCCCCCCCACCAACCCTATTACAGTCACTGTCCATCAGTGTAGTGAGATGAGAATCACTACTTGTCTTCTCTGAGCTGTACAGTCCCCCCCTGTGCCCCCCCACCCTATGCCTGCCAATCGTAATGCTTGGGGACTGTATTTAAATAACGTTTTAGTTGAAATATTTAGACCATTTATGTTAAATCATTATATATCAAAACATTATATTATGTTAAACCATTTACATGAATGAAGAATATTGACCTGTAGGTTTTATTGATATTTTTGGAGTTGTCAACCCTTTATTTTTTCTTTATTGCCTGTTTGGCATTTCTCTCTTTCCCCTTTCCTGTCTTATTTTGTGGTATTTGAAATTTTTTAGAATTCCACTTTAATTTTTCTATTGTGTATTTTTAGCATATTCTTTCTTTGTATGGTTTTTTTAGGGATTAAAATCTGCAAACTTTTTACAGTATCCTTAGAATTAGTACTTTATCATTTCATGTAGAATATAACTTATTCTAATATAGGTACCATCCATGGTTATGTGTTACATCTGTATTATAAAGAACTCAAAAAGAATAGTCTGTTATGTTTGCCTAGATGTTTACCATTTTCTTGCTCCTCATGTTGCAAGTTGCCTCCTCATATAATTTCTATTCTGTCTGAATAACTTCAGCAAAATTTTTAGACCCTTTTTTTTTTGTTTGCATTCATTTGACAATGTCTTTATTACACCTTCATGCAAGAAGGGTACATTCATTGGATATGGAAACGTGGTTTTATGGTTTTTCCCAGTACTTCAAAACTATTTTTCTATTTTCTAGCTATTATAGTTTCTATAGTCATTCAAATCATTCCCATATAAGAAATGTGGATTTCACTAGTTGCTGTCAAGACTTCTGCCTTGTCCTTGTCCTTGTCCTGCAGTTTATTACATCTTGAATGTGAATTTCTTTATATTTGTCCTGTGTATATTTTGTTCAGCTTCCTGAATTTGTAGATTTATGTCTTTAATCAAATTTGGGGAATTTTCTGCCATTATTTCTTGAAATATCTTTTTCTGCAACACATTCTTTCTCTTCTCCTTTTAGGACTCTGTTGACATGCATGTCAGGCCTTTTGATGGTGTCCCAGGGGTTCCTGAACCTGTGCTCATTTTTTGCCAGCTATTTCTCTTTATGTTATTCACATTGGTAAATTTCTGTTGACATGTATACAAAATCAGTGAGTCAGCTATTGAGCCTGTACAGTAAGTGTTTTCAGTTACTGTATTTTAAATCTAAAATTTCTTTATGTTCTTTATATCTATTTCATTGCTGAAATTTCCTGAATTCCCATTCATTTGAAGTGTGCTTGCTCTTCCTGGAGTTTTCTTTTCTTTTTTTTTTTTTTTTTTTGTTGCTCTTATTAATATATAATTACATGAGTAATATTATGGTTACTAGACTCCACCTATTATCAAGTCCCCACCACATGCCCCATTGCAGTCACTGTCCATCAGCATAGTAGGATGTTATAGAATCACTACTTGTCTTCTCTGTGTTATACTGCCTTCCCCGTATCCCCCACCCCACCCCCATCCACACTACATTATGGGTGCTAATTGTAATACCCCTTTTACCCTCTTATCCCTCCCTTCCCACCCATCTCCCCAGTCCCTTTCCCTTTGGTAACTGTTAGTCCATTCTTGGGTTCTCTGAGTCTGCTGCTGTTTTGTTCCTTCAGTCTTTTTCTTTGTTCTTATACTACACAGATGAGTGAAATCATTTGATACTTGTCTTTCTCCACCTGGCTTATTTCACTGAGCATAATACCCTCTAGCTCCATCCGTGTTGTTGCAAATGGTAGGATTTGTTTTCTTCTTATGGCTGAATAATATTCCATTGTGTATATATACCACATCTTCTTTATCCATTCATCTACTGATGGACACTTAGGTTGCTTCCATTTCTTGGCTATTGTAAATAGTGCTGCAATAAACATAGGGGTGCATATGTCTTTTTCAAACTGGGCTGCTGCATTCTTAGGGTAAATTCCTAGGAGTGGGATTCCTGGGTCAAACGGTTTTTCTATTTTGAGTTTTTTGAGGAACCTCCATACTGCTTTCCACAATGGTTGTATTAATTTACATTCCCACCAGCAGTGTAGGAGGGTTCCCCTTTCTCCACATCCTTGCCAACATTTGTTGTTGCTTGTCTTTTGGATGTTGACCATCATAACTGGTTTGAGGTGATAATCTCATTGTGGTTTTAATTTGCGTTTATCTGATGACTAGTGATGTGGAGCATCTTTTCATGTGCCTGTTGGCCATCTGAATTTCTTCTTTGAAGAAGTGTCTGTTCAACTCCTCTGCCATTTTTTAATTGGCTTATTTGCTTTTTGGTTGTTGAGGTGCATGAGCTCTTTATATAATTTGGTTGTCAACCCCTTATTGGATATGTCATTTATGAATATATTCTCCCATACTGTAGGATCTCTTTTTGTTCTACTGATGTTATCCTTTGCTGTACAGAAGCTTTTCAACTTGATATAGTCCTACTTGTTCATTTTTGCTTTTGTTTCCCTTGCCTGGGGGGATATGTTCATGAAGAAGTCGCTCATGTTTATGTCCAAGAGATTTTTGCCTACCCTTTTTTCTAAGAGTTTTATGGTTTCATGACTTACATTCAGGTCTTTGTTCCACCTTGAGTTTACCTTTGTGTATGGGGCTTGACTGTAGTCCAGTTTCATTCTCTTACATGTAGCTGTCCAGTTTTTCCAACACCAGCTGCTGAAGAGGCTGTCATCTTCCCATTGTATATCCAAGGCTCCTTTATCAAATATTAGTTGACTGTATATGTTTGGGTTAATGTTTGGATTTTCTATTCTTTTCCACTGGTCTGTGGGTCTGTTTTTGTGCTAGTACCAAATTGTCTTGATTACTGTGGCTTTGTAGTAGAGCTTGAAGTCAGGGAGCGTAATTCCCCCTGTTTGATTCCTCCTTCTCAGGATTGCTTTGGCTATTCGGGGTCTTTTCTGGTTCCATCTGAATTTTAGAATTATTTGTTCCAGTTCATTGAAGAAAGCTGTTGGTAGTTTGATAGGGATTGCATTGAATCTGTAGATTGCTTTAGGTAGTATAGCCATTTTGACAATATTTATTCTTCCTAGCCAAGAGCATGGGATGCATTTCCATTTGTTAGTGTCCTCTTTAATTTCTCTTAGGAGTGTCTTGTATTTTTCATAGTACAGGTCTTTCACTTCCTTGAATAGGTTTATTCCTAGGTATTTTATTCTTTTTGATGCGATTGTGAATGGAATTGTTTTCCTGATTTCTCTTTCTGTTAGTTCATCGTTAGTGTATAGGAAAGCAACAGATTGCTGTGTGTTAATTTTGTATCCTGCAACTTTGCTGAATTCAGATATTAGTTCCAGTAGTTTTGGAGTGGAGTCTTTAGGGTTTTTTATGTACAGTATCATGTTATCTGCAAGTAGTGACAATTTGACTTCTTCTTTACCAATCTGGATGTCTTGTATGTCTTTGTTTTGTCTGATTGCCATGGCTAGGACCTCCAGAACTATGTTGAATAAAAGTGGGGGGAGTGGGCATCCTTGTCTTGTTCCCGATCTTAAAAGCAAAGCTTTCAGCTTCTCACAGTTAAGTATAATGTTGGCTGTGGGTTTGTCATATATGGGCTTTATTACGTTGAGGTACTTGCTGTCTATACCCATTTTTTGAGAGTTTTTATCATGACTGAATGTTGAATTTTGTTGAATCCTTTTTCAGTATCTATAGAGATGATCATGTGGTTTTTGTTCTTCTTTTTGTTGATGTAGTGGATGATGTTGATGGATTTTCGAGTATTGTACCATTCTTGCATCCCTGGGATGAATTCCACTTGATCATGATGAATGATCTTTTTGATGTATTTTTGAATTCAGTTTGCTAATATTTTGTTGATTATTTTTGCATCTATGTTCATCAGGGATATTGATCTTTTATTTTCCTTTTTTGTGGTGTCTTTGCCTGATTTTAGTATTAGAGTGATGTTGGCCTTGTAGAGTTAGGTTGGGATTATTCCCTCCTTTTCTACTTTTTGGAAAACTTTAATGAGGATGGGTACTAGGTCGTTACTAAATGTTTGATAAAATTCAGCAGTGAAACCATCTGGTAAAGGGATTTTGTTCTTAGGTAGATTTTGATTACCAATTCAATTTCTTTGCAGGTAATTGGTCTGTTCAGATATTCTGTTCTTCCTGGGTCAGCCTTGGAAGGTTATATTTTTCTAGGAAGTTGTCCATTTCTTCTAGGTTATCCAGTTTATTACCATGTAATTTTTCATAGTATTCTCTCATAATTCTTTGTATTTCTGTGGTGTCCATATCATTTCTGATTCTGTTCATGTGTGTAGACTCTCTTTTTTTCTTGATAAGTCTGGCTAGAGGTTTATCTATTTTGTTTATTTTCTCAAAGAACCAGCTCCTGCTTTCATTAATTTTTTCTATTGTTTTATTCTTCTCAATTTTATTTATTTATGCTTTAATCTTTATTATGTCCCTCCTTCTACAGACTTTGGGCCTTATTTGTTCTTCCTTTTCTAGTTTCATTAATTGTGAGTTTAGACTGTTCATTTGGAATTGTTTTTCTTTCCTGAGGTAAGCCTGTGTTGCAGTATATTTTCCTCTTAGCCCAGCCTTTGCTGCATCCCAGAGATTTTGCGCTATTGAATTATTGTCATCATATTTCTCCATATATTGCTTGATCTCTGTTTTTATTTGGTCATTGATCCATTGGTTATTTAGGAGCATGTTTTTAAGCCTCCATGTGTTTGTGGGCTTTTTCATTTTCTTTTGTAAGTTTTTTTCTAGTTTCATACCTTTGTGATCTGAGAAGCTGGTTGGTACAATTTCAGTCTTTTTGAATTTATTGAGGTTCTTTTTGTGGCCTAGTATATGATCTATTCTTGAAAATGTTCTATGTGCACTTGAGAAGAATGTGTATCCTGTTGCTTTTGTATGGAGTGTTCTGTAGCTGTCCATTAGGTCCATCTCTTCTAATATGTTGTTCAGTGCCTCTGTCTATTTATTTTCTGTCTGGTTGATCTGTCCTTCAGAGTGAGTGGTGTGTCGAAGTCTCCTAAAATGAATGCATTGCATTCTATTTCCCCCTTTAATTATGTTAGTATTTGTTTCACATATATAGATGATCCTGTGTTGGGTGCATAGATATTTGTAGCAGTTATACCCTCTTGTTGGACTGACCCTTTTATCATTATGTAATGTCCTTCTTTGTCTCTTGTGACTTTCTTTGTTTTGAAGTCTATTTTGCCTGATACAAGTACTGCATGTCCTGCTTTTTTCTATTAGTTGCATGAAATATCATTTTCCATCCCTTTACTCTCAGTCTGTGTATGTCTTTGGGTTTGAAGTGAGTCTCTTGTAGACAGCATATAGATGGGTCTTATTTTTTTATCCATTCAGTAACTGTGTCTTTTGATTGGTGCATTCAGCCCATTTACATTTAGGGTGATTATCAATAGATATGTACTTATTCCCATTGCAGGCTTTAGATTCGTGGTTACTAAAGGGTCAAGGGCAATTCCCTTACTATCTAACAGTCTCATTTAACTTTCTTCATATACTATTGCAAACAGAACCTAAAGTTTCTTTTTTTTTTCTTCCTTTTTCTTCCTCCTCCATTCTTTGTATGTTATGAATCATATTCTGTACTCTTGTCTTCCCTTGGGTGACATGTTTTTACCCTTAGGAATACTTCCATCTATAGGAGTCCCTCCAAAATGCACTGTAGAGGTGGTTTGTGGGAGGTAAAGTCTCTCAGCTTTTGCTTATCTGAAAATTGTTTAATCCCTCCTTCAAATTTAGGTGATAACCTTGCCAGGTAAAGTATTCTTGGCTCAAGGGCCTTCTGCTTTATTGCATTAAATATATCATACCCCTCCCTTCTGGCCTGTAAAGTTTCTTTTGAGAAGTCTGATGATAGCCTGATGGGTTTTCCTTTGTATGTGATCTTTTTTCTCTCTCTAGCTGCTTTTAAAAGTCTGTCTTTATCCTTGATCTTTGCCATTTTAATTAGTATATGTCTTCATGTTGTCTTTCTTGGGTCTCTTGTGTTGGGAGATCTGTGCACCTCGATTGCTTTAGAGACTATCTCCTTCCCCAGATTGGGGAAGTTTTCAGCTATTATCTCCTCAATGACACTTTCTGTACCCTTTCTCTCTCTTCTTTTTCTGGTACCCTATAATGCGAATATTGTTGTGTTTGGATTGGTCACACAGTTCTCTCAGTATTCTTTCATTCTTAGAGATCCTTTTTTCTTTCTGTGACTCAGCTTCTTTGTACTCGTGTTCTCTAATTTCTATTCAATTTACCGTCTCTTCTAGTACATCTAATCTGCTTTTAAATCCCTCTTTTGTATGTCTCATTTCAGATATGGAATTTCTTAATGATTGAATCTCCAACTTAAATTCGTTCCATAATTTTGGAATATTTTTCTGTATTTCCCTAAGCATGTTTATAATTTTTTTTTGAACTCTCTTTCAGGAAGATTGGTGAGTTCAGTTTCATTTGGCCCTCTTTCTGAGGTTTGTGAGATTTTGGTCTGAACCATGTTCTTTTGTCATTTCATATTTCTATGTGGTGCCCACTAGTGCACAGAAACTCCAGTCTCTTGGAGGTGGTCAGCCCCAGAGTGAGGTTAGGGTTTGTAGGGGGGCGGAGCTGGTATCTGGGGGGAAGAAGGTTCTGTTTCTTGATTCCCATCTGTGTTGCCTGTCTCCAGTGTCAGAGCCAGTGGGCCAAGCATATATGTGTAAACCTCTGTGCTTTGCGTCTCTAACTGTTATAGGTGGGGCCTCCCTCTGGCTGGCCTGATGCCTGCGTAGTGACTGCGGGTTTGCGAGCAGGTGTCTGCAGGCCAGTAGGAAGGCTCGGCAGTTGTGTTTCACAGTGGGGGTCTCAGAGCTGGGTAGGCAGCCAGGGAGATGGAGTACCTGGAGCTCCCCAAAGTTCCCAACCAGCCAGACAGAGTGCACCCAGACAACCTTGTCCAGCTCTACCTTCTCCTGCACAGCAAGGTCCGTGCAAACCCTGCCCCTTCAGCAGCCCTCTCGCTGCTAGGAAGCCTCTCCCACCACCTACCTTTCCTCCAACACAGAGTGGCCTGGTGTGGTCCCCTCCTCCACAAATGGCCGGAATGTCAATTTCTCAAGCACTCTGCCTGTCCAAGCTCCCCAACGTCCAGAGCCCCACACACTATAGGATTCTGCTCACAAAGCAGATCTCCAGGGCTAGGTGGTCAGCAGTCCCAGGCTTGCTCCCCCTCCCCCGCTCTGTTTCTCTTTCTCCCACCAGTCAGCTGGGGTGGGGAAGGGCTTGGGTCCTGCCAGATTAAGGCTTTCCTACATTACCCTGTTTTGTGAGGTCTGCTGTGTTCATGAGGTCTGTTTGCAGTCTGGTTCAGCCTTCTTTCTTGTTGCTGTTTTAAGGTTAGTTGTATTAATTAACTATATTTTTGTACTGTTTGTGGTTTTGCGATGAGCTCTCTGTCTCACCTCTCACGTCGCTATCTTGAATTCTCCATATGATCTTCTTGGAGTTTTTATGATAGTTCCTTTAAAGTTTTTATCAGACAATTCCAATATATACATCATCTTGCTGTGGCATCTGTTCATTGTCTTTTTCCCATGTGAATTGAGATTTCATATGATGAGTAGATTTCGATTGCTTCCTAGACATTTTGAATGTTATGATGTTCTGAGTTTTGTTTAAATCTTATGAGAGTGTTGATATTTTTGTCTTACCAGCTAACTGATTCTACTGCATTCATGCTTAAATTTATGCCAAGCTTCTTTCTGTGGTTATCATTTCGATGTTAGTTCTATGTTTACGGAACCTTTGTAGTGCATTCAGATTTTTCCCAGTTTGTGCTGCCATTGGTCGGTCTGGGGCCTGGGTGGTGGTGTGTCTCGTATCCTGTGGAATGCTGCTAAGGCTCAGATCCATGGATGTGCAGTTTAGAGATGCCACCAGGGATCCATAAATGACTCTGTGGAGTTCCGTGAGCAACCCTGTTCAAAATCTCTTCAGCACTGTCTTCTTCTCTAGGCTTCCCCTTTTGGTCCTCCAGCCAGAAAACTGGGGTTGTATTTATGCAGCTTTGAGGAGCATTTCTGTGATTGCCCACTTCTGGGGCAAAACAGCAGCAGAACGGAGAGCACAAAATGCAGCGCGGTCACTCCATCCTCTTGAACCACAGCTGCTCTGATGGTAAAGGAGAGACTTTCACCCTCAGGGTTCCAGGCTCCCTTGGGTCCCTGGTGCCTCCATTGTTGTGTGCTGGCACCACAGGACTGCTTGGGGACTGGGTTCATGAGAACAGACATGAGCGTACAGGAGAATTCCTCCATTCTCTCCAAGCAGGAGGGGTCCTTTCCTTCCCTTGGAGCTGGCATTAGAGGCTTTTTCCTAAAGTGCACCCTATACCCATGCGGGGTTCAGGATGTTTTGAGTCCAGGACTGGAAAAAAAAGAAAAGGTAGCTGTAAGAGCAGTTTGGTGGGTGGTATTAATTCTGATCTTCATCCCAGTTCTCGTCTTACAGTTTGCTTCTCAGAGTCCTTAACTAGCTGCTCCGTGCATTCTGGCCAGATTTTATAGCTGCCTTGAGTGAGAGAGACTGGGAATAATTATGTTTATTCCATTGGGATCACTTCCCTTTTTCTGTTAGAATGCATGTGCCTGACACATCCAGACAATGGGATATTCTTCAGAACTAAAAGAAAATGAACTATTGTGTGGGTGTATTTTCCTGCATATATGTATGACAGTAACCATATTATACACAGCAGTAATAATAGTGTAACTCCATTCAGGTTCTTGGACCCGATTTCAGTGTGTGTAAGCATGCAGGAAGGGATCTTCCCACACATAAACCAAGCAATTCTTGAACACCAGCAGGGTGTTGGAGAACTCAACTCGAATCTGATGCTATCTGCCCGGAGACAGTACCAGAGTCCCCAGGTTAAGGGCTCCATCCTACAAGACTGTCCTTTATCCCCAACTCCAGACGCCAATCACAAGCCCCAGGTGGCTAGTTACCTGTGCTTCTGACCTACTGACTACAGTTTGGAGGTTCCTGCAGACTCCCACTTAGGTTTGATTAATTTGCTAGAGTGGTTCATGGAACTCAGAAAGTTTACCAGTTTAATAAAGGACACAGTAAAGGATAAAAGTTAACAGCCAGATAAAGAGAGACATAGGGCAAGGTCCCAAATAAAGGAGCCTCTAGGGCCTGCCTGGTGGCACATGGAGGCTTTCTGGTTCCCCTGACTCTCTCCAACTGGTTCCCAAAGCTCTCCCCAGCTAAGAAGCAGGATCCAACAGAGCAGAGAGAGATGCTCTTCTCAGGGGTTTTGTAAGGGCTTCATTGCACAGTTATGATTGACTCAATTACTGGCCATTAGCTAATTCAACCTCCAGCCCTGCCCTTGGGTGGGGGTCCAAAAGTCTCTCATTAACATAACTAGACTCCCATTTCACCTTTAAGACTCTCCAGTGTTTTCAGGAACTGTGGATGAAGACCAAATATCCCTGGGAAATATGTATTGCTTATGACTCATTGTGGATAAAGTGAAGGTTCCTGTGGCCAAGATTCTCACCTGGCCCTGGTTGGCTAGCTCACTACACACATGTGGGCAATACGTTGCTATTGACTCTATATGAAGAGCTCCACCCAGTGCTCTGGGTGACACAGTGGCACAGCTGCAAGACTGCAGGAGAGCAGAGATGAGACTGGAGTGGTGGCAGCGCTGAGGACAGAGACTGAGATGGCTGTGTGGGTAGAGAGGTGCAGAGGCGGAGACTGGCTTGCGGGCATGCAGACTCGCTCTGAGTGGACGGGATTCTAGTGATTGACCTGCCACCGTGGAAATAAAGTTGGGTATAAACCTTTCACCCCAAGAATGTTCTACTGTCATTTCTTTGGTCACATTGATTCCATAGTGAACTTGCCCGGGGCTGAAACCCATTGGCAAGACAAGGGCTCATCAGTTGTAACAAATGCTCACTGTGTGGTGGGGTGCTGATGATGGGGGAGGAGGTGTATGGGAACTCCCAGGACCTTCTGCTGAATTTTGCTGGGAAACTCCGAGTGCTCTAAAAAGAATAATAAAGTCTATTAAAATTATGCATGTGCCAGAGGATCTCATATTAAGTAATTGTAAAGCCTGGGAAATATAGTTGAACATTTCAACCAGTTAATTTTAAAACAGAGGAAATAAACTTACCAAAGAAAGTATGATGCCCTTTTGGAACTACATTCAGTAAATACCATACATTTCATGTCCTTTTCTGTAGTTAGGGCCTGACTGTTAATTAGTTATTTCCATGCACTTTCTGGGCTGACTCCCTTACTAGTACTATCTAGGTTTTAGTAGATAACTTTAAAGACATTAAAATGTCATGAGGTTAATTTAGAATTAAACTGTGTACAATGCTTTTCACATAAATTTGTCATGTGGCCTGTCAGTAAGTCATTGGCTTTTTGAAGAGCTGAGCCCACGGATCATTAGCCTCTAGGTGCTGGGTTGGTGCGCAGGGTGGAGCCTGCTGGTAATCTGAGAATGAGGGCAGCTGTACCAGCCCTCCCAGGGCCCCAAGTGGTCTGGAGCGGAGTGCTCCCCGCAGGCCGCGCGCTGTGTGGGCCCCAGCTGCTTAGAAGAAAGCGTGTGGAGTAAACACTCAGCCTGTGCAGCAGCTCGGCGATTTCTGTAATTACCAATTATCTCCAGATCGAAACCCTGTAGAAAACAGACAGGACTTGTTAAGGGATTTTCCCCCCCCGGTTCTGCAGATCATAGCTGTTGTTCATTTTATTTTTTCTCTTAGTGTTTTGCTTCTGGATGAAGAGCACATGGAAGAGGCTGGTTGTAACTCACTGGCTTTGATGTCTGGAATCACGGACGTATCTAAATATAGTGCTGTTGTCTCCTGGTGTGGCGGGAAGGGGGGACGGCAGTGGCCATAAATGGGAGTGCCCCTGGCTCTGCTCTCTCTCTGTGCGTGCTCGCACCGGGCTGCTTCTCAGTTTCTCAATTCAGTTAATCTCCGGATCAGATTTACCCTGCTCAGAGGGCATGTGTGTGGGAGTTTCTGTGAATGTGCAGCTTCTAAATTTATTTATCATTTGATATGGGTATATAAGTTGGTGTTTGTGGCGCTGGCACTCAAGGTCAGCCACTGTGTTTAGTAGAAGTATGATTGGCCTTTACGAGTCCCCAGAGACCACGCTTCTTTCCTGATGCCTCTCATGTAGGCCGATCAGTAAATAGCGTGAGACTGCTCTGCTCTGCCTGTTAACAGAGGCACCTCTCACTCCCTAAGGTCCTCAGAGGCGGCTTAGGAAGATGGCTGTGAGCTCACAAGTGTTCTGAGAGCCTGGTTCCGGGAAGATGATCTGTCTACTCACCTGCGGTCGTTTAATTGCTTCTTCCTCTGCTGTGTGCGGGGTGCATTCACAGGCTGCAGCCCTACTGCGTTCTGGCAGCAGCCCTGTGAAGCGGGACTTGTTGTTTCCGTGTGACGGCGGAGAAAGAATACGCCATCCTGTGTCCATCCACCATCCATCTGTCCGTCCGTGCCTGTTACTAGTTGGTTCCATACACACAGGTCACTAAGGTGAATTATTCAGGACCACAGACTCTTTCATTTTCTTTCAATGATGGATGACTGACTCATGGGGAAAAAGGCAAAGTAAAAAAAAAAAAAAAAAAATTATCCAGAGGAAAAAAATGAAAAAGAGGCTTTTCACTCATTAGATTTCTAAAATTAAAAAATGTGACCATAATGTTTACTTGGAGAAAGTAACACTATTTTAAGTAAAATTTCTTAAATTCTTTATCTTACACATCCCGAGTATAAAGAATCCCCTTGTACACTTATTCCGATTCCCTAGTTAATAGTGTTTGCATTTGCTGTGTCATCTTCTCTCCCCCTTCCTTATACTCATGTGTGGATGGTACACACGCACACTGTCACAGGCACACACTCACACTCATGCACTCTGACACACACGCCCTCTCCAAGCAGCGCACATTAATTCCCGAGCTCACCCTTGCCTCCCAGCCCAGCATGGCCGCCTTGCCTCAGCCGTAAGTATTTGTAGCTTGTTCTCTGACCCCGAGAACCTGATCCCGTCTCGGTATTTCTACCCTGCTGTGTAACTAGCCCCTTTGCCACGCCTGCTGCCTCCTCCGACATCTAAATTAGTGTTCTTTCAAGAAAGGAAAAACGAGGGAAGGAATACCTTTTGAAGAGGTGTTTTTTTCCCACTGAAGCAATGAAAGTCATACCTATCAATGAAGGTTCAAGAGATTTTAGAAATGTACTTTGGGACTTTCGAGTTTTAATAGGTAGAAGAATTTACATTGAAATATGCATTTCATTTCTATAATTTTTAAGCATGACAGTTTTATTGAGATATAGTTAAGGTATTATAAAGTTCATCCACTTATTTCTGTGAATTTTAGCAAACAAGCAGCCTCTGAATAGTTCAGACTGGGAGCATGTTCGCATGAGCTCAGTGACTGCTCGCATCCCTCACCAGCATCCTGATGGGGGAAAGGGCAGCGATCTCTCGTGGGGGTTTCGCTGGTGACAGGATCCAGGGAAGTCAGTGCTGAGGGTTGCTGGCGGGGGCACCGTGCCACTGTGTGCTGATGGGGCTCCTGACGGGGTGGTGGGACCTCCACTGCTGACCTCAGGGGCAGCCACGGCCTTCTTCTGTGGGCGAGAGCCACGTGCAGTTCTGGGCCACAAGCCTTGCAAGCGCAGACCTGGCAGTTTCTGAGTCAGCCAAGGACGTTTGCTTGGATTCCGGAGCATCGTTGTTTGTCACGGCAGCCAGGGTCCCACCCTGCTTGGCCTGTGGGCCAGCCTGTGGCTGCTGCCCTGGCAAAGGTCCATGGCAGGGCCTCACTGGAGGCACCGCCTGCCTCAGGCCCTCCCCACTGTGGCGCCATCAGCGCTTCTGGATGGATGTCTGTGACTTCAGAGCCGCAGCAGCCCACACAGAGCTCTTGTCCGCCAGCCTCACTCTTAACTTCTGAGACCTGGTGACACATCTCCCTTCTGTGCTGAAAACCAGTCACTCTAGGGCTGGGACCCTGCCCCTTCCCTCCAGCTCCACGAAGGCCCCTCCTCAGGAAGAGGGCCTGAGAGGCAAAGGCCAGTCCCCCACCTGTGGCCAGTGCATGAGTCACCGCACATGGGGCCTCCCACCTGTGACACCTGTGACACCTGTCCCAGAGTGTGCCCACCACTTTTGCCTGGGAAGAGCACAGCAGGACAACTGGAGTGGCTGCCTGTTCTCCCAGGGACTGTAGCGTCTGTGTCACAGCTGCTTTGAACAGCCCCACGTCCATCACAGGCTGGAAAGGTACTGCTGAGGGTGGTGGCCATCGTCCAGGTCTGTGGGTTCTGATGAAGGCACATCCCTTAGAGTGGCTACTTTACTGTAGCCCTGTGGGGCCATCCTGTCCGGGCAGCCCAGTGCACATCATCATTAGGGAACCGAGCACCTGATTGGATATCAGTCGTCTCAGTGGCATTTCCACCAGTGTTTCTTGTGTTAGCTTTTATTTGTAGAAACCAAAGGGCATTTCCTAGGAAAAAGAACAGAGCTCATGGCTGTGTGAGAGTAAGTAAGGTGATGATGAGGGCTTTATTAAAGCAGAGAAGCCCACAGAGCTGAGCCAGGCAGATTAGAGGAAACAGGAAATAGAATTGGAGGCGGCGTGGGGCTAGAAAATGTAGCCAGGCTTCAAAAACATAAGAAATGGAGACAGTTGCTTTCTTTTTTTTTTTACAATTTATTTTATTTTAGTAT
>JAQQAC010012171.1:12980090-13012214 GCA_029783875.1 Phataginus tricuspis | reverse complement strand
ATGAAGAGCTACACTGATCGCGTAAGATGGTAAAGGTGGAGGAGCATCCAGCTCCTCATGTCCTACAAATGTGCTCAGATCTATCCTGCTGGCCAGGAGTCAGCACAGTTTTATATAAAGGGCCAGATAGAAATATTTTGACCTTTACAGGCCACGTGTCCCTTTTGGGACCACCCAATTCTGTGGTCGCAAGGCACAGGCAACCTTAGATGATTTGTAAATAAATGGGTGCAAATAAAGCTATATTTATGGATACTGAAATTTAAATTTCATGTAATTTCCTGTGAAATAGTCTTCTTCTTTTGATTACCCCCCTAGCCATTTAAAATTGTAAAAACCATTATTAGCTTGCTAGCCATTCAAAAACACATTGGACAGAAACGCTTCTGGAAATATGGCGGCATGAGCAGGGCGACGGAAATCTCCTCCCAAAACCAGATATATTTATGAAAATACAACAAATACAACTATTCCTAAAAGAGAGACCAGAAGATACGGGACAACAGCCAGGCTACAGCTACATCTGCGAGAACTCAGTGCCTCATGAAGCCACGACCCGGCGGGACCCGAGCACTCCCCCACCCCAGTGCACCGGCGGGAGGAAAAGATTCAGAGCAGGGAGGGAGTGGAACCACAGACCCGCTAAATAACCAGCCCTGGTGATCTGCACCAGGAGCACTGACACACATTGTGTGCTGTATTGGAGATTAGAGAAATAGACGTGCAGGATCTGAGACAGAAAACGCAAGTGGGTCCTCTCAGCCGGCTCCCCGGGACAAAAGAAAAGCGAGCACTCTTTTAAAAGTCTTGAAGAGACAAGGGTCCAGTAGCGGAACAAAATCATCCCAGCACACTCAGCCCAGCAGGCTGGGAGTCTTGGGGAATTTTAGACCTCTTGGCTGGTGTCCAGGGAAACCAGCCACACGAAGTCTTCCCACAGAGATCAGCAGCCTGATAGGCTAGGCTGAGGGCGACCCTGCATACAGGCAGTTCAGGGGATTATCCCAGATACTGCCTCCCGATGTGCAGGAAAACAGCTCAGGCCCGGGAGAAGGGCAAGGAGAACAACAAGCAGAAAGGGACTTTGTTCTCCCAGCTGACACATGTGGCGCCTACCAGCAACCACTTCTATCTCCATGAAAAGACAGAGGAATATGGTCCAGACTAAGATCAGCCAGACAACCCTGAGAGGGGGCCTGATCGGATGGACATGCACAATCTTCCTGAAAAAGAATTAAGAATAAAAGTCATACCATGCTGATGGATCTACAGAGAAATATTCAAGAGCTAAGGGAGGAAGTGAGGGAAGTGAGGAAAGACAATGCAGAAATCAGACAAATGATCGACGGGCTTAGCAGGAGACTGGAAGAGATGCAAGAGACTGTTAATGGAATAGAAATCAGAGAACAGGAATACAGAGAAGCTGAGGCAGAGAGAGATAAAAGGATCACTAGGAATGAAAGAATATTAAGAGAACCGTGTGACCAATCCAAACGGAACAATATTCGCATTATAAGAGTACCAGAGGATGAAGAGAGAGAAAAAGGGATAGAAAGCGTCTTTGAAGAAATAATTGCTGAAAACTTCCCCATGTTGGGGAAGGAAATAGTTTCTCAGACCATGGAAGCCCACAGATCTCCCAACACAAGGGACCCGAGGAAGACAACAGCAAGACGCATAATAATTAAAATGGCAAAGATCAAAGATAAGGACAGAGTATTAAAGGCAGCTACAGGGAGAAAAAAAAATCACCTACAAAGGAAAACCCATCAGACTATCATCAGACTTCTCAACAGAAGCCTTACAGGCCAGAAGAGAATGGCATGATATATTTAATGTAATGAAACAGAAGGGCCTGGAACCAAGAATATTGTATCCAGCACGATTATCATTTAAATATGAGGGAGGGATTACACATTTCACAGACAAGGGAAAACTGAGGGAATTTGCCTCCATAAACAACCTCTTCAGGATATCTTTTTAAAATAATTTATTTTGGTATCATTAATCTACAATTACATGTGCAATATTATGCTTATTAAACTACCCCCTTCATCAGGTCCCCCCACCAACCCCATTACAGTCACTGTCCATCAGCATAGTGAGATGCTATAGAATCACTACTTGTCTTCTCTGAGTTGTACAGCCATCCCCATGCTCCCCCAAACATTACATATGCTAATCGTAATGTCCCTTTTTCCCTCTTATCTCTCCCTTCCCACCCATCTTCCCCAGTGCCTTTCCCTTTGATAACTATTAGTCTGTTCTTAGGTTCTGTGAGTCTGCTGCTGTTTTGTTCCTTCAGTCTTTTTCTTTGTTCTTATACTCCACATATGAGTGAAATCATTTGATACTTGTCTTTTTCGGCTTGGCTTATTTCACTGAGCATAATACCCTCTAGCTCCATCCATGTTGTTGCAAATGGTAGGATTTGTTTTCTTCTTATGGCTGAATAATATTCCATTGTGTATATGTACCACATCTTCTTTATCCATTCATCTACTGATGGACACTTAGGTTGCTTCCATTTCTTGGCTATTATAAATAATGCTGCAATAAACATAGGGTACATATGTCTTTTTGAAACTGGGCTGCTGCATTCTTAGGGTAAATTCCTAGGAGTGGGATTCCTGGGTCAAATGGTATTTCTATTTTGAGTTTTTTGAGGAACCTCCATACTGCTTTCCACAATGGTTGAACTAACTTGCATTCCCACCAGCAGTGTAAGAGGGTTCCCTTTTCTCCACATCCTCGCCAACATTTGTTGTTGTTTGTGTTTTGGATGTTGGCCATCCTCACTGGTGTGAGGTGATATCTCATTGTGGTTTTAATCTGCATTTCACTGGTGATTAGCGATGTGGAACATCTTTTCATGTGTCTGTTGGCCATCTGAATTTCTTCTTTAGAGAAGTGTCTATTCATGTCCTCTGCCCATTTCTTAATTGGATTATTTACTTTTTGTTTGTTAAGGTGCATGAGTTCTTTATATATTTTGGATGTCTACCCCTTAACAGATACGTCATTTATGAATATATTCTCCCATACTGTAGGATGTCTTTTTGTTCTACTGATGGTGTCCTTTGCTGTACAGAAGCTTTTCAGCTTGATATAGTCCCACTTGTTCATTTTTGCTTTTGTTTCCCTTGCCCGGGGAGATATGTTCATGAAGAAGTCATTCATGTTTATGTCCAAGAGATTTTTGCCAATGCTTTTTTCTAAGAGTTTTATGGTTTCATGACTTTCATTCAGGTCTTTGAACCACCTTGAGTTTACCTTTGTGTATGGGGCTATACAGTAGTCCAGTGTCAGTCTCTTACATGTAGGTGTCCAGTTTTGCCAACACCCGCTGCTGAAGAGGTTGTCATCTCCCCATTGTATATCCAAGTCTCCTTTATCAAATATTAATTGACTGTATATATTTGGGTTAATGTTTGGATTTTCTATTCTGTTCCACTGGTCTGTGGGTCTCTTTTTGTGCCAATACCAAATTGTCTTGATTACTGTGGCTTTGTAGTAGAGCTTGAAGTCGGGGAGCATAATTCCCTCTGTTTTATTCCTCCTTCTCAGGATTACTTTGGCTATTCGGGGTCTTTTCTGGTTCCATATGAATTTTAGAATTATTTGTTCAATTTTATTGAAGAAAGGTGTTTGTAGTTTGATAGGGATTGCGTTGAATCTGTAGATTGCTTTATGTAGTATTGCCATTTTGACAATATTTATTCTTCCTAGCCAAGAGCATGGGATGCATTTCCATTTGTTAGTGTCTTCCTTAATTTCTCTTAGGAGTGTGTTGTAGTTTTCAGAGTACAGGTCTTTCACTTCCTTGGTTAGGTTTATTCCTAGGTATTTTATTCTTTTTGATGCTATTGTGAATGGAATTGTTTTTCTGATTTCTCTTTCTGTTAGTTCATCATTAGTGTATAGGAAAGCAACAGATTTCTGTGTGTTAATTTTGTATCCTGCAACTTTGCTGAATTCAGATATTAGTTCTAGTAGTTTTGGAGTGGAGTCTTTAGGGTTTTTTTATGTACAGTATCATGTCATCTGCAAATAGTGACAATTTGACTTCTTCTTTACCAATCTGGATGTCTTGTATGTCTTTGTTTTGTCTGATTGCCGTGGCTACGTCCTCCAGTACTATGTTGAGTAACAGTGGAGAGAGTGCGCATCCCTGTCTTGTTCCCGATCTTAGATGAAAAGCTTTCAGCTTCTGCTGTTAAGTATGATGTTAGCTGTGGGTTTGTCATATATGGCTTTTATGATGTTGAGGTACTTGCCTTCTATACCCATTTTGTTCAGAGTCTTAATCATGAATGGATGCTGAATTTTGTCAAATGCTTTTTCAGCATCTATGGAGATGATCATGTGGTTTTTGTTCTTTTTGTTGATGTGGTGGATGATGTTGTTGGATTTTCGAATATTGTACCATCCTTGCATCCCTGGGATGAATCCAACTTGATCATGGTGTATGATCCTCTTGATGTATGTTTGAATTTGGTTTGCTAATATTTTGTTGAGTATTTTTGCATCTACGTTCATCCAGGATATTGGTCTGTAATTTTCTTTTTTGGTGAGGTCTTTGCCTGGTTTTGGTATTAGAGTGATGCTGGCTTCATTGAATGAGTTTGGAAGTATTCCCTCCTCTTCTATGTTTTGGAAAACTTTAAGGAGAATGGGTGTTATTACTTCTCTATATGTCTGGTAGAATTCAGAGGTGAATCCATCTGGCCCAGGGGTTTTGTTCTTGGGTAGGTTTTTGATTACCGATTCAATTTTGTTGCTGGTGAATGGTCTGTTTAGTTTTTCTGTTTCTTACTTGGTCAGTCTTGGAAGGTTGTATTTTTCTAAGAAGTTGTCCATTTCTTCTCTGTTTTCCAGCTTGTTAGCATATAGATTCTCATAATATTCTCTCATATTTCTTTGTAGTTCAGTGGGGTCCGTCGTTATTTTTCCTTTCTCATTTCTGATTCTATTTATGTGTGTAGATTCTCTTTTTCTCTTAATGAGTCTGGCTAGGGGTTTATCTATTTTGTTTATTTTTTCAAAGAACCAGCTCTTGGTTTTATTGATTTTTTCTATTCTTTTATTCTTTTCAATTTTATTTATTTCTTCTCTGATCTTTATTATGTCCCTCCTTCTGGTGACTTTGAGCCTCATTTGTTCTTCCTTTTCCAATTTCAGTGATTGTGTCTTTAGACTATTCATTTGGGAATGTTCTTCCTTCTTTAAATAGGCCTGCATTGCAATATACTTTCTTTTCAGAACTGCCTTTGCTTCGTCCCACAGAAGTTGGGGGTTTGTGTTGTTGTTGTCATTAGTATCCATATATTCTTTGATTTCTGTTTTGATTTGGTCGTTAACCCATTGACTCATTAGGAAGAATGTTGTTAAGTCTCCATGTATTTGTGACCCTTTTTGATTTCTTTCTAAAATTTATTTCTAGTTTTATACCTTTGTGATCTGAGAAGTTGGTTGGTAGGATTTCAGTATTTTTGAATTTACTGAGGTTCTTTTTGTGGCCTTGTATGTGATCTATTCTGGAAAATGTTCCATGTGCACTTGAGAAGAATGTGTATCCTGCTGCTTTTGGGTGCAGAGTTCTGTAGATGTCTGTTAGGTCCATCTGTCCTAGTGTGTTGTTCAGTGCCTCTGTGTCTTTACTTATTCTCTGTCTGGTTGATCTGTCCTTTGGAGTGAGTGGTGTGTTGAAGTCTCCTAAAATGAATGCATTGCATTCTATTTCCTCCTTCAATTCTATTAGTATTTATTTCACATATGCTGGCGCTCCTGTGTTGGGTGCATATATATTTATAACGGTTATATCTTCTTTTTGGACTGACCCCTTTATCATTATGTAATGTCTTTCTTTATCTCTTGCTATTTTCTTTGTTTTGAAGTCTATTTTGTGTGATACAAGTACTGCAACACCTGCTTTTTTCTCTTTGTTGTTTGAATGAAATATCTTTTTCCATCCCTTCACTTTTAGTCTGTGTATATCTTTGGGTTTGAGGTGAGTCTCTTGTAAGCAGCATATAGATGGGTCTTGCTTTTTTATCCATTCTGTTACTCTGTGTCTTTTGATTGGTGCATTCAGTCCATTTACATTTAGGGTGATTATTGATAGGTATGTACTTATTGCCATTGCTGGCTTTAGATTCGTGGTTACCAAAGGTTCAAGGGTTGCTTCTTTACTATCTAACAATCTAACTTAACTTTTTTGTTAAGTTATTTTAAACACCGTCTGATATTTCTATATTTCTTTCCCTTCTTATTTTTCCTCTTCCATTCTTTATATACTATGTGTTTTATTCTTTGCATTTAGTTAGTATTTGGATGGTCTGCTTTCTTTGCTATGATTTTATTTTCTTTTTAGCCTTATGGGTGCTTCCCTCTAGAGCAGTCCATTTAAGATAACCTGTAGTTTTGCTTTATGAGAGGCACACTGTCTCAACTTTTGCTTGTCTTTAAATTGTTTAATCCCTCTGTCATATTTAAATGATAATCGTGCTGGATACAACATTCTTGGTTTGAGGCCCTTTTGTTTCATTAAGTTAAGCATATCATTACATTCTCTTCTGGCCTGTACAGTTTCTGTTGACAAGTTTGATGATAGTTTGATGGGTTTTCCTTTGTAGGTGATCTTTTTTCTCTCTCTAGCTGCCTTTAATACTGTGTCTTTATCTTTGATCTTTGCCATCTTAATTATTATGTGTTTTGGTGTTGTCTTCCTTTGGTCCTTTGTGTTGGGACATCTGTGGGCTTCCTTGGACTGCGAGAGTATTTCCTTCCCAAACATGGGGAAGTTTTCAGCAATTATTTCTTCAAAGACGCTTTCTATCCCTTTTTCTCTCCGTTTGTCCTCTGGTACTCTTATAATGCGAATATTGTTCCGTTTGGATTGGTCACACAGTTCTCTTAATATTCTTTCATTCCTAGTGATCCTTTTATCTCTCTCTGCCTCAGCTTCTCTGTATTCCTGTTCTCTGATTTCTAATCCATTAACAGTCTCTGAGACCTCATCCAGTCTGCTGTTAAGCCCGTCGATGGCTTGTCTTATTTCTGCATAGTCTTTCCTCACTTCCCTTACTTCCTCCCTCAGCTCTTGCACAATTCTCTGTATATTCGTCACTATAGTTATGACTTTTATTCTTAATTCTTTTTCAGGAAGGTTGTGCATTTCTATCCCTTCATTCTTCCTCTCAGGGGTTGTCTGGCTGATCTTAGTCTGGACCATATTTCTCTGTCTTTTCATAGCTATAGAAGTCATCGCTGGTAGGTGCCACGTATGTCACCTGGGCTTTTTAAGACTTTAAAAAGAAAAAAGAAAGAGAAGAAAAAACAAAAGAGAAAAGAAAACAAAACAAAAAACAAACAAACAAAAAAACGCCCACCGGCAGTAGATTCTGTGGGGATGCTGTAGCTGGTGCTGTTGCGCCACTATTCCACAGCCGCGGCTGCGCCGCTCCGCAGGGCCCTTTATAGCTCCTTCTGGGATGGGAACGCATGCGAGGCTGTTGATCTGTGTGGGAAGTCTTAGTGCAGCCACCCTTTTCACAGTCACCAGCTAAGAGGTCTGAAACTCCACAGGACTCTCAGCCTGCTGTGCAGAGTGTGCCGGGGTGATCCGGCTTCTCCGCTGGGCTCCTGTCTCTTTAAGACTGCTGAAGAAAGCGCTTTGTTTTCTTTCTTTTCTTTTTTTTTTCTTCCCTGGAGCCGGCTGCAAGGACCCGGGTGCGTTCGCTGCTCAGATCCTGCACCCTCTGTGTCTCCAATCTGCGCTAAACCGGGCGATGCGTGTCAGCGCTCCCCTCGCAGATCACCGGGGATGGTTATTTCACGGGCCTGTACTTCCACTCCCTCCTGTCTCTGAATCCTCTCCTACCACTGGTCTCCTGGTGTGGGGGAGCGCTTGGGTCCTGCCGGGTCACGGCTCCGTATCTTCCCCGCCTCGCGGGGTGCCAGTCCTCTTGGGTGTAGCTGCAGGCTATGTGCTGTCCTGTATCTTCTGGTCTCTTTTTTAGGAATAGTTGTATTTGTTGTACTTTCAAAAATACATATGGTTTTGGGACGAGATTTCCACTGCCCTGCTCACGCCGCCATCTTCCTGGGAGTCTCTTTTCAGGATATCTTAAAGGGACTGCTCTAGATTGAAGTATGCCTAAGGCTAAAAAGGTGTCACCAGGGAAAATAAAATCATAGCAAAGAAAGCAGACCATCCAAATACTAACTAAAGGCAAAGAATAAAACACCTAGTATATAAAGAATGGAGGAGGAAGAAAAAGAAGGGAGAGAAATAAAGAACCATCAGACTGTGTTTACAATAACTTAACAAGAAAGTTAAGTTAGACTGCTAGATAGTAAAGAAGGTACCCTTGAACATTTTGTAACCACGAATCTAAAGCCAGCAATGGCAATAAGTAAATGTCTATCGATAATCACCCTAAATGTACATGGACTGAATGCACCAACGAAAAGACACAGAGTAACAGAATGGATAAAAAAGCAAGACCCATCTATATGCTGCTTACAAGAGCATATGCTGCCTCAAACCCAAAGATATACACAGACTAAAAGTGAAGGGATGGAAAAAGATATTTCATTCAAACAACAAAGAGAAAAAAGCAGGTGTTGCAGTACTTGTATCACACAAAATAGACTTCAAAACAAAGAAAATAGCAAGAGATAAAGAAGGACATTACATAATGATAAAGGGGTCAGTCCAACAAGAAGACATAACCATTATAAATATATATGCACCCAACACAGGAGCACCAGCATATGTGAAACAAATACTAACAGAATTGAAGGAGGAAATAGAATGCAATGCATTCATTTTAGGAGACTTCAACACACCACTCACTCCACAGGACAGATCAACCAGACAGAGAATAAGTAAAGACACAGAGGCACTGAACAACACACTAGGACAGATGGACCTAACAGACATCTACAGAACTCTGCACCCAAAAGCAGCAGGATAAACATTCTTCTCAAGTGCACATGGAACATTTTCGAGAATAGACCACATACTAGGCCACAAAAAGAACCTCAGTAAATTCAAAAATACTGAAATCCTACCAACCAACTTCTCAGATCACAAAGGTCTTAAATGAAAAATAAATTGTACGAAGAAAACAAAAAGGCTCACAAATACATGGAGGTTTAATCACATGCTCCTAATTAATCAATGGATAAATGATGAAATAAAAATAATATCAAACAATATATGGAGACTAATGACAACAATAACAGAAAGCCACAGCTTTTGTTGGACACAGCAAAGGCAGTTCTAAGACGAAAGTATATTGCAATGCAGGCCTATTTATAGAAGGAATAACAATCCCAAAAGAATAGTCTAAAGACAGAATTACTGAAATTGGAAAAAGAAGAACAAATGAGGCCCAAAGTCACCAGAAGGAGGGATATAATAAAGATCAGAGAAGACATAAATAAAATTGAGAAGAATAAAACAATAGAAAAAAATCAATCAAACCAAGAGCTGCTTCTTTGAAAAAATAAAATAGATAAACCCGTAGCCAGACTCATTTAAAGAAAAAGAGAATCTACACACATAAACAGAATCAGAAATGAGAAAGGAAAAATAACGACGGACCCCACAGAAATACAAAGAATTATAAGAGAATATTATGAGAATCTATATGCTAACAAGCTGGAAAACATAGCAGAAATGGACAACTTCTTAGAAAAATACAACCTTACAAAACTAACCAAGCAAGAAACAGAAAAACTAAACAGACCAATCACCAGCAACGAAATTGAAGCGGTAATCAAAAAACTACCCAAGAACAAAACCCCCAGACTTGATGGATTCACCTCTGAATTCTACCAGACATATAGAGAAGAAATATCACCCATTCTCCTTAAAGTTTTCCAAAAAATAGAAGAGTAGGGAATACTTCCAAACTCTTTCTATGAAGCCAGCATCACTCTAATACCAAAACCGGGCAAAGACCTCACTAAAAAAGAAAATTACAGACCAATATCCCTGATGAACGTAGATGCAAAAATACTCAAGAAAATATTAGCAAACCGAATTCAAACATGCATCAAGAGGATCATACACCATGATCAAGTGGGATTTATCCCAGGGACGCAAGGATGGTACAACCTTCGAAAATCCAACAACATCATCCACCACATCAACAAAAAGAACAAAAACCACATGATCATCTCCATAGATGCTGAAAAAGCATTTGACAAAATTCAGCATCCATTCATGATTAAAACTCTCAGCAAAATGGGTATAGAGGGCAAGTACCTCAACATCATAAAGGCCATACATGACAAACTGACACCTAACATCATGTTTAACAGCGAGAAGCTGAAAGCTTTTCATCTAAGATCGGGAACAAGACCGGGATGCCCACTCTCTTCACTGTTATTCAATGCAGTTCCTGGGGGTCCTAGCCATGGCAATCAGACAAAACAAAGACATACAAGTCATCCAGATTGGTAAAGAAGTCAATTTTCACTATTTACAGATGAGATGATATTGTACATAAAAAACCATAAAGACTCCTCTCCAAAACTACTAGAACTAATATCTGAATTCAGCAAAGTTGGAGGATACAAAATTAACACACAGAAATCTGTTGCTTTCCTATGCACTAATGATGAGCTAACAGAAAGAGAAATCAGGAAAACAATTCCATTCACAATTGCATCAAAAAGAATAAAATACGTAGGAATAAACCTAATGAAAGAAGTGAAAGACCTTGCCAGGTAAAGTATTGTTGGTTCAAGGCCCTTCTGCTTCATTGCATTAAACACATCATGCCACTCCCTTCTGTCTTGTAAGGTTTCTTTTGGAAATCTGATGATAGCCTGATGGGTTTTCCTTTGTATTTTATCTTTTTTCTCTCTCTAGCTGCTTTTGAAAACCTGTCTGTATCCTTGATGTTTGCCATTTTAATTATTATATGTTTTGGTGGTGTTGTCTTCCTTGCGTCCCTTGTATTGGGAGATCTGTGCACCTCCATGGCCTGAGAGACTATTTCCTTCCCCAGATTGGGGAAGTTTTCAGGAATTACCTCCTCAATGACACTTTCTATCCCTTTTCCTCTCTGTTCCTTTTCTGGTTCCCCCTATAATGTGAATATTATTTCATTTGAATTGGTCACAACGTTCTCCCAATATTCTTTCATTCCTAGAGATCCTTTTTTCTCTGTGTGCCTCAGCTTCCTTGTAATCCTCCTCTCTAATTCCTATTCCATTTACCGTCTCTTCTGCTACATCTAATCTGATTTTTAAATCCCTCTTATGTGGCATTTTACTAATGAAATTTCTTAATGATTGAATCTCCATTCTAAATTCGTTCTTGATTTATTGAATATTTTTCTGTATGTTCATGACCATGTTTATGATTTTTATTTTGAACTCTTTCAGGGAGATTGGTGAATTCAATTTCATTTAGCCCTTTTTCTGGGGTTTGTGAGATTTTGATCTGAACCAGGTTCCTTTGACATTTCATATTTCTATGTGGCGCCCTCTAGTGCCCAAAAGTGATAATCTCTGGAGCTGCTCAACCCCTGGAGTGTTTTTGGGGATTTCAGGGGAGCGGCGGTGGTGCCTGGGGGTAGGAAAGAGGTGTTGCCTACTTCCCAGTCGCAGTGCCTGTCTCCAGTGTCAGAGCCGGTAGGGCGAGCACACAGGTGTAAGCTTCTGTGCTTTGCATCTGTAGCTGTCATAGACGGGTCCTCCCTTCGGCCGGTCTGAGGCCAGCACAGTGACTGCCAGTTTGTGAGCCAGTGCTGGCAGGCCAGGAGGAAGGTGCAGCTCGTTGCATATCACAGTAGGGGCCTCACAGCTGAGTAGACAGCCAGCGGGATGGAGTGCCTGAAGCTCCTCAAAGTTTCCAACCTGCTCGGCAGAGCGTGCCCAGACAACCTTGTCCACCTATCCCTTCTCCCGCCCAGCAAGCTCCATGCAAACCCTGCCTCTTCAGCAGCTGTCTCGCTGCTAGGTAGCCTCTCAGAGCGCCCACCTTTCCTTTGTCCCAGAGCAGCCGGATGTGGATCCCTGTCCTCTACAAACGGCTGGAATCTCAGTCTCTCAAGTATTCTGTCTTAACTTTCCAAGTCCACTAATCTCCAGATCGCCATGCAATGTAGATTTGTGCTCCAAAGCAGGTCTTCAGGGCGGGTGTTCAGCAGACCTAGGTTTCCACCCCCTCCCCTCTCCATTTCTCTTCCTCCCGTCGGTAAGCTGGGGTTGGGGAATGGCTTGGGTCCTGCTGGATCACAGCTTTGGGACGTTACCCTGTTTCGTGAGGTCTGCTCTGTTCCCCAGGTGTATGCGGTTTGGTGCAGCCTTTCCTGTTGCTCTTTTAGGATTAGTTGTATTAACTATACTTCCGTAATGTATGTGGTTTTGGAAGGGGTTCTCTGTCTCAGCTCTCACGCCGCCATCTTGAATTGCCATTCATGCCTAGTTTTGTTTTCTGTGTATGTGTTCCTGGACATCTTAATTTTAGTCCCTCCTTCTCAGTACCTGGGCATAAGTATTACAGAAAGTAGATTGAGTCAATTGAGCAGATCAGACCTGTGGCAAAGAGCTGTTGTTCCTTCTTCTTGGCACTTGCTTCTCCACTGTTGGCTCACTCCAGGGGTTTTCAAAGTGTGCTCCGATCAACCGGGAGGCTTTTAAAACATTCAGAAGTCAGAATACGCTAGGGAGCCTGCATTTATCAGGAGCCCTTCAGGTGGTTATTCTGCATATCAAAGCTTGCGAGCCAGCACCCTGACCTCCCCCATGGGTTTGAACCGGATCTGATGGGTCATCCCATAAGGTCTCCTAGGAGAGGGACTTCATGTGGACCATAAAGGATGAAAAGGATTTAGGCTGACGCTGAGTGGCCTGTCCATGTTCCTTAACTACTGAGCTCCCATGGTATCTCTTTAAAAATCATTTTACAAAAAACTAGTTAGACTTTGGTGTCATGCCTTCAGAACACAGATTCACACTTGCAGATTTCTTGATTCGGACATTCTTGTGTGTGTGTTTTTTTTTTTTAAGTTGAACAATGAAATGCATTGTAGGCACATAGTAAACATTGAGTAAATTGCCATCAAACCAGTTTTGAGGAAAGAGACCTTTGGGTCTTGCAGCCCCTGCCTGCCTGACTTTTGCTGCTTTATGTATTCCTTGCCTTTTTAGCTCCCCTGTCTTCTCTAGAAACACTCTATCAAACTCCAGCCTCAAAGATCTGATGATGTTACTAAATTTATGTCAGTATGTTATTTCTCCCAGGAATATTTGTGTTTGCATTATGTCTGTTTATCTAATGAAAAGCAATGTTCCCTTTAAAAATGACCAAGTATAGGCAAGCCAGATGTTTTTGTCTTCTGCCTTCCTGGCCCTCTTCCCCATGAGCCCCCTAAGAACAGTTCCTGGCACATAGTAGGCACATGATAAATGTGTGAATGAATGAGCGTATTGAGGAAGTTCAGGACTCTGACCAAGGATTTGCGTCTTTGGAAGAAGTCTTGTTTTGAAGTCTTTCTTGAATGGAACTACTGCTATTCAGCACCTCTGAGCCACTGCTGGCTCTGAATTCTGCAGTGTTGGGCTGGATAAAGAAATCTTTCTAGAGAGATATTTTCTCCTCCCTGCTTCTTAAAAGAGTGCATTTTACTTTGCTCCAGCTGAGCCTCATGTGCTCTGACAGGCATCCAGAGTTGGTTACTATCTGCAGGTTATGCTTGGCAAAAAGTGCTTCCAAAACAACACAGGTGCTTTAAAACCTAAGTCTATTTCAGAGGGGGTATAAATAGACTTGAGATGGAAATATGCATGTTGGAGACACTTTGGTTTCTATTTTCCTAATTTGCTGACTTGATTAAATCCAGAGAGAGGGGAAGAGAAGCTTTTAACAAGCTTCGGTCCTGGGCTCATACAACTGGCATTTTGCTTAGGAGTTTCTTCGGTGCATGTTCCTGCGACACCTTTAATTAGGAGGACAGCACATACCTGGTTTCTTGACCAAAGATCCTCTGACAGAGAGGATTGGTATAACCGTGAACAACAATTTTCTAATTGAAACTCTAAAACTAACAGACAGTGTCTATAGAGAAACTATAAAAGCTCATTTCCCTCCCTGACTGGCTTGTTACAAGGCAAGCCAAAGCCAGTTGGATTTGCTTTGGTTTCCACTCTGTCTGCTTCCCTGGAGGAAACCACGAAGGAGAAGAGCAGCGCAGCCTGGGGAGGGCCGAGCCGGAGCTGGTGCCGCCGCCAAGCCCATCCTCCTCGTGCAGGCTGTGGCTTGGCGTGGCCGGCCGCTCCACGTGTGCACGCGGGCCTCACTCTGTGGCCTGACTGGTCAGAGGAAGGGGCCCGGTGTGGAGGCTGCACCTTGTCCCATGTGTCACTTACGAGCACAACGTGACAGCCCCAGCCTCCCTCCAGTGCCACACATCTCTCTCCTGCTTTCCTGGGGCCTCTGATGTATGATGTGACTTGGGGCCCAATTGCTGTGAGCATAAAACTTCCTTCTGCCCCCTAAGGGGTGTTTGAAACCCGAAGTGGCACTGGGCAGTTAGCTGGATGCAAGCCATAGGCAGCCAGGTACCTGGTAACCTCTACCTGTGCCCGCTTCCCGCTTCACTCTTGCTTCCTGGGATTACACCTACTAAAGCATTAGCACGTAAACCTACGTCCTGTTTGTAGGGAACCTGGTTAAGACACCCTGTGTTCTTAACTCTTCACTGTAAAAATTGATCGTGATACACCTGCTTTGTAGAACTGAAGGACAAATAATTTAAACATATGTAACAACACCTTACTCGGAGTGAACACTTGGTAATTTGGGGCTATTGTTACTGTTTGTTACCATTGTGAATGTGTGATAGGAAAGACTATTTTTGTGTCAGGATGAAAGTTCTGTCCATTCTTTGCTCCGGTGAGGTTCCAGGGGTAGAGTTAGCGGAGGAGCTGGTCCACTCAGAGGGCCTGCTCCTGCAGAGGTGTCGTCTCCTACCGGAACGGTCACCACAGCAGAACCTGCTCACTGCATTTGCCTTTGAGACTATTTCTAGGGAACCTGCCGCTGCTCTTCATTCCTGGCTCTGTAATGCTTGTTCAGAGGGAATCCCTGTTACAGGTGGTTTGTCCCCTTGGAGGGACGGGGGGAAAGTTTCCTTATTGAGGCGAGGCAGGAAGATAGGCCAGACGACGCATGGACCAACAGCAGCAGTAGGAACCCTGCTCTCTTGGGAGGGTGGGGGGCAAGCTGGCCAGGAGGACAGGAAGTTTTCACTTGCTAATTTCTTGGAGGCCTGGTCTCCGAAGTGGAGGTGTGTCCCTCAGCATGTGTGCCTCCTGACCATTGGATTTAGGGAAGAAAATATTTATTTGTATTTTAGGTTCTTTCCAAAGCTTTATTTTTGTGCAATTTCTGTAATGTTTATAATATGCTAGTAATGTGTATACATTTCTAAGTAAACATATGTGTAAAAGTGGGGGTAGAATCCTAAAGTACTGTGGGTAGGGCCGTGCTGCAGAGACTGTATTTCTCTGGCCCCTGCTCGCTGGTAAGCGTGGCTGTCCTGGTTAGACGTGTCCCTGCATTTGTCTTGTCTCGCCTTGTTTGTGCACACCAGCGTGATCACCCTTCAGGCCGGGAGGGCGCCTGGACAGACGAGCCGGGAGGAGACCTTTCACGCAGCGATTTACTGTTGTAAAGTTGTACGGGGTTGGGAAGTTGTTCGGGCTTGGTATTGTGAAAATGTTGCAATTACAGTCTGAATTGTTTCAGAACAGAGAAGTCAGATTTAAGTAAATGAAACAGTTTTTTATCTTTGAAGTTTTCCTTGAGACATTGACCTTGTGTGGCCTGCCTGTTCACCTGGACGGAGAATAGTGGCAGGTGGAAAAATTTTAAAAGGCAAGAGGGTATCTTTTTGGGTTTATCACAAGCCCCTCTGGAAGTCTTGACCATCATCCGTCTTGCATGCTTGTTGTTTGTGATCATGTTAGTCACCCAGCTCCATGATAAACCATAGCTGAGAGTAGGAAGAGGTAAGGTGTAAGTTAATAGGGAAGATAACAATGGGGCCCGCTTTGCAAATATGCCTCCTGGTACTCCTCCCAAGACAGCTGCTAACTGTGTGTCCGAGTGGAAGTGTTACTCTCTTGGTCTGGTTGTCCTAAAATCTCTGTTCATTAGTTTCATGAGGAATAAGGTCTGTCTTTTAACATATGGCACTACTTGTGCAGAAGTGCTTCTAAACAGCAGCCCTGAAAAGCCAGTTTTCACTTAGTAAATTAAGATAAGAACTAGTTTGGTCTTTAAAGCAAGAGCAAAAAAAAAAAAAAAAAAAAGCCAAATGTCTAGTTGCTAAACCACATGTATAGGAAAAAGTAAATTGAAATGCATAGTTAAATTTCAATCTACATTTTCTATACAGAAAGTGAAAAATGCATCACTTTGTAATCTGTTTGCTCACATACAAGGTATTTTTTACCAAATCAGGATATGTTAACAGTATGTCCCACTAGTTACATAAAAGCCAAGATTTGTTTTCATAGGCAATGAATTTTATTAAAAAGCATGTTAAATGATTTCCTGGGGGATTTATAAGGCATTATGTATATAATCCCTTTGTGAAAGGGGATTGTGCGTCAAAAAAAGGTTGGGAAACATCCATATACTGAGTCACAATTGGCCTGCGTCTGCATAGATTCAGAGGTGTGTCCTCACGAGGCTGCTCTTGTGGGCAGTGATGGTGGGTGTGCAGCTTAATCTTGTGGTAAAACACCTGCCGATGCAGGTGAACAGTTGACCCATGAGACTTTCAGCTCCTGAGCGGCAGCAGAGAGCCTGGGCCCTGGAGGAGGGTCACAGGAGACAGGCCATCCGTGGAGCCAGGCTGTGGGTGGCCCGCACCCTCCTCCTGTCTGGCACCACAGGCAGGGCTCCCCTCCCAGGGCCGTCGGGCATGGCGCTGGCTGAGTCAGCCCCCCACACCGACTCCTCCCTTTCTTGGTGAACACGTGCGTTTGGATCTTTGGACTGGGATAAGTTCTGTTCCCAGGGCTGGAAAGCAACCTGCCTCCACTCACGTGTGTGGAGCTCAGGCAACAGGCGCCTCACCGTCACTGTCCAGCCACCACAGGTGATCCTTCTGTCCTGACCCTCTCGGCTGTCAGCCACGCATGCTGCTCTACCCCAGGATTTCTTACCACATAGGTGGTGTGCTGTGGTGGGCGGCCCGGGCAGCACCCCGTGTTGTGCTGGGCTCTCTGTGCCCATTACTGGGGTCTCTTCTCTGGTCACAGAGCTATTTAATCCTTTCTCCCTTGTGCCTATGACTTGAAAGTGGTGGGGGGTGGCAGACACGCTAGCCCGGGCAAAGCATTGTGATGCTGCAGCAGGGGAGCACGTGGCTGTCAGGCCTGGGAGGGTAAGAAATCCCTCTGAGGTTCTGCTTTGTAGATGAACCACGCCTGGATTTTTTGAGTGGGGCACTGGACATGGTTGTAAAGCATTGGGCTGTGCCTTTCAGGAGGACTTCAAGGTAGAAACAAAGGCTGTGATTGACCTGCCAGTGATAGGCCTTCTCTGCACCTGTGACCAGAAGGAAGCTAGGACCTGACGTCTAGGGCCTCTTCCATGCCCACAATCAACAACTAACATTTACCTACAGAAAATATAGTGCATTTATTTACAGGCAGTTTCATTTCCCACAAACACATATCCGTATGTCTGTCCACCCATCCACCCACCTATCCACCCACACATCCATCCTACCGTCCATCCATCTGTCCATCCTGCCTGCCTGCCTGCCTTCTGCCATCTTTCCATCCATACAGCAGAGAGAGCAGTATGTGGGCCCTGCATGGACCCTTCAGCATGACATACTTTGTTTTACCCTATACCCCACTCCCCTCCCACCCCAACTGGAGTGTTGCGGTGTTACCAACTTAATGTACAGTTAAAGACGTTTGGTTCAAAGGCATTGTTTTTTTGCTTCCAGCTTTAGAGATAGCTTTTCAAAATGTGTTTTCTTTAGCAGTTGCCTAAGACAGCCGCCTTTACACAGAACATCCTTGTGCCTTTGATCAGCTGTGCTTCCATGTCTGATCACACCATAGTTCATTTAAATAGCCTCCTAAGGGTGGCCTTTGAGTTGTTCCTGCTGTCACTGATAAACAGACCCCCACAGAACTGCCTGTGTGCAGGTCCTCTCTGTCCCCGTGGTTGATCCAGAGATTCTGAGAATGTAGGGACACTGCAGTTTACACCCGGAAAGCATCATGTGGCCACAGGTGCAGAAAGACCTGGATTCGAGTCCTGCTCCATCGCTTCCTAGTTAGGTTGTCTTTTGACAGTTAGTCTAAGCCTCCATTTCATCTGTATAAATCTGGGGGTCACAGTACTTCCCTTATGGGCTGTCATGAAAGTTAAGTGAGCTGCTGTGTAAGGTGCCCACCGCAGGTACTTGCAGCTAGCATTCCATAAATAGGAGTTACCTCCTTCCCTTGTTTGAAATGCTCATGGTGCTCTGTATGGCAAACTGCTTTTTGTACAGGGAATCATTACAGAATATTTTGGAGTTGCCAAAAAGGTGTTCAGTGACATTAGGATTGTCGACTGTGTCACCATCAGCAGTGCGATCCAACCAAACCAGTCTGGCCGGTTCCCTTCCAGCCTTTCCAGCCTTTGAGACCCATTAGCCCGACAGCCACACCTGGGGATGCCTGGCCCTCACAGGTACTGGCATTCGGCTAAGAGCCCCAAGGCACGGGCCCACAAGTCACCACTGGCTGGGAACCTCCAGCTGCTGTGTGGAAAGACGTTTAGACCAGTTTACCTACCTAATAAAAGGTTTTCCTTCCTGTCCATGAGGAAGTTAATAGATGCCATTGTGAACACTTTCCTAGCTTGTTTCTGTTACCAGCTCATTCACTGTCAGTCCCTAAACCTCCACATAGTTGGTAAACATGCAAAAGTCTTGGCTTCATGACTGATTTGGGATCTATTTTTATCCTATTTAGGGTGGCTGGTTGGGTCTGTCTCATGGGGTGAGGGCTCACCGTCCTGTGTGGATCTGATGCAGATAAGAAGTTAAGCTGGGATTTTGGGGGACCTTGAAGACCAGCTCTGCCTGCCCCCTTTTGTGGCTCAGATGGCGGAGTGACTTAATGAACATGGCTCAGCTGTGGGAAGCTGGACCACAGCAAGGGGTGATAAGGCCCCTGTGTGAGGTGGTGCTGCGTGACGGAGGGGCTGAAGGTCCTGGGAGCTCGCAGACACTTGCCAGCGCCCTTGGCCTCCATCCCCAGCAGCCTCTGTCTCCTGTGTGTCCCCACCCCTGCCTGTCCTTTCTGTGTGGCTGTAGCTCTAGTTCAGGCCCCTGCCAGCCCTGTCCTGGACCAAGAATAATTTTTGAAACTCGCCCATCTGTCCTTTTATCCTCCCACTTAACAACCCACTCCTTTGTGTCTAGTTCGCAGGGCAGTGCTCTCTGGAGTGAGGTCTGGGTGTGGCCCTGTGGGTCTCCCAGAGGCCGGGTCCCAGCGCTTTTCTCAGGCTACTCCTGGGAGACAAGGCTTCCCCTTCACCCCGCCGGGTGGACTCCCGCTACTTGTTGATGTGTTAACACGGATGTGTCTGGATATATGCTCATCACTTTGAGTATTTGCTTTTTTGTTCCCAACTTCCTGTGTGACAGAGTGTGTGCCCGCTGCCCTGTTGGTCGCAGGCCTGGTGACTTGCTGGCTCACCATGCCCTGCCCGGCCCAGGCTCCTGCATGACTGGGTCTTGGCCTCATTGCCTCAGGCCCACTCCTCAAGCCCAGGGGTCCTTTCCTGCGCCCTGCCCTGCGTTGTCACTGCAACCCTTATTTCCCTTGCTCCGTCCTCAGTGTGTGACTGGTGACTCTCTTTCTGAGCATCCTCTCTCGCCTCCATCGACCAGGATCCATTCATTCATCCACTTTATAGATATTTATTGCGGATGTGTTATTCACCAATGTTTTATACCTGGGAATATAGCCATTAATATATGCATTATGCTCTACTGGGAAAGATGGATAGTAAAATCTTAACCATATAATTTCAGGAATGATAACTGAGCTGGCAGGTAGTGGTAAGGGCTGCTGTTTTGGGTACGCTGTGAGGAAGGCTTCTCGGGGGAGGTTTCATTGTGCACAGACCTCAACGAAGAAAGGATGGAGCCATGCCAGGGTGTGGGGCAGCACATGCAGATGTTCTGGGCAGAAGTTGAGCTTGGCATGCCCATGGCATGGGAAGACGTGTGGCTGGAGCTTTGGGGAGAGGGCAAGAGATGCAGGGGGAGAGAGCTGGGCAGTGGAGAAGTGGGTGCTTATCTTTTCTCAACTTTAAGGGATGCTCTCCGAAGGTTCTGAGCAAGGCAGGATGTGGTCTAAACCCACCTTCCTCGCCTCTCCAGGGAGGTGCGGCTAAACAGTCTTGGTGTTGCCCCACCTGGAGCCCCCACGGGTGTCCTGTCATCTCTGGGAGAATGACCAGGCTCCTGTACTGGTCCCTGCGCCCCTTCTGCTGTCCTCAGCACACTGTCGCCCCAGTCACAGCATCCCTATAACCCTCGTCCCCCCACCCTCCCCGCCTTCCCCGCTGACGCTCCTCTGCCCACTCTTCATGCTCAGCACGGCCTGCGCTCCCCTGATGCTGCCGCTCCCGTCTGCAGCGCCAGGGACGTTTTGTGTGAGGCCTGATCACGTGACAAGCCTGTTGTCTGGAGTGGTGGTGGTTTTCCACCAGCGGTGCACTTGTGGCAGAAAGGGACCATGTCACCTCACCTGGGGGTACCCAGGCTTTTACTGCAGAGACTGACCCACAGAAGATAAACAGTAAATGCCTTTTTGATGAATGAGTGAGTAAAAGATCATCTAGTCTTCCTCCCTTTTCAATGCAAATTTCAGATGCAACACAGCCCTATAAGTGAGATATGCAACAGGCATTTCATAATGTTTTAGATGTTTGAGAATACTGTCTGGTTTTAACTGTTACAGAGCCATACTCTTTTAAATTTAACATGCTCTCAGTTTATTTAGGATGGTAAATCCTAGCTATCTTCATTAAGTAAAAGGAGGGACTAACAGTGTTATTTCTAGTTATAAAAAAACACATTTCAAAAACAGCTATCTTATTTCCAGGGAAAGTAATTTCAAAATTAGCAAATAAGTGCATTATGTTACAGGTAAATAAATAATGTATTTCCTTTGTTATAACAAATACACAAAGTCCTGAAAGCTTAGCTTTAAAGTTTAATTCATTAATCAAAATGTTCCTCATTGGTTACTGATAACCAGTTGAAGATCTTTTTCTTATAGGAATAGAAAGGAGAAATCTAATCAAATCTGAGTGGACTTTTAGTACTTTTGTTAATGTATCTGTTTTTCTTCAGGTCAGATTACTTTGCTAAACACAAAATGGCTCCAGCTTCTTTGCTTTCATATTTTGTGTGATTGTTGCCAAATATTAGTAGTAGCTTTAGAAAACATAATTTTAACTAGAATGAGTTTTACCTGTATATTTAATAGATATGTGCACATTTTATAGATTTATCTATAATAATCCCAAAATAAATAACTTTTTCTCACATGAAAGCATATTCAACAAAAATGTTAAGGTTCCAAGTCTTCGTTCTTATAAAGACTAAACCTCTGTATATTGCTTAAAAGTATTTCAGAGACGCCACATTAATTCCCCATTTCCTACGGCCTTGGCGGCGCCTCGTGCGGTGCAGTACATGCACCTGCCGTGCTCTAGCCCTTTGCCTTCTTTACATGCTCCTCTTCACCCACAGGCCAACCCAGGAGGGAGCTGCCTATTTTGAAGGTGTCATTTGGACTCTGAATGGAATCAAGCCATGCTTGGCGTCACAGTGTGGGTTGTACTGAGGGGGAAGCAGCTGTTGGAAAACTGTTCAGGTAGTTTTGTTTCTCAGCATGTCATTAGGGACATAATTCTGTGTTCAACACTATATCCTTACCACCGGGGCCTGCGGGGGTGGAGCTCTAGGGCACTGCCTCCCTCCCCCTGGGGGCACGGGGACTTGACTCCGGCTCAGCCTCTCATCCGTACCATGCCCTTGGGGAGCACAGAACCTCGGCTGCTTGGGGGCCGAGCGGTGTGGGGCGTCACATACCAGACTCACCCTTGCTTAGCTTCTCTTCTTCTTTCGCTCTTAAAGTCTCATCTGTGTTCCATATGGTATAAAGAACAAACAGGTACAAGCAGTAAAGGAGACCCTGACTGTGCTGTGGCCTGCATGTAGCTTCAGACGGTAAGGAAGGGATGCAGGATGTTGGACAGGAAGTACTTCTGAGGTAAGGCAGCCCAGTAACGTTTCTCACTAGCGCACCTGTTACCATTCCACCGCTTGGTGGCCCGTCCAGCTTTGTAGCCTCTCTGAGCCGTCATCTCCTTGCTAGTAACTGGCGATGGTGCTGCTGGCCCTGACTGCGCCCGGGATGACCGCGAGGACAGAGTGTGCTGGGAGCCGGTGTGGGAAGGAGGCACACAGGGCTCACTGGAGCCATTCCCAGGGGACGCCGATCTGAGCGCAGACACTGCCGCCCAGTGCCGTGCTCTGTCTTCCATGGAGTCTAACTTGTAAGCGAAAGCACAGAACCACGGTGGTGTGGGCACTGCCTTTCCACCATGCTCTACAATTGGAGACCTCCTGCCAGGCGTGTGTGCTGGAGGGCCCGAACAGGGGGCTTCCCCGAAGCACGAGGGATTGCTGGTGACTCCGAGGGCAGCTTTCCGGAGATCTGGGAGATCATGGCTGTGGCAAGGCTCCTGCAGGGCATTTCATGGCCAGAGCTTCTGGGCCTCAGCCCCTAGTTCACTTAAGTACGGTGGGTCAAGAATGCTAATTTGGGCACAGCCGTACGCAGTCCCAGGAGAGTCAGTTTAGGTGGCCCGAGTCACAGACATTGCCTGGGAACACAGCCTTTGTGACAGTGCCACTAAAGGGTGACCTGGAGTTCTAGGGCCTCAGCTGCACCTCATAGCTTTCCAGAGCACATTTCAGAAACCCCTTTAACTGTGGGTGGTCAGAGCAGTGAAAACAGATTCATGCCGGCCCTGGAGTCCCCGCCACTAGTTCTCTCCGTATGGCTACATCCACACACGGGGTGCTGCTCATGCTCTGCCAAAGCTCAGGGGACATAGCAGGCCTGTGCAGGAACCACTGCTGGTTATGCTGGTTAGCTGAGTGGCCTTGGTTGAGCGAGGCGACCTCCCGGCCGGTGGTGCTGCATAATGGCATAGGGTAACTCTCTCCACCTTCGTGTGTATCATGAGAATTTCCTGAGATAACCTGTACTGAGTGCCTGGCTCACTGCAGGCCACGATTCGATGTGACTCCCCCTTCTTTCCACCCAGGCCCTGTGGACTCTTTGTCCTTCCTTAGAAAGTAGGTCTCAGAAGGAGGGTTTTCCCTAGTTGAGCCACTGATCAATCCTAGAACATGTCCAGTGTTTTTAATCTCTTCCACGGGTGAGCCTGTGTCTGGCCAAATTTATGACCAGCAACTCCAGGCTTAAGAAATAAAGACCTGCTTTCCTGTGGATCAACACATCATGAGGTTGACGGGCAACTGGTCTGCCTCAAATAAATAGGGCCCTGGATGATCGTATTTCTTTGGTCACTAGTAACTAATAAAGAGGAGGTACCAGGAGGCCATGGTGTGGCTGGTTGCCCAGAGAATGTACAAGTCCATGCGAATCGGCTGACTGGTTACTCTACACCCGGCATGATCCCAAACAACCTTACAGATTTTTTCTCCTTTAGTCATCACCACAGTGGTATGAGGTACCTAGAGTTATATCTTGTTTAATTACATATGCACTTGAAATACTTATTTTCAGTTAAAGGAATCTGCAGTATTCTAAGTAGGGTCAGAAATGGGATAAAATATTCAGATGGATTCAGACTTCACATGGATACTGTAATTTAGTTTCTTATTCATACTTTTAAGAAATCCATGTTTGGCTAATAGCTTGAACTGTTTGTAAAGTACTTTTTAATTCAGTGCGGGGAGGGATGCATAAAGGTTGAAGTCAGTTATAAGAAGTAATCTTTAAAAACAAAGCTTTTAAATATTACTCAAGGGCAAAGAAACCCTTAAACCAGCTAGGTTTACCTGCAGGCTTTGCTAAAGCCCGAGGAAGACCAGGAGAAAGCATGAACCAAAGCATCAACCAGATGGAGTTCAGCTTCCCAAGGGTGGGTGTTTTCGCCTTACATCCCCCTTGTGAGGTCAGATGGTGGTCATGATGTTTATGAAAGGAACAGGCTCTCGAGATCATTCCATCCTGGCTGGCAGACTCATGAGGATTCACCAGGCCGCTTTATTGAGAATTCTAGGCAGTCACCAGTTCTGGAATTTAATCTGGAAGAGTGGTGGAGAGGAGTGGGGAGGATATTTTTCGCTTGATGACCTCAAAGAAGATGGAAAAAAGAGAATGACAGCAGATCCAGGGTTATACTTGAGTGTTAGTAGGATTTTATTTGATAAATGGACAGTTTCTTTTTTAATTTTTTGTTTTTTATTGTGGTCTCATTAATATACAATTACATGAGCAACATTGTGGTTACTAGATTCTCCCCATTATCAAGTCCCCACCACGTACCCCATTATAGTCACTCTCCATCAGCATAGAAAGATGCTATAGAGTCACTAATTCTCTTCTCTGTGCTATACTGCCTAACCTGTGCCCTCCCCCCCCCACATTATGTGTGCTAATCGTAATGCCTCTTGTTCCTCTTTATCTCTCCCATCCTACCCACCCTCCCCAGTCCCTTTTCCTTTGGCAACTCTTAGTCCGTTCTTGGGTCTGTGAGTCTGCTGCTGTTTTGTTCCTTCAGTTTTTGCTTTGTTCTCATACTCCACAGATGAGTGAAATCATTTGATACTTGTCTTTCTCCACCTGGCTTATTTCACTGAGCATAATACCCTCTAGCTCCATCCATGTTGTTGCAAATGGTAGGATTTTTTTATTCTAATGGCTGAATAGTATTCCGTTGTGTAGATGTACCACCTCTTCTTTATCCATTCATCTACTGATGGACACTTAGGTTGCTTCCATTTCTTGGCTATTGTGAATAGTGCTGCAATGAACATAGGGGTGCATATGTCTTTTTGAGACTGGGAAACTACATTCTTAGGGTAAATTCCTAGGAGTGGGATTCCTGGGTCAAATGGTATTTCTATTTTGAGTTTTTTGAGGAATCTCCATACTGCTTTCCACAATGGTTGAACTGATTTATATTCCCACCAGCAGTGTAGGAGGGTTCCCCTTTCTCTGCATCCTCACCAGCATTTGTTGTCCCTTGTCTTTTGGATGTTGGCCATCCTCACTAGTGTGAGGTGATATCTCATTGTGGTTTTAATTTGAATTTCTCTGATGATTAGCGATGTGCATCATCTTTTCATGTGCCTGTTGGCCATCTGAATTTCTTCTTTGGAGAAGTGTCTCTTCATATCCTCCACCCATTTTTTAATTGGATTATGTGCTTGTTGGGTGTTGAGGTGTGTGAATTCTTTATATACTTTGGATGTTAACCCCTTGTCAGATACGTCTTTTACGAATATATTCTCCCATACTGTAGGATGACTTTTTGTTCTACTTATGGTGTCCTTTGCTGTACAGAAGCTTTTTGGTTAGACGTAGTCCCATTTGTTCATTTTTGCTTTTGTTTCCCTTTCCTAAGGAGATGTTTTCAGGAAGAAGTTGCTCATGTTTATATTCAAGAGATTTTTGCCTATGTTTTTTTCTAAGAGTTTTATGGTTTCATGACTTAACATTCAGGTCTTTGATCCATTTTGAGTTTACTTTTGTATATGGAGTTAGGCAATAATCCAGTTTCATTCTCTTACATGTAGGTGTCCGGTTTTGCCAACACCAGTTGTTGAAGAGGATGTCATTTCCCCATTGTATATTCGTGGCTCCTTTATCATATATTAATTGACCATATATGCTTGGGTTTATATCTGGGCTCTCTAGTCTGTTCCATTGGTCTATTAGTCTGTTCTTGTGCCAGTACCAAATTGTCTTGAATACTGTGGCTTTGTAGTAGAGCTTGAAGTCAGGGAGGGTACAATTTATTCTTCCTTCTCAGGATTGCTTTGGCTATTCGGGGTCTTTTGTGGTTCCATATGAATTTTCGAACTATTTGCTCTAGTTCGTTGAAGAATGCTATTGGTATTTTGATAGGGATTGTATTGAATTGTAGATTGCTTTAGGCAGGATGGCCATTTTGACAATATTAATTCTTCTTATCCATGAGCACTGGATTTATTTCTATTTATTGGTATCTTCTTTAATTTCTCTCATGAGTGTCTTGTAGTTTTCAAAGTATAGGTCTTTCACCTCCTTTGTTAGGTTTATTCTTAGGTATTTTATTCTTTCTGATGTAGTTGTGAATGAAATTATTTTCCTGATTTCTATTTCTCCTAGTTCATCATTAGTACATAGGAATGCAGTTTATTTCTGTGTATTGATTTTGTATTTTGCAACTTTGCTGAATTCAGGAATTAGTTCTGTGGTGGATTCTAGGGTTTTCTTATGTACAATATCATGTCATCTGAAAACAGTGACAGTTTAACTTCTTCCTTACCAATCTCGATACCTTTTATTTCTTTGTGTTGTCTGATTGCCGTGGCTAGGACCTCCCAAACTATGTTGAATAGAAGTGGGGAGAGTGGGCATCCTTGTCTTGTTCCTGAGCTTAAAGGAAAATCTTTCAGCCTCTCACTGTTAAGTATAATGTTGTCTCTGGGTTTATCATGTATGGCCTTTATTATGTTGAGGTACTTGCCCTCTATACCCATTTTGTTGAGAGTTTTTATCATGAATGGATGTTGTATTTTGTCAAATTCCTTTACCGCATCTATGGAAATGATCATGTTGTTTTTGTCCTTTTTGCTGATGTCTATGAGGTTGATGGATTTTCAAATATTGTACTATCCTTGCATTACTGGAATAAATCCTATTTTATCATGATGGATGATCTTTTTATGTGTTTTTGAATTCAGTTTGCTAATATTTTGTTGAGGATTTTTGCATCTATGTTCATCAAGGATACTGGTCTGTGATTTTCTTTTTTTGTGGTGTCTGTGCCTCGATTTGGTATTAGAGTGATGCTAGCCGCATAGAATAAGATTCGAAGTATTCCCTCCTCTTTTTGGAAAACTTTAAGGAGAATGGGTATTAGATCTACACTGAATGTTTGGTTAAATTCAGCAGTGAAGCCATCTGGTGCAGAGGTTTTGTTCTTTGGTAGTTTTTTGAATATCAGTTTAATTTCTTTGCTGGTACTTGGTCTGTTCAGTTTTTCTGTTTCTTCCTGGATCCGTCTTGGAAGGTTGTATTTTTCTAGAAAGTTGTCCATTTCTTCTAAATTATCCAATTTGTTATCATATAATTTTTCATAGTATTCTCTAATAATTCTTTGTATTTCTGTGGTGTCTGTAGTGACTTTTCCTTTCTTATTTATGATTCTGTTTATGTGTAGACTCTCTTTTTTTCTTGATAAGCCTGGCTAGGAGTTTATCTATTTTGTTTATTTTCTTGAAGACTCAGCTCCAGCGTTCTTTGATTCTTTCTATTGTTTTATTCTTCTAGATTTTATTTATTTCTTCTCTGATCTTTATTATGTCTCTCCTTCTACTGACTTTGGGCCTCATTTGTTCTTCTTTTTCCAGTTTAATTAATTGTGCATTTAAACTGTTCATATGGGATTTGACAAAATGCAACCTTCATGATCTGAGTAGCTGGTTGGTACAGTTTATATCCTTCTGAATTTACTGGGGCTCTTTTCATGGCCTAGTATGTGATTTATCCTGGAAAATGTTCCATATGCCCTTGAGAAGAATGTGTATCCTGTTGCTTTTGGGTGGAGTGTTCTGTAGATATCTGTTAGGTCCATGTGTTCCAATGTGTCAGTGCCTCCTTAATTACTTTCTGTCTGGTTGATCTGTCCTTTGGAGTGAATGGTGTGTTGAATTCTCCTAAAATGAATGCATTGCATTCTATTTCCCCCTTTCATTCTGTTAGTATTTGTTTCACATATGTAGGCACTCCTATGTTGGATGCATATTTATAATGGTTATATCCTCTTGTTGGACTGATTCCTTTATCATTATGTAATGTCCTTCTTTGTCTCTTGTGACTTTCTTTGTTTTGAAGTCTATTTTGTCTGATAGAAGTACTGTAACTCCTGCTTTTATCTCCCTATTAGTTGCATGAAATACCTTTTTCCATCCCTTCACTTTTAGTCTGTGTATGTCTTTGGGTTTGAAGTGAGTCTCTTATAGGCAGGTTATAGATGGGTCCTGTTTTTTCTCCATTCAGTGATTCTATGATTTTTGATTGATGCATTCAGACTATTTACATTTAGGTTGATCATTGATAGATATGTACTTATTTCCATTGCAGTCTTTGTATTTGTACTTATCAAAGGTTCAAGGATAGCTTCTTTACCATCTAACAGTCTAACTTAACTCAGTTAGTACACTATTACAAATGCAATCTAAAGGTTCTCTTTTTTTCCCTCCTTTTTCTTTCTCCTCCATTGTTTATATATTAGGTATCGTATTCTGTACTCTTTGTCTATCCCTTGACTGACTTTGGGGGTAGTTGATTTAATTTTACATTTGCTTATTAATTAATTGGTCTACTTCCTTTACTGTGATTTTACTTTCTCTGGTGACAGCTATTTACCTTAGGAACAGTTCCATCTATAGCAGTCCCTCCAAAGTACAGTGTAGAGACTGTTTGTGGAGGTAACTTCTCTTAACTTTTGCTTATCTGGAAATTGTTTAATCCCTCCTTCATATTTAAATGATAATCTTTCCGCATTGAGTATTCTGTTTTGAGGCCCTTCTGCTTCATTACATTAAATACATCATGCCACTCCCTTCTGGCCTGTAAGGGTTTCTGCTTAGAAGTGTGATGATAGCGTGATGGGTTTTCCTTTGTATGTGATCTTTTTTCTCTCTCTAGCTGTTTTTAAAAGTCTGTCTTTATCCTTGATCTTTGCCATTTTAATTATTATGTGACTTGATGTCGTCTTCCTTGGGTCCCTTGTGTTGGGAGATCTGTGCACCTCCATGGCCTGAGAGACTATCCCCTTCGCCAGATTGGGGAAGTTTTCAGCAATCACCTCCTCAAAGACATTTTCTATCCCTTTTTCTCTCTCTTCTTCTTCTGGTACCCCTATAATGGAAATATTGTTCCAGTGGTTGGTCACACAGTTCTGTCAATATTCTTTCATTACTAGAGATCCTTTTTTCTCTCTGTGCCTCAGCTTCTTTGTATTCCTCTTCTCTAATTTCTGTTTCATTTACCGTCTCCTCTACTTCATTTAATCTACTTTTAAATCCCTCCATTGTATGTTTCATTTTGGATACTGTATTTTTCAAAGTTTCTATCTCTTTCTTGAATTCGTCCCTGAGTTCTTGAATAGTCTTCTGTAGCTCTGTGACCATGTTTATGATTTTTATTTTGTAATCTTTTTCAGGAAGATTGGTGAGTTCAGTTTCACTTGGCCCTCTTTCTGGTTTTTGTGGGATTTTGGTTTGTACCAGGTTCTTGTGATGTTTCATATTGGTTATAACTTTGTGTAGGCTGCACCCTTTAATGCCCAGAAGCTCTACTCTGTGGAGCTGCTCAGCCCCTGGAGCTATGGTGGGGGTCGCTGGCTAGCGGTACTGGTGCCAGCCTGGACGAAAGAGCTCTTTCCTGCTTCCCGGCAGCATTGCCTGTTTTCATTACCAGGGCCAGTGTGCAGAGCACATGGGAGGAGCCTCTGTGCTATGCCCCTGTAGCTGTTGTAGGCAGGGTCGCCCTCTGCCTGGCCTAGCACATGGCAGGGGCAGCTGGTTTGTGAGCTTGTGCAGGCCGGGAGGAAGGAGCGGCAGGCTGCGTACCATGGGTGCGGGCCTCGGAGCTGTGTTGCCAGCCAGGGCGATGGGGCTCCTGAAGCACCTGAAAGTTCCCAACCTACTGGGCTGAGTGTGCCAGGACTATTTTGTCCACCTGTCCTTTCTCCTGAACAGGAAGCTGTGTGCAATCCTTGCCCCTTTTGCAGCCCTCTTACTGTTAGGAAGTCTCTCAGAGTGCCTGCCTTTCTTTTGTCCCAGAGTAGCCGGTTGTGGTTGCCTGTTCTGCACCACTGGCTGGAATCTGAGTCTCACTGAGTATTCCGCCTGTTTTAGCTTTCCAACTCCACTAATCTCCAGAGCACCATGTAATGTAGGTTCGTGCTCCCAGAGCAGATTTCCAGGACTGGGTATTCAGCAGTCCTAGGCCTCCACCCCCTCCCTGCTCCATTTCTCCTCTTCCTGTCCATGAGCTGGGGTGGGGGAAGGGCTTGGTTCCTCCTGGATCGCAGCGTTGGTATTTTACCCTTCTCCCTGAGGTTTTCTCTTTTATCCAGATGTAGGCAGTCTGTCGCAGCCTTCTTTTCTGTTGGTTCTTTTAAGATTGGTTGTATTTGCAATATTTTCATATTATATGAGGTTTTGGGAGGAGGTTTCTGTCTCACCTCTCATGCTGCAGCCATCTTTAAGCCAATCCTCCAAGCATTGTTCAAGTGGGTTTGCTTTTGAACCATGAAGTGTTTTACATAGTGAGAAAACAATATAGCATAAGACACAAAAAATGGAAATCATGAAGTTAATCCAAACAGAAATAAATGAGTCTAACTGTGTAAAGTTGATAACACAACCATCCAGAAAACTTTAATCTGTTAAGTTTTGAACAGAGTTTTCTGACTTTATCTTAAGTGGAACATATTTAAAGAACAAAATAAATAGAAAGAACTTTTGGGCTTTACCTAATTCAATTATACTTGATAGGGGTGGTGGTGTAATTCTGAAACGATTCAGTAGGCATTCCAGGATAGTATAAGAGTAAAATGTGTTGATGTTATCAGGCACTGAAGTTGCAGATGCAGGATAAGAGGGGTCCATGTAGCAGGAATTTGCTCTCTCTTTTATGTATGTCTGTGTAAAAACAGTGACACTTGTCTAGTAGATACATTAACTAACTATAAGCTCCTGCATGGATTCTTGGGCAGTTACTTATTCCCGGTTTGTTTAGGGTGAGTCTGGGGCATCTTGTGCCAGAGAGCAAGAAAGTATTCAAGGACCTGTGGGGCTGTGTCAGAAAGACCTAGCAGTTGGCTTGAAGGGCCTCCTACTGACAAGAATAATCATAGGAATAGATTACAGGGTATTTAAGTAAAACCCATGGGTCTCTAGTGTTACTCATGTACTTAAATAAAGAGAGAAAGGAGAAATAAATTCAGAAGAAGTAATGCTTAAAAAATTTTCCATTTCACAACCTTGAAGTAAGTAAGGATTGTGATGGGATGCTAAAATCACTGGGTAAAGGTTGTTGCACAACTTAGTATTTACACATTATCAAGTATTACCCCACAGGTTAACTTCTCCTTAACTTTACAATGGAGCAATCTGGGTGTTAGCCCCTTAACCTTGTGCTCAAACTCAACATCTCTGGTTGCAGGACAGATCTGACATTATGTGCCTTCTGATGTAATGCCACAAGAAATGACCAGTACTCCTCTGCCCCATTCTTGCCAAAAAAGTTTTAAATATGAATGTCATGATGAAGAAATAATTGGATAAGTTGAGAACATTTTTCAAACAGCTGAAGTGAAGTCTTCCACAAAACTCGATGCAATGATGCTAAAAGCCAGGTGGAAATGCAAGAGACCCAGAATAGCCAAATGAATCTTTTTTTTTTTTGCTTTATTTTTTATTTTTTTATTTTTTTTACAATTTATTTTGGTATCATTAATCTACAGTTACATGTGCAATATTATGGTGATTAAACTACCCCCTTCATCAGGTCCCCCCCACCAACCCTATTACAGTCACTGTCCATCAGCGTAGTGAGATGCTATAGAGTCACTACTTGTCTTCTCTGAGTTGTACAGCCCTCCCCGTGCCCCTGCTACCTTACGTCTGCTAATCGTAATACCCCTTTTACCCTCTTATCCCTCCCTTTCCACCCGTGTTCCCCAGTCCCTTTCCCTTTCGTAACTATTAGTCCGTTCTTGGGTTCTGTGAGTCTGCT
>JAQQAC010012171.1:12841630-12968554 GCA_029783875.1 Phataginus tricuspis | reverse complement strand
CTCCATGTGGGTCTGGTGAGCTGGTGGCTGGGTGGGGACTGTGTTGTTAACACTCTGATGAGTGAGGGAACTGCAGCGGTGACAGCAGAAGCCAATCACAGCTCTTCCCAAGGAGCAAAGGCCAGCTCGCTGCAGTTCTGTGCAGGAATGTGCCTGCTCCACTCTGAATGAGGCGCTGGCTCCTACTGTAGGGAACAGTTTAAGGGAGTAGCAGTGGAGTCTTTTGTAATGTAATTCAGATGATCTGTTATTGAAGGATTTAAGCAGAATCCCTTCAGGATCTCTGGCTCCACCCTCACCGAAAAGGATTCCGTGTGTGAAAACGGGCTCAGTCAGCTCTGCAGGCTGGCGTCTGGGGGGCACGGCGTCCCGGGCATGCTCCTGCCTAAGCGTCCGCGGCAGCCCTCCTTTCTTGTTGTTCCCACCTCTTTCCCTTCCCTAGCAAAGATTCTGTTTTCTGCTAGACCCCCTGCTCTTGGGGTCCCCTGATGGATGTGCGTTTCTGTGGCAGGAGCCCCCTCTCACCCCGTCTGTCATCACACGTCAGAAACAGCCTGACATTGCATGTCTCTTACGTGGCTCTGATAGGGTGCGGTCACTGGGGATAATAGATCGACAGATAGGTAGGAAGTTCCATCATTTCAATTTGCTGGAGTGGTAAAAGCAGACTTGGATAAATAAATGCTACATATTTTAGAAAAGGACACATTCAGAACCAGTCTTAATCAACCCGGTTTATTCCAGCATATCTTGCAATCGTTAAGATTATGGGGGTACTACCACAGTCAGCTTGGAAGAGTGAGTTAGTGAGTTCTTTTCAAGGAGGTAAAGGTTGTAAAGTTTCTGTTCGTTAAACTTTTGAGATACTTCTGTAACTTTGGGGAGGAATTGAATAACCTTCTCCTTAAAACCTAGACTAATCACAAGGCAGCATTTTTGTGTCTATGGCCCTTATTCTGTATGAGGCTTTTTATTTTATTTTAAAAAACTTGATTTGCAATTAAAAATATTTTTCTAGTTCTTCTGAATTTAATTCATATTTAGATATTTATAGAGACTGGATCAGTTAGGGAGTATTAGTGAGGATATTTTGTATCATTAGAAAACAATCTTCAAAGAATCATCTATTCCTAATTTGTGAAACACAACAGTTTATCACATACATATTATGTGCTTTCAGATGCCCAGACTCCCCCTTGTGCCATCCCACTGCATGTGGCGGTGAATAATGAGTGGAGGATGGTCCTGCAGCATTTCTGAGGGGTACTTTGTGGACCAGGCCCTCTGCAGGGCTTTGCTGGTGTTTGTGGAAGAACCACAAAGCCCAGGTCAGGGGCAGGTGCTGGTCTTAATGTTCTTTCTCAGTAAGGATGCCAGTTAAGTGTGTTTTCCATACGAAGTCAGGGGCAGTATTTCATGTTATAAATCAGGGGGTTTTATGTGTATGCTTTGAGAAATGTAACCGTTTCATAAACAGAAGGTATAGAGAGGAGTATATTCATTTTTCTTTACATTAAACTCTTGTGTTTGCTTCGAGGTTACAATTCTGTGTGCAAAGCCTTAAAAAAAAAACCTTAAATAAAAGAACCCTTTTTGGTCTTGTTTCGCTAGTGATCCAAGTGACCAGTCTGCCTTAGAATAATTGTAATAGGGTCCATTATGGCCAGAAGTGACCTAGCCCATTACTTAGCAGAGCAATGCAGAACTTTCAGTGACCCACTTTGAATAGGTTGAGGAGAAAGATATACATGGCCCCAGAAATACCCTCACTTTATAGGAGCTGGGGGAAGAGGGCAAGCCTCATCCAAGGCTTGATGGCCACCTTTGTGCCTTTTCCTCAAACAAAATCATAAAAAACCCCAGAACCCCACCATCTTCTTCCATCCAGCCAACTACTGTACTTCTTAAAGTTTGGAATTTAAAAAATGAATTCCTATTTCCTTTTCACTTCTTAGCTGTCTCATATATCCTGCTAGAAGGAACCTGGGGAGATCCTGTACCAGAGGTGGTTTAGGTCATTGAGAGGGAGAAGAGAACGCGGTCCCACCAGGTGGCGAGGAGACAGTGCCCGGAGAAGGCAGAGGCCCAGGAGGACCAGGGGCCTCAGAGTTCTCCAGCTGCCTGGGCCCGCGCAGGAGCTGAGGCCCAGACTTTACTGCGAGCCTTTGGAAGACTCTACTCCATGGGCGGCCTCTGGTCTTTGAGGTGCCAGGCCTGTGATTTAGCTTGGCAGGTGGGGAAGTGGAGGGAGGGGCTGCTCCCATCAGGAGTGGAGGGCATACCCACTGCAAAACTCAGGTGTTCAGAGGTGTCAGCTGGTCACAGGCACTGAGTCCCAGAGGCCTGAAGTGCTCCGTGTTGGCAGAGAGGCTGAGCCTGGCTTGGTGAGATGAGTTAGCCGAGGCATGCTGGGAATGCTTAGGACTCAAGGGAGTCTCCTCTGAGCTTTAAATATACTGCTGAGTTAATTAAAATACTCAGATGACTTCTCCCCGGTGAGTTGAAGCTAATCCTGCTGTCTGATTTCTAGCACACAACTTCAGCTTGATTAGATAGGTGCCACTTCTGTGGTACAGAAGGAGGCAGCCACTGACAAAATGGCATTGTGCATCAGAAGAGTCAGTTCAGGGGTTAAGAGCAAAACATTTATCTCTTGCAAATAACCAGCCCAGAGCTTGTCATGCCAGCCAAGTGTCCAGTCGGTTATTAGTCCCTGGTTTCCAGACACATGCTCTCCTTTAACCAGGTTATCCACTGGTTACCAGAATGAGGAGACAGTGCTGGCAAAAGACTATCAGATAACTTTTCACAAGAACCTGCGTCAGGACAGAGACGTACACATGCTGGAGTGCAGCCCAGTGAGACTGGCAAGTTCCGTCTGTAGAAATTACAGGTGTGCAGTCTCCTGTGCCCTCTGTGTGCCCATGCCAGCCCCACAGTGTCCGTGTGTTGGAGGTAGCTGGCCTGTGGTGTTGGTTCTGTCACCAGCTCTTGGGCAGTAACGCCCCACAGCTGAAATATTCCTCTTGCTCCAATGGCCTTTCTAGGCCACTGCGTCCTGCTAAGCTCTGGAGACCTCCCAAGTTTTGTCTGAAGTGACCAGTCGACTCCTTTTCCTGATGCCTCCTCAGCACTTTGCTTGTGGCACCATAACCTAGGGCCATTAGCTCTTGGCGCATGCCTGACACTCCATCCTCTCTCAGCTCCCTGGTTGTGACTGTCCAGGCTGGATTTGGATTGTCTCTGGGTGTCTAGTTTTGGGGGATCCTGGTTCTAGGCTCAGGCTTGACTCTGATGTCCCCTTGGGTGCTTGATGCCTTCCGCTGGCCATGGAGAATATGGCATGGTCATGACTCAAACATAGTAATGTATCTGCCCCAGATGTTTGGGCCTTCAGAGTTTCTCATTTTTATTATATTCAAAACCGACCTTTCAGTCACAGTAGCTGAGTGGTGGAAGCAACCCGAGTGTCCATCAGGGATGAATGGAGAAACAGATGTGGTCTATCCATACAGTAGAATATTACTCAGCCTTTAAAAGGGAATTCTGACACCTGCTACAACATGGATGGCCCTTGAGGACTTGCTGAGTAAAAGAAGCCAGTCACAAAAGGATGAATGCTGTCTGATTCCACTTCTCTGAGGTCCCTAGGGTCATCAACTCATAGCAACAGAGAGTAGAATAGAGGTTGCCAAGAGCTGAGGAGGGGAAAATAGGGTGTAATTGTTTAATAGTTACAGAGTTTCAGTTTCGGAATGTGAAAACTATGAGATAGGTTGTAAAAACAATTGAATATACTTAACACTACTGATTGTACACTCAAAATGGTTAACATGGTAAATTTTATGTTACATGTATTTTACCACAATTAAGAACGCCTTTAACAACCCTGACTGTCTTACCTTACTAAGTAATAGAGAGGGCTAGTGGGAGCACAGGGCTTCATGCACGCCAGCTGCTGTGTGGAGTATGTTCCCTTCACTGTGTCAGTCCCTGAATCCTCAGAACAGCCCTGTGTGCTTGGTGCTCAAAACCCCACTCAGAGAGATGGAGGACAGCCTGCCTAAGGCTGTGGTGCTGGCCATCAAGGGGCCAGAAGGTGAGCCCAGGCATAAGGCTCAAAGTCCACTCCTCAGGCCACAGGATGCCTCACTGAACCCCCAGACTGAGTTGTGCCTTCTGTGGCTGGAACCTAGCACTCCACCTGCCAGTGAGAGCACGTGGCAGTGCTTCCCTTGAAGTGAAGGGTGCCGTCCTTCCCACTGGGATTTCCACGGGCATGAGTGGTCCGTATCCAGTCTGCACTAGAGGGCTGCTTGGTGAGATGTGTCTGACCAAATGGATGGTGGGGACAGAGAGATAAAGGATATCTTTTTTCATTGAAATGGTGAATTCATGCATGACGTATAAATTTGTCTGCAAGAAATAGTTCTTTGTATGTTTTCCAAGGTGTGGATGAGGCATTCCCATGGAAGGTAATGGTTCTCTGGACTATTCTACTAGGACCAGAGATACTCATTGGCCAGGTGGTCATTCCAGGGACCAAAACTTCCCTGAGTCCAGAAATATTCCTCTTGCTCTAATGGCCTCAGGGGGGAGGCTGCAAGAGTAGGTGTCCTCACGTGCTCAGCATATTTTGGGCAATTTTCTTAGCTTGGCAACTCTCTGTTTCCAAATACCTAGCTCATAGTCCTGGAGGGAGGATTAAAGTAGGTGACTAGAAGGAAGAGCCTTGAGTGGTTCAGGCACTGAGAATGTGGGTGGGGAGCCTGAACCACAGGCCAGCCCTGCCAGCCTCTGTGGCCATGGGCATGGTGACCTCTAGTGCCCTTCAGTTTGAGTTTCATGATGTGAAACCATCATGATCCCAAAGCCACCTTCTCTGCCTGCCAGCTTATTTGGAGCACACCTGAAATTTTCTTTTCACAAGTCACCAATGTAGTAATTTATTTCTCATATAATTTCACAATGCTCATTAAAATGTAAACATGCCATTTGCATAAATAAGCCCATTTTTCTTTACAAGCTTTGGAAGAAGTCTGCAACTAAGGTGTTGTGTTTATAAACCCTAATCAAGTCAAGGATTTCCTAGAACAGCTGCCTCAAGAGCTGACTGTCTTTTCTTCATGAACATTTGAATGCTTCATCATTCAGCATTTAATGCATTTTACTAGGGTCATATAAATTCATATGACCATGATCTGAGGCGACATCCCTGTGCCAGGCTGGGCTGTGTACAATTCTTGCCTTCTCCCACCCTTCCTGGGGCTGACAGCCGGGCAGCCGGGGCTGGGCTGCCGGCCAGGGGCGAGGTTCACTCGAAACTTTGGGGAGTGACCCATGAATGGGCGTGGAAGGACAGGGCTGGCAGAAAGCTCTGGGGACAGATGGAAATGCTGGCAGGGAGGGGAGTTGTTTGGTATACATGTCCTGTTGACAAGGAGTGGCATTTGTGATGGGTGCCTGGAACACCTCAGTGCTGGGCAGGGCGGCCTGGCTGCCCTCCCAGGCTACCAGGGACAGAGATGAAGGTGGCCCTGATGATGCAGCAACTCCCTGGAGACACATGTTTTAGCCATTTGTCTCCCGGTACAAACACACAATAAAATGCCATCTTGTTAATATTGTTCTTTTATGTCAAGTAGGAAATTTAGATGCTTGCTTTACTGCATTAAGACTGGAATATTTAATTTTTTATTTCTTTTATTTTTAAATTCATGGGGTAATAAAAAGTCTGAAATATTTTCTAAATGCTACTAGACATTTTTAGTCCTTTCTGTTTAAAAATAAATGACATCATCAGGCTCCAGCGGTGTCTCCTAGTTTGACTTGTGAAGATGGCGGCGTTAGAGGTGAGACGGAGAGCTCCTCCCCCAACCACAAACAATACAAAAATATAGTTAATTAATACAACTAACCTTAAAACAGCAACAAGAAACAAGGCTGAACCAGACTGCAAACAGACCTCACGAACAGAGCAAACCACACGAAACAAGGTAACGTAGGAAAACCTTAATCTGGCAGGACCCAAGCCCTTCCCCACCCTAGCTCACCAGCTGGAGGAAGAGAAACAGAGTGGGGGAGGGAGTGAAAGCCTGGGACTGCTGAACACCTAGCCCTGGAGATCTGCTTTGTGAGCAGAATCCTATAGTGTGTGGTGCTCTGGACATTGGGGAGCTTGGACAGGCAGAGTGCTTGAGAAATTGACATTCCGGCCATTTGTGGAGGAGGGGACCACACCAGGCCACTCTGTGTTGGAGGAAAGGTAGGTGGTCGGAGAGGCTTCCTAGCAGCGAGAGGGCTGCTGAAGGGGCGGGGTTTGCACGGACCTTGCTGTGCAGGAGAAGGTAGAGCTGGACAAGGTTGGGTGCGCTCTGTCTGGCTGGTTGGGAACTTTGGGGAGCTCCAGGTACTCCATCTCCCTGGCTGCCTACCCAGCTCTGAGACCCCCACTGTGAAACACAACTGCCGAGCCTTCCTACTGGCCTGCAGACACCTGCTCGCAAACCCGCAGTCATTACGCAGGCATCAGGCCAGCCAGAGGGAGGCCCCACCTATAACAGTTAGAGACGCAAAGCACAGAGGTTTACACGTATATGTTTGGCCCACTGGCTCTGACACTAGAGACAGGCAACACAGATGGGAATCAGGAAACAGAACTTTCTTCCCCCTAGGTACCAGCTCCCCTCCCCTACAACCCCTAACCTCACTCTGGGGCTGACCACCTCCAGAGACTGGAGTTTCTGTACACTAGTGGGCACCACACAGAAATATGAAATGACAAAAGAACATGGTTCAGACCAAAATCACACAAACCCCAGAAAGAGGGGCAAATGAAATGGAACTCACAGATCTTCCTGAGAGTTCAAAATAAAAATTATAAACATGCTTATGGGGGTACAGAAAAATATTCAAGAACTCAGGAACGAATTTAAGTTGGAGTTTCAATCACTAAGAAACTCCATATCTGAAATGAAACATAAAATGGACAGATTTAAAAGTAGATTAGATGTAGTAGAAGAGACGGTAAATGGAATAGAAATTAGAGAAGAGGAATACAAAGAAGCTGAGTCACAGAAAGAAAAAAGGATCTCTAAGAATGAAAGAATATTGAGAGAACTGTGTGACCAATCCAAATGGAACAATATTTGCATTACAGGGGTACGAGAAGAGAAGAGAGAGAAAAAGTTATAGAAAGTGTCATTGAGGAGGTAATTGCTGAAACCTTCCCCAATCGGGAGAAGAAGATAGTCTCTCAAGGCATGGAGGTGCACAGATCTCCCAACACAAGGGACCCAAGGAAGACAACATCAAGACATATAAAATTAAAATGGCAAAGATCAAGGATAAAGACAGACTTTTAAAATCAGCTAGAGAGAGAAAAAAGATCACATACAAAGGAAAATCCATCAGGCTACCATCAGACTTCTAAGCAGAAACCTTACAGGCCCATGAGAAGGGAGTGGCATGATGTACTTAATGCAATGAAGCAGAAGGACCTTGAACCAAGAAGGATCGGCAAGGTTATCACTTAAATTTGAAGGACGGATTAAACAATTTTCAGATAAGCAAAAGCTGTGAGACTTTACCTCCCACAAACCACCTCTACAGTGCATTTTGGAGGGACTCCTATAGATGGAAGTATTCCTAAGGGTAAACAGATGTCACCCAAGGGAAGACCAAGAGTACAGAATATGATTCATAACATACAAAGAATGGAGGAGGAAGAAAAAGGAGGAAAAAAAAAAAGAACCTTTCGGTTGTGTTTGTAATAGTATATGAAGTAAGTTAAATGAGACTGTTAGATAGTAAGGGATTTGCCCTTGAACCTTTGGTAACCACGAATCTAAAGCCTGCAATGGCAATAAGTACATACCTATCGATAATCACCCTAAATGTAAATGGTCTGAATGCACCAATCAAAAGACATAGAGTCACTGATTGGATAAAAAAAACAAGACCCATCATATGCTGCCTACAAGAGACTCACTTCAAAGCCAAAGACATACACAGACTTAAAGTAAAGGGATGGAAAAAGATATTTCATGCAACTAATATTGAGAAAAAAACAGGAGTTGCAGTACTTGTATCAGACAAAATAGACTTCAAAACAAAGGAAGTCACAAGAGATAAAGAAGGACATTACATAATGATAAAAGGGTCAGTCCAACAAGAAGATATAACCATTGTAAATACCTATGCATCCAACACAGGAGCACCTACATATGTGAAACAAATACTAACAGAATTAAAAGGGGAAATAAATGCAATGCATTCATTTTAGGAGACTTCAACACACCCCTCACTCCAAAGGACAGATCAACCAGACAGAAAATAAATAAAGAGACAGAGGCACTGAACAACATAATAGAACAGATGGACCTAATGGACATCTACAGAACACTCCATCCAAAAGCAACACGATACACATTCATCTCAAGTGCACATGGAACATTTTCAAGAATAGCTCATACATTAGGCAACAAAAAGAATCTCAGTAAATTCAAAAAGATTGAAATTGTACCAACCAGCTTCTCAGATCACAAAGGTATGAAACTAGAAATAAATTACTCAAAAAAAATGAAAAAGCCCACAAACGCATGGAGGCTTAATAAAGTGCTCCTAAATAATCAATGGATCAATGACCAATAAAAATAGAGATCAAGCAATATAAGGAGGCAAAAGACAACAATAATTCAACACCACAAAATCTGTGGGATGCAGTGAAGGCCGTGCTAAGAGGGAAATACATTGCAATACAGGCCTACGTCAGAAAAGAAGAACAATCCCAAATGAACAGTCTAAACTCACAATTAATGAAACTAGAAAAGGAAGAACAGATGAGGCCCAAAGTCAATAAAAGGAGGGACACAATAAAGATTAAAGCAGAAATAAACAAAATTGAGAAGAATAAAACAATAGAGGGAATCAATGAAAGCAGGAGCTGGTTCTCTGAGAAAATGAAGAAAATAGATAAACCCCTAGCCAGACTTATCAAGAAAAAAAGAGTGTCTACACACATAATCAGAATCAGAAATGAGAAAGGAAAAATCACTACGGACACTACAGAAATACAAAGAATTATGAGAGAATACTACGTAAAATTATATGGTAACAAAATGGAAAACCTAGAAGAAATGGGCAACTTTCTAGAAAAATACAACCTTCCAAGGCCCACCCAGAAAGAAACAGAAAATCTGAATAGGCCAATTACCAGCAGAGAAATTGAATTGGTAATCAAAAAACTACCTAAGAACAAAATGCCTGAACCAGATGGTTTCACTGCTGAATTTTATGAAACATTTACTGAAGACCTAATACCCATCCTCATTAAAGTTTTCCAAAACGTGGAAGAGGAGGAATACCCCCAAACTCATCCTTATGAGGCTAACATCACTCTAAAACCAAAACCAGGCAAAGACACCAGAAAAAATGAAAATTACAGAACAATATCCCTGATGAACATAGATGCAAAAATAATCAACAAAATATTAGCAAACCGAATTCAAAAATACATCAGAAAGATCATCCATCATGATCAAGTGGGATTCATCCCAGGTATAGAAGGATGGTGCAACATTTGAAAATCCATCAACATCATCCACTACATCAACAAAAGTAAGGAGAAAAACAACATGATCATTTCTATCGATGCTGAAAAATCATTTGACAAAATTCAACATCCATTCATGATAAAAACTCAAAAAAAAGGGTTTAGAGGGCAGGTACCTCAACCTAATAAGGCCATATATGACAAACTCACAGCCAGCATTATACTTAACAGCAAGAAGTTGAAAGCTTTTCCTTTAAGATTGGGAACAAGACAAGGATACCCACTCTCCCCACTTTTATTCAACACAGTCTGGAGGTCCTAGCCACTGCAATCAGACAGTGCAGCAAAATAAAAGGCATCCAGATCAGCAAGGAAGAACTCAAACTGTCCTTGTTTGCAGATGGTATGATATTGTACATAAAAAACCCTAAAGAATCCACTCCAAAACTATTAGATCTAATATCTGAATTCAACAAAGTTGCAGAATACAAAATTAATACACAGAAATCCGTTGCATTCCTACACACTAACGATAAACTAGCGGAAAGAGAAATCAGGAAAATAATTGCATTCAGAATTGCATCAAAAAGAATAAAATAGCTAGGAATAAACCTAACCAAGGATGTGAAAGACCTTTACCCTGAAAACTACAAGATACTCTTAAGAGAAATTAAAGAGGACACTAATAAGTGGAAATTCATCCCATGCTCTTGGCTAGGAAGAATTAGTATTGTCAAAATGGCCATCCTGCCTAAAGCAATCTACAGATTCAATGGAATCCCTATCAAAATACCTACAGCATTCTTCAGTGAACTAGAACAAATAGTTCTAAAATTCATATGGAACCACAAAAGACCCCGAATAGCCAAAACAATTCTGAGAAGGAAGCAGCAGGGATTACTCTCCCTGACTTAAAGCTCTACTACAAAGCTACAGTAATCAAGTCAGTTTGGTACTGGCACAAGAACAGACCCATAGACCAGTGGAACAGAATAGAGAGCCCAGATATAAACCCAAGCATATATGGTCAATTAATATACAATAAAGGAGCCGTGGATATACAATGGGGAAATGACAGCCTCTTCAACAGCTGGTTTTAGCCAAACTGGACAGCTACATATAAGAGAATGAAACTGGATTACTGTCTAACTCCATATACCAAAGTAAACTCAAAATGGATCAAAGACCTGAATGTAAGTCATGAAACCATAAAACTCTTAGAAAAAAGTATGGGCAAAAATCTCTTGGATATAAACAAGAGCAACTTCTTCATAAACATGTCTCCCGGGCAAGGAAAACAAAACCAAAAATGACTGAATGGGACTATATCAAATTAAAAAGCTTCTGTAGAGCAAGGGATACCATCAGTAGAACAAAAAGGCATCTTACAGTATGGGAGAATATATTCATAAATGACATATCCGACAAGGGGTTGACATCCAAATTATATAAATCGCTCACATACCTCAACAAACAAAAAGCAAATAAGCAATTAAAAAATAGGCAGAGGAGCTGAACAGACACTTCTCCAAAGAAGAAATTCAGATCGCCAACAGGCACATGAAAATATGCTCCACATCACTAGTCATCAGGGAAATGCAAATGAAAACCACAATGAGATATCACCTCACACCAGTGAGGATGGCCAACATCCAAAAGACAAACAACAACAAATGTTGGTGAGGACGTCGAGAAAGGGAAACCCTCCTACACTGCTGGTGGGAATATAAATTTGTACAACTATTGTGGAAAGCAGTATGGAGATTCCTCAAAAAACTCAAAATAGAAATACCATTTGACCCAGGAATTCCACTCCTAGGAATTTACCCTAAGAATGCAGCAGCCCAGTTTGAAAAATACATATGCACCCGTATGTTTATCGCCGCACTATTTACAATAGCCAGGAAATGGAAGCAATGTAAGTGTCCATCAGTAGATGAATCGATAAAGAAGAAGTGGTATTTATACACAATGGAGTATTATTCAGCCATAAGAAGAAAACAAATCCTACCATTTGCAACAACCTGGATGGAGGTAGAGGGTATTATGCTCAGTGAAGTAAGCCAGGCAGAGAAAGCCAAGTATCAAATGATTTCACTCATCTGTGGAGCATAAGAACAAAGAAAAAACTGAAGGAACAAAACAGCAGCAGACTCACAGACCCCAAGAATGGAGTAACAGTTACTACCAAAGGGAAAGGGACTGGGGATGATGGGTGGGAAGGGAGGGATAAGGGGGAAAAAGGGCTATTACAATTAGCACACATAATGTAGCGGGGGTGGGGGAAGGGTGGGGGGAATACATGGAAGGCAGTATAACAGAGAGAAGACAAGTAGTGATTCTATAACATCTTACTATGCTGATGGACAGTGACTGCAATGTGGTATGTGGTGGGGACTTGATAATAGGGGGAGTCTAGTAACAATGTTGCTCATGTAATTGTATATTAATAATAGCAAAATAAGAAATATAAATAAATAAATGACATACATAACCACATGGTATAATTCATAGATGTCTTATTTTGTATTTTCAGAGATCTTTGAAATTTGCAGAGATCCAGTTTTAAAAGTAAGCCTTTAGAAAATGTGCTACTTTTAGCGATTCTCATCTCACTACGCTGATGGACAGTGACTGTGGTGGGGTTGGTGGGGGGGACCTGGTGATGGGGGGAGTTCAATCATCACGGTATTGCTTATGTAATTGTAGGTTAATGATACTAAAATAAAACAAATTATTAAAAAAAAAAAAAAGAAAGAAAATGTGCTACTTTTACTAAAATAATTTCCTTACAAAATTTTAAGTTACTCTTCAGGCAGGGTTTGTCTCTTGGATCTACCTTTGTTTTTCATAATTTAATAACGCTAATAATAACAGTTTTAAAATAATATTTCAATAGAGATTTATTTTGGAAGGTGCGGTTTGCCTATTTCACATCACTTAATCACATGCTTTCTTTTATTGGATAACTTATCACATCGAATATACTTTTAGTTTCTTGAGATCTGGGGCCATAAATTGTAGGATGGTTTAGGTCTCGGACTCCCTAGAAAATATCTTGTACATGGTAAAGTTCTTAATACCTGTTCATGCAATGTATGAAGTTGTATTTAGAATTTTATGTTCTTTGTATGTCATTCTTTCTGTGGATGTAATTCATTCACTTGACAGGGATTTGTTGAGCTCAGGTTTTCAGCAAGCTGCTGGCAGCTCCTTGGTGGTGGTTACAGTTGGGTAAGAGGACAGAAGCTTACACACCGGAGAAGTGCACAAATCGCTGTAGAGCTGTGTAGAAAGTGTTTAGTATCCCAGACTGAAATCATAATGTGGAGGTTGCAGAAATTACTTCTTAGTTTGGCATGGGTTGGGAAGAAGGGACGTTAGGATGGTTTTTGAGAGGAGCCAACGTTTCTGTTGGGCTTTGAAGGTGGTGCAGGCTGAGGGACCTCATCACTAAGAACTGAGGGCGAGGAAGTGGGACTTGGTGACCCAAGGAGGACGGCTTTGAAGGGGAGGGAGAGGGATCCTTGGGTAGGACTCCCGGAGGTGGAAGCTGGCATGGAAGGCCTGGGTGATGAGGACAGTGAGGCCGTGAGTGTCAGGCCGCCATTCTAGGAAGTTCTCCTTTTAAATCGCAGGAGATGTGGAAAAATGAAACGAAAGCAAGGGTGGGCTGTGCAGGCTAGGCTGTGCAGGGAGGAATGGGGAGGCCTGGCAGGCCTGAGCCTGAGCGGCACCTCCTGGGGCTGCACTACCCCTCCTGGCCGCTGGGAGCGCTGTGTGGGCGGGACCCGGTGTGAGCCCCTGGGGGTTTCTGGGCTTGGGAACCCAAGTGGCAGGGGCTCATCTCTGTGCTGCCCTGCTGGCTGGGGACAGCAGGGTCCGAAGGTTGCGCCTGCGCGAGGTTGGGCCTGGGACAGGGGAGGAGTGAGTGGCCCTGGCACGGGTCCCCAGCCATGGGAGGTGCTGGCAGAAAACAGCATTGCCCAGCTGGGTTGTGGAGCAGTGAGTGGCCGTGCCCACGGCTCCTCCAGGGGTGCGGCCGAGAAAGCGGGGGAGCTGAGCACGACAAGGAGGTGTCCGGGCGGCCCTCGTGACTGTGCCTGTCATGTGGATGGCGTCAGGGTGGCGGGAGGGGACGGAAGTGCCCCTCAAACTGGGAGCACACTGGAGCGCCTCCCGGGAATCTGGAGGCCGACCTCGCGGGTATGCTGATGTACAGCTTTTCCTTGTTCCTTTTCGCACCAGGATATTGTTTGTGACGCCAAGTGCTGTGGGCAGGTGTGCACCCGCACCTGGTCCCTGAGCAGGAGCGAGACCCCTCAGGGCCAGGGGCCGGCCTGTCAGGGCTCAGAAGCCGCTGCAAGGACAAGCCCTTCCACACTACACTCCTGCTTTCCCTAGCTTATTCTCCTTAACTTTTAATTTTGAAGAGTTCACAGAAAATTGGAAAGACAGTACAGAGAGGTCCTGAGCCCTGTCCCCAGATTACCCCGTAGCCCATGACCTGTCACTGAGCCCAGCACTGGGGCCAGGAAGCCATGGCCGCGTCGGGTGAGTGCAAAGCCGCCTGAACCTTGTCACGGGCTTGTCCGGAGCTGCCCCCCACCTCAGAGACCGCTGCCCATTTAGTCCACCTGTATAATTTTTTCATGTGGAGACTGTTTTCTAAACAGCTATATACCACCTGTGACCTTTTGAGGGTTTTCTTCACTGGGTAAAATGCCCTTGAGATGCAACCAGATTGTTGCCTTTCTTCTGTTTTATTGTGGAAGTTTAACTAACTGTTCACCAAAATCCAGGCACAATATTTGCAGACACAAGATTATACGTTGGCTTAAATTTGATTGTGAGAATACGAAGTTATAGAAAGCTAATAAAGAAAAAGTATCACCCATAACGTCATCCCTCTTGAACCACTGTTTTTATTCATCCCATTCTGTTTCTCTTTCACGTGTGCATAGTAAACATAGTTGAAAGGAATCATGCTGTTTCACTGTATTTGAAGCTCTCTTTGTACCTCGCAGGATGTCCTGTACGGGTTGCAGCCTTAGCAAAGCCAGCCCACTACTTACTTTCTGATGTCCTGGCACATGGACTGACACAGCATGAACATCAACATCTTACAAATTTTATGAAAGTGAATTTCATTTCAGTCTGTTCAACAATAATATAATTGGGATGAATCAGAAACAGGTGGACTGCTTCCCTTGTTGATTATTCTGCTGTGCAGCAGTGGTACTTGAAGAAAACCCCAGCGCCTACCTGTGGTGGTGCCTTCATGCATCTCAGTTCTCCCATCTCGAATCTGAAGCCCAGGTCTCTGGCCTGTTAACCACGAGGGTGGGCGGGAAGCAGGGTTGGTACCTGGCAACGAAGGAAACAAGTCCTGTGACAGCCTCAGGCTCATGTTTGTGGCTTGGCCGCAGCCTCGTCAGGTCCTGGGAAGATGGAGAAGGTGGGAGTATGGGAATGGCCCATGGGGTTCCCTGGGCCGGTAAACTGGTGGTTGGAGAAGGGAGAGGAAGGTCCTTCAACAGGGGGAGGGTCAGCCCTTGGCTGCTGTGCAGTGATAAAATGATTCCCAAAGAATCATTTCTGTTGGGAAATAAAGAAACTCTGTGCTGTGAACACCGTGCACTGTGCCTTTTCAGAGCTGGGAAACCACTCACACAGGCCAAGTGTCTTTGGGCTTTTGCGGTGGCCCTGCGTGTGAATGGTCAGCTTCCCCTAGATCGGAAACCCGGACGAGCCAGGGCAGGGTCCCAGCTCCCTCCCCACACCACCTCTTAATGGCTGTTCTGTGCCCCCTCTGCACTTCATGATGAAGCAGTTCAGCCCCCAATGTAGTGTGCTTTATTGTTAATCTGTACTTCGTGAGAGGGAACACACACACACACACACACACGCACACACACACACACACACACACACACAGCCTGGACAGCAGGCAACCCTGGTTATTTGTGAGGAAATGGGTTTGGGATAATGAGACTAGGACTTCATTATTTTTACTCTATTCACTTTCTTACTGTTTACATTTGCATTGTGGACATATAATTTTATATTTCCAACAGATCCAGTGATTGCAACTCATATTTATGTTGAGTGGTTTGCAGTCTTCATGTACTCACAACCCTAGGAGTGAGGTGACACCACCATCACCCCCATTTAACCACTGGGAGCCCAAGGCACAGAGAGGTGATGTGACCCACTCACTGCCTCCCGACGCTGTTACAACAACGGAACAAAGCAGGTTCAGCTTCAGGGGGCAGCTTCCAGGGTAGAGCCTCTACCCTCTTTTCTCTGTCTTGACATCAGTTTGTGCCATGCTTTGCTGAAGGGAAGTGTTTACTCATCCAGGCAGACTTGTGGACAGCTGATCTGGTCTGGCCTCCTTCTGGCTTTTCTCTCCTGGCATCTGGTGACCACGGGCTGCTTCCTGGGGAAAGCCTGGCTGGTTTCTTGTGACCCTAGACTGTCCTTCATACCCAACCCTTCCCCTGTGCTGGACGCCTATTTGAATGAATTAGTCCAGGTGGAGGTGTTGATGTTGGCCTCTGACAAGGCTTCCTGGAAAGTAGGTGCCTCGAAAAGTCCTGGATATGGGGTATGGACACAGGGTTAGCGTTCAAGGCAGGGTGCAGGGGTAGAGCTCTGGGTCTGGGTGCAGGGCTGGCAGGCAGGGGCAGGGCTGGTGGTTGGGGTGTAGGGGTGGGGCACAACCTGCTTCCCTGGCTCATGTCTACTTTCAAAGTAGGCTGCCAGGGTGTCAGATCTGCATATGTGGCATAAAATTGGATCACCAGTACCTACAAAATGCACTGGCTTAACATCCAAAAGGTTTTTAGCTGTGTTCAAATCCCATATTGACCTTTTTTTGTTCATAGAGCTTGGGAACCTTAGCAGCAAGTAGGTTACCCTGAGACATCAAGTCATTTCGTGGGTGAGAAATTGGAGGTTCAGAGGGGTCAGTGGCCGGCCCAGTTTCAAGCAGCTGTCAGCTCACTGTCACTCTGGAACTTCCTGGCACCTTCTTTGCAATATTCAATGTGAAGATGAATTCACAGGGACACCTGCCACATCCCACGTGAGAGAGTTAGACCCTGAAAACTACAGGGCTTTATGGATGGACCGCGGGAACTAGTGTAATGAGGACGATGAGGCTTCAGAGTACTTTGTTACCGTCCTAAAAACATGTAACCAGGAAATAGTCACACGTGGCCCTGTGGCTGCCCAAGTATTTGTCCTCTTTCTTTCCGTGTCAGATCCAGACTTCCATTTCATAAAAGCTTTTCTTCTAATTGCATAGTTATTTTTATGCAATATTATTAGTTTTTTAAATAGGAGACTAGCTTATTTCTCTTCTCCTTGATCAGGATCCAGTTACTTTAAGTACACATAAGGTTATGGGAGTATGACTGAGAAGCCGCGTGCCTGTCAGGAGTCTGTGCTGTCTGAGCTCTCAGGGCCTCCACCAGGCTTTTCGCTGTACAGAGGTCCACATGCTGAGGTGAAGACTTCTCACCAGCACTGGGTTCCTTATGTTCTAATGAGTTTAGACATGAGATTGTCCTGAATAACATATGTAAAATGTTGTCAAGTTGCAAACAAAGCATAATAAGTACCAATTAGTAGAATAGTTTTTAAAAGTTTGCATGTAATCTGCGTGCTTTTGTTACTGAATTGGCTTGTAAGTAGTCACTGAAACATTTAAAATACCACTTTCAAGACTGGATTTAGTTGTCCCTAATTCTAAAAGACGAGAGACACAGTGGAAGGCTCCATGGACCAAGTACTTATTCATTTGTTAATGTATTATTCACTCTGAACACCAGCATTACGAGGTACTCTTCTAGGGGAATAAAAGGCTGGATCAGGCCCAGCCCACCCTCCCTCCCTGGACACACTATCTGGAAGGATGTGCAGCACGACTTTTCCTCATGAGCCTCTGGGGTAAGGCAGTGGTGTGCTGGTAAATGTTTTAACAACCAGCTCTCTAAATGAAATGGTAGTTTTATTATAAATTTTACATACATAAAGGATGTCCAATGTGTACTTCAAAGTACTGATAAAAGACTCAATCCTCTTTAATGTCAGTTGCCTAAAGACAATTGATGAGACAGATGCTTTTGTTAGCTCTTGAATTCATCGACACTCTGGCTGCACTGATGAGACGACAGTTCTGAATGACTATTCGTGGGTTGTTTTTCATTTATGACAAGTAAGACAAAAGTGAAGCAAGGAATGTTGGAACTTCACACTGTTTTCAGTGATGTGAGAGACTTCTTTGACGACTAGGAGGAGTGTATGAACACTAGGGACAGTTCGCTTGACATTTTATGCTATTCACAATAGAGTGGCTACAGAAAAGACACCCTTTTAAGTTAGATATGCATTGTGAAGAGTATTTTCTCTATCATGTTCCTAAGTATAGGCCAGGAGTTGGAAAACTATGGACCACAGGTTTTGGTTTAAAAAAAAAAATTGAAAGGAGACTACTGTTTTGTGACATATGAAAAATATATGATATTCAAAGTTCATGTCCATAAGTGATATTTTATTGGACCACAGATTCATTCATTTATGAATTTGCTCCGATGGCAAAGTTGAGTAATTGGAAAACAGACCGAATGTCCCACAAAGCCTAAAATACTTACTCTCTGGCTGTTTATGGGAAATGTTTGCCGGTCCCTGATTCAGACAGTCAACAGAACAATCAAGTGTTCCCTGGTTTGCAGCCTTTGCCCATTTCTATGGTGAACACAACATGGCCACTTTCCAGCTCCCGGCGCAGGGCCTGAATGCAGAGCCGGCAGGAGATAGCACTGCTTCTCAGGTCACGCATCTACCCTCAGAAGCCATCTGCAAATAACCTCCAGGGAACAGATAACAGTAAAATAATTAGGCAGTGGTACGTGCTGAGTTTTTATTACTTTTATTTCTAATACAGTTTATTTAATCATAATTTAATTTTAAATAAGGAGCATGCTACTAACATTTCTAAAAAGACACCAGTTGGAGGCAGAGCCAGAGCGCGCCTGGATAGGGGAGCCTCAAGAATGAAGGGGGCGGGTCTTGCCCTACCTAGGAATCCTCCACAGAAGGATTTCCTGAGCTGGATCTTCAGGGATGAGGGAGAGATGCTGGGAACAAGAGGTGAGACGTCTCTGCAGAGGAAAGTGCAGATTTCAGGGTAGCGGTGAGAGGACCAAAAGTTCAGGGTGCCAGAGTAAACATGGTGGCCAAGGGCGCCGGGGGCTGGTGGATACACCCTGAGCCCAAGCCGTGAGTAGAAAATAGAAAAGATGTGAATATGCATTAAGTTTGATAGGCATTTTGGAAACATAGAAAAAATGGTGTATATTCTAAACCACCATAATTTTTCCTTTGATCTACCCTAAGATACAGCATTCCTGTTTGTAGAGATATTGTGTGAGTGTGACCATGAGTGGGCGGGTGCGCCTCACCTCCTCTCCTCCACCCCCTAGCGATGCGCCTGGTGACAGAGGGCATGGCTGACGGGTCTCATCGTCTGGCTGTGTCTGCCTGCCAGGTTCCAGCATTTCTCATATCTCTCATCGAAATCAGAAGGAAAGGGAAATTTGGTTGAAGGATAAGAACAGCTTCTGGAAAGCTGAGTTGGATGGATACTCTTTTGTCAGAGTAGACAGGCAGATAATTACTTTGGTATATTATAGGTTACAGATGGTCTGCCTCTGGATTTGCTTTGAAACTCTGAAAGGGAGCTTTTACAGAGAAAATGAGAAACTTGCCCCCTCTTGTCAGAGTGGCTCTCCTTGGAAGTTAAATTTCCCAGGCAAGGGCAGGGTCTTCCTCTCATGGACCCTCATCTTGGCAGGGGACTGCAGAGAAGGAAATTTAATCACACAGCTTCCATGTTCCGAGATACGTAAGTGGTCGGTGACAAAATCTACCCCAATCAAACCAAACTAGAACTGTGAGCTCTTCAAGGCGGCCAGGGGAGACTCTCAAAGCTAGCTGGTCATGACCGTGTGGACTTTGCTCTCTGGGGGGGGTCTGACCCCGACCTGGGCAGGGAGGAGGGCTGGGAGTCCAGCCTGGGTCACTGTCAGCTGTCAGCTGCTGGCCCCGCCCCCTTAGTCAGTCCAGTGGGGGTGGAATTTTGTCCTCCTGCATCATTTCCCTGTGGCGCTAGAGGGGAATGCCAGGTGAGGGTGTAGCCTGGCATGCCTGAGATGTCAGCAAAGCCACCTGTGACATGAGCCACCACTTCCTGGGCTGCATTTCTAGGTCTTAGCTAACCACCCACAGCTTTCAAACAAGATGAACCTCGAAACTCCCAGGACTTAAATCTTTCTTGGGCACCTTGTCATTACCTAAAACACCACACAACAGTTATTTGCATTTTTAAATGTTTTTTGTGAAGTTTCAGTGTAACTGTTGAACATGGGGGGCAGGAATGTTGTCTAAAGGCAAATAGTTATGAGGATGTCGAGAAGTTTACTACTTTATTTGTTCAAAAGCTTTTTATTAGTAAGTTAGAATTTAAGTTGTAAATACCACTTGTGTCTTGTTGCTCTGTAGTATTCTTAATAATGCTCTGCTCTAATACATCTTCTGTTTTCTTTTCTAGCATGTTAATGTTTCTGAAATAGAAGCTGCTCTTAGAATACCCTCCTCGAAAGACTGTTTCTCTAGATGTCCCAGAATGGAGAAAATAGAACAATAATTCTGTATATTTTTAGTAATACCACATTAAGATTTCAAAAGTTGGTGACAAAACCCTGCAGACATGTGGCATAATTTGTTACTATAGAATCGCTTTATAAGTTTGGTAAAGGGACTGAATTCTTCTATATACGGTTTATGTGTTTTGAGGTCAGCAAAGCCTAAAAGTAAATTCAGTTGATACAGCTTAGCCAAATTTATTTTCCACACTACTTTTATTTGCATTTTTACGTGTTTTTTATGAAGTTTCAGTGTAACTTTGTTGAACATGGGGGGGCAGGAATGTTGTCTAAAGGCAAATGGTTATGAGGATGTCGAGAAGTTTACTACTTTATTTGTTCAAAAGCTTTTTATTAGTAAGTTAGAATTTAAGTTGAAAAAAAGTTAAGTTTGAACTTTTAATTCGGAGTCATTAAGTTCCAGGTCAGTTTGCTGAGACCTAAGTAGCAGCAGACTAGGCTACCAGGGAGTAGCTGGGGACTCGAGTCTAGGGAAGGACAGCACCCTTGAGCTCACACGTGTCAAAGGACTTCCAGGCTCCAGGCATCAGGCAGTAAGTTGGACATTTTGCTTTATCATTTCTGTTTTGATTTGAAAGAAGCAAAGGGCAAGTCAGAACTGCAAGAAAAGAGTTACTCCCTGGGCCTTGTTCAGAGCAGCCAGGTGCAGCCCAGGTAAGGTGTAGGCAAACAGTGCAGCCTGAGTGCACAGCAAGGTGCTGGCAAGTTCAGGGAGACCGTGCCACTCTGCGTCCAGCTTGGAGTGGGTGTAGTAGGGGTCTGGCTGCCCATGGGTTTGGAGGCCAGAGACAGGTGGGAGGTGGACTTAAAAAGCCAACTGTGCTGCCTTCTCCGCAAGAGTGCATCTGGGTGCCAGATGCCTCGCCTACTTTATTTTATATACTGTGCCCCTCACCTGGGAGTAGTGTGTCCATTTCTAGGTGAGGAACCTGTGCTGCAGAGGGATGGCTGGTACCAGCCAACCCAGGACCCATGTGTCTCCCACCTCAGTTCCCACCATGCTGAATTTAGGCTTGCCTTGGGGACCCTGAGCTTGAATCTGCTGTGTATTTAACACTGAGCAACCCTAAGGAGTCTAAATTGCCAACCCTGAGCATTTTTTCTTTGGAAGGGAGCAATCCCTGAGTTCTTTCAAAACCAGGTTCACCAGGAGGGAAGCACGAAGCCCACTGAGACCCTGTGGCCTACCGCCCCCTGCGGGCCCTGTGCTCAGCCTGCGAAGTGCAGCCCCTCCTGGCAGCTCTCAGCTGGAAGGGTCATTTCTTCCCTTGCCTGCCTCAAGACAGAGCTTTCATCTCTCTGTCTAGCCTCTTGTTTATATTTCAGTCACCTGCGGGCAGGAGCCGGGTTTCCCTGTTTGATCTTCCCACCACTCTCCATGAGGCCCTGAGCCCCACCTTGCAGTGACAGAGGCTGCAGAAGGCCTGGCGCCTGGTGGGTTCGAGCCTCAGTTAGTGTGTCTTCTCTGGAAGACACCTGAGTGGATGAGGCCTCTGGGGAGCACGGTTCCAACTGAGAGAGATCCGAGTTTCCACCAGGTTTTTCTGGTGATGCTTAGGAAGTGAATAGCTTTTTTTTGGTTTGGTCAAACTGAAGTGTTCTGGCTTTGAGGGGAGTGGAATGTAGACAGCCCACCATGAGGTGGGGTGGGCCGGGGTGGGGCTGCCCAGGGTGGGTGGTACTGGGGTGCGGTGGCCAGAAACAGCTCAGAGTAGGGGAAGGCCTGGAGGGTAACTGGGTGCAGAGGCACGCTTGCCGTCCCCTTTCCGGCTGTTGAACTGGACAGTCAGGGCTGCCCGTATTTGGCCATGTCCACCCTGACCTACTTTTGTGTTATGCTCTTGTTCCTTCTCTTAAAAGGGCTCCAGACTCAGGGCCTCCCAGCCACGGTTTGCCCACGGGCGTGTGGTTTGGTGCAGCCTGGGAGAAATCCTAGGTGGTGGGCAAAGAGAAGCCTTTGAGAGGTCAGAGATACAAAGACTCCCTTCTAAGTTTTTGACTTGCGGTTAAGGGGACCTAATTGCTCCCAGAAATCACGGACTTGCAGTAAAATTCTGGCACCCACCACAGCTTTTTTTATTTGGTTTTTAGAGGTAGGTATGGGGCCAAGATACCCTGGAGGTAGAAAGAGAATGGAGGGCCCCTGAACTTGTAAAGTGATAGAGGGAGGACATGCCTCCCTTCCTCCCTCTCCTCAAGGTAGGGTGGCCTAGGAGGCCTGATCCTCTCACAGGTCTGCTCCCAGCTGCTTGGTGGTTGGCGAGCCCCTGCAGATGGCGGGACACCGGCCCAGCCTTCGTGTAACCAGCGGGGTGTCCCCCTAGTTCCTGTGGCCTGTGCTCAGTATTGCAAACTTCCCCCCCTGGGAGTGCTGGGGAAGCAGGCCTGGCTGGGCTCCACGGTGCTGCGCCCGGTCGGTGGATTGCGGTGGGTCTGACAGACTGGCTCCAGCAGAGCCTGTGAAAGAGGCCCAGCTCAGATTTCACCAGTCCAGTGATCCTGTGTGAGGCCCAGGGCCTATTTTGAGAAACAGTTCCTGAGCTGGTTATCAAGTGTCATATTTTTAAAGGAGAATTAAAGGCACCCAGCACTTAGCTCTTAAGGCAGAAAATATCCTTATCGAAACAGACCGACCCTTGGCCCCTATTTCTGTGTGTCCTTTCATGTCTTCATTCCTCTCTTCTATTTTTGTTGAAGGTGTCTGATAATAGAATAATGTCAACCTAAATCAAGTTCCATTTCTATGTATTTTGTGCAGTTTAAGTTCAATTTATTAACAGAGGCAGAAATGAGATTGCACAGTAATGGCATTTGAGGTAGTGAATACATGGTTTAGCTATTTTTATAGCAAATATACCTGAGCTGTTCACAGGAACTTCATGATGGTAGTGAGGTTGTGTACACGTGGGCCTAGAAGTCAGACGTCCTCTAGGAGACATCAGGCATGGGGGACCACGTGGAGGTCCTGTCCTCTCCCTGAACCGTGATTTTATGAGTCCGTGGCCTCTAGTGAAAGGAGCTGGGTTCATTTTCCTGAGAAATTCTCAGAGCTGTGTTCTGTTCCAATCAGTTGCTGGCTGTGTTGAAAGCTGGCTAGTCAGATTTCACTGCTTTTCAGTTATTTACAGAAGCAAAGAGCAGTAGAACGGGCTTATCAGCGAGCAGCAGGAAGCATTGCGGAGTGTGTGGCGTCCTATCTATCTTCTTGCTTTGCAATTTTTATCTTAGGATTCCCACTCAGTTTTGTTTCTTTTTTCACACTTTGCTAGAAGGTACTGAATACAGCCCACTGAAGGGGAAAAAAAGACAAGAGTATGCAGCTCGAAAGCAAAACATTTATCCCTGCGATTTTCTTGTCATCCCAGGTCTGGCACCTCTGTTCTGTCTGTGACGGGGGTTTACTGATACTTCTTGCCGCCTGCCAGTTCTGATAGTGAAGCGGGGAAAACTGTGTGTTGGCATAGGTCTGTTGAGCTAAAATCAGTGCTCACTGGGCCAGTGTGTCTTCTTGGATGCAGATATAAAACTAAGGGGTTTTCTGTCACTATAGATAATTAGATGTGTGTTACACCCCAAAGTGTGCTTAAGCCGTAAGGAATTTCATTTTAATTAATCTTTGTCACCTTTCATACTGGTGTATTCAAGACCTTAACTGCTGTTTCTATTTTCTCTGCTTCCGCTTGTGAGGTAGACTATTTACCATTTCTGTTTTATTGCATTGTGTAATTTATTCCTTGTCTTATCCATAATTACTTTATTTAACGCTTTAATCATTGAACTCACAGCTTCCTAAATAACAGTGTCATGGGATGTGGCTACTAGTGGCAAACAGCCCAGGGACATGTTCAGTAAACGTTGAGCAGAAAGTCATCACAATCTCTGGCTGGTGTTTTCGCTGGGAAGTAAGGCTGGCCCCTGATGCCAGGCATCAGCCTAGGGCCGCCCTGGAGGCACCAGCGCCTGCTCGGCTCAGCTTGCCCGTCCAGAGTTGCTCCTTCTCCAGTCCTTCCAGACCACAGCCAGGCGGGCCCCAGGGCGTTTCAAGTCCTGCCCTCCCCTCGGACCTTCCAGAGGAGGGAGAAGGAAGAGATCGAGTATACGTGATGGTTCTTTGCTTTTCCACTGCTCTTCTCTTCTTCCTCTCTTTTTGGGGCCATTTCCATTTCTGAAGAAGCTGTGCAGCCCACTTATGGAGGGGGCCGGGCTCAGTGGGTGTGGGCATATCCCGGCCAGCGCTCCCATCCTGGAGCAGGTCTCGGGCAGGCCCTGTAGCCTTCAGTTGTTGTCCTCCACCAGAATGGCCTCATTCCTTGCCTGTTAAGAAGCTCAGCTCCACATCAGCTGAAGCTGCCCCTCCCGGCCCTGCTCCCCAGTCAGGCCTGACCCTCGCACCTGCTGGGGAGGCTGCCACCTGCTCTCAGGCTCCTCAGGGCCCCTGGGGCTGTTTTTGAGGCCTGGGTGGGGGTGGACACAGACTATGGGGGAGGAGCCACGGCTTGTCCTCCGCAGGGACCCTGCTGGTCAGCATGCCTGCTGGTGCAGCAGGCAGCCTGTGGCCCACTGCTGTGTCCTCTGTGGGTTTGTGAGTATCTGGGGAATTCTGTGCCATGTGCAGCTGCAGCCTCTTCCAGCTCGGCCCAGCCCCGACCTCGACCCCTACCCCAGGCCTGGCCCCCACCCCAGCCCCAGCCCAGGTCCCCCGGGCTGTCATCTTGCTCAGGTTTCTCTGAGGTCTCTCAGGTCTGCTGAGCCCTGCACCCTCCACCTGCCTCAGGACCTCAGCTTTCTTAGGCTCCAACCAGTGGGCCTACAGGTTGCCCATCACTGACTCTCCCTGTCACCTTGATACATGGGCAGTCCTGCCAGCCTCCCTCTAAAACTCATTAGGCCAGAGACAGGCATCAGTGTGGATCCTGAGCGTTGCAGCCCACAACACGGTGCTCCTGGGCAGCCCCAGGCCGTGTGGTTCTCCAGGACCCCTGCCGGGTTTGGGGGAGGATGGAGAAGCACCAGGTCCGGCGGGGGGCATGGTGATGAGGCCTCACAGGCCAGCCGCGGAGAGCCTTTGCTGCCTGTGGGCCTCTGGTCTTCTCTTCAATATGCGAGAGGGGCGGGCAGCAGTGATTTCCTCTTTGGGAGGGCTGGCAGGGGGCCTTCTAGCCCTAGAGCCTGGGGTCTTCGTCTCAGCTTTCAGGCTTTGTGGATGTGTAAGAACAGGATGGGCCGGTACCACCCTGTGTAGCGATAGTTACCAGCTGAGGCTCAGGCGCCAGGCTCTGTGAAAGGGGTTGGAGAAACACGAGATCGCTTAACCTAAATGCTGTCCTAGGAGCAGTTGCTGTAGAATCACCATTATACAGGTGAGCGACTGGAGGCAACAGGAGGCTGAATACGCAGTGTGAGGTCACTTCCTGGTCAGCTGTGATGCAAGGTGTGAACTCTAGTGTCATTACCCTCTCTCCCCGTCCCTCCTCCAGGGTCCTCTCCCCCGTGATGCCCTTCCCCGTGACAGGCCACTTCCACAGTCTCTCCTCATAATTCTGCTCCTGCCTCCTTCCACTCAGTGATGAGGACTTCCCAGATGGAGCCGGTGAGGGGCTGACAGGGAGATGGGGTGGAGGGGGAGGGTCCTCGCCGCGTGCCGGACCCTGAGGTTCAGGGAATGGCGGGGTAGCCGACAAGGGGGCATGGCACAGACAGCATTAGGGTGAAGCATCTCAGGCAGGGGCATTTGGAATTAACCCCGTGAGGAGTGGGGCCACCGACGTGTTTCGAGCAGGGGATGGTTGCATGGAGCGGTCCTTGAGGAAGACTCCTCTCAGCCTGTGGGGATGGGACTCAGAAGGGGATGAAGGAGGAGAGTCCTTAAGAGGGTTGTAGTGATCTGGGAGAGGGAAGACAGCAGCCTGGAAAGGAGACCAGGTGGAGTCTGGCAGAGTGGGAACCCGCTTGGGGCAGCCATTGGACTAATGAGGGGGAGGAGGGGAGATGGAGACGGCAGTGAGGTAGAGACCTTGGCCCATAGTGAGCCATTAACTTGAAAGGGAGAGGCAGAGAGGCTGTGAGGCTGTGTTGCGTACAAGAGCTCTTGGTTGGGCTTGTAGTGGCCTAGAAACCAGCGGACTGACACAGTCTCAGGGTTGTGTGAGGGAGGTGGGGCACGGTGAGGAAGCTCTGGGGAGGCTGGTGTCTTATCTGGGGCAGCTGAGGGGCGGCACACTCCTTGCTTCCTGGTGGAGGTGGTGGGGGGCTGTATTGGACTGGCCACGCCTCCCCAGTGGCACAGGGAGGTCTACCAGAACCCGGGGGTCTGCCAGCCAGGGAAGCAGGTACCTCGGGTGACACGGCAGCTCACATGGAGCAGACTACAGAGGCCAAAGGGGGAAAGGTGCTGTCCTGGCAGCCAGAAGCTGTCATCCCCAAGCCTGCTATACCCTCATGGGACCCTTGGCCCTTGTCTTGAGAGCTGAGAGGGTGTCAGGCTTATAGGGCGTGCATTACCTGCGTGGCAGCATCGTTGGTAATCCTGGGACAGCGGAATTTGGTAGAAATGGAATAAGGCCTTCAAGCTTGAAAAACTACACACCTCAGAGTCTGGCTGCTAGAAAATAATGAGCTGCTGGTCTCAGAATTTTGGAGAAAAGAAAATAAAAAAAGAAAAACGCTTCAGGGAAGGTAGGTGCTAAACCCTGCATGAGTGATGGTAAGAATTGCATTATACAAATTTGCAAAATGCTTGTTTGCACAGGCTTGGTCAGTCAAGTTAAAGGTCTGACTTATCTTTGGAAGAATAACCAAATATCCCTCCTGAGGGAACTCCTGCATCATCCGCACCGGCCCACTCCAGGAAGTAGGTGGTGGACAGGTGGCACTTTGCCAGAGAGCAGCAGGTTGCTGCCAGGCATCCTCATAAAAGATGGCACTTTGCTCCTCCTCCTGAATAGCTCTGCCTTTTAGGAGTTCATTTTTGCAGTTCAGAAGGTCTGTGACTTTGAACGAGTGACCCAAGGTGACCTGTGATTTTGTTCGCTGGTCGTTTGTGCAGCTGGGCACGCCAGCAAGTGCAGGGGCTGGTGCTGCCACTCACTCTGAACAAGCCCTGCATTGGTGGCACCTTGACTAATAAGTCACTAGGCTGGGTCGGATCAGAGGCCTCTGCTTGTTCTCGTGGCACTGCTTCACCTCTGCTCCCAGTCCACGGTGCATTGGCCAAGCGTAAAGACTCTCTGCTCTCTTTGTAGGGGAGCAAAGCAAGCCGCTCCAGGCGGGGACAGGGGACAGTTTGGGATATATGCAAACATGGCCAGGTGGTTTGGGAATCAGTAAGTTTTCTCCTCTGATCTTTCATTTCATTTAATAAGAATGTTCAAACCTCAGTGAATCAGCACTGCCTACTTTCTGGAAGGAGCAACTCTCTCTCTGTAATGTTCAACAGTGCAACACCTTGTTTTTATCTGAACTTGAAGCACAAGCTACTCTGCTCAGCTTCATCGGGAGTATTTGCCAATAGTAACTGATCCGCACCCATGGAGCTTTCTTAACTGACTGGGAGTTGGGTGATAGCTGTGGGATCCAGCTCTCAAATGCTCCTCTTTGAATATTTACTTGATGTGTGCTGAGATACCAGCGTTCCCACACATACCAGCCCGAGTTTAGAATTTGGTGAGTGTTACGGATATCTTTTATTATTATGTCTCTGAGAATCCTATCAAGAAGGCTAATCTTTTTCTGTTGAATTGCTGAAAGCTTCTCCAACCCTACGTCATGACTGTGAAATTCCATTGTGAGTAGGATTTCTTCTCTGGTTTTGAATGCATTTGCTGCACAAATGAGCCTGATTGGGTTTCTTGAGGAGCCACTTTCTGCTCTACCTTCATGGAGACAGGAGACTTGTTTGTTTGTCCTAAGAAATAAGCCTGCTAATGGCAGCAAAAGTAATCCTAACAGCTACTGGTCCCTGAGCATGAACTGCGCCAGTGCCACACATGAAACCTCTCACACGTTGTTTCATTTAAACCTCACCTTAAGCTCATCAGATAACCACTGCAGTCTGTCTCTGTTGAGCTCTTGGGAAAACTGAGGCTTACAAGTTACAGTAACTTGCCCAGATAAAGGTGGCACTTGGGGAGGCTCACAGCCTGGCAATAGCTTCACTAGACTTGAACTTACATCTTTCCAACTCCAGCGTCTCAGCAGGGCTGGTGACTCTCTGCAGCTGTAAAAGGGTTCTTCCAGGGCAGAATTCCAGACGATGGTGTCTCCACATTGCCCTGAAGTGTGGTGTTTTATGAGGAAGCCTTTTCCCCCTGGTTTACTGGAATGGTGTGGTATTAACTGCCTTATGCTGTGGCTCACCTTCAAGGGGCAGCTCAGAGAATGGTCTCTTAGTTTGAGTTTCATAGATACATGTGTCTAGTCCTTACTCATCTGCATCTTGTGTTGAATGTCTCTCTTGTGTAAGATTTGTTTGTAAAGGCAAAGATGGTAGGGAAAGCATCTGGGGGATTTGCTTATATCTTCTTATTAGAAGGAGGTCTCTTCTTGGCGGGAGCACTGCCCTGGTTTGGGAGCTGCTGAACTCCGAGAGAAGGCATTTGAGGGCTCTGCCTGGGTCCCTGTCTCTCTCGGGACTGCAGGAATTGTGTGCATGGGAAGGTGCCTTGTGCACCTTGCCAGAGAGCTGATCCACATCCCTCCTCACGTCCTCTGGAGTGCCTGTCCCGCAAGGCACCGAGGACCCTGAGGACTGACCAGCTCCTGTCCCCGTCCCATGGCTCCGCCTTCTCCTCCGGTCCGTGACGGTGCTGAATGCAGTCCCCATGACTCATGGGCACTGTGAGCAGCCTTGAGCCCTGAATGGCATTTGTGGAGGCTCTGACTCTACTAAGAACAAGGTCTGTCCAGACCCCCCTCACAGCAGAGGGCCCATCTCTATAACCGTGTGCTGGAAGCTTCGCCGGAGAGTGCTTCCCAGCCTGCCCTGGCCTCACAGCTGCCGCCGTGGGGTGCCGCATTCTAGCACGCGTCACAGAGCCTCGGCGTTTCAGCACCAACCTGCCAGGTACCCAGGGTTTTTTGTTTTCAGGAATAATGAAGGAGAGGGGAGGTGGTGCATCACGGCCAGGGTAGCATCTTACACTCAGTGAGGCCTCAGCTGTTATGCCTGTCTTTCCAGCTGTGTGATGATGAGAAAGTTATTTAACCTGCTGGACCCTCAGTCGTCCCATCTGTAAAGTGTGGTGGGTAAACCTGTCATGTGAAGTTGTTGTGGGGACAGAATATGCACAGAGTGCTTGGCCTGGAGGCACACAGTGCTCAGAATGTGAGAGCTAAAGCCTCGTTGGTATCGGACTTAGACATGCGGGAGCTGGTGACTGGGTATGGATGGGGGCTCAGTGGCTTCCATGGCAGCCAGTTAGGCCTGCCCTTAGGAGCACCCTGCTGTCCTCTGGGTGCTTGGCCTTGGTGTCTGTATGTTCACCTTCTCCTGGTTGTTAACTGGGCAGCAGAATCCCATCAGGGATGAACTCAGTCACTCGTACAGCAAGCGGTTGCCAAGTTACCCTCTCTGGTGATGAACACAGAAGTCATGGCCTCTGTTCTCTTGGAGTTTAAGTCTAGCATCGTGGCTGGTCACAGACAGCTGAACAAAACCCTGTGAATGCAAATCAGGAGAGCGGGAAGGAAGCCAGCAGGACTGCTAGAGGATAACGGGTCATGTTGGGAGTACGGAGAAGGCCTTTGCGGGGAGTGGAACGTGTGCACGTTTCAGTTTGTCCTGGAGGTTGGAAAGGAGTCAAGAGGAGTGGGCAGAGCATCTCCGGCAGGGGAGCAGCGTGTGTGGAGGCCTTGAGAAGGGAGCGTGTGCTTGTTCCAGGAACAAGAAGAAGTCTGTAGGAACAGAATGGGGTGCCCATCCGGGGCTGACAGGCATGGAGGCAGGACATCCCAGGGCTCCAGGGCTTAGAGACCAGGCCGGGCCCCGATGCTGTAGTGATTCCTACAAAGAAAAGCACTGAAGGTTCTAAGCAGGAGCTGGAAACAGATTGTGATTCATGTGTTAAAACCACAACTAAATGTAGAATCTATCCAAGGAAGCGACCAGTGAGACATGGGAAGGAGCCCCTGCAAATCACATGGCAGTTATGAGGGGGATTTTGTCTAATGGCTTCTACCTGGGATGCCATCTAAACTTTCCAGAACTTCTGGAAAGTTCCGGTGCCTGTCCCTCACTTCTGGCTGGGCTGGGCAGGAAGGGACAATGCTCGCCTGCATTGTGGGCCCCTGCTGAGCACCGTGGTGAGGCCCTCCTGCCCAGGTTGCTGCCACATTATTTTTTGTCTTCATTTCTAGCAACTAAATTAGTCTATTCCTAGTGTTGGCTTTGGGATCTGATGTCTTTGTTCCACTTTTTTGGGAAGGATGAACACACAGGTGCTGTCAGCCAGCAGAAGGCCCTGCTTCTCGCTGATGCCTGGAGTCTGCCTGGCCCACACACCCAGTCCCTTCGTTAAGCTTCCACTGAGTCTCCTGGGGGGGCTCTAGGTGTGTCTTACAAAGGGAAACTACCCCCTCCATAAAATGCACTTATAAAACCGGTTCATTTCCATGGTGATGCCAACCATGTTCAGGGCTCTTTCTGGGTGTGACCCTGAAGGGTAAGGCGATCTTCAGGCCTTCCTCTGAAATCCAGACCTCAGGGTGGTTCCTGAGTGGACAAGGCCTAAGGGGAGTCACACAGAGGAAGGAGCCAGGGCTGAGGGTCAGGGAAGCCCCCAGCATGCCAGGCACTATGTGACACGGTGGGCCCCCAGGCAGTAATACCCCTGCACGGGACTGGAGGCAGGGGAGGACCCTGATCTCTCTACAGGAGCGTCTTGAGCCGAGTCCTCCGAGGACATCTGGCTCTGTTCAGAGCAGAGCATCCTCCACTCATGTGGATGTGTTTTGAAAGGCTCTAGACTGTTCTTGGGATTGGGGCTGCCTTGACTGTGACCTCAGGAGGGGTGACCCTCTTCTCTTCAAAGCAGTAACTCTCTTCTCTAAGGCAGATGGGAGGCACCCAGTCTGAGGTCACATGGGCCTCCCGAGCAGGACCCAGGGAGCGAAGAGGAGGCTGGGGGGCAGGCACTGCCCAGCCCTTCCTCTGAAGGTGCTGGGTCAGAGGGCCCTGGTCTCATGCTCAGGGTCGGCTCTGGAGAGTCAGTGTCCCTCCTGGCCATCAGCGGGCTCATGGTCATCCTGGCCAGTCCATCCCATTCAGGCATGTGGTAGAGATGCCTTGACAGCTCTGAGGAGCAGCAGGGGACTGCCCGATGGATCGTGGGACTGTGGTCTAGCCGCCTGTCTCAAAACTGAGTGGTGTGTGGACCTAGTTAAGAGAGACAGGAAGAAAATGTGACTTCTACTAAATTAAATGTATGACATTTTTCTTAAATAACTGCAAACATGAAGCTAAAGTGAAAACATTTTACAAATTAAGTAAAATCAAGTACAAAAGCCACATGAACAAAGTTAACTGATTAGCATGTTGTCATAGCTAACATCTATTAGGATCTTGCATGCTGGCTAGTCTCCGGGCCGAGTATTCTTCCATCAAAGCTTTGGAGCAATCCTACAATGGCATTGCTTTCTCCAAGTAAGGAAACTGAGGCACACTAGGTTACTTCAGGGGCTGAAATCATTTGAACAGTAAGTGGTGGAGCCTTGCTATGAGATGAGGCTGCTTCTGAATCACAGCTCAACGCTGCTGTCTGGCTCATGGTAGTTGGCTGAAATAGCCAACATTCCGTTTTACATGTAGAAAGTTATATCTTTGTATTTCAGTTTCTTGTCCTGCATGTTAATCTTTTGACTTTAAGACAGTGGCCATCATTTACATCAACACCATCTTCATTATGGTTGCTTTTATTTTTTATGCAGATAACTTAACAAGATCCCTTAATTTGATGAAACGATTTAATAATCCTCCAAGCACAGTACTGAGATTGCCTGTTTGACACTGCACACAGCTAATTAAAAGGGCAGGACCTCCTTGTCAACGTCTTGGGCAACAGAGAACAAACATGGTCTCTGCTGAAGCCATGTGGGACTTCCGTTGAACTCCGGGGGATCCCTTTCCCCTCATGGTGCAGGGTTATGTCGTTCATAATTTGTTTTAGGCGTAGTCCCACCCCCACCCTACACTGGTGCTGAGTGGGGTAGCTGTGAGTACAGTGCACATGATGTCATGTGGGCGGCTACTAATTTGTTAAAAAGTTGAAATCGCTGCACTTGTTGAAAAAGTCTTTTACATTTTGGATGGCTAACATCTGATCGTAGAACTTTAAGGATTAGTAAACTCTAGTTTTAAAAATGTGTTATAGAGAGAATTTTTTTGCAGAAAATTTTCCTTAGGAATTCTGTAATTACTTCATAAATATGTAAAGCATTTGTTTAATAAAACAAACACACTCAAGTACATTTAAATTCCCATGCTAACATGGTACACCTTTTTGCTATAAATGAGCTCAGCACAGTATTAAGTCCATTTTAGATTTCTTCATTGGTCCGGTACCCTCTGGAGCATTAGCGAGTACTCAAGGACAGGTGACCTCTTTTGAGTACCTACTTCCTTCCCAGGTCCTGTGCCATCTTACATGTTACCTAGATTAAAACTGACAGACCCGTTTTGCTGGGATGGAACCACAAGACCACAAAATCTGGCAGGAACCTGGGGTGTTTGCTCCCCAGCAATCGCTTCTGATCCCAAACCCACTGCTTCCTCACTCAGTCAGAGCACACGCTGTTCTTTCGAACATGCTCAGATCTTCTTGTAGTCCTGCTCATCCATATCTTTCTGCCCCTAATTCTTTCTAGCCCCTGCCCCTCTCTTGTTTGCTGCCTGTGTTGGTGGGATTTCTCATTTGGGTTTGAAGGTCAGCTGCCTGGAATCGCACTTGTTTGTGAACTTACCTTCCAGAGCTCTTAGTATGTGTGCAGGCGTGTGTGCACATGTGTGTGTGCACGTGTGCATGCATGTGCTTGTGTGCATGCTTCTTGAGAGCAGACATTGTTTTGTTCATGTTGTTCATAGGAAATTTCCCAAGTCCTTATTGGGGTGCCCAGGGCCCCCATGATCCTGTCTACTCTTGTCCCTCTGCCTCACAAGAGGCCACCTGCCCTTGGGCACCCTGCACTCCAGCCTTGCTGCAATTTGTCCAACATCCTGCACCCTTCCCCACCTTGGTGCTGTCAGAATGACCGACCCTGCTGGACATGGCTTTCTGCTCACGCTTCTCCTGGCCACCTCCAACTGATTTTTTAGATCACTGCTCACAAGTCGCTTCTGGAAACTTCCTGAACTCAGACTAAATCAGAGCCCTTTGTAATCCCTCCAGAGCCTGCTTGTCCTTTGTTGTTTGCATAGCGTCACCCTTATTCCCTTATTCTTTCTGTAAGTGTTTATTTTACCTCTGCTTTTGCCCATTCAATATCCTTGCAACCTCAGAGACCTTGAGTTTGTGGAGGAACTTAAGACTCTGGTCTCAGTCTTGGGATGGTCCTGGGATGTGATGGGACCAAGCAGACACGCAGGGCTCTTGCTCATAGAAGTTAAATAAGTATGCAAAATAATGTTCAATGGTATCATTATTGGGAATCCTGTTACTTTTATCCCCCTTTCTCTGCTGCTTCCACCAAGCCAGTGGTGCTCAGATCACAAGTTCTTTGTCGCGCTAGCAGTCACTGGAGCCCCATCAAATGCAGAGTCTGATTTGGGAGGTCAGGGCGAGGCCCAGCAGCCAAGTCTGTACGTTGGGTCAGCAGTTGGATCGCTCGTGCCCAGATGCATCTGACAGCCTCCATGGGGCTGTGGCAGAGGCCTGTCTGGCTGCTGACAGGAGGGACCCAGACCATAGCAACAGCGAGGGACCCTGGGAACCTGGGCATCTTGTTTCTAACTTTCCAACTCCTCCAGGAGGAAGCAAAGGTCCTGCTTTGGGAGAATACTGGGGAGAGAATGGTGACTCCCTTCTGCCTGCAGCATAAGCTGACCCATTTAGGCAGAGCTTGCCTCACAGGTGGATCGTAACCGGGAGGAATGGGGTGTGCCTCGATTCTCTGTGAAATTCCCCTAAGCAGATGCTGTTTATCCTGCTTCCTGCCTGGGCAGCCAGCAAGGTCCACGGGTGTCAGTCATGTAGGGTGTGATGCTCAGCTGAGCAGGCAGCAGCCTGGCATTGACTTCAGTGGCTCTGCTCTTGGACAGTAAGAACATGTTTGAGCAGAAACATCAAGCAGAGGAGCACTCTTTGGGCTCTGACCAGGGAAGCAGAGATGCCTGGGTTTTCTCTCTTTGTCTGCAAGTCCTGATGGCTCCAGGCTCCTCTTACTATGGGGACAGGATTATGGGGGCTCTGGGCACCCCAATAAGAGGTTGGGCACTGGCTGGGGAGTTGAGCTTTATTTTAATTCAGCTGCCTGTCTCCTGCCCTACGATTTGCATGCATTGAACCCCAGAGGCGTCAGATGTGCAGTCCACACCATCCGTTGTAGATGGTCTGACTTTCAGGGGGCAGATCATGAGCATTCTGCTGCACATTGAGTTCTCAGAATAAAACTCAGCGGGCAGTGTCCCAGCTGACGTGGGGGCTAGCAAACCTTGCCCTGAAATGCAGACAATAAATATGAGATGGTCTTAAGCTGAAACCAGTTGGACCTTCCATTGACTGACATTTGAAATGCCAGACATATTTTTATATATATTTTTTCATCTTATAAATAGTTTCTGTTAGGGCACACCCAGCTTTCTAACCTAGCAGAGGGTGCAGAGGGTGGGTGAGCATCTTGCTTGGTGAGACACTGCCTGAGGAGCCCAGGACCTGCCCTACTTCCTGCTGGGCTGCAGGGTTAGCCTCCACCTTTGTCAGGCTTTGCATCCTCCATCCTGTCTCCCAGAAGCCTCTTGTGTGTGGATGGACATAAGAGGCAGGGGCTGAAGGGTGTCAAAGAAGGAGTCTCCTGAGGGGAAGGAGAGTCTGACAGTCAGACTTATAAGTATGAACTGATACATGACTAGGATGAGATTTGTATGATTAAATGGTGATGAAATACACATAATGTAAAATTTACCGTACTGACCATTTTTAAGTGTACAGTTGAGCAGCGGGAAGGGAGGCATATTCACACTGCTGTGCAGCTGATCTCCAGGACTCTCTTCATCTCGCAGCACTGAAACTCTATTAAACAAATGTCCTGTTAAAACCATTAAACAAAAACCACTCATTCCCCCTCCTCCAGCCCCCCTTCTACTTTCTGTCTCTAGGAGTTTGATTCTTTTGCAACATGCTTATTCATTTAGTGTAATGTCCTCAAGGTTTATCCGTGTTGTCGCCTGTGTCAGTACTTGCTCCCTTTTTAAGGCTGAGTAATATTCCATAACGTGTATTTACACATTGAGTTTGTCTGTTCGTCCCTTGATGGACCCTTGGGTGCTTCCCCCTTTTGGCTATTGTGAATAATACTGCTGTGAACATGGGTCTACAAATATCTTTTCAAGTCTCTGCCTTCAATTCATTTGGGTGTATACCCAGGAGTGGAATTAGGGTCATATGGTAGTTCTACTTTTAATTTTTTGAGGAACCTCTGTGCTGTTTCCCATGGTGGTCACCCCATTTTACATGCCCACAAGCAATTCACAAAGGTTCTAATTTCTCTACATCCTTGCCACAACACTTGTTATTTTCTGTTGGTTTTTTTTTTGATAGTGACCGTCTTTATCATACCTACAGTTTAGCTTGATATAGTAGTGGTGTTTTTACATTATACTTGTCCCTTGACGAGTGTGGTGATTAGGGGCACCGACTCCACGCCCCAGCCTCTGTTCTAAAGAAATGCGCAATCCATTAACATAAACCAGCGCTGAGATACTCAGATTTGATTGGCCTGTGGTGGGACTTGGAAACTCATTAAGATTCCCAAATTCTTCTATAGGGCAGCCAGGTAGAGACCCCTGACTGCAGCCATGTGTCCGTAGGCCTGCAGCACCCAAAGCGTTCTCAGAAGACATGGTTTTGAGCAAAACTTCTAGGGCAGAGTGTGAGGCGGAGGCAAGGGGACACGTATTGTGGGTTTTCCAGGAACAGGGAGCTGCCAGCCAAGTAGGGGAAGCATGAAGAGTCATTTGGGATTGATGGTCAGGGGGCACAGTCCAGACTTCTGGCTCTGCTGGTGGTTGGGAATGTCAGTCACAACCCCGTAGGGGACAGATGTGTGATGGCTTTGAGTCAAGGGGTCCTGAGGGAAGCGCGCAGCTGGTTTTTGCTGTGAAGGTATTTAGGGCCTTATCTGATCATTTTGTTTAATTTTTTTCAAAAGGAGTCAGAAATTCTTTCTGTTAGTATGAAAGACCCCAGGTTTTTCAATGTTGGCTAACGTGTGTGCACACACAACACTGTGCTGGGGGACGAGCCTCCGGATGGCCTGCAGCCCGCGGGGCAGCTCCGAGGGTGCCATCCGCGTGCTGCTGCCCAGCAAGGCTGTTGGCGCCCCTGGTGGCACTCAGTGGTAGGTGGCGTCAAGGGCCGCAGAGGCGGCAAGATGGCCTGGCAGGAAGCTGGGTCGTAGGAAGAGACTCATCTGTAAGGATGCCACGGGGCCTGGGTGGGTGGTGACCATGGCCATGGGGAGGGAGGGTGGAGACAAGTAGGACCACCGGCCGGCTCCAGGTGCTTGGGGGCCAGTTGTTTATTCAGGGGGCTTACGGGGAGGGGAAAGCCCTTGCACCTCTCTCCCTTTCGCTCCCGTGGAGTGCTGGCTGAAGGGCTCAGTGCACCAGAGCCGCTTCCCTGGGACTCAGAGAGTTACAGAGGCGCTCAGCCACTTTTATTTGTATCCCAAGGTAAACATTAGCTCACTTGGAAAATAAATCCATTTCCTAAAAGTGATAAACATTTTTTTCCTTGAAGGCACCTTTGGGAGGTACTTTGAATGGCAAGTGTGCTTCTCAGAGACTAGGCTACCGGTCCTTGACTCAAGATTGATTAACAAAGGACCCCATAACCTATTTCTCCGTGCCTTGACCTTTCCATCTGAAGAATGGGGTGACATCTGTTCTTCCTAATAGAGGTTGAAAAATGCAGTGGTTAAAATTGCCTGGGTTTGACGTTAGATCTGCCTCTGCCCACACTCCTTAACTATAAAACAGGAATAACAATAATACCTCCTCAGGGTGCTATTGTGAAGAATCAAATGACTTAATAATATATGGCCCTTATACCAGAGCAATATGTTGCAGCATTTCTGTAAGTTGAGAGCAAAACAAGTATGTAATGAATAAGAATAAAACACAAAAATTATGATACAGATTTAAGGTTTTAATAAGAAAAACAGAATTTTTGTCTACTTACAGTTGAGGATGAGACCCAGATGTCACTCCTGTCTTGTGTTAACCAGGGACATGAATGACCAGTTTGTGGCCTCATCTGAACCCCATTTGCTGGTTTTTCCCAATTTTAAGCAACCTCTTTGTTTTATAAGTAATACATATGCAGATGTTATAGAAAAATTAGGAAATGCATTTAAGTGGAAATAAAACAAATGTTGGGCTAAGCATCAACCAGAGACCACAATTACTAATTCTTTACTGTGTTTTCTGCACCTTTTTATGATTATTCCTCTAATTCATACTTTGTTAAAAATTGAATTTTCCAAAGCAGAAAGTATTTTGCAGTTTGTTTCTATAAGAAAAGAACTATATTGGGCATTTTTTAAATAATTTATTTTGGTATCATTAATCTACAATTACATGTGCAATTATTATGGTGATTAAACTACCCACTTCATCAGGTCCCCCCCACCAACCCCATTACAGTCACTGTCCATCAGCATAGTGAGATGCTATAGAATCACTACTTGTCTTCTCTGACTCGTACAGCCCTCCCGGCGTCCCCCCAACATTACGTCTGCTAATCAGAATGCCCCTTTTCCCCCTTGTCCCTCCCTTCCCTCCCACCCTCCCCAGTCCCTTTCCCTTTGGTAACTATTAGTCCGTTCTAGGATTCTGTGAGTCTGCTGCTTGTTTTTTTCTTTCAGTTTTTTTTTCTTTGCTCTTATACTCCACATATGAGTGAAATCATTTGATACTTGCCTTTTTCCGCTTGGCTTATTTCACTGAGCATAATACCCTCGAGCTCCATCCATGTTGTTGCAAACGGTAGGATTTGTTTTCTTCTTATGGCTGAATAATATTCCATTGTGTATATGTACCACTTCTTCTTTATCCATTCATCTACTGATGGACACTTAGGTTGCTTCCATTTCTTGGCTATTGTAAATAGTGCTGCAATAAACATAGGGGTGCATCTGTCTTTTTGAAACTGGGCTGCTGCATTCTTAGGGTAAATTCCTAGGAGTGAGATTCCTGGGTCAAATGGTGTTTCTATTTTGAGTTTTTTGAGGAACCTCCATACTGCTTTCCACAATGGTTGAACTAATTTGCATTCCCACCAGCAGTGTAGGAGGGTTCCCTTTTCTCCACATCCTCGCCAACATTTGTTGTTGTTTGTGTTTTGGATGTTGGCCATCCTTACTGGTGTGAGGTGATATCTCATTGTGGTTTTAATTTGCATTTCTCTGATGATTAGCGATGTGGAGCATCTTTTCATGTGCCTGTTGGCCATCTGAATTTCTTCTTTGGAGAAGTGTCTATGCATGTCCTCTGCCCATTTCTTAATTGGATTATTTGCTCTTTGTTTGTTGAGGTGCGTGAGTTCTTGATATATTTTGGATGTCAACCCCTTATCAGATACATCATTTATGAATATATTCTCCCATACTGTAGGATGTCTTTTTGTTCTACTGATGGTGTCCTTTGCTGTACAGAAGCTTTTCAGCTTGATATAGTCCCACTTGTTCATTTTTGCTTTTGTTTCCCTTGCCCGGGGAGATATGTTCATGAAGAAGCCACTCATGTTTATGTCCAAGAAATTTTTGCCTATGTTTTCTTCTAAGAGTTTTATGGTTTCATGACTTACATTCAGGTCTTTGATCCATTTTGAGTTTACTTTTGTGTATGGGATTAGACAGTTGTCCAGTTTCATTCTCTTTACATATAGCTGTCCAGTTTTGCCAACACCAGCTGCTGAAGAGGCTGTCATCTCCCCATTGTATATCCAAGGCTCCTTTAACATCTATTAATTGACCATATATGGTTGGGTTAATTTTTGGATTTTCTGTTCTGTTCTGCTGGTCTGTGGGTCTGTTCTTGTGCCAATACCAAATTGTCTTGATTACTGAAGCTTTGTAGTAGAGCTTGAAGTCTGGGGGTGTAATTACCCCTGTTTTATTCTTCCTTCTCAGGATTGCTTTGGCTATTCGGGGTCTTTTGTGGTTCCATATGAATTTTAGAACTATTTGTTCCAGTTCATTGAAAAATGCTGTTGGTATTTTGATAAGGATTGCATTGAATCTGTAGATTATATTGGGCATTTTGGCATAAAATATTATGTACTTTAAAATATATTTTACTAGTACTAGTGTAGCATTGGTTTAAAAACTGTAACTTAAATAATTCACTACAGGTCAATAAGAGAAAATTTCAATGTTTCCCACTATAAATTATGATGTACTGAGCATCTTTGACGCTCCCACAGTGTACTCTTGTATGATTATTTCTTTAGGATAAATTTCTAGAAATGGAATTGCTATGTCAGATTCTTTGGGCCAGTGTGCCCCCAAAGAAGACTGTTCTACAGGAGAACTGAGCCTGTTTAGGGCTTGAGTTGCATCTCTAACCAGAGCAGGGCAGGACATAGGGAAGGGTGGTGGAGCAAGCCCCTGGGAGTCAGGCATGCCAGCTTTCCATGCCTGCTCCTGCACTGGTAACCCATGTCTCTGGGGAGGTACCAAGCTCTCTGGCACTCACTTTTCTCAGCTGCCAAATAGGACTGAATGAGGTGAACTTCCTAAGTTACTATAAGCATAGGTCCTGGAGCTGAGTAAATGCTAGCTCTTATTATAAAATATCCAGGGCCTGTATTTATACTTTAGTAAGGTTCTCATGTATAAATAAGTGTATTTATTTGCACATATAATGTACACACATCTATATACCTATATATGAGATAAAATACTTGCATAAGGTGAGGCCAGTTGCATTCCCTGAATAATCTGGGGGAGACAGGAATTTCTAAAAATGTTCATGTTCATCAGAACGGGTGACTCATTGTCAGGTGTTTAGAAGTCTACTGCAAAACAAATTGAGAATTCAAAGCCTACTACAAATCAGGTGACAACATCAGGTTGAGTGTCAAGACACGATTGCTGCCCAATAGCCGCCCACATCCACAGTGGCCTCTGTTGGGTGTTGGTCTGATGGTCATTCTGGCTAATTCAGCCCATTGTGATGTTGTCTCCCCCTGGATCCGTGGATTCCAGACCCTCAGCTGGCCATAGGTCCAGAGCTGGGCAGCGATTTAAGCTGGAGCAAGGCTGCCCATCCCTTAATTAGCTGTCATTTGGAAGCCACCCAGTGGTCGGAGAAGGCTGGTCCAGACAAACTGGGCCAGCCCACACTCTGATCTGTCAGAATTATGGTCGCGCCACTCCCAGGTGGTAAACACATCTTTAGGTTGATTCTTTCCAGGAACACTTCCTCTTAAAAATGCTTTCTCTATATTTTAGTTGTCCATTTTCCATTAACATCAAAGAGTGCCAGTTATTGATTTTGAAAAGGTCATGTAATTCAGAAGGCATTTCTGAGGAATGGTAAACTCTTGAACTCCTATGGAGGGAAGTACTCACAAGCTGCTGGGTGTCAGTGGGTGATGGTAGTGGTAGTAACCTGTGGTTGGAAGCTGCCCCTTCATTCAGCCCTTGCATATTGTCATGTTTTAAGGAGGAAGATGAAGGCTCATGCTCCCCCTCCTCCTGGAAAGCCTGCCGCTGTGAATGTGCTCAGTGAACAGAACCCTCCCCAAGATGCGTCCCCTGGCCCTCAGCAGAACCTGCTCAACATGAAGGAGAACCTGCAGAATAGTGTGGTGGCCATCACCGTGGTTCTGCCCAGTGGGCTGGAGAAGAGGAGCATGGTCAGTGGGAGGTAAGGCCGGGCGCTTGGGGAAGGGCCGCTGTGGTCCAGTTTGCAATCCCTAGGAGGACTAAGAGGGTCACACCTGATGTGTTGCACTTCCTGCTGTGACAGGCAGGACCTGGGGGCCGTGGGGCTGTGCATCTGGGCCTAGGCAGCAGCACCTCACCTGGAATGACTGTATGCTAACTGGCTCCCTCACGGCTCACCCTGGTCCTTAGGAGAGCAAACACCGCACGGCTCCCTTCTGTTAGGGGGGTGGACTCAGAAGGAAGGGGAGGTCACCGGCCTATGTGCAGCTCAGGGGGGTGACCAGCCACCAGAGTCCTCACTGCATTCTTGCTGCTGAAATCATACAGCCAGAAGGCAGCCTCCTGGATTAACTAACCATTCAAATGTCCATGTTTATGGTATATTTACATATTACTGTAGGGGTGTAAAGATAATCTGTAATCAGTTTTACAAATTAAAACAATGCAAGCTTAGTTTAAGGAGCAAACTCTGACCCCTGGATTTTAAATTTAAATTTTAACCAATTTCCATACCAGAGATTCCCACCTGAATTCATTCTCAAAATGGATTTGCCTGTGAAGGTACCTGTGGTCAGGTCAGGTGCCACTTACTTTCCCCACATCAGTCGTAAAAGGCACGTTGAAGCACTGGCAAAACCGCCTTCAACCATAGTGTTAAGAGTTTTATTATCAGTAAAATTTCTAATTTTGATGGATACTAATCAAAATATATCACAGTTGTGTTGTTTGATCAATTTTGTACTCCTGTTGTTACTGATGAGTCCATCTGTAATAAGATTTCCACAAAACCACAAGAAACAAAAAAAGTAAACTTAAATGCTTATATAGTTTTTATTTTGGAGAGTACGATAGAAGGATCAAGTACAAACACTTTTAAGCATAAGATATATTTGTATAATTCTGAGGCATGAGTGAATAGGAGCAGTATTTCTAGGAAACAAGGAGAACAAGAAATGATAAAAAAATTAAATCTTGAAAAGCAGTTTGCTCAAGTACTTTTAAGTGTATAATAGTGGAAATCATCACTGGGTGTTTGTAGTCTTGTGGATATATTGAAAACAGCAATGGAACAGTTTTATTTAAAATATTATTATTTGGATTCTACCTGAAATTATATCCTTTGCAACAATTTAAACTTTATCATGAAAATTTTAGGTGATGACTTAATGAGCAAAGGTGCAGTATGTTCTTTAAATGGTTTTATGGGCTATGTGAACGAAAATCTGAGGAACATTGCTGTGGGCCTCAGTGTTGAGTCAGGGGTGTAAAACCTCAGACTATGCTGGTTGATGACAAACTGCTTTCCAATATGGTGCCTCCTGGGAGTCCCAGGGCCTGCTCCTTGCAGGGGGCCCTCCTTCTGGGCTGTCCCAGCAGTGAGGACCTGCAGGAGGCACCGGGCCTGCAGCTTCGTGGTCCGCAGGAGCCAATAGGCAGTGCCCTACGGTAGCTCCCAGGGTTCGTTTCACGCAAGAGACGTCCAAGTTACAAGAGTTTCTGTGTCTCTGATTTACAGAGCCATCCTTGTTCTAAGTACAACCGGAGAAGTATACCATATTTTATAGGTTTACAAACTACTTTAGTAGATGCATGAACTTTTACCAGTGAATGTGCTGTGGTTTACTCACCATTGTTATATTTTTGGCCCAATTTCTAGTTACATTTTTTGTTTTAAAAACCCCTTTATGAAGTTTTTAAATATCATGCAAAAACTGTACATATTTGATATAGGCAATCTGATGTGCCTGTAAGCAAGTGTACACCCATGAAACCATTGCCACCATAAATCTAATTGTATATTTTTTAAGAAAATGGTCTGTGGGTCATGTCTTCATGCTCTCATACATGGTTCAGTTTTACAAACACATGCAGAGGGATAAGATGCTTGCTTTCTTGAAAAATAAGAATATTGTTTTGGAAAATGTTTTCAAACTGAATACATTCTTCCAAGTGTATCTTTATTTTTTTCCCTTACAAAATAGAAGCTATCACAGCAAAGTTTTGCAGTATAGCTATAAGGATAGGCATAATCTTAGAGACTTAAAATACTTTTCTCTTTTCTACTAGTAAATTATAATTCCTTCTCCAATGCCTGTAGGATTAAGTGAGTCAGAGTAGCATCCTGTGGGCTTCCTTAACTGGGTTAACTATTGCTAGTGTGATAACTATTCCCAATGCAGCCTCTCGGTTTTATGTGTCACAGTCTTTAATAATATAAGAGTAGGCTGAAGTCAAATTCCTGACCCTTGCTTAAAATAGATCTACTAGTTGTTCATCTATGTGGCTTTTCTCTTCTGTTTTATTAGAGAACATGCCCAACTTTTCATAGGATAAGCAGGTAGTTTACGATTTATAATCAGCCCCTTAGCCATGCTATTTCTCACTAGGAAAGATTCTTTTATCTCTATGAGACAATACATTAGTAATTAGGGTCTGATAATTCCATTCTGCATATGGCAGTGACTTTTTTGAAGCTTCCTTTGGATTTAGAAACTGAAATAGAAGTGTAGTCTGCTCTTACAGAGGCGGAGAATGCGAGTCGGTGTTCTGGGCCATTCCAAAGGAAATGCCCTGGCGCACACGTAGGAATACTGTCCCAAGCACTGTGCCTGGCTGCTGGATGGAGGCCTCCAATTCCATCACTTTAATTGGGGCACCTGTAAAGAAGATCTTTGAAGAGACAACACCCTCCACCATGAGAGCGCTTCATAAGCTATGTCAGGCACTAGAGTGTTAGCACTTTGTCATTCTGATGTGGTAAATAATCAGTCATGTCCAAGTTGGTACTCATACCCAAGGGACCCGGGACAAAAAGGGCAAGTGTTTGCTTTGCAGAAGAGAGGAAATCTGCTCTAGTATTCAGGCCTGCATTTCTGACTCTTCAGTCATCAGACCCCCTTTCCTGTTGACACGTTTACAGCCGTGCAGGGGTGTTTGGGTCCTGGCCCCTGTGAAACAGCACAGGGCTCTCGCACTATGGGCTCTGGGCCTCCATGTTCCTTCTGGGGAGAGTCCACCTGTTCCAAGATGAAGGGGAGGGAGACTGTGGGCGCCCCCAGCCCTGGTCTGTCCATCCGCCCTGGCCACCCAGGCATTGGGAAGCCCTCTGTGGAAGGGGCAGATGAGCTCTGAAGGCCGTGGCCTCGCCTCGCCCCCTGGTGAGCTCATGGCCCTGCGGCTGAAGGAAGCCTGTTCTCTAGCACTCAGTTAAGGAGGTGACCTGGGAAAGTGCTGGGAAGATGGCCAGAAGACAGTTCTCTAAATAACTGGCTAACAGTCAGGTTTGGTTTGGTTTAGTTTAATTTAATTTCCATTTCCATTTGAAGAACACCTTTCTTTAAAAGGCCTTATTTTTTAGAGCAGTTTTAGGTTCACAGTGAAGTTGAGCCGCAGATACAGAGCTTGGCCATGTGGTCCCTGCCCCCGCACATGCTCAGCCTCCCCATTATCCGCATCCCCATCAGAGGGGGCATTGCCTGTAATCAGTGAACATACAGAGACGTGTCTGCACCCAGAGGTTATAATTTACAGTAGAATTCACTGTGTGTGGTACCCTCTGTGGCTTTGGACAAATGTATAATGACATCTATCCACCATTATAGTTTTAGGAACTCAGAACCCCTGCTGGTCATATTAGTTAGAGGTGAACCCCATTGAAAAGCCTTTCTTAGCCCACAGAGCGTGTTTGGTCATCCAGTCCTAACTCACAGTTTCTAGTGAATACCTCCCTGGAAAGGTTCTGCATTAAGGCTTTATTTGGGCTAAATCCAAGGGACGCCAAAGAAAGAATCCCTATTCCATGAAGAATGTGGTCATCGGCCTCCAAGTACTCTGGTGTTTTCTCTATGGGAATCTTTCCAGCAAGGAACTCAACAAGGTTAAGGGGCTGACTGTGGGTTATAAACGACTTGCTCAGCCTGTGCAAAGGCGGTGTGTTCTTTACCAAGCCCACTATTCAGTGGTTCACATGGGATGCCGTGTTGTTTTGGACTTGGTGCTAACCCAGTCGTACAAAGGGGAAGTCCTGCTGACTGATACACTGCAAAGGTGTGAATGATCATTTGTCCATTGAGTGGAATACATGCCGAACACCTAGGTTTCCTGAGGCACTGGGGCACAAGGAGGAGGACATCCCAGCAGCAGAGGGAAATGAATAGCATTTGCAAAATGACCAGTTTGTGTAAGAAGTGGGGAGTTTAGGCTGCTGGAGCTCAGGTGGAGGAGGAGGCACGTGGGCCTGGACATTTGGGATGGCATGTCCTGGTAAGGGTCCTGCACGCCATCCTGTAGCTCCATGGGTCTCAAACACAGTGGCACATGCCATCAAGGACACAAATCTCTGGTACTAGGAAAGTCATGAGAGAACAGGTGTATCGGAACATTGATTTTCCTCAAACATAGGGGAAAATAGTTTTATATTAAAAGTAGCATGCAAAATTGGTGTACATTTTTAAAATAAAGACTAACAAGCAATTATCAGATATTTGGGCTGGGTTCTAGGACCCTAGGGGGCTCGTGGACTCCCCTGACAGGTGAGAAGCACAAAAAAGGCCTGCTTTGCCCATGACCTGGACACAGGAGGCTCTAGACTCTGAAGCAAGATGACCTCTGAGAAATAGGTCAAAGATGGTGAAGTCCGAGCTAAGAGAAAAGTTACTGGGGTGAGAACCTAACCAAAATGCACCCCTCATAGACACCACCTGTCCACACCTGTCCAGTTAACCGCTCACAGCTTCACATCTGGCTAGGACATCTGCCAGGCTCCTGGCCTCTGCGCACCTCCTGTGGATAAAATGAAAGTTCCTGTGGCCAGGATTCTCACCTGGCCCTGGTTGGCTAGCTCACTGCACACGTGTGGGCAGTACATTGGTATGACTCTATATAAAAAGCTCTGCCCAGTGCTCTGTACGACACGGTGGCACAGCTGCAAGGCTGCAGGAGAGCAGAGCAGAGGGTGGAGTGGTGGCAGCACCGAGGACAGAGGCCCAGAGGATGGCTGTGCAGGATGACTGTGCAAGCAGAGAGGCCCAGAGGACGGCTGTGCAGGCAAAGAGGCCCAGAGGCAGAGACCGGCTTGCTGCATGCAGACTCACTCTGAGCTAACAGGATTTCACTGATTGACCTGCCACCATGGAAATAATAAAGTTGGGTATAAACCTTTTACCCGAAAGAAATGTTTTACTGTCATTTTCTTTGGCCACATTGAATCCATAGTGAACTTGCCTGGGGCTGAGACCCACTGGCAAGACACCTCCTCTGTCCAGGTCAGGCACTCTGACCAGCATGGTCTTTCAGTTTCCAAAGTTGAATGCCTTCAGAGAAGGCTCGTCCCTCTGGCTAGCATAACCCTGACTCTCCCGAGGGTCACAGACAGGCACCTGCGGCAGCTGCCTGGCCCCAAGAGGCGTTTGGGTTTTGTGAGTGTGGGTCTCTGAGGTTTGGCGTTTCATTCTGATGACCGGGCTGCTGACTTGTGCCTGAGATGCGGCCCCCCCACCCCGACTCCCCCTCCCAGTCATTGGCTGCTGCCTTGTCCCCTCATGCCTCGCCTGTGGGCCCATGGCGACTGGATTCTCACCGGTGACCCCAGCCGTGAACCCAGAGCCCTGCCTCTGGCTAGTCAACTTCCTGGCGCTGGGCGCCTTCCGCCACCCATTCTCATTGCAGGCTTTTGTGCTCTGACCATGTCTTTGTACAGACCGCCCGTCGGGGGCTCCACTCACGTTGTGTCGTATCGTACCTCCTGATGCTGTAGGTCGCTGCCAGACTGGACTTTCTCCCAGGCTTGCCCCCTACCCTGTTACACAAGAGTTTGCCTTGCCCAGGGCTTGGGGCATAAGGAACCGGGCCACAGTCAGCCAGTTTAAGATTTGACAAGGCACGCTAATTAAGTGTGTTTGTTTCAGCATTATGTCCAGAAGCAGCTAGCTCAGTGTACTTTGTAAGCTTGGCATCGGGGGAGCCATTCATCCAGCCAGTGCACAGGTACTCAGGTCCCACTTCAGAGCGCTGGTGCTCGGGTTCTCAGGGTGGTCCCAGGTGACATTGCCTGGGACCTGTTAGAAACGCTAATTCCCAGACCAGACCCTCCATCAGGAGGCCCTGGAGTGGGGCCCAGCAATCGGTGCTTTGACCCACCCACCCAGATTTCTGATTACCTGTTAAACTTTGAGAACACCTGCTTCAGAGACTGCCACTGGCTCTGCTAGATGTCAGGGTGATGGGATGAGCATGCAGTCCCCAGAAGTGAGCTCAGGGTCACACTGGCCTGATCGCATGAAGACAGAGGAGTGTTGTAGGAATGATTAATGTAGGCAGCTCTGGTTTGCATTTTAGAGGCACTCTCCTGGAGAAGCCGATTCATTAGTTGGCCCCTCTGACGTCCATGTTCACAGTGTGTGGTTCCCACCCGGCCTGCTCGCTGTCATCTGGCCCCTGAGCGCCCTCTGCACTTGGGGAACATGGGAGTATTGGCACATTCTGTCTTGTTCATTGCTCTAACTCTCCTCCAGGATTTCAAAAAGAACCACGTACGACGGAAGACCAGGTTTTCCTACGGATGCCACTGACTCGTGTATAAACTTCTTTTGTGAATCATACATTTTTAATCAAAACTTATAAATTGAAGTATATTTGACATACAAAATTATATTAGTTCTAGGTGTGCTAGTGATTTGACATTTATGTATGTTACAAAATGCTTGTCAGGATAAATGTATTTGCCTTCTGTCACCATGAAAGTTATTACAATATTATTGACTATATACCTTGTCATCCCTATGACTTACTTATTTTATAGCTAGTGCAAAAATATTTTTTGAAGTCTGTACCCATTTGGAAAATAATATTTCTTTAAAGAAGGAGGTAGAAAAATTCTACTCACTTTTTAAATTTAAAAATAGACACCACAACAAATGCTGAAAATCAGCTTCATCCCTATGTTATGAGCACTTAGAAGACATTTGGGGAACAGATAATGAGGTTGGAAAGAAGATTTTGGGAAGCAATGGAAAAGGGGCCCCTGGGATCTGCCCTAGAACCTCCTCCACCGCTGGTAGTGTGGTTTTGGCTAAGCAGTCCTCTTTATTACTGTTCATTATATTTTACTCTTCCTTTGACTTTGGGGTTAGTGACTGAGAGAGAGACCTAGCTCAGACTGCCTTTAAGATACCCAGCCCGGGCAGCTGGAACAGGGATGATTCTCCCCGTTCCGGAGGCTGAAAGCCCAAGATGAGGTGCTAGTGGGTAAATCTCACACGGAGGCCTCTTCCTGGCCTGTAGGCAGCCACCATCCCCGTGTGATCACATGACTTCTGCTTCGTGGGGGAGCAGAGAGAGCAAGCTCTCCGGTGTCTCTCCTTATAAGGACACTAATCCTATCACGTTGGTGCCCACGTTCATGACGTTTAACCCAAATTGCATTCTTAGAGCCCCGTCTCCAGATAGAGTGACATTGGGGGTTGGGGTTCAACATGAACTTGGGGGACACAGTTCTGTCAATGGCAGTGTTCATATGGGGAGTGACTGCTGGGCCCGAGGAGGTGTGCTCTGGGTCCTCAGCACTGATGGTCTAATCAGCTTCCACAGTACACTTGACTTTTCATTTGACATTGAGGGTGTCTGATTGCCTCCGTTTCCCTCTTTGTCAGATGGTGGAAACGGTTATTCTGCAATGTGTCAAAGATGCTAGTTAAAAAGAGCTTTGGTATATCTTGATATTTGCTGAGACCAGGCTAGTTAAGCCATAGACAGATGGGATGCTCTGCTCTGAGCCAGGTGAAAAGAATCACTGCACAGAATCCTAAAGAGAAAAAACAGGAACAGATTAACTCATTTATTCAGCAAATACATCACACTTACCACACGCCTGGCACTGTGCTCATTGCTCTATGAAGTGAGCAATGCATTTGAGACTCTTTAACAGGTGGACGCCATGCTTACGCCTTCACTGATGAGGAAACCAAGGCAGGTCTCAGAAGTGCTTAGCGGTGTACCAGGACTCCTTTTGGGGCCGCTGCCTCTCTGTTCCCTTCTCCACACTGCTGCCGCGGGCCAGTGCCCAGCCCCTCATCCAGTGGCTGCCATGTGCGAAGCTGGGGGTCTAGGGCAGCTGGAAGGAGAGGAGGAGGGGGATGGCGGGGATGGGTAGGAGTCACCAGACAGCCTGTGCCAGTTGCTGGAGGTGCTTCCTGTGGCTCAGTGGCACTTGGACCTGCTAAGACCCCTGTGCAGTTAGAGAAGCCATTGTTAGAAAGTGGCTCCACATTGTTAGAAAATCTCCAAACTGATTCCCAGTTAGAGAAGCCATTAACCTTGTGCAGGCTGAGATCTGGTGAATCTGTAAAGACCCCCAGGGCCAAGCGGTACCGCTGTGCCCTGCGCTGGGCACCACTACTGTGGATTTCCATCCCCTTCCTGGGTGGATTCCCCAGTAGCATCAAAGAAGCCTTATTGTTTGGGCTGCAATGTTTTAAAATGCCAGCCAGTACAGATTAAATGGTGTGGCGAAAGTGGCAAAAAGGCCACCCACACCTCATTTTATGAGGTCGTGATCCTGAAAACCATGTAAGGGGAAAGTACTAAATGAGATCATGTTGGAAAAGGTCCAGTGAGGCCCACACAAAGCGGCAGACCCTGCAGGAAACGTAAGATGAGATGATTTTGTCCCCAGATCCTCCAGTTTGGGCCTGCGCACCTGCAGCCTCTTAAATGTAGCCCAGGGTAAGTCTTTGTTGGGACGCTGTGTCCATCTGAGAGTCAGAGGTGGCCCAACAGAGAGCAGAACTCTATCAAAGCCTGAGCTGTCCCCCCAAACCTCCTCACTTCCCTGGAGACACCCTCTGTCCTGCTGGGGTTCAGCTGCTGGAGGGGATGGTGTCCAGTTTGCTCGCCCAGGTCAAATTGGTGAAGGCTCTGTTCTCCTCAGGCAGCACATATGGTGTTCTGGCCTCTGGTGTTCAGTTTTATTATCATGTCTTAACTTTTTTATTTTTATTTCTTGCCTCTCCTTCCTTCAAATGTAATAGTGAATTTGAGGAGGTAGGCCTCCAGTGTATAGATTTTTCAACTCGGGAACTCTTTCCTTCTTGCCCCAGCCCTCCAAACATTTTGTCAAGAAACTGCTTCCATCCTCAACTGTGAAAAGTGTCTCTGCAGCTTTGTCATCGGGCTCTGGGAAGAGCCGTGTCCTACGTTAGGGTCACAGGAGAGTGAAGGCCGGCTTTGTTGAGTATCATCACCCGATTGTGGAGGAAGTCCATTCCATACAAGGTAGAGAGTCGGGCACCCATATTTATTCGGAGAGGAAATAAACACTACGTCACTGCCATGCTAGTACATTCAGTGAAGTGCTGGCTTCTGTGATGGAAACACGGGTTTACTCTCTGTATCGGAGGAAAATCCATCCCCAGAGCTCGCGGCTCCCTCTCCTAACAGCTACTTCGGTGTTTCCGACCTACCTACCCGCTACTGGTTTAAAGGAGCGCGCAGGCACCCTCTGGAGCCTTGGCGTCTTGGTGATCTGAGTTCCGGTATTTGTTGGACAGTTTGTGTCGGTTCACTTGGAGGCAGCAGATGGAGGGTGGGGATGAGGGGGCGTGACAGCCGCAGGTGGACCAGGGCCCCACCCAGCTGCACCTCTTCATGGAATCCCCAGGGTTGCCGTCGCCCCCCTCAGCCTTGGTGAGGACGAGAGGAATGATGTGACGGGTGGTTGTGGGTGCACGGTGGCTGGAAACAAGGGAGCTGTGGTTCGTTAGCGTTGTTGGGAACCTGGTTTCTGTACTGAGCTTTTCAGTGGGCTGTCTTCATGTCTTGGAAGACTGGGTGGTGTCTCCCCCTGCGCTGTCACCTTGAGCTTGTCGTGGAGATAAAGATGATTTTTATCCCAGAGCTGAAGGAATCAGAGTTCTTAGTATTCTAAGCCAGCACAGTGAGGCCATTGTGGCACTTGTCGGGGTAGCCCTGTCCCCACCAGCCCCCCGTCAGCGGCTCCTGACTTCACAGGTGATTCCAGCGTGTCCTGCCTCCCTGCCCCCGTCGTCCCCCGTCCCTCTCAGGGCTGCTGGGTAATCACTGCACCGTAGGTGGGAGTGAATGTCTCATCTCGGGATGGCTTTGGCTTTGAAATGTTGCTTTGTTTGAATCATAGCATTTTGATTTCCTCCAGTTGGGGCAGCTGAGTGAGAAACCTGCCCTCTGGGGATTTTCTCCGGCTGGGGCTTTGCCTGCGGTCTCACTGCTCGCTGCAGCTCAGCCCTCAGGGTGAGGGGTGGGTGGCCGCCCGGCGGCAGGGAGCACGTGTTCACAGAAGCGCTGTGAGTCCCAATCTGCGTACGCCTGGATCACCCGACACCTGGCTGACTATGTCCTGCAGTAATGGCCTCGCCAGTTGCTGATTAAGAAGGAGATCAGCAGAAAGGGCTTGTGGTTTCAGGGGAGGTTATGCCATACTGCTTGGGAAGTTAGGAGAAGAGGTCAGCTTTAAACGTGAAATCGTTCTGCCAGACAAATACAACAGTGAAGTTTTCCTTTCTTTGGGATGATCTGAATTGTTTCCTGTGATGAAGGACATTATGAAAATTTTTGACATTCCCAAAAGATAATATTCTCAGGTATTTGTCTTTAAAAAAGCATAGTTTCTTTTAAGCAAAAAAGAAGCCTATCATCTTCAACTTAAAATTGTTTTTTTTTTAAAGATACATTCTATTTATGAATATGAAATGTGCTCATTGACCTTCTGGGATTCAAGTTAATATACCCATGGATTTGACTCAAATATAACAATTTTCCCAGCTGTTCTGATTCTGATCTGCTACTTGTTCTTTTAGTAGATTAGCTTATTAAGAATGAAAATGTTAAGCTGTACGATCATGAAGGAGCTGCTGTCGTTCTTCATAAACACAGCCAGCTTCTCACTCATCCAGCGGTTTGTCTGTTCCAGCCTTACTCAGTGAGACAGAAGGGAGGTGCAGACATTCCTGATAACCAGGAGCTCTTTCCCTTTTCCAGCCGTGCAATGATGGACCTACTGGTTGAACTCTGCCTCCAGAACCACCTGAATCCATCACACCATGCCCTTGAGATCCGGTCTTTGGAAACCCAACAGCCTTTGAGTTTTAAGCCGAATACATTAGTCGGGACCCTGAATGTGCATACGGTATTCCTGAAAGAAAAAGTTCGTGAAGAGAACGTTAAGCCCGGCCCACCTAAGGCACCTGAGGTTAGTAGGGCGGAGGACCCTTGGTCATCTCAGGACACATGCTGACACCTTGGCTGCGGATCCTGGCAGTGCTGAGGTGGTCGCTGGGCGGCCCCTTACCTGAACAGCACATGCAGACGGCTATGGCTGAAGTTTCTGTGTCCGTGTTGGGCAAAGTTAAGTACTAAACTGAGTTTATTTTAGGAGATGGAAGTTTATGGAATTTACTAGTATTCATGGTTGTAACATTGCTCTTTGAAAATTATAGAAGAGGAATAATCAAGGGCAGAGCTACTACCCATTAGAGGTTTTTGCAAAGATGGAAATGGTCCTTCATGCAGCACTTTCCAAGATGATAGCTGCTGGCCACTTGCCGCTACTGAGCATGTGAGGTGCAGCTAGAGTGAGTGAAACATCGAACTTGTAATATTATTAATTTTAATTCATTTAAATTTGCATTACCACAAGTAGCCAGTGGCTTCCTTATTGGACTAGTTCTAGAGGTTCTTGTTCAGGTCTGGAGGTCTCTCTAGCCAAGATGAGTTGAAGATTTGAACATCTTCCTAAAGAGAGCAAGAAAAGGCATTTTCCCTTTGAGAGACTGATCTTAGAAATACTCGTTGCAATTAGAGAATGTCTTATGCATAGATTTATTTCAGGCTTCTGATTATTGATTAAAATGGACTCCAGCTGCTTCTTTTTAATAAGCCTTTGTTATGAATCTTTTGGCTCCAATTAAATCTTTTGGCTATTCATTCTTTCAGACTCTTAAAATATCTACATAATTTTCCTGCTTTTAAAAATGGCAGTTTGGCCAACAGTTATTAACCTCCTATAAATTTCTAGGGTTAGGTAGTTAATAAATTTTAACTGTTGCCATCTATAGTCTGTTTGAGTTTCCCTAATTCTTCAGATAAAATCATTATTCAGGAGACTAAAGCCCTTTTTATACTCCATGGCTTTGCTCAAATTCCTGATCCTCAGATACGAACCCCAAGGGTAGGTGAGCTCAGGGTTATGCATGATTCTGGTTTGAGAAGCATGGAAAAGGATCTGTGGTTCCATTTTTCCTCCTAAAATTTATCAAACCCTGGCAGTCAGACTGGAGAAGAGAGGGAGGTCTCCCTTGGCTGGTCTTTGATTCAGTGCACATTTACTGTGTCCAGGATCTGCACAATATGGGTGATCAGTGAAGGCCATATAAAAGTTGACTGCATGAAACTTTGGCTTATTAATTTTTTGGGGGGGCCACTTTATCTGTAGACATTTAGAATCAGCTATACTCAGAATACAATGTCTATTATTATATGTCTACTATATATATCTGTTGTATTTTGTATTGAATACATCTATGTGTACACAGACATGTATACACACTATATATTTACACAGATGCTAATTTATTGCTGTGGGTATTTTTGCTTCTTAAACAAAAGCTTGATGTCCTGTTTGGTGAGAGTTTTTCTTTAAATTGAATTTTTCATAATACTTCCAAACTATGTTCCTTTGGAAAATTAATGTACATACCTTGCGTTCAGGCCTTTTGGAGTCCTTGGAAGACAGTGTATGTATTAGATTTTAAATTGAGACCCTCACGGGTGTCCCTTTCCCTGGGTTGTTAGCAGTTCGTTAGTAAAAGAGCTAATGTTTGCTATTCAGTATGCCATCTTCCCCCACAACCCACTGAATTTCGGAAGACTCAGGCTAAAGATCTTGGCACTCGGTTCTAATATAAAGACAAAAGTTGAACCCATTGTAGAAAGATGTACTTACAGAATTCTTTTGTCTGGTGTGTTCTTCCAGAAATCTGTACGTTTGGTCGTGAATTACCTGCGAACACAAAAGGCTGTTGTGCGTGTGAGCCCCGAGGTGCCACTCCGGAACATTCTCCCGGTCATCTGTGCAAAGTGTGAAGTCAGCCCAGAGCACGTGGTACTGCTGAGGGACGGCGCTGCCGGGGAGGAGCTGGAGCTCTCCAAGTCCCTGAACGAACTGGGAATAAAGGAGCTCTACGCGTGGGACAATAAAAGAGGTTAGGCTGCCTTGGGGCTTCCCTTGCTGCTGCGTGAGAGCACAGACAGGGAGCGCGCCCTGTTAGCTCTCCGTGCAGGGCCGGAGTGCCTGGGAGAGGTGGGGATGCTCGTCAGGGCGCTTGAGTTTCATCCAAACCAAGTTGAAGTGGGCAGAAAATTAATGTGGCTTGTTTTGGGCCCCTTGACTGTTATTATGCCTCTTGCCCGTCCTGTCTCCCGTGAGCTTTTGAGATAAGACGCCCTCTCATAGAGTCCCTTGGTAGCCACACATAGACCATACATACTCTATGGATTTCCTCTCAGCGGCCATTAGCTGCCCCCAGGTCTCCGTTGTTGCTCATGTCCAAAACCAGGGGCAAAAACCACGTGTAGCTATTCCCGAAAACTGCCCAAATTACCCAGTTTTTGAGATGAGTCCCTAAGACAACTCCTGATGCCACCTTAGTTCTTCCCTGTCAATTCTAGAAGTGAATTTGGTAACTGACCTGAGGTCACAGAGCCACCAGCGAGAGGCAAGAGGTGAAGCCGGTACAAAGACTGGTACAAATGTGTGAAGGTTTCCCTGACTGACACAGAAGGCAGACTGAATTTAAGCGCCTGTTGGAGCAAAAAAAAAAAAAAATTCCTTGACCTTAAAATTATTAAGATAGACTCCGTAAAAGTATCTTATTTTAATCAGGTGTATCTGCTGCCTTTTTATTTATTCCACAAATACTGAAGAGGTGGAGCTTTTAAAATACATACATATTCTATTTTTTTCATGGTTTTCTACAGTTTGTTTCAGATTCTCCCCCCAAATCTTGTTTTTTCTTATTACCAAATCTATTGTGGACTCAATCATAATGGAACCTCCCCTCCACCACACATCTCCTCCTAAATGGCATTTAACATTAAAGAAAGGGTTTCATTTAGCTCAAAAGAATAAAATACATACATTATTCCTTCAGAAATAGTGTTCAGACATTTAAGAGTAATGTGTTTTCTTTTATATCCAATACCTTTTTTAAAACTCAAGACAAGGTGATTCTCAGCATCTGCTCCCCGGGCCTGGATGTAACAGGCGTATCTGTCTGGTTATAGCAGCCCTATATAAATTTAGTTTCTGTGACTCTCTGAAAACAGAGACAAAAAAAGAAAAGAAAAATTGTCCCATATTTAAGTATGTAGAATAAAAAGTCTTCCATAACAAGTATTTCTGTTATATGTCCATTGTCAGATATATCTTGAAAGGTAGACATAGAACCTGTGATTTGGGAAAAGCCATATAAAACCAGCCTCTGCTCGAAGGAGTGGAGCCCAGCACACCCATGGTCGTCTGGGACACAGAGCTCCGGCGTGCCGCAGGGAGACCTCCATAAGTCTGTTGATCCATTTTGATACCCAAGCAGACCAGGGCACGTGGGCACAGCCAGCCTGGCCATTCAGATCTGGAAACACTTCTGCCTTGGGAAAGAGCTGCACCCAGACCCCGGAGTCCCCCTGTATTGCCTTGGGCACCCTCCGAGGGACCCCAGCAGTCTCCCCAGAAAATAACAGGAGTAACACCTGGCATGACGGGACCTCCTTAGCCCAGTGACCATCCCTCTCATCTGGACCATACTGTGCTGTGTGCCTTGCTGGCGGTGAAAAATGTATTAACCATCCCTGCCACACTCCTCCATCCCACCCCACTGGCAGTTAAGTATTTGGGAAAAAAGGAGACCATTCCGGAGAATGTCTGTGGGGAGCCCCCTCCATTGCCCCTCTTGGGCTACCTGCCTCCAAAGCCCGCAGATGCATGAGAGCAGTAAGGCGGGGCCTCCGGGCCGCCTGCAGGAGGCCTGTGGCCAGGCAGAGGCGCTCTGCTGTGGCCCTGGCTGCAGCAGCTTAAAAGACCTGAGGTTTTGCTGCCACCTGCTGCCACAGAGGCGCTTCGCAGCCTGGCTTCTGTGGGTAGGAGGTCAGGCCAGGCATGAGGCCCTCTTTACACTTGGATTTGGCCTTCTGCACGGCACAAACAGACCCCAAAGTGGGTGTAGGGGTGCCCAGGTAGGTGCTGCTGCAGATGTGGACGCTGGCCCTCATTCTCCCTGCTGCCTTTTCCAGTTCTTCTGACCAAAACTCAGTCGGAGCCTTCCCTGAGCTGCAGAGGTACAGTGAGCCCGGAGTGCCGCCCCACCAGGCTGCACTGTGCATGGCTCTGGGCTGGGCTGATGCATGGAACTGACCTGTGTGTGCAGGAGCTAAGGGGATGCAGGTGTGGCTTGCGGCTCCTCCGGGGGGCCTTTTGCTGTCTGAAATGAGCTGTGGTTTGGTGTCCTAAGTCCCTGGTTGGCTAAGAGAACAATGTCCCTTGTGGAGGACTGGCTATGTGTTCTCATTGGTGAGAAGTAAAAGAGGCTGCTGTAGAAAGTGGGCCCTTTCTGAACACAATTTCAGGGCGGAGCAGAAGTGGTTCATGGAGAGGAGGCTCTGCTTCCTTCTACCTGCTCCTACCTGTGCTCACCTGCCTTCAAGGTCCACGTGCTGCTGCAGAACTTGGGGCAGTAGTGGTTGTAAAATCAAGTCCTTCCTCTCATAGACGCAGGTGGATTTTGCTTTTATTCTGACACACCTGTTTTTATAAATTCTACGTATATACACATACATGCATACATATGTAGACACATGCACACATTATATATTGAGATTCATGTGAACTTTTTGGATTATACACTCTAAAAAGTTCATTAAAATCTCAATGAATATTTGTATTGTACATAAACTTTTGTCCATATTTGCTGAAGTGTTAAATAGATTTTATGTCTAGAAAAAAATTTAACAAAAGAAAACTCAGCATTGGTCTGGAACCACAGCCTGCGGGTGTCGTGTCTGGCAGTGGCCAGGCCTCATCTGTGCTCTATACTCCATCGTACAGGACAGGGTAGCACAGACAGGATTCTTTTTTAAGAAGCACCATGAATGGAGGATTGTTTTGAGCAGAAAATTCATAGAGATAAAGGCTCTGTTCATTCGGATTGACTTGATTTGGGGGTGTGGGCAGAGTAGTGGAGATGGCAAATCGAAGATCTCTGCATCACGCTGCCCGGTGATGGGGACCGGCACCTAGAAGCTTGGCGTTATGAGAATGCCTGTGCCACACCTTAGAATGTAGGCCTGCTTCTCCTCTCGCGTTTACTTGTGTGGTGACCATTCTGGCCACTGAGCAGCTCTGACTTCCAGTTTTCCTGTCGGGGAGAGTAAACCGTTTGGACTAGCTGCTCTCTGACGAGCTCCCTCATTCTCTGCATCTTCCCACTTCCCAAGTCATTTTAGTGCTTCAGAACAGTATGTGCTTTCTTATGGGTTAGGCACAACCTCCCTAATCTTTTGTTGATATTCAAGCTTTAGTAAATTAGAGTAGACTGAAGCAAAGTAAATTGACTGCTCAATTGTCACACATTTGGAACCATGAATTCTAGGTCTTATGTGCACCTTCTCCAGGCCTGGCTGCATATTAGCTGTCAGATACCACGCTGACTGTAGCAGGGCACCCCGTGCAAATATTGGCTGATGCAGACACTGTAGGGGAAACCAAGTACCCTTGTTCAGCTCTCAAGCGACCCTTCTGTCACAAAGGTCTCACAGGAGGCTCACCTCAATCCTGCACCTCTAAAAATAACCATCTGCTTTGGGCCCAGCTCAGGGCTGTGTCCTGGGTCCCTGCAGCCTCCAAACAGCCGCAGCCTGTGGCCACATGAGAGACTACCTCTTGGGCCACAGTGGGGCAGCCAGGCTGTCTGAGCCTTCAGTCCTGTGGGGTGGTGACCAGCCTCTGTCACCGTCATGGAGAGACAAAAGAGGCTCAACTTTGTAGCATCTTTCTGTCCACTGTGTGGTTTTTGTGGCTGGCGTAATAGCCTGTGTGCCCCTAATGTGCTCTCCTGTTCATCTGCTGGGTACAATATTATCCTGCACTTTACTCAGCCCGTGTCATGTGCCACCCAGTTCTAGAAACACCCTGGGTTTTAAGCACATGTATTAGTGCATACCGTGGTATACAGGTAGTTGTGCTCTGTCATCTAGTATTGATTACCCTTTACAGGTGTGGGCCTGGTGAGGGTTTTGAGGAGACTAAGTGTGAAATCCGCGTCCATGTATGTGCACCCATGGACGCATGCCTCATGACTGAAGCCGTTTTGCTTGCTGGTTCGGATCTTGGTTGACCTGGATGCCGCTGGTCAGCTCAGGTGGAGCCACCTGCCTGTTACCGAGAGCCCTGGCCTCTTGGCTAAAATCTGAGCCTTTGCCACTTACAGGGTAATTTAAGGGACATATGTGCTTGCTCTTTGCTTTGTGGGGTATTAGTATTAACATACTTAGTAGTGGCCTGACTTGCATGCCTATCCTCTAACTGGCATAGGAAAATTCTTTGTCAGCAAGTAAGTTAACCAATGTTTCCCTGTTTGGGGTGATGACTTGGTGGCAGAGTTTGTAAAATGCCAGTCTGGATTTTTGAACCAGTGGGGTGACATCTGGCTCTCCAGCAGTTGGCAGTGGTGTGGGGAAATTCATGTTTCCAATCCTTCAGGAACACCTTCCTCCTCTTGCCGTATCTGTGTGCTTCAGAGGAGATAAGCTGAATGAGCCAGTGACAGGCCTGGAGTGACCTTGGCAGTGACCTTGGCAGAATCAGTGAATCATGGCAGTCAGTCATTTTAATGATGTGTCAGGCAGTCGTCTGATTCATCCCCAGTTGACAGATGAGGAAACTGAGGTGCGGGTGGTGGAGCAGTTTGCCCAAGTGTGCCCACACCTTGGCCCTCGTGACCTGTACTGCACCGGTTCTCAAGCGCGTTCCCTGCAGCTTAAGCATCTGGCGGACTTAGTGAATGCAGGACGCTGAGCTGCATTGCTGCTTCGTGGGTCTGGAGGGGCCCTGGGTTCCCAGGGATGTGATGCTGCCAGCCCCTCTTTGCCCCCAGAGCCGCATCCCTCTGTTGTTGTCAGCTGCCTGACAAGTCCCTGTATGGGACACGAGAGGACCTCTTCTAGCTCTAAAATCCCAATGAAGTTAAACACCAAGAGAGGGAAAAGTTTGAGATCTAGAGCTCAATAATAGAAAAACAATAGAAGAAAAATGTGAGCCCCCCAAAATTATTAATAAAAAGGAAAACATTCTGGCTGAAGCAGAGGAAGAGCGGTCTGGAAACACGGGTCTTGGAAGATCTGGTGTGATGATTTCAGATCCTTCCTGGTTAAACCAGCACTGTGTTTCTAGGTTCTAGAAGTGAGTGTGATTCCTCAAGCAGGAAGGCTGTTAACTTACATTATTTAGCTAGCATTTTTACCTCACTCATAATTCTTAAAGCAGGTGTTTTGCATGGCTGTCACAGTCCTTAGAGCTGTGCTCTCCGGTATGATGGTCATGAGCCACATGTGGCTACTGGGTTCTTGCATCGTGGCACATCCAAGCTGGGATGTGCTGTGTGACATGCATACTGCATTGCAAAGATGTTGAACCAACACAAATGTACAATGTCTCATTAATAATTTTGAATTGGTTATGTAATGGAGTGATAGTACTTTAGATATATTGAATTAATTGAAACACATTATTAAGTAATTTCACCTAGTTCTTTCTGATGTGGCTACTAGAGAATGTAAAATTACACGTGTGGGTCACCTTATTTTCTATTGGGCAGTACTGCCCTAGAATTCCTTGGTTTATTTTCATTCTCACACAGGGTATAAGCACACCTAGAGAAGGATGTCACCATTATCCCTAAAGATTGTCAAAACTTTTAGTGATTTTATAAACAGAATTGGAGGCTCTGAGGTGACTTGAAATGCTTTGAAAGAAATAGTTGATGGTTTTACTTTCTTGAAAGAACTAAAATGAAGTTTAAGAGATGATACATTTGTAGGGATTTTTAAAATAAAGTTTTTCATCTCTTGTTTCATATGCTGACAAATAACTCACTTTTTTTTTCTTCCAGAAACCTTTAGAAAATCATCACTTGGCAATGAGGAGACAGATAAAGAGAAGAAAAAATTTCTGGGATTTTTCAGAGCTAATAAAAGAAGCAATAGTAAGGTAATGGATTAAATACATATATGATTCTGTATCCTATAAAAATAGTTCCTTGGGGTGTTTGTAGTCAACCTGTCTTGGGACTTTTCTAAATATATTTAGGAGCATTAATTCCTTCAGGTAAAAAGGAGCTTATCTGTGTGCACCGGATGGCTGACTCAGAGTTCCGTATTTGATCCCTAAGCAGGTACCTTAGAAGCCGTGTCTTGCCAATGGGTTTCAGCCCCAGGCAAGTTCATTATGGATTCAGTGTGACCAAAGAAATGACAGTGGAACGTTCTTGGGGTGAAAGGGTTATTATACCCAACTTTATTCCCATAGTGGCAGGTCAATCACTAGAATCCCGTCCACTCAGAGCGAGTCTGCATGCAGCAGGCCGGTCTCTGCCTCTGGGCCTCTTGGCCTCCGCAGCCGTCTCAGTCTGTCCTCTGAGCTGCCACCACTTCAGCCTCTGCTCTGCTCTCCTGTAGCCTTGCAGCGGTGCCCCGTGTTGCCCAGAGCACTGAGTGGGGCTCTTCATATAGAGTTAGTAATGATGCATTGCCCACACATGTGTAGTGAGCCAGCCAACTAGGACCAGGTGAGAAACCTGGCCACAGGAACCTTCACTTTCTCCACAAATGGTATTTTATTGACTATCAACATGAAACTATGCCCTTCTCTGCTGGAACCTATATAGTTGGCGTGTGATTGCAGCCCAGGAAATAGGCTTTGCATTGATGAATGGGTGAATCATGGTACAGTAAGTTTACTCCAAATAGCCAGAATTGGTATCTGCTTACCATACAGGTGAACTGAAGTTTCAGAATTTGTTTAATGTGAAGCCTTGAAGAGCTGTTCCTGGCTACTTTATAGAGTTGAGTATCCATTGTTGAACAGGGCCAGTTGCTAGAAAATTGTACTTGTTCTTTGGCCCTCCCATGTGATTTGGGAGTATGCTGCCTGCATGATAATTTTATTGATCTTGTTGGTTTTTATTAAATACATGTTCAAGTTGTATTCTGGATACAGTGTTACAGAGTGAAGTCAGAGTATAGGCAGTAAAACTGAAGATATTTACAATCATGGAATTCTCAAAACGTAAATGCTTTCTAACTACAGAGACAAGGAAAATGCTCCTGATTTCTATTACATTTGTTTCAAGGGCATGTTTTGCTGCTCTCTGGTGTCTTCTTACTGATAAATGGGATGAGGAAAGACACAGCTGCTCTGGTGACTGCTGGAATGCAGTCAGCTGGGCAGAAGTGCCCACCAGCTGTATTGATTTAAAAGAAGCCCGAGGAAGGGTGAAGGGCCCCCCCCCATCCCATTGCATAGATCGGTGAGTCTGTGCACCTGGCCTTCCGTCTCACTTCTGGCCCTCTGGCGTCTCTGGTGTCAGAATAGAGAAACTTGCTCAGGTTTCCAGGGTTGGAGCCCAGTTCAGTCTGCTGCAAAGCACAGAGGTGAGGTGACAGGGACGCTGGCGGAGATGAGGCCCAGATGGCGTTCAGGAGGCCACACTCATAGAGGTACTCGCTGGCTTTCTGAGGTTCCCACACCTTGTCTCATTTTTTTAAGAATCAGAACTGATGCCTTGATTATGGTTTTGTGATCCCTGCTTTCTCAGGTTGCTGTGTGTTCTTTGAAAACCTGTAGGTTTTGTATCTCTTTACTGAAGATTTTGGGGCCTCCCCCACCCCTCCCTGTTCCACCTTTCCTGTCAGGATTACTTGGAATTACAGCTCAGAGTCGTGCATTGGATTTCCCTCACTCTATACATGATGAGTATTTTTCCAGAACTGTCTCAGGTGGGTCTGCTGGGACCATGTTCACCACTGACGTGGTCCTCACAATACCAGCTCACAGTAAAACCCAGATTCAAGAGACCTTCTTGTGTATTCCTCCTTTTGAGAAATGAAGCTGCCAGCAAAGCCAGTAAAAAAAAAATCTAGAAATGTTTTGGTGTTGGGCAAAGTAAGGTAGGCCAACGCATTGGGGGTCAGCAGCAGCTGGCTTGGCTTTTGGTGTTTGGCAGGAGACCTGCAGGGATAGACGCCTATGCAGGTGCCATGGTAGTGAAGCCGGCCCTGTGGTATCAGGCTTTTCTTTCTATCCTGTGTTTTCTGTCTGGGACTGGCTGGAACAATTTTCCTTTCTCCTGTACCTCACCTTTCCTGCCATTGATCTTACTTTATTTTGCTCTGACTTCCCTTATTCTGTCATGTCCTCATTGGTGTATTAATTGTTTTTGGCATTGGCTTCTCCATACCTTGTTTCTTGCTGCATTTATGGTTTGAGATGCTGTGCCAAATGCAACCTCATTTAATCTTCTAGACACTTGGTGAAAGAGATTTTATCAACTTCATTTTACAGGTGAAGAAAAAAAAGCCTGTGTGCTGCTGATCAGTGCTGGGGTGGCCAGAGGTCAAATGTGTCTCCATACACCTGGCTTCTTAGGGCTCATTCATGCTGTACATTGCTTGACGGATCTGGGTCTCAATTTTCCTTCATGAATAATAAGTGGGTTTGGAGTAAATGGCTTTTTAAATGATTTCTCAAATCCTGTGATGCCAGATAGTGTACGGATGTCCCAGAGAATAAAACAGTAAGAATGGAGAAATAGTAAAGCATTTAAAGCTAACATGTTTCTGCCATATCTCCTTTAAGAACAAAAATGTGTGTGTGTGTGTGTGTGTGTGTGTGTGAATTTCAGTAGAGAATATATTTAAAGGGATACTGTTTTTGGCTGAATTAGTTGATGGCAAAATATCTTCCCTTGTCTTTAAACTTTGGTCTTTATAGTGTTTTTTTGTTTTTTTCTTTTTGCATTAATTTTCTTTTTAATTTTTTTTTGCTATTATTAATACACAATTGCATGAGCAACATTATGGTTACTAGACTCCCCCCATTATCAAGTCCCCACCACATACCCCATTGCAGTCACTGTCCATCAACGTAGAAGGATGTTATAGAATCCCTACTTGTCTTCTCTGTGTTATACTGCCTTTCCCGTATCCCTCCAGCCCACCCTAATGCCCGCTACATTATGTGTGCTAATTGTAATAGCCCTTTTTCCCCCTTATCCCTCCCTTACCACCCATCTTCCCCAGTCCCTTTCCCTTTCGTAACTGTTAGTCCATTCTTCATTTCTGTGAGTCTGCTGCTGTTCTGTTCCTTGAGTTTTTCCTTTGTTGTGATACTCCACATATGAGTGAAATCATTTGGTACTTGTCTTTTTCCACCTTCTTCTTCCTGGGTCAACCTTGGAAGGTTGTATTTTTCTAGAAAGTTGTCCATTTCTTCTAGGTTATCCAGTTTGTTAGCATATAATTTTTCAGAGTATTCTTTCATAATTCTTTGTATTTCTGTGGTATCTGTAGTGATTTTTCCTTTCTCATTTCTGATTCTGTTTATGTGTGTAGACTCTCTTCTTTTCTTGATAAGTCTGGCTAGGGGTTTATCTATTTTGTTTATCTTCTCAAAGAACCAGCTCCTGCTTTCATTGATTCTTTCTATTGTTTTATTCTTCTCAATTTTATTTATTTCTGCTTTAATATTTATTATGTCCCTCCTTCTATTGACTTTGGGCCTAATCTGTTCTTCCTTTTCTAGTTTCATTAATTGTGAGTTTAGACTGTTCATTTGGGATTGTTCTTCTTTCCTGAGGTAGGCCTGTATTGCAATATATTTCCATCTTAGCACAGCTTTTGCTGCATCCCACAGATTTTGTGGGGTTGAATTATTGTTGTCATTTGTCTCCATATATTGCTTGATCTCTGTTTTTATTTGGTCATTGATCCATTGATTATTTAGGAGCATGTTATTAAGCTTCCATGTGTTTGTGGGCTTTTTCATTTTCTTTGAGTAATTTATTTCTGGTTTCATACCTTTGTGATCTGAGAAGCTGGTTGGTACAATTTCAATATTTTTGAATTTACTGAGGTTCTTTTTGTGGCCTAATATATGATCAATTCTTGAAAATGTTCTATGTGCACTTGAGAAGAATGTGTAACCTGTTGCTTTTGGATGGAGAGTTCTGTAGATGTCCATTAGGTCCATCTGTTCTAATGTGTTATTCAGTGCCTCTGTCTCTTTACTTATTTTCTGTCTGGTTGATCTGTCCTTTGGTGAGTGGTGTGTTGAAGTCTTCTAACATGAATGCATTGCGTTCTATTTCCCCCTTTAATTCTGTTAGTATTTGTTTCACCTATGTAGGTGATCCTGTGTTGAGTGCATAGATATTTATAATAGTTACATTCTCTTATTGGATGGTCTTTAGTGTTTTTAAAACATGATAATTTTGTATCATTTTAATATGTTATTTATTCTCCTAACCCAGTAGTTTTGCAGAGGCACCTGAAGACCTGTGTGTCCCCAATCAGTGAGTAGTACAGTGATTAACTGAGTAAAACATAGAAATCCTAGTTAACTAATTGATTTTCTGAACTAATTCCATCAGCTCAGCCCCAGTATTGTTTTTGCAGTTCATCTTTTAGAAGGTAAAGAAATGCTTTTGGGAAAAAGGAAATTCATCCCCATGCATCATGGATCTCAAAATTTTGATGATCAGACCAGTGGTGCTTTGGTTAGGGGTTGTTTTAGAACAGATTTCAAATTCCTAAGCTGAGGAACATGGCTGTGTCTATGGATGACAGCTACTTAGTGCAGATTCTGCTGCCTTGAAGAATGGCCAGGCTGGCAGTTTTTGTGCTAATAAATTGCCAAGGACAACTCTTTTGTTGAACTTACTTTCTCACCTGGAGATGACGTGGGTGCGTGCTTCTGTTCTAGGCTGAGCAGATTGGGCTGTCAGGGGTGGACAGCCATGAGGACACCTTCAAGTCCGCGTTGGGAAGGGGCTCCAACGTGAGTACTAACACCCCCACCCCCGCAGGTGCTTCTCGCTAACTTGGGGCATCTCTCACTGCTTTGCAGGGCCTTCCAGAAAATGAAAATGAAATTGTAGGTTATTTTAGCTGTTGTTGTTTTAGATAAATGCACAGAGTTGCCTCTGGCTTTTCCTGTGCTACATTTGGAAGGTGTGGGGTATTTGAAGTTCTGTTTCCTTCCCTCTGCACCAGTCAGGTGATCAGGAGGGGGCTTCGTTAGATGAACTGAATGTATGCTCTCTGGAATTACTTCCATGCATCTCAGGAGCAGCTGATGGTTTGGGAACCACACAACCCTTTCCTGATCTGGTAACTTCAAGCTCCTAAATTCCGCACCTTCCTTTAGAAAGAACTTTAAAACTCCCATGTCCTCATCCTTCAAAGTTAGCATGTAAAAAGTTTCTTCACAATTTAAGTACTTGAAAGAAAATAAGTTATACTGTCTTATAAATGTTGGTATTTTAAATATATCTAAAAAAGTTTGACACTACCATCAGTTTTTAATAATTACATAGACAAACTCTCCTATAATAGTAAGAAATTTTGTATTTTTATTTTTTTCTTGATTTCACATTTCTATGCCAGTTCCCATGTGAAATTGTATTCTCGCTATATATTTTATGCTTAAAAATCTTTCATAAAGACTTGAATGTATGAAATAAAATTATCTATCTAAATTAGATTTTTAAAATTTCATGTGATCATAAAACTGTCAGTAGGAAAATAGTCTTCTAGATTGAGTTCTTATTACAATTGCAAATAAATAAAAACAATATAAATATATTACAGCTGTGGATATGTAATTGTGGAACGTGGATAGTAAATTTTTCTTAAAAAGACATTATCTCTTAATAAGATAAAAGTTAATCTATTGTTTATTCCAGGTTTCTGTTAATGAACATAATTTATTGATAAAACTAGGTAAGCTTCCACATTAATTCTGTGACTCCTTTCATTTTTATTGGTTTAAGCCCAGAGGAAACATTTTCCCTAAATAAGTGTATGAAGCTGGGGAAGTTCCGGTATAGCCATGCCTTTCAGTTCTTTGGAGTCCTTCTAGTTAATCACATAGTGATCTATCATCAAAAATTATTCTGAATAATATTTTATCTGTACCTGATTAGGTTCTCTTTCCAGTCTGTCAGTAAAGGAGATTTGGAAGCCTTTTGAGTTGCAAAGGGATTTGCTATTCTGTCACACTGGAGTTACTGACTTCTGGGTGGGTAAAAGAAAAAAAATTTATGAAGATTTCTCAAATAATAATTAACTCATTACTCATAGGCACTTTATTTTTTAAAAATAATGTTTGAAGACAGCTTTCCTAAAGGAACCAGTGCAATAGAAACAGATGTAGAAATCAAACAATAAATGTAAAAAAAATTTTTAAATGACAGACACATAACGGGGTATTATAGTTAGGTATGATGGGGTTACTAACTGTGCAGATTATTTCTAGATAATTAAAATATAGTCAAATGACCAATTTGTCATGTTATTCCTGTGTTTTTTTTTAAATTCTTGTTATAGTTTGAGTAGTGGCAAGTTTGAATTCTATGCTTCACAGTTGCTGAGTTTACTGACATGTTCATCTGCCTAAGAAACAGCAAAACCGACCATGTTTTTCTTAAATTTTGATAAGATAGAATTGACAGGTAGCATTGTGTTTTAGCTTGGCGTGTACAGTATAACTATTATAGTGCGGAATGCGACCACAGCAAGTCTCATTTTAGACCATCAGGATCGTGACTCTGGGTGGTAGTGGCTTGTCATAGGTACATTCTAACATTGGCAAGTTTCCAGGACATTGGAAATATTGTCATTTTCACTCACATTTGCCAATATAGTATTTTCTTTTTTTCTTTATTAAGGTATTACTGATATACACTCTTATGAAGGTTTCACATAAAACAATGTGGTTAGTACATTTACTCATATTATCAAGTCCCCGCACATTACCCCATTGCAGTCACTGTCCATCAGTGTAGTAAGACGCCACAGATTCACTATTTGCCTTCTCTGTGCTAAACTGTCTTCCTTGTGACCCCCCACACCATGTGTACTACACATATTACCCCTCAATCCCCTTCTCCCACCCTCCCCACCCGCCCTCCCACGCCCCTCCCCTTTGGTAACCCCTAGTCCCTTCTTGGAGTCTCTGAGTCTTCTGCTCTTCTGTTCCTTCCATTTTGCTTTATTGTTATACTCCACAAATGAGGGAAATCATTTGGCACTTGTCTTTCTCTGACTGGCTTATTTCACTGAGCATAATGTCCTACAACTCAGCTCCATCCATGTTGCAAATGGTAGGATTTGTTTGCTTCTTATGGCTGAATAGTATTCCATTGTGTATATGTACCACCTCTTCTTTATCCATTCATCTACTGATGGACACTTAGGTTGCTTCCATATCTTGGCTATTGTAAATAGTGCTGCAATAAACATAGGGGTGCATATGTCTTTTTGAATCTGAGAAGTTGTATTCTTTGGGTAAATTCCAAGGAGTGGGATTCCCAGGTCAAATAGTATTTCTATTTTTAGTTTTTTGAGGAACCTGCTTTCCACAATGGTTGAACTAGCTTACATTCCCACCAACATTGTAGGAGGGTTCCTCTTTGGCCACATCCTTGCCAGCATTTGTTGTTCTTAGTCTTTTTGATGCTGGCCATCCTTACTGGTGTGCGGTGATATCTCATTGTGGTTTTAATTTGCATTTCCCTGATGATTATTGATGTGGAGCATCTTTTCATGTGTCTGTTGGCCATCTGAATTTCTTCTTTGGAGAATTGTCTTTTCATATCCTCTGCCCATTTTTAGTCAGGTTCTTTACTTTTTGGGTGTTGAGGCGTGGGGGCTCTTTATATATTTTGGATGTTAACCCCTTGTCGGGTATGTCATTTCCAAATATATTCTCCCATACTACAGGATGCCTTTTTGTTCTGTTAATGGTGTCCTTTGCCATACAGAAGGTTTTTAGTTTGATGTAGTGCCATGTGTTCACTTTTGCTTTTTGTTTACCTTGCTTGAGGAGATGTGTTCAGGAAGAAGTTGCTCATGTTTATATTCAGGAGATTTTTGCCTATGTTGTCTTCTAAGAGTTTTATGGTTTCATGACTTACATTCAGGTCTTTGATCCATTTCGAGATTACTTTTGTGTATGAGGTTAAACAATAATCCACTTTCATTCTCTTGCATGTAGCTGTCCAGTTTTGCCAACACCAGCTGTTGAAGAGGCTGTCATTTCCCCATTGTATGTCCATGGCTCCTTTATCATATATTAATTGACCATATATGGTTGGGTTTATATCAGGGCTCTCTAGTCTGTTCCACTGGTCTATGGGTCTGTTCTTGTGCCAGTACCAAATTGTCTTGATTACTGTGGCTTTGTAGTAGAGCTTGAAGTTGGGAAGTGAGATCCCCCCTGCTTTATTCTTCCTTCTCAGGATTGCTTTGGCTAATTGGAGTCTTTTGTGGTTCCATATGAATTTTAGAACAATTTGCTCTAGTTCACTGAAGAATGCTGTTAGTATTTTTATAGGAATTGCACTGAATCTGTAGGTTGCTTTAGGCAGGATGGCCATTTTAACAGTATTAATTCTTCCTATCCATGAGCATAGGATGTGTTTCCATTTATTGGTATCTTCTTTAATTTCTCTCATGAGTGTATTGTAGTTTTCAAAGTGTAGGTCTTTCACTCCTTGGTTAGGTTTATTCCTTGGTATTTTATTCTTCTTGTTGTAATTGTGAATGGAATTCTTTCTCTTTCTGCTAGTTCATCGTTTGTGTATAGGAATGCAACAGATTTCTGTGTATTAACTTTGTATCCTGCAACTTTGCTGAATTCAGATATTAGATGTAGTTGTTTTGGGGTGGATTCCTTAGGGTTTTTTATGTACAGTATCGTGTCATCTGCAAACAGTGACAGTTTAACTTCTTCCTTACCAGTCTGGATGCCCTTTATTTCTTTGTGTTGTCTAATTGCTGTGACAAGGACCTCCAGAACTATGTTGAATAAAAGTGGAGAGAGTGGACATCCATGTCTTGTTCCCAATCTTAAAGGAAAAGCTTTCAGCTTCTCTCTGTTAAGTATAATGTTGGCTGTGGCTTTTTCATATATGAACTTAATTATGTTGAGGTACTTGCCCTCTATACCCATTTTGTTGAGAGTTTTTATCACGAATGGATGTTGAATTTTGTCGAATGCTTCTTCAGCATTTGTGGAGATGATCATGTGGTTTTTGTCCTTTTTGTTGATGTGGTGGGTTATGTTGATGGATTTTCTAATATTGTACCATCTTTGCATCCCTGGAACAAATCCTACTTGATCATGGCAGATGATCTTTTTGATATATTTTTGAATTCGGTTTGCTAATGTTTTGTTGAGTGGTTTGTCATCTATGTTCATCAGGGATATTGGTCTGTAATTCTTTTTTTGTGGTGTCTTTGCCTGGTTTTGGTATTAGAGTGATTCTGGCCTTGTGGAATGAGTTTGGAAGTGTTTCCTCTTCTTTTACTCTTTGGAAAACTTTAAGGAGGATGGGTATGAGGTATTCACTAAATGTTTGATTAAATTCAACAGTGAGAGACAGATTAAAGATGGCAGTGTGAGAGGTGAGACAGAGGCTTCCCATAAAACTGCATATAATATGAAAATATAACTGATACAACTCCTCTTGAAAGAGCAACAGGAAAGAGGAGTGTGCCAAACTGTGTACACCTGGAGACAAGAGCAGACCTCACAGAACAGGGTAATGTACTAAAGCTGTGGTCCGGCAGGACACAAGTCCTTCCCCCACCCCACCTCACTGGTGGGAGGAGGAGAAATGGAGCAGGGAGGGAGTGGAGACCTGGGACTGCTGAATACCTAATTCCGGAGATCTCCTCTGGGAGCACAAACCTACATTTCATGGTGCTTGCATGATACTCTTGTAATTAGGGGGTTGGAAGGCTAAGACAGGCAGAATTCCTGGAGAGACTGAGATTCCAGCTGCTTGGGGAAAGCAGGAATCCATATCCGGCTTCTCTGGAACAAAAGAAAGGCGGGCAGTCTGAGAGACTTCCTAACAAAGAAGCCCTTAGCAAGAGGACTGCTAAAGGGGCAAGGATTGCACAGAGCTTACTGCTCAGGAGGAAGGACAGGTAAACAAAATTGTCCAGGTGCCCTCTGCCCAGCAGGTTGGGAGCTTTCACGATCTTCAGGTACCCCAGCTCCCTGGCAGCCTGCACAGCTCCAAGAACCCCCTCTGTGATATGCATTTCTCCTGGCCAGCCCCACCAGGCTTGCAAACCGGCAAACCCTACCCTGGTTTTAGGCCAGCCAGTGGGAAGATCTGTCTACAGCAACTAAAAACACAAAGCACAGAGGCTTACACCTGTGTGCTCGGCCCACTGGTTCAGGCAGTTGAGACAGGCATAGCAGCCAGGAACCAGGAAATAGCTCTTTCCTCCCCTGAGACACCAATGCCACTCCCCTACAATCCCCGACATTGCTTCATGGGTGAGAAGCTCCAGAGAGTAGACCTTCTGGGCACTAGAAGGCGCCATTCAGAAATATGAAATGCCAAAGGAACCTGGTGCAGAGTAAAATTATGAATACAACTCCTGAGAAAAATTTAAATGATATGGACCTCATGACTCTCCTGCAGGGGAGTTCAAAATAAAAATCATTAACATGCTCATGGAGGCACGTAAAGATATTCAAGAACTCAGGAATGAATTCCGGTCGGAGATCCAATCGTTGAAGAGCACAATGGATGGTATTAAAAGCAGATTGGATACGGTGAAGGAGACAATAAATGAAATAGAAACTAGAGAAGAGGAATACAGAGAAGCTGAGGCACTGAGACATAAAAGGATCTCTAAGAATGAAAGAATATTGAGAGAACTGTGTGACTAATCCAAATGGAACCATATTCACATTATAGGTGTACCAGAAGAAGAAGAGCGAGAAAAAGGGATAGAAAATGTCTTTGAGGAGGTGATTGCTGAAAAATTCCCCAATCTGGTGAAGGAGATAGTCTCTCAGGCAATGGAGGTGCACAGATCTCCCAACACAAAGGACCCAAGACATATAGTAATTAAAATGGCAAAGATCAAGGATAAGGACAGACTATTAAAAGCAGCCAGAGAGAGAAATAAGAATACATAGAAAGGAAAACCCATCAGGCTATCATCAGACTTCTCAGCAGAAACCTTACAGGCCAGAAGGGAGTGGCATGATGTATTTAATGCAATGAAGCAGAATGGCCTTGAACCAAGATTACTTTATCCGGCAAGATTATCATTTAAATTTGAAGGAGGGATTAAACAATTCCCAGGTAAGCAAAAGCTGAGAGAATTTACCCCCCAGAAACCATCTGTACAGTGTATTTTGGAGGGACTGCTATAGATGGAAGTGTTCCTATGGTTTCATAGCTGTCACCAGAGGTAATAAAACCACAGTTAATGACATAGAATAGCTAATTACTAAGCAAATGCAAAATTAAATTAACTATCCCCAAAGTCAATCAAGGATAGACAAACAGTACAGAATATGATACCTAATATATAAAGAATGGAGGAGGAAGAAAAAGGAAGAGGGAAAAAAACAAAGAAAAAAAGAATATTTGGATTGTGTTTTTATAGCATATTAAGTGAGTTGATAGACTCTTAGATAGTAGGGAAGTTAACCTTAAACCTTTGGTAACCACAAATCTGCAGCCTGCAATGCCAATAAGTTCATACCTATCCATAATTACCCTAAATGTAAATGGCCTGAATGCACCAATCAAAAGACATAGAGTCGCTGAATGGATAAAAAGACAAGACCCATCTATATGCTGCCTTCAAGAGACTCACTTTAAACCCAAAGACATACAAATACTAAAAATGAAGGGATGGAGAAAGACATTTCGTGCAACTAATAGGGAGAAAAGAGTAGGAGTTGCAGTACTTGTATCAGACAAAATAGACTTCAAAACAAAGAAAGTCAGAAGAGACAAAGAAGGACATTACATAATGATAAAAGGGTCAATCCAACAAGAAGATATAACCATTATAAATATCTATGCACCCAACACAGGAACACCTACATATGTGAAACAAATACTAACAGAATTAAAGGGGGAAACAGAATGCGATGCATTCATTCTAGGCGACTTCAACACACCATTCACTCTGAAGGACAGATCAACAAGACAGAAAGTAAGGAGACAGAGGCACTGAACAACACATTAGAACAGTTGGACCTAACAGACATCTACAGAACTCTACACCCAAAAGGAGCAGAATACACATTCTTCTCAAGTCCATTTTCAAGAATAGATCATATACTAGGACACAAAAAGAACTTCGGTAAATTAAAAAAGATTGAAATTGTACCAACCAGTTTCTCAGACCACAAAGGTATGAAACTAGAAACGAATTACACAAAGAAAATGAAAAATTACATAAACACATGGAGGCTCCTAAATAACCAGTGGATCAATGACCAAATAAAAACAGAGATCAAGCAATATATGGAGACAAATCACAACAATAATTCAACACTGCAAAATCTGTGGGACGCAGCAAAGGCTGTGCTAAGAGGAAAGTATATTGCAATACAGGCCTGCCTCAGGAAAGAAGAACAATCCAATATGAGCAGTCTAAATTCACTGCTATTCAACAGAACAAAAGGCATCCTACAGTATAGGAGAATATATTTGTAAATGACATATCCGACAAGTGGTTAACATCCAAAATATATAAAGAACTTACATCCCTCTACACCCAAAAGACAAATAACCTGATTAAAAATTGGGCAGAGGATATGAAGAAACAGTTCTCCAAAGAAGAAATTCAGATGGCCAACAGACACATGAAAAGATGCTCCACATCACTAATCATCAGGGAAATGCAAATTAAAACCACAATGAGATATCACCTCACACCAGTAAGGACGGCCACCATCCAAAAGATTAAGAACAACAAATGCTGGCAAGGATGTGGAGAAAGGGGAACCCTCCTACACTGCTGGTGGGAATGTAAGCTAGTTCAACCATTGTGGAAAGCAATATGGAGGTTCCTAAAAAAACTAAAAATACAAATACCATTTGACCCGGGAATCCCACACTTTGGAATTTACCCAAAGAATTCAACTTCTCAGGTTTAAAAAGGCATATGCAGCCCTATGTTTATTGCAGCACTTTTTACAATAGCCAAGATATGGAAGCAACCTAAGTGTCCATCAGTAGATGAATGGATAAAGAAGAGGTGGTACATATACACAATGGAATACTATTCAGCCATAAGAAGGAAACAAATCCTGCCATTTGCAACAACATGGATGGAGCTGGAGGATATTATGCTTAGTGAGATAAGCCAGGAAGAGAAAGACAAGTGCCAAATGATTTCACTCATTTGTGGAGTATAACAACGAAGCAAAACTGAAGGAACAAAATAGTAGCAGACTCAGAGACTCCAAGAAGGAACTAGTGGTTACCAAAGGGGAGGGGTGTGGGAGGATGGGTGGGGAGGGTGGGAGAAGGGGATTGTGGGGTATTATGTTTAGTACACATGGTGTGGAGAATCACTGGGACTGAATTGGGTATGAGTGGGGACTTGATAATATGGGTAAATGTAGTAACCACATTGTTTTTTCATGTGAAACCTTCATAAGAGTATATATCAATAATACCTTAATAAAAAAAAATTCTACAAATTCACACCAAAGTAGAATTGTACAAATGGAAAGACATGCCACATTCTTAGATACAAAGACTCAACATCATTATGTGGATTGGGTTTGTTATAGAGCAAACAAGTTAATTATAAAGTTTACTTGGAATAAACAAGCAATAATAGGAAAACCCTTAAAAGCAAAAGGGATAGATAAGCCTTACTAGTTTGAAGAAAGCTTCTAAAGCCTCTTTAATTCAAACTGTGTTATATTGCTTACAAATATCTGAATGGAACAGAATAGAAAATCCAGAACTGATTGATGACCGAATATGATACACTCTATGGTCAACACATCAAATCCGTAGAGGGAAACCAACTTACTAATACATGGATGTGGGGTCATTGAATAGCCATAAAGAGAATGATACAATTGTATGTTTTCACAGTAAGCACCAGGAAAAAAACAAATGGTTAAGAAATGTATATGTGAAAATTGAAACCATGCAGGTACTAGCAGAAAACAGGAGTGAATTCGTCTGTAAATAGAGAGTAGGGAATACTTTCCTCATTATGATTCAAAATCTAGACGTGATAAGGGGAAACACTGATATACTTGACTTCAAGAAAAATTTCTTGAATGACAAAAGAAAGAAAATGAATAGTATAAGCAAGGTAAAAATTCAAATAACAAATGTGGAGGGCAGCTTGATCTAATAGATATGAAAAGAAGTCCATAGAAAAAGAAATGAGAGATGCATAAATAATGTAAAATGCTCAAACTTACTAATAACTGCAAATGTAAATTAGAACTACCACGAACTTCCATTTATCACCCATTAGATTGGCAAGAATCCACGTTTGTCAGTACTCTCTGTTTGCTAAGCTATGGGCCTGTTATAGACATTGCTGGACAGAATGCAAAATGCTGCAACATTTGTGGAGGGGGATTTAACAATGTCTAGCCAAATTACATATGCATTTACTTTTTGTCCCAGAAATCCTGCTTTTGGAAATCTATCCCACAGACTCACTGTAAAAATCTATAGCAGTTTAGGTGCAGAGATGTTAATGACAGCATTGTTTGTACCACCAGAGATGGAAGCAACCCGAATGCCCATCAGTAGGGGCTTGGTGAAGGACGCTCAGTACAGAATGTCCATGTGGTTGAGGACCGTGGAGCTGTTAAAGGGGAGGAGGAAGAACGTTGTATAGTGATAAGGAGTGTCTTTTGGGATATGTTGTGTTTTTTTCCATTTTTTAAAGGTTAGTTTTACTGAAAATGAAAGTCAGTAAATGAAGTTGTGGTGTGGTTGATTAATTAGCAGCTGAGAGGTAAGAGTTTACTGGGTTTGAAGCCCTGTGGCAAGACAGCACCTAAAGAAACCATGGCGGTTGATGACGACAGTGAAGCCCAGCTGCCGCCGTATGCCCGCCCGGGCCAGGCACGTGCTTAGTTCTGGGACCTCGCTCCACCTCCCCACAGCTCTGTAACGTGTAGTCTCCTTTATACAGACATAGGAAATCTTGGCTCCCAGAGGCTAAGTGCTTGATCAGACCTGTTGATGTCTCCTTAAGGTTATTGATGTATTTTATGTCCATGGAATTCTTTGTCTATTGTATCTTATGTTTGATATTAGGCTTGCTTCTGTCAAGCATGTTGGTGATGTAGCATTCCTTCAGAGCACTCTGCTGTCACTTTTATAAACTTCCCCGAAGCCATTGACTTCCAGCTGAGTGTAGGCATCTGTCCTTATGTGAGCACTGAGCCTCCAATCCCACACAGTATGGTGGCCTCTCTGTCTCCACTTTCCTCCTCTGTGTAATGGGCTTAACACTGCCCACCTGCAGGCTCCTGGTCAGAATCAGCAGTTACAGAGCTCAGCTTACACCCTTAGGAAGCATTCTTGAAATGGTGAGTAAACTAGATCAGACCTTTATTAGAAAACCTGCAGATATTATTGCTCATTATTTTTCCTTTAGAAAATATATACTTATAAACTGAAGAGTCTGAAGAGAATAGCTTTTCATTTCAAAATAATTTATCCTATGTAGATGGCCAGAATAATCATATCTTCCCTGGAAAGGTTAATTTCAGTTAAACTAAAAATTATTCCAAGATACATCTTCATTTTCTTAGTCAAGAGTCCTTGAATCATAGCAAATATAATCAGCTCCCGAATAATTTCAAGCAGTTTTCCTGGAATTTTACATTTTCCAGGAACTCTCCTTTCTGCATTGATACATAGCACACAGATCCCTCATCCCACCCATCCGTGTCCCGAGGTGCAGGGAGGGGATGCTGTCGGTCCCCACTGGGTGTGACTGTGGCCAGGTGGGAATGGTTCTCTGTCTCTGTCTTCATCCTCTGCTCTTTTCCTAAGTCACATAAACAGTGGTGGTAAGCCATGTACAGGACGCAGCCGGGTACTGAGCTAACTGGTGATTCAGCACAGAAATGCCACACCACAAATGTATCACTCTGATAAAGTAGCAAACGTTCCGGTACAGGAGGAAAGTGACCTGAGTTCTAATTCTGGTTCTGTTATTAACTATGGGATGTTGGGCAAGTTTCAAAATGAACTGTAGTAACTGAGTTTTTGCAGCCCCTTGCCTGGGCTAAAAAACAACAGAAAAGTCAAATTCTATGAATTGACCAATTTAAAATTTCCCAACTTGAGCTATCTCAGAAACCACTGCATTGTTACTTTAAAGTTACAAAGTCTTTTGGTGAGTGCTTTCAGAATCAATTCTTTTAAAATTGGAAGTATTCTAGGACCATTTTCCAGTTGCCCTGTTATGTTAGTGCCCTGTCATTGTCGTGTTTGCATCTCACGGATGGAAGAATCCGCTCGCTGTGTTCTGAGGTGCTTTCCATATATCCAAAAGCCCAGAACAGTCCTGGAGTTGGGCTGCAGTGTTCCCCACTGAGGGGGCTGCTGCGGTACTCCGTCCTGCACTGAGGAGCCCAGGAGTTTATAGGGACACTCACCAGTAAATGGCCCTTTTAGAATAAGTTATTAGAAACTAAGTTGCAAAGCAAATTCCATAGTTTGGTGACGCGGAGTCCCATGCTTCATGAGATCCTGTGTTTCTACCCAGCTAGCAAGGGCCTGTTAAGAATCCTGTATCAAGTGGATTGTCAAGAACTTGGAAATGCTCCTCAGAAGCATGCGTTGAGTCAGTTGTGCCACAAGAGGACAGTACATGCACACCAAGTCCTGAAACTGCTGTTGTGGCCTGAAAGAACTGCAATTCCATTCGGGGAGTGTTCACAGATTGAGAGCAGAAAGTATGTCCTGAGGGCTGAGCCACATGTTTGTGATGTAGAACAAATTTTTGTTATAAATCAGTTTTGAAGAGATACTTAAAAAGTATAACCTTTACCTTTTGAAACTTTTATATACAAAATTATAAAATAAATAGCATATGGAAAGTTTTAAAGTTGGAATGAGAGGGTCACGTAGGATGCCCACAGTCCAACACGGTTTCCTGCCCTGCTGTGTGTTCCCTCGAACCTGTCTCAGTGTGGACCTCTGTGTCTACCTGACTCCCACCGAGGTAGAGTTGTCCTGTTTCTCATTTGGCACCCTGTCATTTACAGTGTCTTACAGTGTCTCCGGCCCATCAGGGTCTCTCAGTGATTGTTTTTAAAGGCTGTATGATTTTCCATGAAGAGAGAAAAGCATGACTTTTGTTTTTGCTTGAATTTGGATTCTGACGTTAGCAGGTACAACTCCAAGACCTCTTAGAGCCACATCATCCCCCCACAGCCAGTGGGTCTGTAATCCCCACCCCAGAGGTCCCCATGCAGACGACCTGGGACTGACTGGACCCCAGCACAGGTGCGAACTTGCAGTTAGTACTCAGTCTAAGTCTGGTCACTCTGCCGCCTTACTTCTTGTGTTATAAACAGCGAGAAGGCCATCTCTGTCCTAAAAACCCTTTGTCACTTGGGGTTTCTTATGAAAGAGCCTTGCCAACATTACTAGGGAATCAAAAGATGAGGCGATTTTATGGCTTTCATGACAATACATGTTACCTCTTTGTTTCCCAGCAACATTAGGCCACTGTATTATAGCCACACTTTTCCATTTCTAATCCATTGTCTTCTAGATAAAGCTCCTATCAAAGAGTAGGGAAAAAAGACCCTAAAACATAATTTAGAGAAATGATCTTAAGGGTCTTTGCATAGCTGCTTGCCCATTAAAAGTAGCTTTTTGTATTTTCATATCTCACTCTCTCTAATGCAAATCTGGGAGCTCAAAGGAAGGTTTTGGTTTTAAAGCTTCAATGAGTTTTTTTTCCAAATGGAAATAATACACAGCTAGAATCTGAAAAGTGGATTATGAGGCTAATGCTAATACTTAGTTTTCAAAGTGAAAAGATGTACTGTAGATTTTTAGCCTCTTGGCTGAATTTAATGTTCAGAAGGAAGAGAGATAGAAGATGTCCTTTTCAAAATACAGCTCACCTTTTGTTCTCTTAAGATGTGAGTGTCTGTCTATTCTCCCTGCTCTCTGAGGAACCAGTCCATAGCCGCAGTCTCTCAGCTGCCTGCACATGGTTTGACAGAGTGAGTGGGCATTTAAGCTGTTTGGGAAAAGGGGGAGGGGAGGGAGGCAGAGTCCCTAGACCCCGGCATCCATCGAGGCTCAAGAAATGACAGCTCGGTGATCGTGCAACTCAGGCCACAGCCTTGGAGGCCCTCTGTCCCCCACACTCTGTCTGCAGCCATCCTCAAACCCTGACTGCAGCCCTCAGGACGTAGCCAGAGAGTCACCGCTTCACACCTCCTTGTGGCCGCCCCCTGATGGTCACCGGGCCCAGTGAGCTGTCAGCAAGTGGGTCCCCACGAGGCACCCCTCCTGCTCACTCAGCCAAAGGCTGTCCTCGTGCCCTCCCACCTCTTCCCACCGGGGAACTTTTTTCTCCCCACCCCCCGGGCCTCGGGAACCCCCACTGGCTGCTCTGATACCTACCTCTGCAGGGCTGTCCCATTTTTACAAAACCATCTTGGCCCGGGATCTCGTTAGCGCTGCTCAGACCCCAAGTGCAAGGGCATCGTGGGGTCTTGTGGGAGTTGTGATTCGGGGGACCAGGGCCTGGGGGACCAGGGCACTTCTAATGAGCTCCCAGGTGCAGCTGTTGCAAACCAAGTCCCCGAGTCTTGGTGAGCGGTCATCAGACCTAGAGGGGCACATGGAGCGGGGGCACAAGGAAGGTCTGCGCACAGAGGGCCCAGCTCAGCTGGGACTCAGCACACAGGAGGGACAGGCCTGGTGGCAGGTGGGCCCCAGCAGAGGAGTGGGCCAGGGGCTCTGGAGTACTGTCTGGTGTGCCTGTGTGTGTGTGTGTGTGTGTGTGTGCCTGTGTGTGTGTGTGCGCGCGTGTGTGTGTGTGTGTGTGTGTGTGTGTGTGTGTGTGTGTGTTGGGGCAGTTTTCAGTAGCTCCGGATGGGGACATGCATGTCTAGAAACACTGCCCCAGTGACCTAACTGCTCAGTACGTGCCTCTCGATCTGGGGTGTGAAGGTTCAGCACTTCCTTTCCATCTCATGATGGGAGCGATGCTCGTGTGGGCCTGGCTAGGAATGCTTGCTGTCCCAGGTGATGGACTATGGGGCTGTAATTACATCGTCAGTGTAACTTCTGAACAGCAGCCTCCGGGTCGTGTCCGGGTGGTGACCCCTGGCAAGCCTGGAGTCAAGGGGACTCCAGGATCAGCTTTCAGGAAGGGACGTGTAGAAATCTTGGTATTGACCTTCAGGCTGAGATAATTTGACGGACCTGAGCAGTAACTGCTGTTTGGATGTTCCAAGGAGATAAAAGGAGAAAAAACAAGAGAAATAAAAAGCCAAGAACAGAATAGTTTGCCTCCTTGACTTGAAAAAAGCAATTTCTGTGTTGTGTGTGTATGTATGGATGTGTACACACACACCTGTCAGAGTATTTTGTTGCACTATAAGGGTGCATGTTTAATGATACTTCCTAAGTGGTTTGTCTTTGATATTTGTCTTCCTTTAACATAAGAAGTTACTGGATGGTATTCTAGCTTTATAGCAAAAAATACAAGCAAATCACAAATGCAGATGACTGTGAAGCTTAGTACTTTGAAAATAGTGATTTACAGAAAGAAAAAGGTACTTAATTGCACCTGCATTTCCTCAGCACCCCTGTGCTGGTGTGATGGGAATCCCCTGTGGCCGAGTGGAGGTCTGCAGAAGTGCAGGCGCGCCTCTCCCCTCTGATGATGGGGGCTTCCTCCGTGTAAATCAGTGTAGTGGGACCGAAGCACAGCTTCCAAGCAGCTCTGTGGTGTAACTGAACTGCTGCTCAGCAGACAGAGGGCTCCCGGTTTAGGCCCCACAAAGTCACACGTTCCCAGATTTGGATGCCACGGTATTCATCACACACCACCCCACGCGGGGAGGAGGGCTGAGATCTGCAGAGGTAAGTCGAGTCTGCATATGATTCACCCAGTCGCCTTGCTGCCCAGGAGAGCTGTCCTTACTTGTAAGTGTTGCACGTTTTGTCCTGTGGGAGGGAGTGGCCCCAGCTGTGTGTCTGTCCGCTCTTTGCTCGGGTGGGGCCGGGGTTCACCTCTGCACTTCGCAGGTTACCTTTGACCTCAGCGACCCCCACAGTCTGGTTTTGTCAGAAGGTTGGAGTGACTGGCGGCCCAAAGGGGAAATGACACTAAGCTCTAAGAGGGCAAGACGTTTATTACTTTTTCTCATAACTGCCTCCCGAGCAATGGGGGCAGTGCCGGGAACCAGGAGGGGGCAGCTCATTCCTGCCCAGGAGCACAGCAGGTTCAGAAGTACAGCCAACCAAAACGGATTTCTGGATCAAGCTGTTACTCCTTTCTATCCTCCACTAAAGATAAGCATTTAGTCTAAGCAAAGTCAGGTTGTGCACAGAAAAAAAAGTAATTCATGCTGACGCATATCCTAGTTGCCCAACACTCTTAAATTTTTATGCAGAGTTTGAGTAACGATCCCCTCATTAGAAAGGGGAGTGTAGTAAGGACTTGAAATAAAGATGATGTTCCACAATTCTGCTGACAGTTTGGGCATTGTTAATGCTACTCCTCTCCTTGAACAGCTGCCCCAGGTAAAGGTCAGGATGGGGACCACCTGGCAGGCATGCCAGTGGACTCCTTTCCAAAGGCCTGCCAGACTCGATGGCACCCCACAGTCCAGCCTGCTCTATGACACAGACACTGCAAAGGGGAAGGGAGCTGTGCTGCATCCTGTCCCCATTCCTGGGACAGAGGTCGGTGAGAGCAAGCTCCACTTCCGTGTTTTTGATAAGTCAGAGTGAAATTGATTGTTCTCTTTAACAAAATTGTACCAAGGTTTTGCTGCCTCGTTTAGAATGCGGCTGCCCCTCTGGACCACTGGGTGATAATGTTGGCTGTGTGGTACGCCTCATCTGAGGCTCTCCAAGCCCTTTCATGTCTTGGCCCTCGTTGCCACTCCCCAGGTAGTGGCAGGAACTCCTGCTGGTCCACAGAGGTGAGGAAGCCTTTCCTCTGCTCTCAGTACTGTGCTGGAGTCCCATCTCCCTCTGCACCTAGCAGAGACTGGTGTCCTCCACTGTCGTGAGGACCCCGTGAGTGCCCAGACTGCTGCCTGAGGATTTAGAGACAGTGCACAGTGAGGCCATTTACTTTACTTGTAAGAAACCGAGACTGGAAGTCAGGGGGCCTGGTAAGAGACAAGAAGACTTGGGCTTCATACTGTCAGATGGTTCTTGGAAATAATACAATGGATGTTGCAATTTCAGCAGGACCAAGTGAGTCGGGTGAGTTGAGGGGGGTTGTTCCATAGAAGAATAAAACTATGGGGCCATTTCAGAGCTGAATGTGGGAGCAGCTTATGACCAAGGGTCAGGAGCTCTGGAAGGCTGGCCACCATCACTTCCATAAAGGGATGGTCAGTTCCAGTATAGGGCATAATGCATTCATCCATACCTGCTCTACACTATTAGACCCAGCAGCCAGTCACCTTCTTAGATTTCTACTCAGGGCTGTTATTTAAATAGTAGTGGATCCCAACAAACAAAAGTCCTGCGAGTCAAGCAGCTAATGGATGCAAGGATCACAGCTTCACTGGTGAATTCTGCCAAACACACACACACACACACACACACACACACACACACACACACAGGAATATTGCTCAGCCATAAAAAGAATGAAACTTTGCCATTTGCAACAACATAGGTGTGTCTAGAGGGTGTTATGATAAGGAAGTCAGTCAGAGAGACAAAAGCCATATATATGATCCCACTTATATGTGGGTTCTGAAAAACAAAAAAAATGAAGTTCAGAGATACAGAAAACAGATTGGTGGTTGCCAGGGGGTGGGGGGTTAAGAATGAATAAAGGGATTCAAATGGTACAAACTTCCATTTATAAAATAAGTCATGGGATGTGATGGACAACATGACTATATTTAATATATGTGCTACGTATTTGAAAGTTGCTAACAGAGTAGATGGTCATCCCTCTCATTGAAGGCAAAAAATATCTGTGATTCTCTGTGGAGGTGAATGTTTACTGGACTCACTGTGATCATTTCACCATCGATACAAATATTGAGTAAATAACAACTGGTAGTGGATGTTCTTCCTCAAGTGTGCGTGAGTTCAGGCTGTCTGCTAGTACCAGTGGCTCTCCTAGTCTTCTGACTGGGGCCCCCAACTGTAAGGATCGGCTGAACTCCTCGAATTACTTAAGTTCCCCAGATTAGAGGCTTAGATAAGCAGTTCATGATTTCTCTTTAGTACTTCCAAGACCGGAGCGCTGAGCTGGAGGCACTAACCCTGGGGCAAGTAGCCCGGTGGTCAGCCCTCTGTGGGCTGGGAGGGTGGCAATGCGAGCACACACGGGAGGTCCCCGCTGGCCAGTGTGGGCGTGGTGGTCTGTCAGGTGCTCTCCTGCTTCGCCGCTGAGAGATGAATGAGGAGGCCCCCCCGAGCTGAGGGAGTGTGGGAAATGCAGCTGGGCTGGCCTCCGGGCATCAGAGAAAGGGCCAGTGGCCTCGTGGCACCGCCTGCTGTCACTGACATTGCCCTAGGACACCTGCCCAGCACACCTGCTTCTGCCCTTTGATCATTCCTTGCTGATTAGAAAGGACAGGCTCTAAAGAAATGGCTTGAGTTCAAATTCACTTGCTATTAGCAGCCCCTTTACTCATTTACGTTATAAACAAACCTAAGTTTGTATATGATATTTTAGGTAAGTGAATACACTGTCAACCAAAACCTGAAGAAACGACAGTCTTTGGCAGTTTTAATCTGGCATATATTAAATGCATTAATTTTGATTAATATTTCAGGAATGCACTACTAATTTTGTATTAAATTTCAAATTCTCAAACTGAAATAGTACTTAATCAACTGGAATTAATTTAGTAATGAGATGTTACTATACGAGCTGGGCAGAGTGTATTTATATTTGCTTTAGCACAAGCATTTGGATGTTTCCTTCTATTCTGGTTATTTGAAAATTACTTGCTACATATTTTGTGACTGTATATATTTATCAGTCATAATAACTGGTAGCAACAAAGCAAAGTCAGTAATGATGCAACACTGAGAAGCAAGAATGGCAGCATTTGAAAGCCTGTTTAACATAGGTTAGCGTAACAGACGTGCTAATAAAGCCGTCCTTGGCCGATGCAGTGGGCCGCTCCCAGAGACGGTGCATGTTTGATAAGAACTTACTCCTGCGGCAGCGGAGAGCCACCAAACAGGACAGAACTAGAATCCAGGGTAAACTCCGACACTGCTGGAGTTTAATCTCATGGACAGAGGGATAGCTCCCTAGCCTGGAAAAGGTTCCTTAGCTGGGGGTTAAACATGAAAGGAAGGCCTGCAGTTTGGGTTCGGTTCTGTGGCTGCCCCACCCTGGGGGCTCCTGAGGCCTCACCAGGGGAGATCTGAGTTAGAGGACGCCTGCCCTGCGGCCACCAGAGTGTCCCCCTCTCAGGCCTGAGAAACAGGATCGCCCCAGCCATCACCCCCACCAGATGACAGGCAAATCGTGGGCCAAGGATGAGAGGCGCCTCCGTTTGCAGGCAGACTGGTACAGCCAACTACTCTGTGTAGAAGCTGCTTTTGGTTTTGGAGTCATCTTCTGCCTTCGCCAGCTCCTCCTTAGCAACAGAAAATGAATATGGGGCTGTGGGCAGCTGTACGCTGTGAATCACATCCTGGCCATGGTGATCCCCAAATGCAAGGGCTTCCTGGGAACTGCAGCAAATATTGACTTGTAGTTCGTTGCTGGCAAACATGGTGACAAACGATGCCAGCCGAGATGGCTGTGTAAAAATGCAGACATGGATCCGAGCAGCTAGCGAGGGGTTCACGAGGCCCAGGCAGTGGAGAAAAGCGATCTGTGGTGCCAGCTAAATTGAAGGGGCACTAAATATCTTGATTATATGAGATGTGGGAGTCAAGTGCGAGTCAAGCAGCTAATGGATGCGAGGATTTGTCTAGCAGTGCAAAGCCACTGATCTTGGTCGGACTTACCACAGGCCCTTTTCGTCACTTTCCTCACCTTAAATCAGCAAGTAACCCAACCTCCGAACGCGTCTGCCTGCTCGTGGTTTATCTCATGCCCCAACAGCCCTTCCCAGCATGTTCTAGTCTTTAAGCACTGTTACATTTCCACATTGTCTCTAACTTACACCTTTATGACACCATTGTAGAGCGTGTTCATTAAAAACCATGACTTTTAAATAAGTCTATTTTGTCCTGAGGTCATAGGATGTATGATTTAGGGGTGGCTGTTAAATCGCAATCAGGTCACTAAAGCACGTGTACACCTGAGGGACATCACGGCCACTGGTGGGCAGGAGGAGGAGAGGTTCCCTGGCTCATCCGCTGGGGCCTCCCTGGGGTGAGGCTAGGCCAGCCAGGCCCGCAGGTCTTGGAGAAATGCTTCCGGCTCCTATGCTCGCCCAGGAAGCCGGGGAGCCGCCCGCTGCTTTTCACTGGTGTGATTGCCCTTCAGTGTGTTTTAGGGCCCATCGCTTCCCTTTGGCTGAAGGACTGCATGGCCTACTGACCTTGTGGGTTGGCCATTTCCTGCGCTACAGGCTGTGCTTCTCTTTGTGTGTCCTTTCAATAAGCAACCTTTCTAATGAAAGAGATGCTCAGAGCTGTTACGACTTGAATGTCATTAAAAAAAAAAATTGGAATGTTTCTTTCTCCCTTGTTTCACCCTTGGCACTTTAGTCAGCATCCTATGGACTGAGAGGGGCAGGCAGGACTCCAGTGGTGACAGTGTTTCCTCTGTCCAGCATTTGGTTTCTGATCTCTAGTGGCTGGAAGAGAGATGTCCATGTTCATCATAGGGCACAGGACTCCACACACTTACAGCTCCTCAGAGGAAGACCTTTCCGATTATAGGTGACAGTGCTGAGGTAGCCGCTGACGAGTGAAGCTCATTAAAGCTCTTTGTTGTCTGTAATGCCAGGCTGCAGAACTTGAGCGTAAATTAAAGTGTTTGGGTGGGAAGCTTTTGCACGTGGACAGCAGCCTTGCTGAGGCCATGTGAGACAGATCTGAGGGTTGCAGCCCTCTGCAAGGTCACCGCGCTGAGGTCTGCATTGTTCTTGCCTGCTCACAGTAAGCGCAGGTCCTCACTGCATCCATCTGGTTTTGCCGTGAGACAGATCAGTACCGGGACGAGTTGCTAATGCTGTGATTCAGGGCCAGGGTGAGTGACTGTTGCCCCTAAAGTAAGAGCTGTCCTTCCTGCAAAAGAGCCACCCGGGCATCTTTAAGGAGCTGACACATGGGCTCGTATCTGGGAAAGAACTCGACATCCTAACCCTCAGAGCCTGTAATTTTGCCCTTAAAATGGAGCACCCTCTCCAAAAAGTCAGTGCCTCTTAGTCAGGAGACCCTTAACCCTTTGGGTAGTGGGGTTTGTTGTCTCTGTCCAACCTGGAGTGGCCATTGGTGGCCTTCATTTGGATGGTGACGTCAGTGAGAATCATCTTCCCAAAGTGGCCAGATGACTCTGTTACTCTCATCTCATCAGCCAGGCTGATGAAGGCCACTTGGAGTCTCTCCTTTCTCCTGGAGGACTGGAGAATTACCTGTCCCTGCAATTTCTCCAGGAAATGTTAACATTTATGTGGAGGCACCCAAAATATGGAAGAAGAATGTGACCACTTAAAAATAATTGTAGTATCTGTGTCAGCTCTGTGTATTTGGAGTCTTCCTGGAACACCGAGTCAAGGGGACTACTGATTGTTTTGGTGTATGACGAGCATGAGACATGCTGTGTGTCTTCCCTGTTCCCGGTTGACCAGAGGGGGTGTCTCTGCTCAGGCACCATGAGACCCCACAGGCCACCTAGCTGACGACTGAGCCAAGGCATGACCCTGCTCCCCAGCAGGGCTGGCTCCCCCTCCTGCTGTGCCTGTGGCTTCTGGGGAAGGGCTAAGTCCATCAATCTGTGTGTGCGCATGCAGACAGTGGTGTGTTCTGTGTGTGTGCACGCAGCGGTGCACAGGCATACAGCATGTGCATAAACATATACCTTCCTAGAGAGTGTGAGGAGGCCTGAAATAAGTGATGCTTTGTGTCCACATCCCAGACATTCTGGGAAAACTATGGAAGTAAGTTTGTCAGTAACTCAAATCTGTGAAATAGCAAATCCACCAAATAGCCTGGAAACAAAAAAAAATGTATTTATTGGCTCATTTCAGCAAATGTACCAACCAATTTAAAAATTTATTTAAAGTCAGAAAACTGTAGCCATCATGGGCAGGTGTTCGCTCGTGATGTGAGATACGTGTAGGAACACGTGACTCTTTTAGGAAATGCAGTTTGGGAAAAGCCTGGAGCCTGGCCACACCTGCTCATGACCCTCGGGTGGGAAAGGTTCCAGTACAACTGCCCATTACCACTGTTTGGGCAGAAATTATTTGCCACCATGGTCTTTCGAACTCATGTATTTTTGGCCTTCCTGAATCCTCAGGAGAGTACTCTCTCCACGAGAGGTGCAGCGCTGGTGTTTCATGTTACGGCGAATGGGGAAGAGCCTCACCAAGTGGCAGGACGGTGCCCCTGTGGCCAGGAGGACTTCCATGGATGGCGAACTACCCTGAGGCTCAGATACAGTGGGTGGGGCGTGGTGCCCACCTGGCAACCCAGCACTGCCAGCTGTCCCTGTGCACGCCTGACAGCAGACCCAACATAGGGAATGGGAGGTTTGTCTTAAGGACTTAGAAAAATAATCTGGAAGTGGGAGATGAGGTTTCTGTATTAAAATTGGAGTTGTGGACTCAAGTATTTACAGTAATAAGGATTTTTTGTAGAAGTGAGTTTCCATGTATGTGTATGTGTACATGCACATTGGCACACATTCCCATGCATGTGTATACGTGCACGTTCACACATTTCTGTGTATATGTCCATGCGTATCCACACACATTTCCATACATGTGTATGTGTACATGCACACTCACACACACTAAGTGAATAAGGGGACTTTGTCACTGGAGACTGGCTGGCATGATGATACTCCATGGGATGAGGACCGTGGACTGACTCTGACAGGGGTGGTTCACAAGTGCAGCCCTTTGCAGATTCTGGAAAGCTCTCCTCAGGAATGCGCTGTGGAAAGATGGCCTTCATGTTAGCTAGACCAGAGAGAGGCCAGAACCAGCACTCACTGGGGTTGACAAGATCTCTGGGCCAAGGCTGAGAAACAGCTGCATCAGAGAGAGAAGATGAAGGGACAGGGGCCCCGCGGGCTGGTCCAAAGGGTACCCTGATGTGGGGAGAGAGAGGCATTGAAGAGACCATACTTTGCTTAAGGGCAGTAGAGTTCTAGCTGGAATCTAGCTAGGAGAGACTTTGATGCTGACACAGCTGAGAGGGCAACAGAGCCAGGGAGGAAAAGAAAACCCGCTTGCCCATCCCTTCTGGTGTGTCCCCATCCCCGGGCCCCTTCCCGGCTGTGCTGCATGTGCCGTGACCAGGTGACAGGGTAAGGAGGCTTGCTGGCCCAGGATGAGGAGAGCGGCCGAGAGCAGGCTGCAGAGAGCCTGCTGCAGTCATGCTCTGCGGGGAGCATGTCTGCCTGCAGGAAGCCGTGCCCCTGGTTTGTGGGCCTGCACTTAGATGTGCCCTGGGGGCAGTGGCCCTGGCTATTGACTTGCAGCTGTCCTCTGCGGGGACAAACCTCTCCTCCCCACTAAGCGCCTCTGTGGTCAGGCGCTGCACAGGCCCTCTGCCTTGGCACGAGATCTGTCATGCTGGTTGGCTGGCCATGTGCCCCGCTGGCTCCTGTTACCCACACTGACGAGAGCATCACAGCTCTCCTGGGGTGCAAATGCGTGCACAGATGTGTCTGCTTTTCAGTAGCCGTGTATGCGGTAAACGTTGGGATTTATTGTCCTCCTGGATTGTTCATGTGGCCCGGAAGGACAGACTACGATGCCTGTTGCTCTCCTTGCAGGCCCCTCAGTCACAGCCCATAGGTGGCGAAATGTGCGTGGTTTCCAGGGCCTCCCTGACTCCCTGCTTTCCCAGGCTCTCGCCACCGCCTCTGCTCCCCACAGCTCCTCCTTCCTTTCCTTTCTATTTCCAACAAGAGTTAATGTCTTTGTGGGCAAATGCAGGGTGCATGTCTGAAGCACTATAGGACCTTAGCTGAAAGGTCCTGAGTGCAGGAAAGGTTTGGGGCTGTAAGGCGGCTGCAAGGTGAACCTAATGCCTGTGGAGGGCTTTGCGGGCAAACTTTATGGGTGACCTTGAGGTGCATGTGCCCTGAGGTCCCCTGCCAGGCACCATGCGGCACTGGATCAGCTGTGTGCCCTTGGGGTAGCAGGGCCTCAGGTCAGGGTGGGGTCACTGGTAACTTTTCCATTAGTAAAGTACCAAAGTTTATGATGATCTACTTGAAACTGCTCAAGGTTCCTCCTGGAAAAACATGCTCATTGACTCTCTGACATGCTTTTCCGAGGGGAAGTCCAAGGGGAGTTGCAGCTCCCCTAGTGATGCGGCTTGTCGAGGCTGGTCATGCATGTAAACACCAGCCACCATGGGGCCGGGGCCAGAAGAAATGCTGGTGGCTGTGGCCCATCCCGAGAGAGAAGGGAAAATGCGGCGCCTCTCACCTGGGCGGTGTGATGCCGCATTTGGGGGTGAAGACCGTGGAGCCGGGGTTCTTAGCCTTGCCTTGCCAAAGCAGCTGCCCAGTGGCCAGCAGGAGATGAAGGGTGCCCAGCGTCTGGACTAACTGGGGATATGCAAATCCAAACCACAGTGAGCTCCCGCCTCACACCCAGTAAATGGCTCTAATTAAAAAAATAAAATAAAGAGAATAAGTGTTGGCAAGTGTGTGGAGACTCTAGACACCTCCTTCATTGCTGGTGGAGAAGGAGACAGTGCAGCTGCTGGGGAAATAGCTTGACAGCTCAAGTTCAGTTCAGACCTGCTGCAGCACAGGTGACCCTGGAAATCATCATGTTCAGAGAAAGAAGCCACACAAAAAAACATATATTGTTTGATTCCATTTATGTGAAATAACCAGAATAGGTAAATGCCTGAGTCTGAAAGCAAATTGGCAGCTGCCAGGGGCTTGGGAGGAAGAGGAATGGGAGGTGGTGTTTCGGGGCCCACGGTTTCCTTTTAGGGATAATGGAAAATTCTGGAACTAGATAGTGGGAATGGCTGGGCAGCACTGGGAATATACTAATGCCACTGAATTGTACACTTTAGAATGGTTAAAATGGTTAAATTTCATGTTTCATATACTTTGCCACATTAACCTTTTAAAAAAGAAAAACAAGGGATGGCTGGTCCCTTCCCAAAGTTTCTACTGAAGTTGGTCTGGGTGTGGCCCGCCTGTTCCCAACTTTTAAATCCCCCCGGGGGGGGACCGGGAGGGCGATCTGATGTGCAGCGGAGTTTGGGAAGCTCGGTTCCACCGCCAGCCAGCCTTGTTCTGCCGCTTACTGGTGTGTGACCTTGGGGAGCCCACTTTCTCTCCTTGCCTCAGTTTCCTTCCCTGTGAAATGGGTATCATACAGTTACCTTCCTCAGAGTTGTCATAAAGGTCAAATGTGTTAATATGTGAAAAATGAATGCCTGCACACGTTTCTTATCATTGCATAAGCCTGGAGCTCAGATGCGTGGTCCTTGTCCTCCTGCCAGCAGCAGCTATCAGCTCAGATCCCCTTCCATGTTTGTCCAGGATGGTCCCCAGAATGCTGGGGTCCTGTGCTGTTTCCAGCCGGGCCTTTTTCCTAGAGCACTTGGATCAGAGTCCCATTCTGGACAATGAATTTTGTGGTCAGTCTCTTCTGCAACATGGCACAGGTAAAGAGCGGAATATGCTGTCTTTGCAAGTGAGAGAGAGGAACACCTGGAACAATGCTTTGGAGGGTTCACCAGCTCACCCAAGAGAGATGATAGGACCACAGCTGTTTCCTGCTTAAAAAAAAGTATGTCTTATTTTCCTTGAAGGTTGATTTGCCAGAACAAAAATCTAACCTGCATCCTCTTCCTAATGGCTCAGTTACCTGGAGCGACAGAGGAGCACCTTGATTTGTGTTCTTTTTTTAATAATTTATTTTGGTATCATTAATCTACAATTACATGTGCAATACTATGGTGATTAAACTACCCCCTTCATCAGGTCCCCCCCACCAACCCCATTACAATCACTGTCCATCAGCGTAGTGAGATGCTATAGAATCACTACTTGTCTTCTCTGAGTTGTACAGCCCTCCCCATGCCCCCCAACATTACATCTGCTAATCGTAATGCCCTTTTTTCCCTATTATCCCTCACCTTCCCACCCATCTTCCCCAGTCCCTTTCCCTTTGGTAACTATTAGTCCGTTCTTGGGTTCTGTGAGTCTGCTGATGTTTTGCTACTTCAGTTTTTTTCTTTGTTCGTGTACTCCACATATGAGTGAAATCATTTGATACCTGTCTTTTTTGGCTTGACTTATTCACTGAGCATAATACCCTCGAGCTCCATCCATGTTGTTGCAAATGGTAGGATTTGTTTTCTTCTTATGGCTGAATAATATTCCATCGTGTATATGTACCACATCTTCTTTATCCATTCATCTACTGATGGACACTTAGCTTGCTTCCATTTCTTGGCTATTGTAAATAGTGCTGTGATAAACATAGGGGTGCATATGTCTTTTTGAAACTGGGCTTAGGATTAATTCTTAGGATAAATTCCTAGGAGTGGAATTCCTGGGTCAAATGGTATTTTGAGTTTTTTGAGGAACCGCCTTACTGCTTTCCACAATGGTTGAACTAATTTGCATTCCCACCAGCAGTGTAGGAGGGTTCCCCTTTTCTCCACATCCTCGCCAACATTTGTTGTTGTTTGTGTTTTGGATGTTGGCCATCCTCACTGGTGTGAGGTGATATCTCATTGTGGTTTTAATCTGCATTTCTCTGATGATTAGCGATGTGGAGTATCTTTTCATGTGCCTGTTGGCCATCTGAATTTCTTCTTTAGAGAAGTGTCTATTTATGTCCTCTGCCCATTTCTTAATTGGATTATTTGCTTTTTGTTTGTTAAGGTGCGTGAGTTCTTTGTATATTTTGGATGTCAACCCCTTATCAGATGCATCATTTATGAATATATTTTCCCATACTGTAGGATTTTTTTTGTTCTACTGATGGTATCCTTTGCTGTACAGAAGCTTTTCAGCTTGATATAGTCCCACTTGTTCATTTTTGCTTTTGTTTCCCTTGCCCGGGGAGATATGTTCATGAAGAAGTCACTCATGTTTATGTCCAAGAGATTTTTGCCTATGTTTTTTTCTAAGAGTTTTATGGTTTCATGACTTATATTCAGGTCTTTGATCGACCTTGAGTGTACCTTTGTGTATGGGGCTAGACAGTAGTCCAGTTTCATTCTCTTACATGTAGCTGTTCAGTTTTTCCAACACCAGCTGCTGAAGAGGCTGTCATCTCCCCATTGTATATCCAAGGCTCCTTTATCAAATATTAATTGACTGTAAATGTTTGGGTTAATGTTTGGATTTTCTATTCTGTTCCACTGGTCTGTGGGTCTGTTTTTGTGCCAATACCAAATTGTCTTGATTACTGTGGCTTTGTAGTAGAGCTTGAAGTCAGGGAGTGTAATTCCCCCTGTTTGATTCCTCCTTCTCAGGATTGCTTTGGCTATTCGGGGTCTTTTCTGGTTCCATATGAATTTTAGAATTATTTGTTCCAGTTCGTTGAAGAAAGCTGTTGGTAGTTTGATGGGGATTGCGTTGAATCTGTAGATTGCTTTAGGTAGTATAGCCATTTGGACAATATTTATTCTTCCTAGCCAAGAGCATGGGATGCATTTCCATTTGTTAGTGTCTTCCTTAATTTCTCCTAGGAGTGTCTTGTAGTTTTCAGAGTACAGGTCTTTCACTTCCTTCGTTAGGTTTATTCCTAGGTATTTTATTCTTTTTGATGCAATTGTGAATGGAATTGTTTTTCTGATTTCTCTTTGTGTTAGTTCATCGTTAGTGTATAGGAAAACAACAGATTTCTGTGTGTTAATTTTGTATCCTGCAACTTTGCCGAATTCAGATATTAGTTCTAGTAGTTTTGGAGTGGAGTTTGTAGGGTTTTTTAGTACAGTGTCATGTCATCTGCAAATAGTGACAATTTGACTTCTTCTTTACCAATCTGGATGCCTTGTATGTCTTTGTTTTGTCTGATTACCGTGGCTAGGACCTCCAGTACTATGTTGAATAACATGGGCATCCCTGGCTTGTTCCCTACCTTAGATGAAAACCTTTCAGCTTCTCGCTGTAAAGTATGATGTTAGCTGTGGGTTTGTCATATATGGCCTTTATGATGTTGAGGTACTTGCAGTCTATACCCATTTTGTTGAGAGTTTTAATCATGAATGGATGCTGAATTTTGTCAAATGGTTTTTCAGCATCTATGGAGATATTCATGTGGTTTTTGTTTTTCTTTTTGTTGATGTGGTGGATGATGTTGATGGATTTTCACATGTTGTACCATCCTTGCATCCCTGGGATGAATCCCACTTGATCATGGTGTATGATCCTCTTGATGTATTTTTGAATTCGGTTTGCTAATATTTTGTTGAGTATTTTTGCATCAATGTTCATCAAGGATATTGGTCTGTAATTTTCTTTTTTGGTAAGGTCTTTGCCCGGTTTTGGTATTAGAGTGATGCTGGCTTCATAGAATGAGTTTGAAAGTATTCCCTCCTCTTCTATTTTTTGGAAAACTTTAAGGAGAATGGGTCTCATTTCTTCTCTATACGTCTGGTAGAATTCAGAGGTGAATCCATCAGGTCCGGGGTTTTGTTCTTGGGTAGTTTTTTGATTACTGATTCAATTTTGTTGCTGGTGATCGGTATGTTTACTTTTTCTGTTTCTTGCTTGGTCATTCTTGGAAGGTTGTAGTTTTCTAAGAAGTTGTCCATGTCTTCTATGTTTTCCAGCTTGTTAACATATAGATTCTCATAATATTCTCTTATAATTGTTTGTATTTCTGTGGGGTCCGTCGTTATTTTTCCTTTCTCATTTCCTATTCTGTTTATGTGTGTAGATTCTCTTTTTCTCTTAATGAGTCTGGCTAGGGGTTTATCTATTTTGTTTATTTTTTCAAAGAACCAGCTCTTGGTTTCATTGATTTTTTTCTATTGTTTTATTCTTTTCAATTTTATTTATTTCTTCTCTGATCTTTACTATGTCCCTCCTTCTGGTGACTGGGCCTCATTTGTTCTTCTTTTTCCAATTTGAGGATGTTCTTCCTTCTTTAAATAGGCCTGGATTGCAATATACTTTCCTCTTAGAACTACCTTTGCTGTGTCCCACAGAAGTTGTGGCTTTGTGCTGTTGTTGTCATTAGTCTCCATATATTCTTTGATTTCTGTTTTGATTTGGTTGTTAACCCATTGATTAATTAGGAGAACGTTGTTAAGTCTCCATGTATTTGTGAGCCTTTTTGATTTCTTTCTGAAATTTATTTCCAGTTTTATACCTTTGTGATCTGAGAAGTTGGTTCGTAGGATTTCAATATTTTTGAATTTATTGAGGTTCTTTTTATGGCCTAGTATGCGGTCTATTCTGGAAAATGTTCCATGTACAATTGAAAAGAATGTGTATCCTGCTGTTTTTGGGTGCATCTGTAGATGTCTATCAGGTCCATCTGTTCTAGTGTGTTGTTCAGTGCCTCTGTGTCTTTACTTATTCTCTGTCTGGTTGATCTGTCCTTTGGAGTGAGTGGTGTGTTGAAGTCTCCTAAAATGCATGCATTGCTTTCTATTTCCTCCTTTAATTCTGTTAGTATTTGTTTCACATATGCTGGCACTCCTCTGTTGGGTGCATATATATTTATAATGGTTATATCTTCTTGTTGGACTGACCCCTTTATCATTATGGAATGTCCTTCTTTATCTCTTGCTACTTTCTTCGTTTTGAAGTCTATTTTGTCTGATACAAGTACTGTAACACCTGCTTTTTTCTCTTTGTTGTTTGCATGAAATATCTTTTTCCATCCCTTCACTTTTAGTCTGTGTATATCTTTGGGTTTGAGGTGAGTCTCTTGTAAGCAGCATATAGATGGGTCTTGCTTTTTTATCCACTCTGTTACTCTGTGTCTTTTGATTGGTGCATTCAGTCCATTTACATTTAGGGTGATTATTGATAGATATGTAGTTATTGCCATTGCTGGCTTTAGATTCGTGGTTACCAAAGGTTCAAGGGTTGCTTCTTTACTATCTGAGAATCTAACTTAACTTTCTTGTTAAGTTATTGTGAACGCCGCCTGATATTTCTTTATCTCTCCCTTCCTATTATTCCTCCTCCTTTCTTTATATATTAGGTATTTTATTCTTTGCCTTTAGTTGGTATTTGGATGGTCTGCTTTCTTTGCTATGATTTTATTTTCTCTGGTGACATCTTTTTAGCCTTAGGGGTGCTTCCCTATAGAGCAGTCCTTTAAAGATATCCTGTAGTTGTGGTTTATGAGAGGTAAACTCTCTCAACTTTTGTTTGTCTGTGAGTTGTTTAATCCCTCCGTCATATTTAAATGATAATCATGCTGGATACAATATTCTTGGTTCGAGTCCCTTCTGTTTCCTTACGTTAAATATATCATGCCATTCTCTTCTGGCCTGTAAGGTTTCTCTTGAGAAGTCTGATGATAGTCTGATGGGTTTTCCTTTGTAGGTGATCTTTTTTCTCTCTCTAGCTGCCTTTAATACTCTGTGTTTATCTTTGATCTTTGCCATTTTAATTATGTGTCTTGGTGTTGTCTTCCTTGGGTCCCTTGTGTTGGGAGATCTGTGGACTTCCGTGGACTGTGAGACTATTTCCTTCCCCAGCGTGGGAAAGTTTTCAACAATTTTTTCTTCAAAGACACTTTCTATCCCTTTTTCTCTCTCTTCTTCCTCTGGTACTCCTATAATGCGAATATTGTTCCATTTTGATTGGACACACAGTGCTCTTAATATTCTTTCATTCCTAGAGATCCTTTTATCTCTTTCTGCCTCTGCTTCTCTGTATTCCTGTTCTCTGATTTCTATTCCATTAACAGTCTCTTGAATCTCATCCAGTCTGCTGTTAAGCCCGTCGATTGCTTGTCTGATTTCTGCATTGTCTTTCCTCACTTCCCTCACTTCCTCCCTCAGCTCTCGCACATTTCTCTGTAGATCCGTCAGTATGGTTATGACTTTTATTTTGAATTCTTTTTCAGGAAGACTGTGCATTTCCATCCCATCAGGCTCCCTCTCTTGGGTTGTCTCGTTGATCTTAGTCTGGACCATATTCCTCTGTCTTTTCATGGCTATAGAAGTGGTCGCCGGTAGTTGCCACGTATGTCAACTGGGCTCTTTAAGACTTTAAAAAGAAAAAAAGAAGGAAAGAAAGAAAAAAAGGAAAAGAAAAGAAAAAAGAAAGAGAAGAAAAAACAAAAAAACACCCACCAGGAGTAGATTCTGTGGGGATGCTGTAGGTGGCGCTGTTGCTCCACTATTCCGCAGTGCTGCCTGCACTGCTCTGCAGGGCCCTTTATAGCTCTGCCTCGTGGTGTGCGGAGTCCTCTCAGGTGTAGCTGCACGCTGTGCGCTTTCCTGTGTATTCTGGTCTCTCTTTTTGGAATAGTTGTATTTGCTGTATTTTCATAGATACATATAGTTTTGGGAGGAGATTTCTGCCATCCTGGTCATGCCGCCATTTTCCCGGAAGTCCCAGGAGCACCTTGATTTGATACAAATATTAGAATAATCAATTTCTTGCAAAGAGAGTTCTTGTTTTCGTTTTGTTTCTATGCAGTGGAGAAGCGTCCCTTTAGTCAGCCATCAGACCTGGCTGATGACACCGTACTGCCTAGGTTCTCATTCCTTTTCCTCATCCAGTCCATCATACTGATAAAATGCTGATGAACCACTTCATATGAGACGCCAAACTTGGAGGGATCCACTTTCCTTAGGTGTGGCCATATACGAGACCTTACTCCTGATGAGTTCTAGCAAACTAAACTGACAAGTCAATATTCAGAACACACCACCGCGTGAATTACAGGAATTCTGCATGCATATTTGATAGTGAGAACCTGTGCTGTCTTTATTATTAGGGTTTTATTGTCTATATGAATTAGAAACTTCCCCCAAAAAATTGTATTTGAGTTTGCCTCCATTGACATTTCATATCAGACCAAAGAGAGCCATTATACAAATGTGTGCAACATGCATGTGCCCGTACACTCCCACGCACCTCCCCGTGCACACGTCACTCGGGTGGGCATGGCGTGCAGGTGCGGGTGTTTGCCTCACGGTTCTCTGCCTGTGTCATCCCCACGAGCCCCACGCGCAGCACCTCTTGGGCCCTCTCCCACGTACTCCATCTTTTTCACTGTCTTGTGCGGCCTACTTTTCGTTACTTACCATTATCCTACTTCCTTTAACTCTCGCTCCCATCCCCTGTCAAGCTTTCACACCTAGCCAGTGTCTGCTCTCTCACATGGAGCCTGCTGGGCTTGTAGCTCATTTCCCTGTGACCCTGGCACCACCCCCACCTCCGTGGACCGTGATCCCTGCTGTGAGCCAGGCCCCCCTCTGTGGGCCATGCAAGCATAGCACCTTGCCCCCAAGGACTGTGGCACCTCCCCGCCCCTCATGGACTGTGCCCCCCACGGACCGTGGCACACTCCCCATCTGATTGTTGGCCTTCCGATAGGTATCACACATTATGCATCTTTGAATTACACAAGATCTTGTTTTTTTTTTAATTAAGAAATTTCTGGCTTGCTAAAATTGTTATTAAAATTGCTGATTATGAATAATCAGCATATTCCGAACATTCAGATGCCTCGTAACAGGTCTTGCTTTTAAGATGCTTCTATAGCCAAAGCTTTAGATAAGTACTACAACTCACCTTCAATGTCTCCACCAAGTTTTGTTAAGAGAAAATGAAATATTACTAGTTGGATGTTATTTGCTCCTTTTAAGAAAAGATCCTCCCCGTAAGGAAATGAGCTGATGTTTATGACCATCAGAGAGCTTATGTGACAGTGTGTTTTGTGGACTGAAATATTGATCCAGACTAAATAGCTTCGGCAACTTTTCTTCTAAAGAAATGCCCTCCCTTAGGCATTCCCAGGGAGGAGCTTGGCCAAGAGAATGCTGCTTTCCCAGTAATCTCACATAATAGAAACTAAATTCATAATTTCCATCTCCCTGCCCATCATGGGGGTTAGTTCACACAAAGCTGGCATGCTTCATGCCTCTTGGTTTGTTGTTTACTCTGAATTGACGCAAGATTCCCAGGGCACCAGAAGATAGCATGCCCTTTGGCTGAGGGATTCAGCAGAGGGCACGTCTGCCAGGAAGGCTGTGCTCTGAGGATAAGAGGCAGCAGGCAGAGAACACCCAACCAGGAGGGGGACTTTGACCCCTTGCCCAGGACTGAGCTGGCCACGCAGAATGGAAAGCAATGTTCTCTCGCCCCTCACCAGAAAACGTCAGGAGCTTTGCCAGGTCTGCGCTGCTCTGCCCCGTAGATCCTGTGAGTATGGGCAGGACAGCCGTGTCCATCAGCCCAGCTGGTTTGTACCCAGGAACCCTGCCTTGGATGTCTGCCAAAAACGTATCAGAAGAAAAGGGAATGAGGATAATAAGTCTGTATCCCCTCCTCCACTTGATTCTTTGACAAAACTTACATAAAAGGAGAGTTACATTAAAGCCTTTCGAAAGGGGCAGCATGGCAAAAGGAGAGAAGGAACTGGCTGTAATTTGATTGCAGCCCAGGCGGCCACCCCAGGAGCTCAGCTCACCATCTCGGGCCTTAGTTTTTCTCACCGTTAGCACTTTGCAATCCTGCCATCCTGGAAGGACCTGATCTAATGCAGAAGAGCCTGATGCTGACAGGACTGTCAGCAGCTATTTTAGGTATACTTACTGCAACCAAAATGCTTTCCTTGATTTTTAAATGAAAGTCTATCTGAATTCCTCACTAACCATGTCAACAGATCTACTCAGGCTTCTGGTAGACTTGATAACACAGTTGGTTCTCACAAGGTACAGTCTTATTTGCTAGAATGGATGGTTTTGAGAGATGGGAATGAAATGGCTATTCATTCTTATGATTCTGAGTCAACTTATCTCAAATACAAAGGTTTCAAGTGCAGCACTTACCCGTGTGTCTCTGGAAGCATATTCTAGTCAGAGGTCACTGTGTCCCTTCCTAGTTAAGGGGACCGGGGATTCTCTCTGGAGGCTGCGTGACCTGGTCTGCTTGTACAGCTGCTCCCAGACGCACAGAAAGAATGTAAGCAAAGGGCAGCAAAGCCTGGCAGCTTGGGCTTATGCGAGAAGGGTGACGCTGGCCTTGGCACACTCAGTTTCTTGCCCAGTAATGATTGCCTATCAACTTAAGTAAATGAGTAAGGGAGAAAAACCTTTCTGTAGTGCCTGTGAACCCCGACATTACTCTAGGGAAGTCGGCCCTTCCAGAGCCACCCCCAGGGTTATGTGGATGGAGCCCCCCAGCTGCCCCAGCAATGGCCTCTGCCTTACAGTGCCAGTGCTGGCCCCACAGAGACCCTCACGCCTGCTTAATGTTCCTGATGGGCTAGGAGAGAATTAATTCCCAAGGCCAAGCTGAAGGTCATCCACCTGCTCCCTGGGTGCTCGGGTGCTCTCCTGGTAAGCCCATGGGATTGGGGTGGGGGTGGGGCTGTGCTCCGCCCTGAACAACCAGAGAAGCTGTGACAATCAGATGCAAGGAGAATGGACTTGCCAAGGAGACGAACACATTCAAACACAGTTACATTATTTCTAATGTAAAATTAGAAGTCTATGGCAAAATCAACCTTTGCAGATGACATTGATCCCATTTTCAGATCCTGAAATTTTAAGTTTTCTCCTCTTCTTTTTCCTCTACTCCCAGATATGTGTGTATGATATAGGATCAAGTTAACATTTTACACTGACTGCAAGAAATGAATTAATGGACTGTTAGTGGTGTTGTGGATACAGAGACAATCTGACTTTACTCCTGCTGCCAGCAGGCTGTATGGCAAAGGTTTACCCCCAGAGTCTGAAGTCCCATGAGGTCCGGGACGTGAAGGTTGTGTTTGCTTCGTTCCCGTCTCTCCCCAGTATTCATTGCTTTTACCTTACGATACATAGTTTTACCCACAGGATAAAAACTTGAGAGAAATTCTGATGAGATTATGTTAGCTGAAATCTGTGGATTTGGGCACTGACCTTTGGAGAAGGAAATGACTCATTCCTGTAAAAGAAAAGGACTTGATATAAAAAACATTTTATTGACCAGTTTGGACAGGAATGGGAAATCAAATCCCCCTTGCAGGAAAGCTGTGGTCTGCCCCTGATGAACTTGGCCACTTTGTAGCAGGAGAAAGTTGGACTAATAAGACATGAGCCAGGGTGTATTGACTCTGAGCTGTGTGTATGGACTAAACTCTGGGTTTTTCATTTTATTTAATATTGATGTGAGCCAGAATTTTAAAGGACTTAACAGTGTTTTCCACCCAAATTATTTTGGGATCTTTTTCTACATTCTGTGCCCAAATTCCAGAAGTGGGGAAAAAAGGAAGATAGAAATTAAACCAGAGATGTCTGTGGGCTTCTCATGTATGGCTTTCTTATGTTGAGGTACATTATTATGTCCATCTATATATACTTTGTTGAGGGTTTTTATCATTCATAGTTGTTGATTTTTTTAATTGAATTATCATTGATAAACCATCTTATGTTGGTTTTGGGTGTACAACACAGTAGTTCAACAGTTACCCACATCACCTAATCCTCACCCCCTCTAGTGCAGTTACTGTCAATGTAGAAAGATGTTACAGAATCACTGACTATATTCTCTGTGCTATACTACCGCCCTGTGACCAACTTCTGTGAATCATTGTGTCCCTTTTGGATGGTGAATTTCTCAAATGCTTTTTCTGTGTCTTTTGAGATGATCATGTGATTTTATTCTTTGCTTTGTTAATGTGATGTTATCACATTGACTTTTCTGGGTGTTGAACCATCCTGTATCTCTGGAATAAATCTCACTGGATCATAATGTATGATCCTTTTAATGTGCTGTTGAATTTGGCTTGCTAATACTTTGTTGAGGAATTTTATGTCTATGTTCATCATACTCAAAGTGAAAAGCCAACAGCATTTCCTTTAATATCAGAAACAATACAAGGACACCCCTTCACCACTTTTATTCAACATAGCATTGGAAGTTAGGCAAGAAAAAGAAATAAGAGACATCCAAACTGGAATAAAAGAAGTAAAACTGTTACTGTTTGTGGATGACACGATAGTATATATACAAAACTCTAAGACTCCACCAAAAAAAAACATTAGAACTAACAAATAAATTTGGTAAAGTTACAGGATACAAAAGTCAATATATAAAAGTTTATTGTATTTCCATACACTAATAATGAATTACCAGGAAGAACACTTAAGAAAACAATCCAATTTACAGTTGTAGTGGAAAGAATAAAATATGTAGCAATAAAAATAGCCGAGGATGTGAGGGACTAAAGATGGTGGCATGAGAGGTGAGACAGAGGCTTCCTCCTAAAACCACATATAATACGAAAATATAACTAATACAACTAATCCTGAAAGAGCAACAGGAAAGAGGACTGCGTCAAATTGCATACACCTGGAGAAAAGAATAAACCTCATGGAACAGAGTAACGTACCAAAGCCAGGGCCTGGCGGGAACCAAGCCCTTCCTCCACCCCAGCTCACCAATGGGAGGAAGAGAAATGGAACATGGAGGGAGTGGAGGCCTGGGACTGCTGAATACCTAACTCTGGAGATCTGCTCTGGGAGCACAAACCTACATTTCATGGTGCTTTCATGGTACTCTTGTGGGGTGGTACTTAGGGGGATGGAAAGTTAAGACAGACAAAATGCCAGGGGAGACTGAGATTCCAGCCGCTTGTGGAAAGCAGGGATCCATATCCAGCTGCTCTGGGACAAAAGAAAGGTGGGCAGTTTGAGAGACATACTAACAGCAAGAGGGCTGCTAAAGGGGCAAGGATTGCACAGAGCTTACTGCTCAGGAGAAAGGACAGGTAGACAAAATTGTCTGGGTGCAGTCTGCCCACCAGGTTGGGAGCTTTCACGATCTTCAGTAGCTCTAGCTCCCTGGCTGGCTGCACAGCTCCAAGGACCCCCTCCATGATACACAGCCTACTGAGCCTTTCTCCCGGCCAGCCCCACTTGGCTCACAAACAGGTAAACCCTACACTGCCATTAGGCCAACCAGAGGGAAGCCCCATCTACGGCAAATACAAATGCAAAGCACAGAGGCTTATGCCTGTGTGCTCGGCCCACTGGGTCTGGCAGTGGAGACAGACATAGCAGCCGGGAAGCAGGAAACAGCTCTTTCCTCCCCCCAGGCACCAATACCACTCCCCTGCGACCCCCGACATTGCTTCAGGGGCTGAGCAGCTCCAGAGAGTAGAGCTTCTGGGCAGTACAAGGCACCATATACAAATATGAAATGCCAAAGGATACTGGTCCAAAGTAAAATTATGAATACAACCCCTGAGAAAAATTAAAATGAAATCGACCACATGAATCTGCCTGAAAGGGATTTCAAAATAAAAATCATTAACATGCTCATGGAGGTGCAGAAAAATATTCAAGAAATCAGGGATGAATTCCAGTCAGAGATCCAATCATTACGGAACACAGTATCAGAAATGAAACATACAATGGAAAGTTTTAAAAGCAGATTAGATATGGTGGAGGAGACGATAAATGAAATAGAAATTAGAGAGGAATACAAAGAAGCTGAGGCACAGAGAGAAAAAAGGATCGCTAAGAATGGAAGAATATTGAGAGAACTGTGTGACCAATCCAAATGGAACCATATTCACACAATAGGGGTACCAGAAGAAGAACAGAAAGAAAAAGAAATAGAAAGTGTCTTTGAGGAGGTAATTGCTGAAAACTTCCCCAATCTGGGGGAGGAGGTAATCCCTCAGGCCATGGAGGTGCACAGATCTCCCAACACAAGGGACCCAAGGAGACAACACCAAGACATATAGTACTTAAAATGGCAAAGATCAAGGATAAGTACAGACTTTTAAAAGCAACCAGAGAGAGAAGTAAGATCACTTACAAAGGAAAGCCCATCAGCCTATCATCAGACTTCTCAGCAGAAACCTTACAGGCCAGAGGGAGTGGCATGACGTATTTAATACAATGAAGCAGAAGGGCCTCGAACCAAGAATACTTTATCTGGCAAGGTTATCATTTAAATTTGAAGGAGGGATTAAACGATTTCCAGATAAGCAAAAACAGAGAATATAGCTCCCACAAACCATCTCTACAGTGTATTTTGGAGGACTGCTATAGATGGAAGCGTTCCTAAGGTTTAATAGCTACCACCAGAGGTAATAAAACCACAGTAAAGAAGGTAGAACAGTTAATTACTAAGCAAATACAAAATTAAATCGACTATCTCCAAAGTCAATCAAGGGATAGACAAAGAGTACTGAATATGACACCTAATATATAAAGAATGGAGGAAGAAGAAAAAGGAAAAGAAAAAAAGAACCTTTAGACTATATTTGTAATAGCATATTAAGTGAGTTAAGTTAGAGTCTTAGATAGTAAGGAAGTTAATCTTGAACCTTTGGTAACCACGAATCTAAAGCCTGCAGTGGCAATAAGTACATACCTATCGATAATCACGCTAAATGTAAATGGTCTGAATACACCAATCAAAAGACATAGAGTCACTGAATGGAAAAAAAAAAGACCCATCTATATGCTGCCTACAAGAGACTCACTTTAAACCCAAAGACATACACAGACTAATAGTGAAGGGATGGAAAAAGATATTTCATGCAACTAATAGGGAGAAGAAAGCAGGAGTTGCAGTACTTGTATCAGACAGAATAAAGTTAAAAAAAAATAGTCACCAGACAAATAAGGACATTACATAATGATAAAGGGGTCAATCCAACAAGAACATATAAACTTTATAAATACCAATGCACCTAACACAGAAGCACCTACATATGTGAAACAAATACTAACAGAATAAAAAGTGGAAATAGAATGAAATGCATTCATTCTAGGAGACTTCAACACTCCACTCACTCCAAAGGACGTATCAACCAGACAGAAAGCACTGAATAACAAACACATTAGAACAGACGGACCTAACAGACATCTACAGAACACTACACCTAAAAGCAGCAGGATACACATTCTTCTCAAGTGCACATGGAACATTTTCAAGAATAGATCATATCCTAGGCCACAAAAAAAGCCTCAGTAAATTAAAAAAGATTGAAATTGTACCAACCAGCTTCTCAGACTACAAAGGTATGAAACTAGAAATAAATTATGCAAAGAAAGTGAAAAATCCCACAAATACATGGAGGCTTCGCAACATACTCCTAAATAAACAATGGATCAATGACCAAATAAAAACAGAGATCAAGCAATATATGGAGACAAATCACAACAGTAGTCCAACACCGCAAAATTTATGGGATGCAGCAATGGCTGTGCTAAGAGGAAAGTATATTGCAATACAGGCCTACCTCAGGAAAGAAGAACAATCCCATGGGAACAGTCTAAACTCAGAATTAATGAAACTAGAAAAAGAAATGAGGCCCAAACTCAGTAGAAGGAGGGACATAATAAAGATTAGAGCAGAAATAAAATTGAGAAGAATAAAACAATAGAAAGAATCTATGAAAACAGAGGCTGGTTCTTCGAGGAAATAAACAAAATAGATAAACCCATAGCCAGACTTGTCAAGAAAAAGAGTCTACACATGTGAACAGGATCAGTAATGAGAAAGGAAAAATCACTACGGACACCACAGAAATACAAAGAATTATTAGAGAATACTATGAAAAATTATATACTAACAAACTGGATAACCTAGAAGAAATGGACAGTGTTCTAGAAAAATACAACCTTCCAAGACTGACCCAGAAAGAAACAGAAAATCTGAACAGACCAATTACCAGCAAAGAAATTGAATTGGTAATCAAAAAACTACCTAAAAACAAAACCCCTGGACCAGATGGCTTCACCACTGAATTTTATCAAACATGTAGTGAAGACCTAATACCCCTCCTCCTTAAAGTTTTCCAAAGAGTAGAAGAGGGAATACTTCCAGACTCATTCGATGAGGCCAGCATCACTCTAATACCAAAACCAGGCAAAGACACACAAAAAAAGAAAATTACAGACCAATACCCCTGATGAACATACATACAAAAATACTCAACAAATTATTAGCAAACCGAATTCAAAAATACATCAAAAAGATCATCCATCATGATCAGGTAGGATTTTTTCCAGGGATGCAAGGATGATACAACATTTGAAAATCCATCAACATCATCCACCACATCAACAAAAGGAAGGACAAAAACCACATGATCATCTCCATAGATACTGAAAAAGCATTTGACAAAATTCAATACCATTCATGATTAAAACTCTCAACAAAATGGGTATAGAGGGCAAGTACCTCAACATAATAAAGGCTGTATATGACAAACCCACAGCCAACATACTTAACAGTGAGAAGTTGAAAGCTTTTCCTTTAAGATTGGGAACAAGACAAGGATGCCCACTCTTCCCACTTCTATTCAACATAGTACTGGTGGTCCTAGACATAGCAATCAGACAACACAAGAAATAAAAGGCATCCAGATTGGCAGGGAAGAAGTTAGATTGTCCCTGTTTGCAGATGACATGATATTGTACCTAAAAATCCCTAAAGAATCCACTCCAAAACTACTAGATCTAATTTCTAAATTCAGCAAAGTTGCAGGATACAAAATTAACACGCAAAAATCTGTGGCATTCCTATATACTAACAGTGAACTAGCAGAAAGAGAAATCAAGAAAACAATTCCATTCACAATTGCATCAAAAAGAATAAAATATCTAGGAATAAACCTAACCAAGGAAGTGAAAGACCTATTCTGTGAAAACTACAACATACTCATGAGAGAAATTAAAGAAGATACCAATAAATGGAAACACATCCTGTGCTCATGGATAGGAAGAATTAGCATTGTCAAAATGGCCATCCTGCCTAAAGCAATCTACAGATTCAGTGCAATCCCTATCAAAATACCAACAGCATTCTTCAGTGAACTATAGCAAATCGTTCCAAAATTCATATGGCACCACAAAAGACCCCAAATACCCAAAGCAATCCTAAGAAAGAAGAATAAAGCTGGGGGGATTATGCTCCCCAATTTCAAGCTCTACTACAAAGCCAAACTAATCAAGACAATTTGGTACTGGCACAAGAACAGACCCATAGACCAATGGAACAGACTAGAGAGCCCTGGTATAAACCCAGCCATATATGGTCAAATAATATATGATAAAGGAGCCAATGACATACAATGGGGAAATGACAGCCTCTTCAACAGCTGGTGTTGGCAATAATGGACAGCTACATGCAAGAGACTGGATAATTGTTTAACCCCATACACTAAAGTAAACTCGAAATGGATCAAAGACCTGAATGTAAGTAATGAAACCATAGAACTCTTAGAAGACAACATAGGCAAAAATCTCCTGAATATAAGCATGAGCAATTTCTTCCTCAATGCATCTCCTTGAGCAAGGGAAACAAAAGCAAAAATGAACGCATGGGACTACATCAAACTAAAAAGCTTCTTTACGGCAAAGGACACCATGAACAGAAGAAAAAGGCATCCTGCAGTATGAGCGAATATATTTGTAAATGACATATCCAAAAAGTGGTTAACATCTAAATATATATGAACAACTCACACACGTCAACAACCAAAAAGCAAATAACCTGATTAAAAAATGGGCAGGATATATGAACAGACAATTCTCCCAAAAAGAAAATCAGATGGCCAACAGGCATGTGAAAAGATGCTCCACATCACTAATTATCAGGGAAATGCAAATAAAAACCACAATGAGATATCACCTCACACAGTTTGGATGGCCAGTATCAGAAAGACTAAGAACATCAAGTGCTGGTGAGGATGTGGAGAAAGCAGAACCCTCCTACACTGCTGGTGGGAATGTAAGCTAGTTCAACCATTGTGGAAAGCAATGTGGAGGTTCCTCAAAAAACTGAAAATAGAAATATCATTTGACCTGGGAATTCCACTCATAGGAATTTACCCAAAAAATGTAATGTCTCAGATTCAAAAACACATATGCACCCCTGTGTTTATCACAGCACTACTTACAATAGCCAAGATATGGAAGCAACCTAAGTGTCCATCAGTAGATGAATAGATAAAGAAGAGGTTATATATATACACAATGGAATACTATTCAGCCATAAGAAAGAAACAAATCCTACCTTTTGCAACAACATGGATGGAGCTGGAGGATATTATGCTCAGTGAAATAAGGCAGGCGGAGAAAGACAAGTGTCAAATGATTTCCCTCATTTGTGGAGTATAAGAACAAAGCAAAACTGAAGGAACAAAACAGCAACAGACTCACAGACTCCAAGAGAAGGGACTACCAAAGGGGAGGAGTGTTGGAAGGTGATTGGGGAGGGAGGGATAAGGGGTTTGAAAGATATTATGTTTAGTACACATGGTGTGGGGGTGTCACAGGGAAAACAGTGTAGCACAGAGAAGGCAAACAGTGAATCTGTGGTATCTTACTACACTGATGGACAGTGACTGCACTGGGGTATGGGTGTGGACTTAATAATATGGGTAAAAGTAGTCACCACATTGTTTTTTCATTTGAAACCTTCATAAGAATGTGTATCAATAATACCTTAATAAAAAACTTAAAAAATAGCCAAGGATGTGAAAGGCTTGTTTATTGAAACTATAAGACATTAATGAAAGAAATTGAAGAACACGCCAATAAATGGAAAGATACTCCATCTTCAAGAATTGGAGAAATCAATATCATTAAAATATCCTACTACCTAAAGAATCTACCGCTTCAGTGCTACCCCCATCAAAATTCCAATCCATTTTTCACAGAAATAGAACAAATAATCCTAAAATTTGTATGGAACCCAATACAAAACCCTGAAGAGCAAGGTTTTGAGACAGAAGAACAAACCTGGCAGGATCCTGCTTCCAAATTTCAAACTCTATTACAAAGCTATAGTAATTAATACAGTATAATACTGGCCTAAGGGCAGGCACATGAATCAGCAGAACAGAACAGAGAGCCCAGAAATAAACCCACACATTTATGGTCAATTAAATCTACAACAAAGGATCCAAAAGTATTCAAATTCTTGGGAAAAAAACAGTCTCTTCAATAAATGGTGTTGTGAAAACTGGACAGCCACAGGCAAACAATTGAAAGATAACAACTATCTTAAGGATGTACAAAGATAAACTCATAATGTAATAAATCCCTGAAACATTCCTAGAAGAAAATTTAGGCAGTAAGTGCTTTGACATTGGTTTTGGTGATGATTTTTTTGGGTTTGACACCAAAAGCAAAGACAACAAAAGCAAAAATAAACAGGTGGAACTACATCAAACTAAAAAGCTTCTGTACAGCCAAGGACACCATTAACAAAATGAAAAGACAACCTACTTGAATGTGAGAAAATATTTGCAAATTGTATATTTGTTGAGGGGTTAATATCCAAACTATATCAAGAACTCATACAAATCAAAGGCAATAATACAAATAATCCAATTAAATAATGGACAGAAGATCTAAGTAGACACATTTCCAAAGAATACATGCAGTTTCCAACAGATACATGAAAAGATGCTCCACATCACTAATCATCAGGGAAATGCAAATCAAAACCACCATGAGATACCAACTCACATCTGTTAGGATGGCTATTCTCAAAAAAACAAGAAAATTTGTATTGGTGGATGTGGTGAAAAGGGAATCCTCCCTTTTTTTGGGGGATTGTATTTGGTGCAGGCACTATGGAAAACAGTATGGAGGGAGGTTCCTAAGAAAATTAAAAATAGAAATACCATATGATCTAGCAATCCCTCTCTTCAGTATTTATCCAAAGAAAAAAACCCACTAACTTGAAAAGATACATGTGCCCCATGTTCATTACAGCATTATTTATAATAGCTAAGATATGGAAACAACCTACATGTCCATGGATGAATGGATAAAGAAGATGTGTACATAACACAATGGAATATTACTTGGCCGTGAAAGAGAAAGGGAATCTTGCCGTTTGAGATAACATGGATGGACCTCAAGGGCATTATGCTGAGTGAAATAAGTCAAACAGAGAAAGACAAATACCACAAGATCTATTTTATATATGGGATCTAACAAAATAGGTCATAGATACAGAGAACAAATTTGTAGTTGCCAGATATGGGTAGGAGAAACAGGTGAAGGTGTAAAAAGGTAAAAAGGAAGAAAATTTAAAAAACAGAACAAAACACACATATCCTCTGGGAAGCCAGAATAGTATGGCTTCGCCTGGGTTGAAGGTTACAACCACTGGTCCATCCCAGAATTGCCCACTGTGTCTGTGAGTGTGGCAGGCAAGGTAGTGGGGAGAGATGTTGGTGGGTTGTATAGAACAGATTTGGGCTAAGAAAAACCCATGTTGTGTCAAAATTCATTTACGTTCCAGAGACACAAGTAACGGAAGAGCCCGTTGCCCAGGGTCAGAACTTGCAGCGGGGCTGAGAGGGGGTATGTGCTGGGCTCTGGCTTCCTACCATCTGTGGCCATTTCACCGTGGCCCTAATGGGGTTATTCTTACCAAAATATCAGTGAAGAAGGAAGCCGCATGTATTAGACACCTCTATTGTGATGGGGGTGTGCTAGGAGCTACCAACAGCTTTGAAATGAGTGGAATTTTCTGCTGTGGAGATGAGGATGTTCCTGTAAGGGTCCACCCAGCCCATGTGCACATGGGGTCCTGTGTCACCAGAACCGCGGTCTGTTTCCTGCCAACCCAGATGTCAGAGTGCTGTAAGGGCAGTGGGATTACAGAAGTAGAAGCTGAAATCAGTATACAGTGGGTGACCTGTAAAATACTTCCACGGGGGTATTCTGCCCAGAGGTTCCCCCGAATGCTTAGGGCATTTCAAGGGCAGAGTCCCATGTCTGCAGAACTCAAGAATTGGGAGAAGCATTTACATTTTTCCATGAGAATCTAAATAGGTGTCAGTGAATTTTCTGGGTGTCAGGCTGTTTCCTGTAAATCCCGCGCCCTTTCCTGTGGGAATGCTGTGTTTCGTGAACAAGGCATTGTTACCTTTGACACTTGGTGTCTCGCAAGGAAGCATGGACTGCCACAAAAAGCAACTTTCAGGGATCGTTTCTTCCTTTGACTTTAATATTTAAGTACAAGAAAATCTGAGTCTCAAAAATTTTCTCAGGCACGGAATAGATTTTGAGTCTGAGCACAGGTAATCCTGGGCTGTAGAGGAAAGTTGTGGGTGTCCTTCACACAGTTCGTTTAAATATGGAGAAGTAGTTCAAATGGAAGCTTCCTCACAAGTTCACGGTATAAAACACCAGGGCAGAGCAGCCCAGAGACTCACTCATCCATTCTTTCATTCTTGCAAATCTTGACTCAGTGACCCTCCACACGCCAGGAACTGGTAGGAGCTCAGCATAGCAGTAGGTAAAAGTGGGTAATAATTGCTGTCCCTGTGGCTCCCACATTCTAGCAGGGGAGAAAAATAAATATATAATAACCATGGCAGCACATTATTGGGTATTTACTTTGTGCCAAGAACTCTCCATAGCTCTCACATGTCCCGTGTGGTCAACACAGTAAGTACCAGGATTTGCCCCAGTTTTACAGTAGATAAACTCAGGCAGAGAAGAATCAAGAAACTTGTCCGAAATGATGCAGTTATGAGTGGCAAAGCCAGGAACTGGACCCAGGCAGTGTGTCTCTGTGGCCTATAGCTGACCTGTTCTCTGCATCAGCCCCAGTGTGGAATACACACGTGCTGGAGGAAGTCAGGGCTGGGGAGAGGCTGGCAGGAGGGCTGTGTGGCCCCCATTTTGTTTTTAATTTGAACTTGGGGTGCTAGTTCTCTAAATGCTTTTCCTGCATTAACACTTAGATGATTATATTAAGTAGACCCTGGTGGCAAGGAGGCTGAGAAGGTGTGTGTGTGGCCTTTAGCCTGCCCACCCCTGCCCAGTATAGAAATGGTTCCTTGGGAGCAATGAGCAGGTGTGTAGGGAATGAGAAAGAACTTGCTCCCAGTTTTTTAGGTATCTGTCACCAAGTACTGCATCCCATGGTCACATAAAGTCTTCTCAGCATGCATTTATACCACGTGGCCATCTCTTCGTAACTTCTGAACATGAGAAGAATCCCAAGGCCCTCACCGGTGGCTGGGGGCAGTGCAGTCTCCTTGAGAAAAGGGCTTCGTGACCCATCCCTTTCTCTTTCGGTGACATAGTCGCTCACTCCCATGACAGGTGAAAAGTTGTAAGGAGGCTAATTCATACCCAGATTAGCCAAGAATATTAAATGATTCTAGCTGGTAAGTGTTCTTCTTAGAGGTTTAAAAAGTCTGCCATTTCCTTCATGGTTAAGAAAACAAACCTCACAGCCTGAATCTGTCATGCAGTGTCTTTTACTGTAATTTACCCAGGAAAGTGGACACGCGGGTTTTGCGCAGGCCATTCAAGCCTGTCCATGGAAATGATGCTATTAGAAGCCTGCGGGAGGTTTGGTGCCTTGTTTCCAGGACTGAGCACTCGTACTCGGAAGTTGCCTCGCACTGATGGCAGCGTTTGTCTCTTCCCCTGGCAGGGCTGTGTAACCACACCAAACTCCCCGGCCGTGAATCCCCGCTTGGTTGCCTTGGGCCCGTCCCTCTCACTCAGCAACATCTCAGGGGTGTCTGTGAAGTCGGACATGAAGAAGCGCCGAGCCCCTCCACCTCCTCCTCTGCCCGGAACGGGGCCACCTGCGCAAGACAAGCCATCTGAAAAGGTAGGCAGAGGCGCTGCTCGGGACCTGCGCAGCTGCTCCCTGACCCGGGAACTCTCCAGGCGCTCCCTGCGTGCGTTGCGATCCTTCAAGTCTGTGGCTTCAGCACTGAGTGGGTTTAGGGTGAATATTTAAGCTTTATTTAAAAGTAAAGGTGAGATGCCACACTGTTTCAATTACAGAAGGTAAGAAAATTTTTGTGCCTTTAGTCCTTAAAGGCCTGTGCTTGTTGACAAACATTTATTTTTAACATTGAAATTTGGGCCATTATCATGGTCACTTAATGAGAAGATCACACGGTCAGGGGCACTGAAAGAAATCTGGAGTTTGTATAGAGCAAGGATGATATATAATAAAATATTGATGCCCTAATTCAGATTTACAGGAAAGCTGAGATTTTAGCATATTAAATTGCTTTCTATACAATGTAACAACATTTGTCTGTGGAGACCTTGTACGGAAGCAGCCCCCTGATTGATGTTTATCCCAAGAGCGCCTTAATGCCTTTGCGAGTGGTTGCCGTCCCTGCCGGCTGGAGAGAGCCTTTGTCCTCAGCACCCGGCATCTACATTAGGACTTCTTTCCTCCACCTTCCGGCTGACACCTTGAAACACTGTCAAATAACATGCTCTCAATTTCCAGGGGCTTGGACACTCTTTGACAGGAACTCCTCTTTTTATGGCTTGGAATGTGACACTGAAAATGTGAAGTAAAGTTTTTATTTTCCAAACCCTTCTGCATTCGGCAGGGTGTGGCCAAGTGGGGCGGGTGGTGGACACTTGAGGAGGCTGAGTTCTCCAAAGCAGCCAAGCTGTGCCCGGCAGCCCGGCCCGCTCCGCACCTACTCTACGCAGTGTGCCAGCCTCAGTGTAGAGATCAGGGTGCATGATCCTTCAGTAAGCTGAGATGCTTCCCAGGGACACACATCCAGTGTCCTGGGGAGATGCCACACCACGAGCAGGTGCCTTTACCTAATGCACATTTAAAGGCCGTTTTTTCTCTTTCCGTGGGAGCGTGATTTCCTCTTTCCTTCTGCTTTGCTGTCCCATGACCTCTCCCTGCTTCGTAGTGGCTGATAGCATCATGTTCCTGCTAGTCTTTAGGTTCCAACCCTTTTCTGCTTGTTCATGAAGTGACTCTTCCTTAAAACAAACTAGAAACTAAGTCTATACTCCCCAAATAGGTGGGGGATAGAAGGTGCGTGGGTGGCTTTCTGTAGCAGTGTCGTGATAGCTCACTTACTTTCCTTTTGGGCCTTTCTATCTATGCATCAGTCCATCTGTCCATCTATCTTTATAACCCTGTGGTCTTCTTCTGTCCCTCCCGTGGTGTCCTCTGGCCTCAGGACTCAGAGCCCACCCTTCCCATCTGCAGACCTTTCCATTCAGAGCCATACCCACCTGTCGGAAAGCCTGTAGTGCAACACATTTTAGAAGAAAATATTTTGAGTTTTGTGTTTCTTAAACATTTTTTAATGCTACTGACTTGAGTTCCCATGATATTTTAACTCTCTTTTGTTAAGAAGTTCAGGCACAAGTGTACATCTTTTGTTACACACGTGCATGGTTCAATGGTGCAGATTTCACATGAGGCAACTTCCTGTGATGTCTACAGGGTGTCTCTTTATTTTGCTTGGGTTTAGATTCTGAGCTTTTTTGTAACACACAGAGCATATTTATAGCATTATAGCCCTTTTCAGCCACTTACCTCTGGGGATGTCTTTTGCTTTTGATTGGAAGGAATATTTCTTTAGCGGTGAAAATTATGAATTCCAGTGTCAATGTTATTTAACCTTTTTTTTCCCAATGAGAGTTGCATTTTCCTTATGTTACAGGATGTAAATGTAAGCCATATCAGCATTTTTAAAATGTCTTCTGTCCAAAGAAGATGTTGTGTGTTTCAGATTTGAATGTGCTTGTCCAGAGTGGATAAAGATGGCTTGAGTAGGAAAATGAACCCTAAGTAGAGAATTGGGAATTCTGAATGAAAAATAAATAGTGATTTATATCCTGAAAAATGAACAGACTTCCCTCTGAGGCAGTAAAAGCTTTTTACTGAAATCTGTTTTGTTTGGCACAGAATGAGTAGAGAAATTGGCTCCCAGAAACCATCTCCTTTTTTAAGCATATGAGTGGCATATGGATTAGATTTAAGCATTTGCTGTGAATATGCTTTTTCTTGTTAAATGAAAGGTATTTTTTTATTTACTGATTTCTGGGAAAGGAACCCAAAACTGTATTGTCGTCAGCGCTGGGGAAGAACGTCAATTCCTTCTCGAGAACTTCCTTCCAGCGAAAGATAAGGAGTTTGTTTGGAGAGCCGTGTTTATCTGCCACTGTCACTGGCACCGGGATACTGAACGGGAAGGAGAGGTTTCTTTCAAGGACACGACTGGTTAATAAGAAAATGAGAATGTTCAGGTTTTCATATTTAAAAGACATTTTTCTCATCATGTAGTATTAAAAATTCACTATTCGCCTACTCGGGTCTGAGAGGCGGAATAATTTCAGGCATCCTCCAGTTCACCTGAGACTTTACAAAGACCTGTAGTCTGTGTAGCTGTGTGTTACCTGATTCTCCGCTTGTGATCTGATCATTAGTACCGGTTATTCCTTAAAGTGCTCTCCATAGAGATTTTCCTGCAGGTGTTAGAGCCCGTGAAAGGAACCGATTGTCCTTCTGGAAGCCTGGTAGCAGAGAAGTCGGTAAGGGGAGTAAAGCCCCATGTTATCTTTCAGGGCGTGGGAGAACCAGTCTTGGGCCAGACCCTCGTCTCTCTTCCCAGGCCCTTGGGTGTAGCTTCAGTTATGTGGAGTGCTCAGACGGGAATGACATATCGTATATGTTAGGGCACCATATGCTAAGTCAGGATTTTTCAAACCAAAACAAGTGTCAGAATCACCCCAAAGAGCTTACTAAAACACATTTTACTTTGATGCCCCGAGAGTCTCTGATTTAGTGGGCCTGGGGCAGGGCCTGAGAATGTGTGTTTGGACAATTTCCAGGTGAACCCCATTTTGAGAACGACCTCTCCACAGTATACCACCCCGATCTGCCTGCTTACAATTCAAACTAATCAAATGTGACAGAGGGTTCACTCAGTGTAAATATTTTTAACAGGTCTGGAGAGATTCTTCAGGAGGAAAGCTACCTGAAGATAATTGAATCTATGCTGAGCAATAATCATTAGCTGCAGTTTACCATAAAGTAGCTGAGGTCCAAAGTTAAATGTTGGGCCGAATGAAGAGCTCTCAGGCCTTTCTGGGACCTGGGGAAAGCCCAAGTCAGGGACCGAGGGGCTGCCTGTTCCTCTGGGCGAACTCATTCCTCCTCTTCCCTTTGAGGCTCTGCACTGTCCTCCCCACCAGGTGAGACGACCTCATGTCACGACTCTGGCCCTGATCAGGGCCTATAATTCTCACCTGCTGCACCCGTGCTTGGTCGGGGCTGCCCTGTGTGTGCCCAGTCACAGCAGCCTGAGCCCAGGGAGATTTGTCTTCTGTCGTTTGCACATGTTTCTCCCACTTGGCTGCTTTTGGATCAGCATGGGCCACTGCTCGATTGTGAGTGGGAGTTGTGCACACAGGTGCCTAGGTGGGCGTCCCTCCACTAACTCTCTGGTCCTGTGTCCTTTGCAAAGTGGGAACAGTGACAGCAGTATTGCCAGGTGCTTGGTGGGACGGCAGAGCATGGAGCCCGAAGCTGCTTCCTGGGTTGGATCCCAGCTCCGTCATGCTGGGTGTGGTCTCCTTAGCGAGTTGCTCACCTCTGCACCTCGCTGCTTAGGTGCGCACACCGCACGACCGACCGCTGGACGTAGCGGTGGGGGAGCCAGTGCCTGAGGCAGGAAGGCTGGCAGTGGGGGTAAGGCTCTCTGCATGTGCCAGTGGCAGATTATATTTAAAAATTGAACTCTGTTGCTAAAACTCCAGATGCATAGTAGAAGGTCACCATGCCTCTGGAACAGGTGAAAAATGCCAAAGCCTCTCCCTCTGGGCCACAAACCGTGGACACCCCACTCAATGGTCTGCAGCTTCAGAGGATTATAGGGGAGGACCACTGCTTGTCCCTCTGTCCTTGGAGCCCATTTGAGAAGAAGGATAGGATGCTGTCAAGTGATCCTTAGTAGGTGACTCACTTTACCTATTAACGGTGGGCCCAGCCCTGTAAATCATGTTTGGTGACATCTTCCTCTGTACTGTACTTTGCTGTTGACTGATGCTTATTTCACTTTGTCGCTGTCACTTGATTCAGTTGATTGTCCGGAAGTTTACTACGCAGTGCTGTGTTGTCTAACCTTGGCTGTCATTATCCACATATACAGGATACACAGCTATTCATAAATTTATTCAGTCAGCATGTAGTTCTTATACACCTGCTTTTGTGCCCATAACAACTGTAAATCCTTTTCTATTGTAAGGAAAAGTAATTCAAAAAATATTTCAGTTATCTGAGCTCTCTTTTGTCCTATATTATGTGCATTCATTACATTCAACACCATAAAATTCCAACATGGCAAGTGCCTTTCTACATTATCTCAGGTTTACTGCACTGGGACTGAAATAGCTAGTGATGTTAGCCATTCAAATGCAAGACGATAGAGGCTTGTGTTATGATCAGTTATTAGTATAACCCAAAATAGATTTTTCCATGAAAAATTTGCTTATGAATACAATAAATATCTATTGAACAGCTGCTGTGCACAAGGCCCTGCACTGGAAAGCATAAACTGATGCTTAGTGCTCTAATATCTCAGGGCAATGTCCACATAAAAATACAGCATTTTGTTCTTTGGAGATAATTTAGATAATCTGCCTATGTTAGAAACTAAGCAAAAACCATTACTACTGGAAATTCCATTTCCAGGATCAGCATGAGAGTCAGGTAGTTAGAATATTACAGGAAGTCATCAAACCCTACTGACTGGACCCCCAACGAGACACGTCATCAGGAACTGAGGTGTGCGTTTGACCATCATCACACTCAAAGTCACTTCTGTGCTGTAGTGGCCAGTCATGCTGGCATGTTCCTGACCACACTCCGCTTTCCTGGCCGTAGGGGAGGGGAGGCCCTGGGGAGGCAGCCCTAGCACCCTGTCTGCAGGATCCGCGGGGAGCAGGGCCACGGCCAGGGGACTCCAAACCCACTCCCCTCTCTCCCATCAGGACCGATATTTTGCTCATTGAATGGAATGTCAGTGAGGACGCCGAGTTAACCAGCTTATATCCCCACGGTCACCCCTGCTGTCCCTCTCCTGGAGGTGATCTGCTTTCAGTTTTCTATCACGTGCCCCGTGGTGGTTGTCAGTCTATTTCTGGTAAAGTAGATGATGCTTGGAGATGTGCTAAAACGTATTTTTTTTATAATAAAGACCTTTGATGACCTCCAGCATGTGGGTGGTATCTCAGGGGAGCCCTGCACGGCCATGGGGCACCTTGGAAGTCCTGGAGCGCAGTGTTATGGGGGGCGAGGCGGTGGTGGGGGTGGCAGGACAGAGTGTCCCCACAACCAGCCACGTGCACAGGGGCTCCGGAGGGCAAGCGTCCCTGCCGGGATCCTCTGCATGTCCGAGAGGCTCGTCTCGCTCTCTCTTGCTCTCTCTATGGCACATTCCACGTGTTGACAAGTCCTGACCGCAGTCCCACCATGCCCACCACGCCTGTCCAGGCTGTCCCTAGACCCACTGGGATGAACCCCATGGCGGCCTCCTCACTGTCCCTGGCTTTGGCTCCTGCCGCTCTGTTGGCAGACTCTTCTCCACACCATTGCTAGAGGGACACTTGTCAGAGCAGGGGTGGGTCATGTCTTCCCTTAAAGCCTCCATGCTTTGCATCCCTCTGGAACGTGACTGAATTCTTACCTTCCGGCCTGTGTGCCCAGCTCTGCCGCCTCTTACCGAGCCCTCAGCAGCACCTGGCCCTAGGGGGCCTTTACCTGTCCCTGCACACCACCCTGGTCACGTACTTCCAGCAGCATCTCCCGAGCCCTCCCACCCTCTATCACTCTGCGACCTCCCCCTTTTCCACTTTTCTTCTGGCCTCTAACACGGAAGCCCAGGGCAGGGAACTTGGACACTATGGTCCTGGCGTCTAACGCTGTGCCGTCACATCAGTAAACACTGGTATTAACTTACCTCATATACACAAGATTCAGTCTAGCACATACTGAGGGATCCTCTCTAAGAGAAAACACTGATTTCAGGATTTATATGCAAAGAGTTTATGAATTGCCCCCTCAGGGAGCCGGTCCAGAGCTGGCCAATGCCTGCAGTACTTGCTGGTCACTAAGGGAGAGGAGCTGCCCCAGAAGTGCAGGCTTCTGCTAGGTGGCAGCCCTGGAATGGCCTGCTTTCACAGGTAAAAGTGGAACAGATGAAAAGCCTGGGTTTAGAGCATGGCATACATTCCCTTCACTTTGAAAAAATGAATGCCAGCCTTAGAGAGGAGGACGGTGTCAGCATCGAGGTGGGGGACTCGACCTAGAGTGTGAAAATACTTCAAATTACAAACCCAGACCACTGCCAGGACTTTCTTCAGATGGGGCCGGAGTCCGTGTGCCCGCTGCTCACTTAACAATACTGTAACGTTCTGGAATACCATGGGGGTGCTGCATTACCTTTTTGGGGTGCCACGTTGCTTTCTCATTTGGCAGGGCTCGTCCCCCTGGGTAGGTCAAGGACAGAACAGGGTCTGAGCACTTTGGGGCTGCAGGTTGGTAACTGAACAACACGTCTCCCTTCGGCCCTGGGGTTACAGTGCAGACCTTGCGCCCCCGCCCAGCCCTCCTTTGTCCCTATGCAGACAGAATCGGAGGCTGCCCTGTAGGGCAATCACCCTGGCAGACCTTTTGGCCTCTTCTGTGTGTTTGGCTTATTGTGAATATTTCTTTCTTTGGAAAATTCAGAAGTCTTCCTAAAACAAAAGACACGCACCACCCCCGTCATACCCAGCAGTGGCTCCACCCCACTTTTTTGTCCAAAGCAGGATGCGACCAGTGGCTTCCTGTCAAAAAAACATGTACTTTTCCCATTGCTTTTTTCTCCTGTAGCAGAGTGCAAAATCTCCTTGGCTTGTTCCCTTATTTTGGTTTCTCTGAAGATAGAAACAGAACTCTTCCTTATAGCACAGGTCTCCCTGGAGCCTTGGTCGCAGTGGGCAGTCTGACTTGCTTATGGGGTGTGCATTGCCCTCTCCATGGCCCCTGTCCCTCTCCATGTCCAGGGTGAGCTGTTCCGATTGCGACTCGGTGCATTTTACAACATTTGTGATTTTCCAGTTCAGTGTCTTTATAGCGACTCTTTATTCTTGAGCCCCTCTTAGAGAAGTCCTAGCAGAGGTCAGTAACACACCACTACGTAGAGGGGTCACCGGTAACTCACTTCGGCAAGATCTGTGGCACCCATCTCCCTCCCCATGGCCCCAAGCACCCAGCTTGAAGTTGCTCTCCCCTTGGCTGAATCCCTGACTCAGGGCAATATTGTCCCCCGTTATGTCCCTGCCCCATGCACAATACCTGGCATGCAGTGGACCTTCTGAGTATTTTATGAACAGGAATACAGGCTCAGTGATAGAGGTCCAGGAGACCCACGCCACATGACGTGACCTCACCCTCAGTGTCAGGCTGGAATTGGAATCTATCAGGAGGGAGGACTCGGTGACACGCACATCAAGGCGGACCTTGTTTGACCAGTGACTAGCATGGTGCCCAGCCGGCTAAGTTGAAGGGTGACTTGTCTCCTGGGCTGCTGGGCTCCAGCCGGGGAGGGGATCGGGGGGCTTAAGCCACAGGCATTTATTGTCTCACAGTCTGGAGGCTGGTGTAATATTTTCCAGGGGGAAAATATGTTCCCACCCCAGGGCAAATAACCTTTGAAATCAGTCACAGAGAGAAATGAAGTGGGAGAAACCCGATTACTGCTTACAAGTTGTCTACTGCTTGTCCGTGTCTCTCGCAAACCGGCTGCAAAAGGACCCCACCAAACCTCTCCAGTCTGTTTGCAGGCTCGCTCTCCACCCCCTCATAATCACCTACTGATATGGAGATGGACTAAAGCCAGGCGAGAGATTCTGGAAATACTGCAGTTTGACCCGCACTGGAAATTCAGACCAAGGAGCTGGCAGGGTTGGCTCTCCTGAGGCCTCTCTCTTGGCATGTAGATGGCCGCCTTCTCGCCGCCTCCTCACGTGGCCTTCCCTCTGTGCCTCGCAACCCCCAGCCCCCAACCCCATCTTCTTTTATAAGGAAGCCAATCATATTGGGTTAGGAACTACCCTCCTGGCCTCACTTTCATGTAATCACCTCTTTAAAGCTCCTATCTCCAGTCAAATTCTGAGGCTCTGAGGGTTAGGACTTATACATATGAATTTGGCAGGGGTCAGTATTAAGTGCATAACAAAGGGATACTAAGTTTCTATTTGTGTGCAAATGCAGTTTTCTTGGCCCAAGCAATTCAGGACAAGTAAGATACAATCCTTTAAAGACTCAGTATTTAATTGGAGCACAAGTTTTATGCCCCCAAAATACCAGAGAATGGCCCTTGTCTGGGAGATTTGGGCATATATGGGTCCAATACAGCAGCAGCAATTGAGCCCCTGGGAAGTTCCCACTTGCAACATTGCCTTTTATGATTCCACCTAATACTCATTCCAGGAAATCATCAGTATGGATCCCATCAGGGCCAGAAATTAGACCAGGAGAAAGTGTCACTTCTAACTTATTTCCCAGTAGGCAGCATGCAGGTCATGGATAAAGTTCTAACAGACAAAGATAACCCATCCTGGCTGGCAGTGTTTTAACTGTAAAATCAGTTGGGGTGAAAGACCACTGGGCAGACCCAACACGACATGAAGCCACCCTCACAAGCAAAAAGACTGCCCTTGGCTGCTGGGCAGAGAGGGGACCACACCCAGTCCTCAGCCAGCTGGCCTGGAGCCCAGCATACAGACCGGTACAATGGTGCTTCAGGTCTTTTGTTTCAGCTGCTGTGCTGAGACCTCATATACATCACCTTATTCAGCTTAGTCTTTACCGTATCCTCATGAAGTAGGTGCTGTCCTTACGTCTTCATTGTACTAGCGAGGATACTGAGTTTGCCCAGGTGAAGTGAGGTTGCTGGGCTGTACCAGGAAGTGGCAGATCATGGGAGGCAGGCCTGCAGGACATGGGAGCTCTCCCACGTGGGTGCTGGGATCAGAGGGGCATTGGGACCATCAGGTGGCAGTGTGCTCGAGGGGGTGGTGTGCAGGCCTGAATCCCTGCCCTTCGGCGTCCGCAGGAGGTGATGGAGGCAAGGGGGCAGCACACACAGGTGCGTCAGGCCCCATCTGCTACCATGATCTCGTATGCTGTAGCTTCTCAAATGAACGGGGCCTTTGACACGGACGAGCTCACTCAGTCACTCATTACTGACAGGGAAGTCATGTGCTTGCTACTAAATCAGAACTCAAAACAAAGTTTAAGCAACTCTAAGTTCTCCTTGAAGGAAGAAAATATTCATTCTCTGATGCGACAGTACTCCTCAGACACCGCAGCAGAGTGTGGCTTAGTGGCTGCGTTCATGGAGCTCTGTCTCAGCAGCCCACTCTGCTTGTCGTAGAAGTAATAGTGGAGTGGGAACATGTGGCAGGATCAGGGAAGAATCGTGCCCTTGCTCAAGGAAACTAAGCAAACTGGCAAACGGGGGACGAGGCATGCGGGGCTGTTCCTGGTGTAATACTGTTCTCTGGGTGGACTCCCAGATCGGGAGGGAATTTCATCTGGTTCGCCAGTGCGAAAGGATGTGAATTTGATACATCTGAAACCCGTATTAAACTCATATTAAAAGAAGTGAAGCACCATGCCTTTACTCTGGGCATGCCAAACCCTGTAAGTATATCTACCAATAAGGCCCAGAAGTGGATATCTGCTGATTTTTTGAGATGCCTCCGATAGTTTTTGGCTCTATCCAGTTTCCACAAATCTGTTTATTTGCTCATGAACTATGTTATAGGGCTTCAAGAGTCTTGACAGGGGTGAAGACTGGAGAAAATGGGTCTGTGTAAAGTTATCCTTGACCTTCCAAATGGCCTGTGAGTCTACACTAAAAAAAAAAAACATTATACCAGTCAATCTTCAAATGCTCCAGACTGAAAGTCTTTCTGCGTATTTAGCAAGTAAACAAGGCCAGTGTAAAAGTAAATAATGGATTTGCACTAGTTTCTTTGTAATAAACAGCCAAGTATACGTTTATCCTAAAATATGGAGACACAAATACAAAATGTATTATGGTATGGAACAATCTTTGAAAAAACTGTTGGGGGAAGTGGACACGCTGAGGAGATCGCCTCTGGTGTTGGGGACATTTCCTTCCTCCCTGCAGTGGCAGCCATGCGGACTGCGTTGTGCTCAGTGGGAGTGGCCTTCCTTCGCCAGGACAAGCCTGCCTGGGAGCCAGTGGGTCCCACTCAGAGCCTGCGAACACAGTAGCTCCTGCTGCAGACGACCTTCCTGTGGTGCCTGGAGGGAGGGTTTGCAGAGAAGGGAAGCAGACCTCTTTCAGTTTGTTTCTCAGCTGCCTTTTGTTAGCGATTGTTTCCTCCCTGACACTTTGCGCTCACAAAGCAAGTGTTTGTTGAAAGAAGTTTAGATTCTCAGGTATTTTTAGCTGGCGTTGGAGTGTGACACTGTGTGGAGGCCTCTGCGACGAGCTCTGCTGGCTGCTGTCCTCCACCCTGACGCGTCAGTGACACAGGCATAAAAAGTGGGGCTTTGTATTACAGTTGCCCTGTTTAAACTTGCTGTTCACATCCTCCTGCTCCGTCATTTTTGTCACTTTGTTCTGGCTGTCAATTAGGTCAACAGCCGGTATGTTTCTCATTGTAAAAGGAATCTGGTAAAATTGCCATTTCATTATTTTTCTTACCCTTACATTTTGCTTCTTTATATCCGAGTATTTTCATCCTCTTTCTTGTCATTTTGATGATCAACAATCAGATAAATGGATTTTAGAGTACAAATCAGTATTTTAAATGTACAGTGTTGAAAGGCTCTTCCTTGAGGCATTATTCAGCCTTTGGAACCCAGAGCCAAGTGCAGGGCTCCCCCGAAGCCCGTCCTGTCGTGGAGCTGCATTCCCTGCTCAGCCTTGTCCAATCTGGGTTCTTTGTGGTTACTGACCTTCATTCTTAGGAACATCTGATTTCTCAGTGATCAAGTTCACAGTTTTAGTCTGTGTGGAGCTTTTACTTCTGTGCATCAACGGACATTGTCAGCAGAATAAAAAGGCAACCACAAATAAGTGGGAGAAAACATTTGTAGATCATATATCTGACAAAGGGTTCGTTCCAGAATACATAAAGAACTCCTGTAACAGCAATAAAAAATACACAACCGAATTAAAAATGGGCAAAGGACTTGAATAGACATTCGTCCAGAGAAACCATACAAAGGGCCAGTAAGCACACAACAAGATGTTCAACATCGCTGACCATTAGGGAAAAGCAAATCAAAACCAAAGTGAGATACTACCTCACACCCACTAGGATGGCTTCTATCAAACAACATAAAACCACAAGTGTGGTCAAAGATGCAGAGAAATTGGAACCCTTGTGCACTGCCGATGGGAATGTGGAGCACCCCCTGTGGGAAGTAGTATGGAGGTTACTCAGAAATTAAAAACAAATAGCAGTGCTCACTTCGGCAGCACACATATTAAAATTGGAATGATACAGAGAAGCTTAGGAAGGCCCCTGCACAAGGATGACACGCAAATCGTGAAGCGTTCCATATTTTTTGACATACGTGACAACTACCAGCGACCACTTCTATAGCCATGAAAAAACAGAGGAATTGATCCATACTAAGATCAAACAGACAACCCCAGAGAAGGAGCCTGAAGGGATGGATATGCACAGTCTTCCTGAAAAAGAATTCAGAATAAAAATCATAACCATGCTGATGGATCTACAGAGAAATGTGCAAGAGCTGAGGGAGGAAGCGAGGGAAGTGAGGAAAGACTATGCAGAAATCAGACAAGTGATCGACAGGCTTAACAGCAGACTGGATGAGGTGCAAGAGACTGTTAATGGAATAGAAAACAGAGAACAGGAATACAGAGAAGCTAAGACAGAGAGAAAGAAAAGGATCTCTAGGAATGAAAGAATATTAAGAGAACTGTGTGGCCAATCTAAACGGAACAATATTCACATTATAGGAGTACCTGAGGAAGAAGAGAGAGAAAAAGGGATACAAAGTGTCTTTGAAGAAATAATTGCTGAAAACTTTCCCATGCTGGGGAAGGAAATAGTCTCGCAGTCCACGGAAGCCCACAGATCTCCCAACACAAGGGACCCAAGGAAGACAACACCAAGACACATAATAATTAAAATGGCAAAGATCAAAGATAAACACAGAGTATTAAAGGCAGCTAGAGAGAGAAAAAAGATCACCTGCAAAGGAAAACCCATCAGATTATCATCAGACTTCTCAACAGAAACCTTACAGGCCAGAAGAGAATGGCATGATATATTTAACGTAATGAAACAGAAGGGCCTCGAAAAAGGATATTATATCCAGCACGATTATCATTTAAATATGACGGAGGGATTAAACAATTTCAAGACAAAAGAAAGTTGACAGAGTTTGCCTCCCATAAACCACCACTACAGGATATCTTAAAAGGACTGCTCTACAGGGAAGCACCCCTAAGGCTAAAAAGATGTCACCAGAGAAAATAAAATCATAGCAAAGAAAGCAGACCATCCAAATACTAACTAAAGGCAAAGAATAAAACACCTAGTATATAAAGAATGGAGGAGGAAGAATAAGAAGGAAGAGAAATAAAGAAAGATCAGATGGTATTTCCAATAACTTAATAAGAAAGTTAAGTTAGATTGTTAGATAGTAAAGAAGTAACCCTTGAACCTTTGGTAACCACGAATCTAAAGCCAGCAATGGCAATAACTACATATCTATCAATAATCACCCTAAATGTAAATGGACGGAATGCACCAATCAAAAGACACAGAGTAACAGAGTGGATAAAAAAGCAAGACCCATCTATATGCTGCTTACAAGAGACTAACCTCAAACCCAAAGATATACACAGACTAAAAGTGAAGGAATGGAAAAAGATATTTCATGCAAACAACAAGGAGAAAAAAGCAGGTGTTGCAGTACTTGTATCAGACAAAATAGACTTCAAAACGAAGAAAGTAGCAAGAGATAAAGAAGGACATTCCATAATGATAAAGGGGTCAGTCCAACAAGAAGATATAACCTTTATAAATATTTATGCACCCAACAGAGGAGTGCCAGCATATGTGAAACAAATACTAACAGAATTAAAGGAGGAAATAGACAGCAATGCATTCATTTTAGGAGACTTCAACACACCACTCACTCCAAAGGACAGATCAACCAGACAGAGAATAAGTAAAGACACAGAGGCACTGAACAACACACTAGAACAGATGAACCTGACAGACATCTACAGAACTCTGCACCCAAAAGCAACAGGATACACATTCTTCTCAAGTGCACATGGAACATTTTCCAGAATAGACCACATACTAGGCCACAAAAAGAACCTTAGTAAATTCAAAAATATTCAAATCCTACCAACCAACTTCTCAGATTAAAAAGGTATAAACTAGAAATAAATTTTAGAAAGAAATCAAAGAGGCTCACAAATACATGGACACTTAACAACATTCTCCTAATTAATCAATGGGTTAACGACCAAATCAAAACAGAAATCAAAGAATATATGGAGACTAATGACAACAACAACACAAAGCCACAACTTCTGTGGGACGCAGCGAAGGCAGTTCTAAGAGGAAAGTATATTGCAATCCAGGCCTATTTAAAGAAGGAAGAACATTCCCAAATGAACAGTGTAAAGACACAATTACTGAAATTGGAAAAAGAAGAATGAACGAGGCCCAAAGTCACCAGAAGGAGGGACATAATAAAGATCAGAAAATAAATAAATAAAATTGAGAAATAAAACAATAGAAAAAAATCAATGAAACCAAGAGCTGGTTCTTTGAAAAAATAAACAAAATAGATAAACCCCTAGCCAGACTCATTAAGAGAAAAAGAGAATCTACACACATAAACAGAATCAGAAATGAGAAAGGAAAAATAATGATGGACCCCACAGAAATACAAAGAATTATAAGAGAATATTATGAGAATCTATATGCTAACAAGCTGCAAAACCCAGAAGAAATGGACAACTTCTTAGAAAAATACAACCTTCCAAGACTCACCAAGCAAGAAACAGAAAAACTAAACAGACCAATCACCAGCAACGAAATTGAATCGGTAATCAAAAAACTACCCAAGAACAAAACCCCCAGACCAGATGGATTCGCCTCTGACTTCTACCAGACATATAGAGAAGAAATAACACCCATTCTCCTTAAAGTTTTCCAAAAAATAGAAGAGGAGGGAATATTTCCAAACTGATTCTATGAAGCCAGCATCACTCTAATACCAAAACCTGGCAAAGACCTCATCAAAAATGAAAATTACAGACCAATATCCCTGATGAATGTAGATGCAAAAATACTCAACAAAATATTAGCAAACCGAATTAAAAAATACATCAAGAGGATCATACACCATGATCAAGTGGGATTCATCCCAGGGATGCAAGGATGGTACAACCTTCGAAAATCCATCAACATCATCCATTACATCAACAAAAAGAAGAACAAAAACCACACGATCATCTCTATAGATGCTGAAAAACCATTTGACAAAATTCAGCATCCATTCATGATTAAAAGAGTACCTCAACATCATAAAGACCATATATGACAAACCCACAGCTAACATCATACTTAACAGCAAGAAGCTGAGAGCTTTTCATCTAAGATTGGGAACAAGACAGGAATGCCCACTCTCTCCACTGTTATTCAACATAGTACTGGAGATCCTAGCCACGGCAATCACACAAAACAAAGACATACAAGGCATCCAGATTGGTAAAGAAGAAGTCAAATTATCACTGTTTGCAGATGACATGATACTGTACTAAAAAACCCTAAAGACTCCACTCCAAAACTACTAGAACCAATATCTGAATTCAGCAAAGTTGCAGGATACAAAGTTAACACACAGAAATCTGTTGCTTTCCTATACACTAACGATGAACTAACAGAAAGAGAAATCAGGAAAACAATTCCATTCACAATTGCATCAAAAAGAATAAAAAAACTAGGAATAAACCTAACAAAGAAAGTGAAAGACCTAAATTCTGAAAACTACAAGATACTCCTAAGAGAAATTAAAGAGAACACTAACAAATGGAAATTC
>JAQQAC010012171.1:12753446-12836630 GCA_029783875.1 Phataginus tricuspis | reverse complement strand
GTGCACCTCTATGTTTATCGCAGCACTATTTACAATAGCCAAGAAATGGAAGCAATCTACATGTCCATCAGTAGATGAATGGATAAAGAAGATGTGGTACATATACACAATGGAATATTATTCAGCCATAAGAAGAAAACAAATCCTACCATTTGCAGCAACATGGATGGAGCTCGAGGGTATGCTCAGTGAAATAAGTCAAGCCAAAAAAGACAAGTATCAAATGAATTCACTCATATGTGGAGTATAAGAACAAAGAAAAAAACTGAAGTAGCAAAACATCAGGAGACTCACAGAACCCAAGAACGGACTAATAGTTACCAAAGGGAAAGGGACTGGGGAAGATGGGTGGGAAGGGAGGGATTAGAGGTAAAAAAGGGCATTACAATTAGCAGATGTAATGTTGTGGGGGCACGGGGAGGGCTGTGCAACTCAGAGAAGACAAGTAGTGACCCTACAGCATCTCACTACGTTGATGTACAGTGAGTGTAATGGGGTAGGTGGGGGGGACCTGATGAAGGGGGAGTTTAATAAGCATAATATTGCACATGTAATTATAGATTAATAATACCAAAAATAAATTATAAATAAAAAAACCCAATACCATATGACCCAGCAGCCCCACTTCAGAGACTAGAACCAAAAGAAATGGAAGCAGGGTGTGAAGATGCCTGCACACCCCTGGTGCTCAGCAGCAGTGCTGACAGTAGCCAGAGGCCAAACAACCTGAGGGTCCGTGGATGGATAAGTGGGTAAGAAAGCTGGTCTGTACGTACAGTGGCATAGTATGCAGCCTTGAAAAGGAAGGGAATTCCGACCCATGCCACATGGATAAGTGTTGAGGACATTGTGCTGAGTGAAATAAGCCCGTCACAGCAAGACCTGTACTGCATGATCCCACCTTCATGAGGTACCTAGAGTTGTCAGGCTCACAGAGACAGAAAGCAGAGTGGAGGGTGCCAGTGGGGAGGGGAGAATGGGAAGTTGCTGTTTAATAAGGGCAGAGTTTCGGTTTTGCAGGATGGAACGATCTGGAGATAGGTTGTACAGCAATTCCAATGTATTTGCTACTGACCTATATACTTAAATATAGTTAAGATGGTAAGTTTTAGGTTGTGTGTATTTTACTGCAATTAAAAAAAAATAACAAGTGATTCATCACTTATTAATAAAGAGTTATTAATAAGTGATTTCACCATTTCCTTTAAAAGGTAAAATCTAAAGTGAGATATTTTTACTTAAATATGGTGCATATACTTTCCCCAATGCCAGTGAGCTTGCAAATGGATATTCCAGATGGGAGTACAGGCTGGATGACATCTTTGCTACAGCTTTGTGAGACTCTTAAGCAGAGGACCTAGTGAAGCCATGTTTAGACTGCTACCCATAGAAACTATGAGATAACAAACTGTTTAAACTACTAAGTTTATCTTAATTTGTTATGTAGCAATAGAAATGAATATTTACTGAGTAGAATATATGTGTAGACCCAAGAAACAATCCATGATACCATTCAGTCTTTCTGGCCTGAAAAACCAGGACCAGCCTCTGGAAAGTGAGGGAAGAATACCAAAAAAGAAGAGAGTCAGAGAGCTATAAATACTCTGCAGAAATTCTGCCCAAATCTCTGGCTGATCCTTGAATTGTATGATCCCCTTTCCCCAGGTGCATTGGGACATACATGCAAGAGACAAGCACCAAGCAGCCTAGCTAAGAGTGAAAGAACTGAACTGAGATTTGAATTGCCAACCAAGAGACAGAATTTTTACTGTGAGTCCACTAAGCTTATTAACCACCTAAAACAAAAGACTTGACAATCTTTATATTACTGTAAGAGGATCTTGGATCTCATAAGCATAACATTATAATGTCCAGGATACAAACCACAATTATTTAACATATGAGGAATCAGGAAAATAAGACCTGTTACCCAGAAAAAGACAGTCAATAGAAACCAATCTAGAGATGACCCAGATGTTGGAATTAGCAGACCAAAATTTTACTGCAGCTTATAAATATGCTTAATGACAAGAATGAAAAATATACTTACAATGAATGAAAAAAAAGAAGACTCTCAAAAATTAAGGAACTATAAAGAAAATTATAAAATGGAAATACAGTATCTTAAAATTTTCACTGGATGCGCTTAACAGAATGAAAAAGGCAGTGAAGTTGAAGACAGATCAGTAGAAATAATCCAATTTCAAGGGGAGAAGAAAATTTGAAATAAAAATAGAGCCCCAGGACCTGTTGAACACTACCAAAATAATTGTCACTAGACCCCAGAAGAATAAAGACAAAAAATGTTTGAGGAAACAAAGACCAAAAGTTTCCCAAATTTTGTAAAAGGCACAAAGGGTGCCTCCAGTTCTGCCACTTTTTGCTTCATGTTTTTTGAAGCTCTGATATTAGGCACATATACATATGTGATTATTAAATCTTCCTGGTGCATGGGTTCCTTTATCATCATGAAACACCCATCTTTAACTCCAGAAATACTCTTTCCTAAAGTCTATTTTATTTGCTATTCGCATAGTCATTCCAGCCTTCTTGGGCTTATTGTTTACATGGCATATTTTTCTATCCATTCATTTTTAACCAATCTATGTCTTTTTTTTATAATAGGTTTCTTGCACACAGTATTTTTATCTATTCTGACAATCTAAAGGCTGTCCTTTAACTGCAATGTTTAGTCTGTTAGTATGTAAATGTAATTACTGATATGGCCAGAATTATGTATACCAGTTTATTTTATTCTGGTTGTTGTCCTGTTTTGTTTCCTCTTAACTTTAGATTTTAAAAATGTATCTACTCCAATAATAAATAAGATTAAACCAGTAATTGAAAATTTCCCAAAGAAGAAAAGCCAAGGTTCTATCAGTCAACTTTCAAAGAAAAATTAATATAAATTCTTCTTAAACTCTTCCAAATAGGAAGAAGAGGGAATACTTCCAAAAACTCATTTCATGAGGCCACCATCACCCTGACACTGAAACCAAAGACAACACAAAAAAGAAAACTACAGGCCATTATCCCTAATGAACATATCCCTCTAGATGCAGAAATCCTCAATAAAGTACTAGCAAATCAAACCATTAGCATATTAAAATGCTCACAAATCATAACCAAGTAGAATTTATCCCTGGGGTACAAGGATGGTTTTAACATACACAAATCAATCATTGTGGTACACCATATTGAAAGAAAAAACACCTGATCATCTCAATAAAGGAAGAAAGAGCATTTGACAAAGTTCAATGCCTATTCTTGATGAAAACTCAGAAAAACAGGTATAGAAGGAATGTTCCTCAACACAATGCCATATACGAAAAGCCCACAGCTCATAGCAGAGTTTGCATGGAAAATCTGAAAGCTTTCTTTCTAAACTCCACTACAAGGCAGGGACACCCACTGTCACTACTTTAGTTCAGCATAGAAGTACTTGTCAGAGCAGTTAGACAAGAAAAAGAAATGAAAGGCATCCAAATCAGAGAGAAAGAAGTAAAATTATCTTTTTGCAAGTGACATGGTCATATATGTACAAAATTCTAAAGACTCAACAAAAAGCTGTTAGAACTATTAAATGAATTTAGTAAAATTTCAGGATACAAAATCAACACACAAAAGCAGTCACATTTCTATACACAGTGAGGTATCCAAAATAGAAATTAAGGAAACAAAAACAGTCCTATTCACAATAGAAACAACACAAATAAATAACTTGGAAATAATGTGAGCCAAAAAAGTGAGAGAACTGCACACTGGTAATTATAACATTGATGAAGGAAATTGAAGAAGACACAGATAAATGGAAAGATAACCCATGTTTATGGGTTGGAAAAATTAATATTGTTTAAATGTCCATACTACCCAAAGTGATCTATAGACACAAGTATTACAATCCCTGTCAAAATCTCAATTCTGTTATTTGCAGAATTAATAAAAAAAGTCCTAAAATTCATATGGCACCACAAAAGATGCTGAAGAGCCAAAGTAAACTTGAGGAAGAAGAGGAAACCTGGAGGCATCACACTACTTGTTTTCAAAATATATTAAAAGCAGCAGTAATCAAAACAGTCTAATGTTGATGTAAATACAGACATATAGACCAATGGAACAGAATAGAGAGCCCCAAAATAAATTCATACATCTACGGTCAACTGATCTTCAACAAGGATGCCTAGAACAACAATGGGGGAAAGATAGTCTCTTTTAATAAATGGTTTTGGGAAAATGGAAGAATGCAGAAGAAAGACATTAGACCTTCATTTCACCTTATATACAATAATCAACTCAAAATGGATTGAGGACTTAAATGTAAGACCTGAAACCATAAAACTACTAGAAGATATCATAGGAAAAATGCTCCTGGACATTGATCTGGGCAAAGATATTCTGGGTATAACACCAAAAGCACAGGCAACAAAAGCAAAAATAATAAGTATGTGGGGTTGCAACACCCCTTAAAGCTTCTGCACAGCAAAGGAAACAGTCAACAGGGTGAAAAGGCAACTTAGAGTGTGGGAGACAAATAATTTATCTGATGGGCAGTTAATATCTAAAATATGTAAGAGACTCATATGACTCAATAGCAAAACCCCCCTACAAATAATCCAACTAAAAAATGGATAAAGGACTTGAATAAACATTTTTCCAAAGAAGATAAACAAAGAGTCAACAGGTACATGAAAAGGTCCTTAACATCAGTCATCTTCAGGGTGATGCAAATGCAAAGCACAATGAGATGTTATTCCACTTGCGTTAGGAATAGCTATAATCAGAAGGGCAAGAAATAACAAGTGTTGGCAAGACTGGAGAAGAGGGAACCCTTGCGCACTGTTGGTGGGGATGTAAATTGGTACAGCCACTATGGAAAACAGTATGAAAGTTCCTCAAACAATTAAAAATAGAACTACCTGTGATCCAGCAATCCCACTTCTGCATATATATCCAAAGGAAGTGCAATCAGGATCTCCAAGAGATGGCATTATTTATAACAGCCAAGACGTGGAAACAACGTAAGTGTCCATCAAATGGGTGAATGGATAAAGAAAATGTGGTGTACATCTACACTGGAATATTATTCAGACATAAAGGAAAATAATGCCATTTGTGACAACATGGATGAATGTGGAGGGCATTGTGCTGAGTAAAATGTTGGACAGAGAAAGACAAATGCTGTATGATGTCACTTACATGTTGAATATTAAAAAAAAATCTCTTAAGAAACAGCACATTGGTGGTTATGAAGGGTGTGGAGGGGAAGGGGATGCTGCTGGGTGATGTCAAACACTATAACTTGTGGTTATAAGATGACTAAGTTCTGGGTTCTGAAGTATGGCATGGTGACTATAGTTAACAATATTGTGTTATATTCTTGAGAGTTGCTAAGAGAGTAAAACTTTAATGTTCTCACTGAAACAAAAGCTTTAGTATGTGAAGGATGTGTTAACTAACCTTACTGTATTCATTTCACAATGTGTACATATATCAAATCATCATGTACACCTTACGTGTACACAATTCTGCATGTCACCTATATGTTAATAAAGCTGGGAAAAAATGCTCTAAGTCAAAGAAGAACAAAGGAAATTAGGAACTACTTTGAACTGAATAATCAAAAACACCACATATTAAAATTTGTGGGATGCAGCTAGAGTGATGCTTATAGTGAACTTTATAACTTTTAAGTGTTTATATTCGAAAAGAGAATCTTAAGTCAGAGATTTAAGATTCTATCTTAAGCTGATAGAAAAATTAGAACAAAATAAATGTGAAGAGAAAAGGAATAAGTAATGAAGAGCAGAACTCATGAAACTGAAAGTAGAAAGACATTAGAGAAAATCAATAAAACCAAAGCTATTTCTTGGAAATGATCAACCAAATGATCGACTGATAGAAGAAAAAAGAGAACATAAATTAACAGTAGCAAGAATGAAAGCTTATTCATATGATTCTATGAACATTAAAAAGGTAACAAGGAAATAGTGTGAACTTTATACCAACAATTTTGAAAACTGAAATGAAATGCACAGATTCATTGAAAAATACAATTTACCAAATCAACACATGCTGAACCAAAAAATCTGAATAACACATTCATCATGGCCATTGCTGTGGGTATTGACCATTAGTCTAAGTGTTCCTTCATTCAACCAAATACTTGGAGAGCCTGCTACATGCTTCAGGAGACAGCTAAGTGCTCCGATGGAGCAAGTGACAGGAGATAGAAAATAAAAAGTCAACCAATAGAAGAAATGTTTTAAATGTAAATGAGTACAGTGAGGAAAATAAATTGGTGACATGATGAAGAGTGACGTCATGGCATGGCTAATTTAGATTCTGCAGTCGGGAGCTGAGCCCAACATGTTTAGAGGAGCTGGCCATGTGGTGGTCTGGGGGAAGCACATTCCGGACAAAGGGACCCGTATTCCAAAGGCTGTAAGTCAGGGCACACTTGTGTTCAGGGGCAGAGAACGGTTGATGTATCATTTGTAAGACTTACAGGCCAGTCTTTCATTAGCCTAATTTTTTGTCACGTGTTAGATGAAAGACCAAAGGCAAAGTGGTCTTGTTACTAATACTCTTTTCTCCCACATCTAATAAAAATGAATCTCACAAACTTACTTCTGTAGCGAACGGTGAACTACATTGAAATGTCCTTTTATCTGGTGATCTTTCGTGGTTGTGTGTGTCACCGATGTGGGCTTGGTCCTGGGAATTGTTCTTTAGGAAAATGGGACAACGTATGCCATGGTCTACTGCACTCGTGACTGTATTTAATTCCTTCAGGTGGTAGGAAAATTCATTCAAACGAGACAGCCTTGCTGAGCGTGTGCTCAGGAGAAGATCCCTGAACAAATGGCGGCCCCGTGTTTGTGTGGATGACACATGGCCCTCTTGGTACATCAGTAAGTACCTTGTGCAACACTGTCCAGATCGACAAGCCTTGTGGAAACTGTGTGGGGCTTTGGCTAAGTGTGACTTCTTCGATTATTTAAAGTTTTCTCCTAAGCGAGACTTTTTGTTTTGGAAATGATTTTTTATGTTAAATGCCCAATCCAGAACACCTGTGCGTTTGGGACGCCTAGGAACGGTGGTTGGGCCTTGTGCATGCCTGCGAGAAAAGGGCAGTGACATGGAGAGGAGGTGCGTGCAGCGAACAAAGCCGGCCTCGCTCCTGCGTGACGGTCGCCCTCGCTGGCTGCAGCCGCCCTCAGCCAGGCCGTGGCCGCCGGGGCCTGATCGCAGCACGGGGTAAACACAGACCTGTGCCCCACTTCTTTGCGGCAGCTCCCCACGTAAGGGAAGTTGGAGGTCTCCTGTGGAGACCCAGAGTTTAGGTTTTGGATATATTTCGTCACAATTTAGAGCATTGGGCACACTGCTGACGCATCCACTTGGCAGTGGTGGGAGGACCAGACAGAATAACTTGGAAGACATGGACATTTGCCAAGGCTGCCCTTTTGCATCTTGTGTGGTCTTCAGATAAAGAGGCCGAAGAGTGATTTGTGTGTGTAGATTGAGGTCATAAGGAAAATGGAGACGTTTCAACTCAATCATAGGTCCTTAATTATCCTTAGGCAATGCATATAAAATAGGCAACCTCAGGTTATATGAGGAGAGCCGCACTTAATTCTATCACGTACAAGTTTGTTTCATGTTTCTAGTAAACATACTAAGAGCCGAGGATAGCAAATTAACACATTCTGGTACAGAGGAGATTTACTTCAAATAATATTTTAAAAAACTGATTTCCTTATAAAGGACTCATTCAACCATAGCAAACATCTTTTGTCTTTTCTTTAATCTATTGTTCTGTTAGATACAGTTACAGCGAAAGAAGCACAGTCTTCTTTGTGTGTTGCTGTGGAGCTCTCTGCGTTTGCCAAGGAACAGAATGTTAAGAAGCCACTTTAGTGGTTTTACTCTGTGGAGTTGGGGGACAGTAAAATCGTCCAGTCCCTACAAAGCTTCTTAACAAAGAATGTTTTGTAAAAGATGATAGAAGATTATTGGAGGGGAATGAGGGAAAAATAAGAGTATGGTTCCTTCATGGAAACTTAATGAACAATAGCAAAGGTCAGTCGTAAAACCTTACTTTTCATCACGTAGTTCTAATAGACGATAGAATAATACAGCCTGATTAAGTCTTCACTGCTTATGTGCTTCCCATTTTATTTCCATCACATATTCTGAGTATTGGTTTGCACTTGACACATCTGTGGAATCGTGGTGCTAAAAAATCAAATGAACTTGTGATGAAGTGTGAACAAGCGCTCCAAATAAGCTGTCCTCCCGGGGGAAGTCTAGTCCCTGGGTGGGCAGGAATGGGCGCTGCCCTGAGGGAGGAGGCAGTGCAGAGCGAGTGCATCTCACACCCTAGTCCTGCGCAGAACGGTCCTTACTGTTTCCAGAAGAAAGCTCAGATAGCGAATCTCCCACGTCTCACAGAAGGCTAACATTAGTACATCCACTTCCACTTGTCTTGTCAGAGTGGCACTGTGTGAGGGGCCCAGAGCTTGGGCTGCTGTCTCGGGAGGCTCTGCAGCTGTCAGAAGGTGAAGGTGCTCACCCATCACGCTCGACACAGGACCGGATGAGGGTGACGGACACCAGTGAGGAGTGTGTCCAGGACAGGCCCTATTGTGCCTGAGCGTGTGTGCGTTTATCTATGCCCCAAGCACTCGGGTTACACAGGCTATCTCAGCTGGGCTGCAAGGCAGAGGGGTGCAGAGGAAAGCAGTCCCTACAGACTAAGTGTCCCTGGTCCGGGGGGGGAGGTCACAGCCCGTGTTTAGACTCTGGCTGGTGTGCAGTGAAGCAACATGTAGAAATCCTTAGATCTTGTGAGCAGACGTGGGCATGGAACTTACACCTCCCAGGGACCTGGGGATGATGGGAGCTTCCATGAGCTGAAGGGCTGTGTCTCGTCATGGATGCCTTGGAGATAACATTCATATTTATATGTAATGCTTAAGTTACATGTTAATAATAACCTTTATTTTTTAAATGGCCCACATTTTAGGAATACTCTGTAGTCCTTGCTTCAAAGTTTACATTAGGAACAAAAAAACTAATCCACAGAATTTTCAGGAAAGCAGTCCAGATTCCATCAATGACAAAGTGGAATAGAAATGCTTATACATAACAAGAATAATTATTCTGTGTACAAATATATACACACACATATGTATATGTTTATAAAGCAGTTTTAGGTTCACAGAACAATTAAATGGAAGCTACTGAGGGTTCCCTTCTGCACCCTACCCCACCCACACGCACAGCCTCTCCCATTATCAGCATCCTTACTAGAGTGATACATTTGTTGCAGTTGACAAGCCTACGCTGACGTAAGATTGTCCCCCAAAGTCTGCAGTTTAAATTACAGTTCACTCTTGCATATTCTGTGGGTTAGGACAATGTACAATGACACGTCCGTCACATCATACAGGGTACTTTCACTGCCCTCAGAATCCTCTGTGCTCTGCCTGTTCGTCTTTCCCTCTCCCTAACCCCTAGAAACCTCTGATCTTGCCTTTTCTAGAATGTTGTGTAGTTGCCCACAGTATGTAGCTGTGGGTAAAATTGTAATATTTCCAGAATATCTCGCCTGGCTTCAGTACGTCTGCACATCAATAGGCGCTCAAGGGTGGTGAGAAGTGTGGCTTTAGTGCATGTGCATCATTCCTCATGGGTGGAGAGAAGTTCATCTCCAAATCAGTGTAATTACCTGAGCAAGGATGCTTATTTGTACCTGAGAGGTGAGGGGAAGGGCCGGTTTTGCTTCTGTGGGAGCAGGAGAGAGAAACGGCCCCGGACTGCAGTTTGTGAGCAGTAAACGGGTTTTAAACTTTATTTCTACCTTTGACTGATTTGGGTTTTAGAGGTATTTTGCCCCGGGATTTCCTCTCCCTGGACTTACAGTAGCCTTTTCAGATTGGCTTCTTTCACTTAGTAATACGCATTTAGGTTTCCTTTTCATGGCTGGATAGCTCATTTCTTTTTTTTTTTTATTATTAAGGTATCATTGATATACACTCTTATGAAGGTTTCACAAGAAAAACAATGTGGTTACTACATTCACCCATATTATCGAGTCCCCCCATACCCCATTGCAGTCTCTGTCCATCATAGTAAAATGCTATAGAGTCACTACTTGTCTTCTCTGTGCTACACTGTCTTCCCCGTGACCCCACACACACCATGTATACTAATTATGATACCCTTCATTCCCCTCGCCCACCCCTCCCCTTTGCTTAACCGTTAGTCCCTTTTAATTCATTTCTTTTTAGCACTAAATAATATTCGGTTGTCTGGATGCACCACACTGTACTTACCTATTCACCCACTGAAGGACATCTTGGTTGCCTCAGATTTTGGCAGTTATGAATAAAGCTGCTGCAAACATCCATGTGCAGACTTTTCAACTCCTTTGGGTTAATGCCAAGGAGTGCAATCACTGGATCCTATGGTAGGACTAATGTTTAGTTTTGTAAGAAGCCACCAAACTGTCTTCCATAGTGGCCACACCATTTTGCATCCCACCAGCAGTGAGAGTCCCTGTTGCTTCACACCCTTTCCTGCATTTGGTGGTATCAGTGTTCCAGATTTTGGGCATTCTAACAGATGTGTGGTGACAGCTCAGGGCTGTTTTTATTTGCATTTCCTGGAGACATGTGATGTAGGGCATCTTTTCACATGCTTACTTGCCATCTGACAGTTCCTTTGGTGAGGTGTCTGTTAACATCTTTGGTCCACATTTTCATTTTTTTGTTTTCTTATTGTTGAGTGTTAAGAGTTCTTTTTATGTTTTGGATAGCAGTCCTTTATCAGATATATCTTTTGCAAATATTTTCTCCCAGTCTGGGCTTGTCTTCTCATACTTTTGATAGTGTCTTTGCAGAGCATGGATTTCTTTCTTTCATGGATTGTGCCCTTGATGAATCTCAGAAGTTATCACTACACCCAAGACCATTTAGAGTATCTCCTGTGTTATCTTCTAGGATATTTTTGGTCTGTGGTCTGTTTTGAGTTCCTTTTGTGAAAACTGTAATGTCCGTGTGTAGATTCATTTTTTGGCATGTGGTTGCTCGGTTACTCCTACACCATTTGTTGAAAAGACTTTGTCCTCCGTTGTGTTACCTTTGCTGCTTTGCCAAAGAGCAGGTGACTAAATTTGTGCAATCTAATTCAGAATATACTTTTTAAACGCACCCTATGACATTTTCCATTTCTCCCTTACACTGTTGCAGTCACTACCTGAACTGCGTGTGTGAGTGTGAGGGTTTGGAGCAAGCAGACGTGGATGCCCCCTGGAAGTCTGTGGGATGCAGGCAGTCCCACTCAAGCCTGCTCAGAAGCATCTCCGTGAAGGTGACTTTGCCCTGTGCTCACATCTTCCTGGGGTGTGCTTTGCCCTGTATCCCATGTGAAGGGACTGTCCATACATTGCATTATGTAGGTGGCATCTTTCTCCTGAGCCTCACCATTCAGGAATGCACCCATTTCATTTCCTACCTGGGAAAACTTGCTAGGGCTGTTGCCTGTCCTGGCTGGTACCACACTAGGTACTGAGCAGCACAGATGGACCAGCTTTATCCCTGGTTTGGGAAGACCCCAGTCTAGGGAGAAGACATGCCTGTGTTCTCACAAAGCCAAGGCATGTGCAGTGTCCTGGGGCACATGAGAGGTGGACACTTATTTTTTGGTGAGATGGGACAAGTACCCACCCACTCAGAGAGGCCTTTGTTGCCTCTCTTGTTTGCATTATGCATGTGAGCTCTGTCTCCAGCCCCACAAAAACACGTCACTGTCACATGCAGTGCATGTACCTAGTGTGTATCAACATATTTCAGTACCTAAAGTTGCCCAGTTACTTATTTCCATCTTCTGCTTCCCAAGTCAGGAGCTCTGTGAGGGGAGGGAGGGAACCTGCCTTTTTGAAGCTCTGTGCCCTCCATGTAGACTGTGCCTGACGCACAGTAGATATTTATTTGGTGGGACTTTGAGTAGATGAATGCTCAACACTGGTGGCAATGAGGACACTGACTGACAGGAGGGGGCCCTGAGGCCACTGAGTGAGCTGGGAGGCGGAGGGTCTGGTGCAGATGGGCATCGAAGGGAGGAGGCGTGGCCCCGAGAGGCTCAGAAGAGCGGCCCGTAAGGGAGCCCTGTGATGATGGAAGGAGCCAGAGGGCAGGGTCGGCACCGCCCGGGACATGCCTGGCACTGAGAGACTCAGACAAGGACCAGGCCAGGCCCATAGGTTGGGTTTTGGCTTGAGACTTGTGTTGGAAGCATCTAAAGGAAACACACCTGGAAAGGCCAGTTGTCACTTGTCCTGGGAGCTCCCAGGGGGTGAGGGTGTAGTCACATGGATAATTTAAGAATTGTCCCCATGGGGGAAATAGCTGGCCATGTAGGCACAGATAAGAAACAAGGAGAGGGGAGAGGACCATCATGTACAGAAAATAGAGCAGCCTGGGAGCAAGAAAGAATCTGTGGGAGATTGTCTGGTCCAGGGAGGCAGGCAGGGCTGCTGGGAGAGGGCCAGGCGGAAGGACGGCGCCGTCTGGGTTGGGCCATGGGAGAGGCCTGGAGAGCTGGGGTGGCAGGCCGCTCCAAGGGTGCTGCTGGTAAGAAACAGATGTGTCTGTCGACTCCTGGCAAGGAGGTCATTCTCTTGGACGGGATGTGGTGCTTGCTCTGGGGTGGGAGGGTCACCATTTTCCCCGGCTCATTCTGCTGTCCTCACTTCTGTTTGCTAAGGACATGCCCTGCTGGTTCTGTGTCACTCCTGGTCTCCTGTCACATCTGCAGGTCGTGGCCGGGGTGAGTGCTGTCCTGTTCCTCTGCAGGAGTCCCTGTGCTCTGCGAACATGGTCAGCCCTCGGGGAGGTGTGGACTTGGCCCATGATGGGGCAGTGCCCACCACTGGTGACTTGCATGGCTGTGAAATTTTAAAAGGTGGAATTTTTTCTGCCATTAATTACTCTAAAGTACAAAACGATAATAAACTTACAGATAATTAGCTATGCACACACTTCCAGCTTATGCAATTTTAGCAGAAAAATTCACCTTCATAAATATTTGTTGAAGTCATACAAGATTCTTTGGTGTACCTTGGGAATATGAAGGGAAATCAGACTTGAGAATTCTGTGTTGAAATTTTCTATTTAGAAAACAAAAGCAGGTAGTCAGTGTCTTAAGTGAGGTATCAAGAAAGTGCTTGAACAGCAACTTTTCTTATAATTTTCCATGAAGCATGCCCAGTGTTTTCCCTTCTGGAATTAGCAAACATGGGGGCGATAGGAACTGTTTTCCCTGGCAGCATGCCTGCTCCCACCTGGGAAGAGGGCTTCCATTTTAGCAGATGGAATGTAAACAACCAAAGGGTTGACCCAAGGCGTCAGTTTGGTTAGAGTCTTCTCAGGCTTTATTAGGCACCTAAGAATAAACAGAATCCCAAACCACTTGATGGATACTGGAATTTCCAGGGCCAAAAATATGGTGACTTTGTACTTATCTAAAGGTAGAAAATAATGGATAAAAATTTCCTACACCTTGGGCGCAGGTCTGTGAGGTATGGTTCATACAGTTCCTGGAAGAACTCATTTTTTTTATTAAGGAGTTAAACGGCTCCTATCAGCTCAGTTAGAGTTTGCCCCATCCGTCTGCCCTGCTGACACCCAGCCAGGGTACTGCTCTGTCAAGCATCCTTTTGCTCACACAGGATCAATACTATAAAATGGTGGCTCATCCTCTTGACAGAATGACTACCTTTTGAAATGACTGTGCTGGCAAATCTAAGATTCAGAGTTCCTGCCTTTTCTATTTCTCCGGTGCCCGGGGTGGACATATTCTTGTTGGTGGAGTTCAGGGGAGCTTGCACAGTGCACATTGCTTCCAGATTCTTCCTGGAAGGGCAGGATATGATGCCCCATCTCCCGGAACCCCTTCCCAAACTCCACAAGGAAACTCATGCTTTAGTATCAATACCTGAGCACTGTTTCCACCAGGCCTGTCTCACCTTGGCGTGGGGGGCGGACATCGAGGGAACAGGTGTTGTAGACCCGCTGGAGGGAGGATGAGCTGGTGGGGTGGGGCTGAGGGCTCCTTGGAAGGGCAGCGTACTGGACAGAATCAGGGTAAACGATTCTGTCTCCCTGCGCTGTCTCTCGCTCATCTTCAACACCCCTTCTCCCCTGCGTTCCTCCAGCTGCGTTTCACTCACTCATGCAGTCAACAGATATTTGTTAGGCACCTACTGTGTGTTACATATTCTACCAGGTGTGGAGAAACTGCAAGTAACAACACTAGTCAGCTGTCCTTAATACAGTTCTTCTAAAGCAGGAGACAGCCAATAAATATACAGAAATGTGGGCATATGACATGGGTGGTTTTCAGGGATGGTCAGTATGCACGTGGAGGGGAAGGCAGGCTGGGGACACAAGGGACAGCCTGGAGGCGGGGAATGGGGGTGGGGGGCTGCGAGGTAGTGGGTCAGGTGAGGCTGACATGGTCAAGACTCTGCATTTTACTTTTTTTGAAAAGTGAAATGTATTTGATATATAATGGTGAGTGTGTTTCAGGTGTACACCATGTTGATCTGATACATTTATGTATGATGATTGCCATGGTAGTGACAGCATCGCTATCATTCATTTTTTGTGATGGAAAATTAATATCTGGTCTCTTAGAAAGTATGACGATTATAATACAGTATTGTCCGTAGTCACAAAGCCCTGTGTATTATATCTCCAGGATGTATTTACCGACTCATTGTTCCCTTAAATAGCATCTCTGCTATTCCGCCTCCTCCCAGCCCCTGGGAACCACCACTCTGTTTTTATGAGCTTGGCTTTCTTAGATTCCACATATAAGTGAGATCATACAGTATTCTTCTTTCTCTGTCTGACTTACCTAACTTAGCATAATGTCCTCAAGGTTAATGCATGTAAATTATTTAACGCAATATTTAATGTGTGTCTTGCCAATGGGTTTCAGCCCCGGGCAAGTTCACTAGCATTCAGTGTGACAAAGAAATGACAGTAGAACGTTTTTGGGGTGAAAGGGTTATACCCAACTTTATTTCCATGGTGGCAGGTCAATCACTAATATCTCATTCACTCAGAGCAGTCTGCATGTAGCCAGCCAGTCTCCGTCTCTGGGCCTCTCTGCCCCCACAGCCATCGCCTGGGCCTCTCTGCCCGCACAGCCATCCCAGTCTCTGTCCTCAGCGCTGCCACCACTCCCGCCTCTGTTCTGCTCTCCTGCAGCCTTGCAGCCGTGCCACCGTGTCACCTAGAGCACTGGGCAGGGCTCTTTATAGAGAGTCAGTAACAACATATTGCCCACACGTGTGTATTGAGCTAGCCAACTAGGGCCAGGTGAGAATCCTGGCCACAGGAACCTTCATTTTATCCAACATGTCATTTTACTTTGTCACAAATGGCATCCACATGGCCAACAGACAGGTGAAAAGATGGTGGACATCACTAATCATCAGGGAAATGCAAATCAAAGCCACAAGGAGGTATCACCTCGCTTCTGTTAGAATGGTTACCATCCAGAAAGGAAGAGGTGATAAGTGTTGGTGAGGGCGTGGAGAAAGGGGGCCCCTCCTGCCCTGCTGGTGGAAACGTGAATTGGTGCAGCCACTCTGGAAAGCAGTATGGAGAGTCCTTAAAAATTTTAAAACAGAAGCAGTATGACTTGGAGGGGTTAGAACCCTGCCGAAACAGGTGAAAGGACCTGACAGATTAAACTAGATATATTTACTGTGGTAGAATAAAATACAGAAAACTTAAAGGCCATGGCAAACTAGGGAAAATATGTAGAATATATATGTAATTCGGAGGACTGTATCACCAAGAAAGGCCAACACCACAGTGAAAGATAAAAAAACCATAATGGCTGTGAACTGACTCATCTCTCTCTCACACTAATAATCGTTAAAAATGGCTAGTACTAGTATTCAAAGAACATGGATTTTAAGAGTGATCAGAACACTTTTCACCAAGTCTCTGAAGAACCAGAAGGGTGATCCCCACTGCTGCTTGGGGGAGAGGCTGAGAGCCACCCAGCCTTTATGAAGGCCTGCTGAGCAACATGCGACACATTTCTTTTTACAGTTTGTTCCATTGTAAGAATGTATAAGATGAGTTCTACCTTCTTAAAACGTAAGAATGCAATCCATTATTGTTTAGTCTAGGTACAGGGCTGCAGGGCAAAGCTCCAGAGTTGCTTCATCTGGCTTGATTGAAACTTTATGCCCTGTAATGAGTAAATCCCATTTCCCCTCCTCCCAGCCTCTGGGAACTCCCATTCCATTCTTTGGTTCTATGAATTTGCCTACTTTAGATACGTCCTTAAGGGGAATCTCTGTCTCTATGACGACTTACTTCACTTCACATGATGTCCTGTAGGTCCATCCATACTGTTGTGTAGTGCAGAATCCCCCTCTTTGTCAAGGCTGAATACTTCTTGATTGTTTGAATACACCGTGGCGTCCTTATCCATTCATCTGTCCGGTTTCCACCCCTTGGCTGCTGTGAATACTGGAGTGAGCAGGGGAGAGCAGAAATCTCTTTGACATCCTGACGTCAGTTCACTTAAAAACCACATTGCTTGTGGGCAGGACGTTTATGGAGCTGTATCATAAGGGAATAGACAAAGTGGAAAAAGATGAATACATAAGGAGGTCCATTGCAATATTGTTTGAAATCACAACAAATGGGAAACAACTGAAATGTGAAACCTTGAGGATGGATAAATGTACATGGTCCAGTCAGGGTGGACACTTCCCATTGCCAAGCAACCGACAGAATCCTAGGTGACAAAAGCAGCTGTCATTCAGAGAGGGTGTTCTCATTTTTTCAATTTGCATGTATATAGGTACACACAAAAAAGACTGAGGAGACATAGTGCTTGTGGGTAGCATTAAGGGAGGGTTTTCACTTTGTACTTTATATGCTACTTTATCATTTGCGATGTTTTCAGTAAGCATATATGACTTTCATTCATCAAAGTAAAAATAATAGGGCATTTTCCTTTCAAATAAAAGAGAAATGAGAATATGGGCCAAGACCTTCCATAGCGTGCCACATTTATGTAAAATGCCTGCTTCATTCTTCCTGTGTTCACTGAACACTAATGATTCCTGATGCGCAAAAAGCAGTAGGCTAGGAACTGTGGGAATTCAGAGACTAAAAATGCCCTTTACTGTACAGAATTTAGAGGCAGTGTGGGAGCCGGGCTTGGAAGCTGCCGGCCAGATGAGACGGGGAGGAAGGACGCCTGTGTGCTGAGCATCTCACGCTCCACACCTGAGCCGCGGGCGCTGCATGGCGTAGAGCAGGGGCTGGCTAACCCCCACTGCTGGGACTGTGGGGGGGCTACCCTGAAGGCAGCGTTAAAGGGTGAGGAAGATTTCAACCGGGCACAAGACTGATGGCAGCCATGGAAGAGGAAAGCACTGTAGGCTGAAAGAGCAGCTTGAGAGAAGTCAAGGCCGCATAGACCCGAGCTGGCACAGCCCAGCAGAGGTGAGCCATCAGCAGCAGCTGAAGGAAACGCACCTGGTTTGCCTTCCCCACTGGGGTGCGCCCGGCGTCTAGTATGGAGCCCAAAGTGCACACAGGGAGGGATAGAGGGTATGTGGGAAAGGTGGAGGGAGGGATGGACCAGTGAACTAAAGAACGCATAGATGGGTGCAAGGTGCTAAACCTGCTCATTTTATTTCACAGCATAGACTTTTGAATCTACTGCTGTGGCTCCCCTTATCTGAACACTTAAAACCTAGAGGAATATTACCACTTCTCCTAAGAATAATGTGAACATATTGGATGCATATAGATAGAAACTAAGGGAACACACACACACACACAGCCTTTTGATCACAAATGACCACGCAGCCCTAAGCGAGGTGCAGGAGCCACAGTGCGAGCAGGAGGCTCTGTTCCGTGGTGAGAGTCCTACTCATTTCCTTTAGATCAGAACTCCCACCCCTTAAACATGTTCTCATTCCGGTCTGGTGCTGCAGGTAACTGGCGCAATGGGAGTAAGAGACTAAGAAGCCACTGTGGAATGGGTGCTTTCTAAAAGACCAGGAAACCCAGGGCTCTTTCCACTGTTGGGAGTCTTCCTTCCGCACACTAGATGGAAGGCATGTTAAAATCAGTCTTGACCAATCCACAGTGGCCACTACATGTGCTGGTTCTAAGAAGGAAAAATCATAGGCACCAACTCCAAGAAATAAGCAGACCTGGACTTCAAGGGCTCCTGAAGGATGTGCCTACTGTGACATTGGCTTTGAAATATGTTTTCTAAAGCAACACCTTCAAGCACAAATCGGTCTCTCTACATGCTGTAGGTGGGTATTTATCACAGTGAGAACTCCGTGTGGTTTTAGTCACTCGTGGAACCATAGGCATAGGCATTTCCAGTCAAGACTGCAGGGGTATTTCTTTCTGACCTGCTGGGCTAGGGCAGGAAGGCAATATAAGGAAAGCAGATTAAAAGTGTGGGCTGAGAGTCAAACCAAGGTCAAACCCTATCTATGTTAGCTGTATGACCCTGAGCAAGTGATCTTCTACAAGCTTCGTGTATTCCTTTTCAAAGCACAGATAGTAAAATTACCTCTCCTTGGGGGCTATTGAGGTAGTGATATGAGATTCAGTTGTCACCCCAGTAAATGTTTCATAAACCTTTGTTCCTGCCACTGTTAATGGTATTTATTTCCTTGAAGTCTGTAAATACATCTCTAGAATGCTTTTCTAAAACGCCTTAAACTAACATTATCCAGAAAAATGACAGCTTTTGCTCATTAGTTCTTGTCTTAATTAGAGGTCTCAGACCTTGTCAAACACTTTCAAACACATCTTAATTAATTTACTGGGAATAGCTCCATGACTGGAAAATACATGGTCTTCAACAAGTGTTTGCTGAGTGCTTGTGATTATCTCTGGGAGAACAACTCCTGGTGGTGAAGCTGGGCCGTCTCGGCAAACGCTCCATGAGTTTGGTGCGTCTCTGATTCCTATGACAAGGAATGAGCCAGAACTTTCTTTCAACAGATGAAATTGCTTTTCCAGACTAATAAGCCAGAACTGCTTCCCCTCTCCCAGTTAGCTCCATCCTAATGTTGACACTGAGCAGAATTCTGAAACATGTCATTATTATGCAGACAGCTGTGGGAGCTCAGAGGGCTCCAATTAACCAGCGTGAATTCACCGAAGCAACCCTGTCCACAAGTAAGCCCCAAATGACAGCTTTTGGCAGTGTTTCCAGCCTAAATGATCATGCAAATGTTACATAATTATCCCTCCTTCATTAGACTGTGAACAACATGGGGTCAGGAGCTCTATAGTGGTCTTTGAATCCATAGGCAGCTCTTCTCACAGGCAATTCCAACACCTGCTTGCTGATTAATGAGAGTAAGTGATAACATTTAACAAAGCCTCTCACCATCGTTTGAGATTGAAAAACATGGACTAGAAAATAATACAGGTAGGAAAATCCGTGCATTTAGACAATTACGACTGATTAATGGATCAATGCCACTCTTGAAGGAAGAACTCCAGGTTCCAGAGCGAAGCCCTTTGCCTTTCCATGTTCCTATCAATAACTGGGTGGAAGGTAGAGGCAGGATTATGGCAGTGTAGGTAAGACCAGGCGTGCCACCCTTTACCTAGGAGCACACCTGGTCAGGGGCGCAGCTGAGCAGGGTCTCCTCAGAGCCCAGCTCCCCACTCCGCACCAGCCCAGGCCAAAGATAGAACAATGGGCCAAAGAATTCTGTAGATTTTAACAAAAAAGTGGAAAGGTTTGGTATCCATGTATTTGAAGAGCCCTGGTGACTATGACAAACTCAGGATGTAATAACCACATGACAAGGATTCTTAAAATTGGAAGAACACTTAGGATCTGGTGCTTTCCCTCTCATCTTACATGTTCTTTACCCCAGAAGGAAAAGAGTTACAGAAAACTAAAAAAAAATGAAGAAGGAAAAAATAGGTGGGAAAATATAAAACTGCAAGGGCATTCGATATTTTTATTTTTAAAAGCCAAAACCAAAACATGTTAATACGCCACCATGGACAAAGGGTGCTGAGTTAACCATGCTCTTGGATCCCACAGAGTTCTAGGCAGCCTTTATGAAAGTACAGGAATATACAGCTGATAAAATAGGTTAGTCTCTCTCTCTTTGGCAACCCCACTCCAAGGAATCAAAGTACCAGTTCACCATGATACAGAGAAGGGGGGAGGGGGCAATAGAGTTGTCAGTAGACACTTTGGAACTAGAATATGTTTTGATTGTGCTAACTTCCTGGCAAAGCAGAAGCCAAGAGCTGACGGCTGGGCTGGAGAGGCTGGTCAGAAGGGACCAGAACCCACAGGGCTCAGAATGTGAGGTGCATGTTTCCCTGCAACCACTGTTCAGAAGGAGCTTGTGACAAAAGACTGTGGACATGAAGCAGTGAGACCACCAGCTGGCCTGCCTGCACAGCAGGGCATCTGCCCTCCACCCTGTAGATGTGGAACAGCCCAGAGCCTCTGCCTCCAGGGCATCAGACACACCAAGTGGACTGGAGGCAGGGAGAAGGGACACCCACATGTGGAAGAATGAGAGCTCAGGGCCTCCCACTGCCCCCCCCAACCCTGGCTTCCAAACACCAGCTTTCACCTGTTGGCAGGAGACTGGCAGAGGCCCCTGTGCGGAGGGGGTAATCCTTCATATTGGCTATTTAGGGATCCCTTGGTGCGCTAACCAGGTTTCTGCTCACACACTTCAGGGAATCCCATTCCTATGTCAGCAGACCCTATCCACAGAAACCCACTTAATTATAAGCGATTGGCTGAGGATTGCCAGAAATTGAGGAAAGGTCAAACTTTGATAGAGGTCAAACAGAGAAAAACAGAAGCTGGAGGAAACAACAATGCATAAAATAGAAGAAAATGAAGGCAGAAACATTGTTCAAAGATATAAATAATAGTCTCAGAGAAAAAAGAGAAGATACTGTTTCCAAGAAACGACGTGATACTATTTAAAATATACATACAAGAGAGAATTCTGGGAAGATGGTGGCATGAGCAGGGTGGCAGAAATCTCCTCCCAAAACCATATATATTCGTAAAAATACAACAAGTACAACTATTCCTAAAAGACCAGAAGATACAGTACAACAGCCAGGCTACAGCTACATCAGTGAGAACTCAGCGCCTCACGAAGTGGGTAAGATACAAAGCCGTGACCCGGCGGGACCCGAGCACTCCCCCACCCACTCACTGATGGGAGGAAAAGAATCAGAGTGGGGAGGGAGTGGAAGCACAGGACTGCTAAATAACCAGCCCTGGTGATCTGCATCGGGAGCGCAGACACACATCACGTGGTGTACTGGAGATGAGAGAAATGGAAGGGTAGGATCCGAGACAGAGACTGCAAGTGGGTCCCCACAGCCAGATCCCCTGGGACAAAAGAAAAGTGGGCGCTTTTTTAAAAGTCTTAAAGAGACATGGGCCCAATAGCAGAATAAAATCATCCCAGTGTACTCAACCCAGCAGGCTGGGAATCTTGAGGAATTTCGGGCCCCCTAACAGGCTGCCGGGTAAAGCAGCCCCGCCAAAGCCACTCACGGCGATAAGCAACCTACCATTCATTCCCCCTGGATGGCACCGCAAATGGTCCGGCGGATCTCCACAGCTGCGGATCAGTGGGAGAGCGGCCCCCGCCCACAGCAGCCACACAGAATATCCTCCTGGCGGGTGCACAGCTAACCGGAAAGGGCTGAAGAACCAGAGCAAGAGCTGGAAGGCACCAAGTGGTGCAGAACGCAGGCGGCGTGGATGAAAACCCCCGGAGAGCTCTAGGCTAGCCTGAGGGCGGCACTGCACATGACAGCTCAGGGGATTATCCCAGAGACGGCCTCCTGGTGTGCAGATAACCAACACAGGCTGCAGAGAAGGGCAAGGAAAACAACAAGCAGGAAGGGACTTTGTTCTCCCAGCTGACACACGTGGCACCTACCAGCGACCACTTCTATCACCATGAAAAGACAGAGGAATATGGTCCTGTCAAGGATCACCCAGACAACCCCAGAGAAAGGGCCTGGTGAGATAGATTTAAACAATCTTCCTGAAAAAGAATTCAGAATAAAAGTCATGACCATGCTGATGGAACTGTAGAGAAATATGCAAGTTCTAAGGGAGGAACTCAGGAGAGACATTTCAGAAATGAAACAATCGATTGACGGATTCAAGAGCAGACTGGACAAGGTCCAAGAGACTGTTAATGGAATAGAAATCAGAGAACAGGTACAGAGAAGCTGAGGCAGAGAGAGATAAAAGGATCTCTAGGAATGAAAGAATATTAAGAGAACTGTGTGACCAATCCAAACGGAACAATATTCGCATTCTAGGAGTACCAAAAGAAGAAGAGAGAGAAAAACGGATAGAAAGTGTCTTTGAAGACATAATTGAGGAGAACTTCCCCAAGCTGGAAAAGGAAATAGTTATTCAGACCATGGGAGACCACAGAACTCCCAACACAAGATCAGACAATACCAAGACATAATAATTAAAATGGCAAAGATCAAAGACAAGGACAGAGTATTAAAGGCAGCCAGAGAGAGAAAAAAGATCACCCACAAAGGAAAACCCATCAGACTGTCATCAGACTTCCCAACAGAAACCTTACAGGCCAGAAAAGAATGGCATGATATATTTAACGCAATGAAACAGAAGGGCCTTGAACCAAGAATACTTTATCCAGCACAATTATCATTTAAATATGAGGGAGGTATTAAACAATTCCCAGACAAGTGAAAGTTGGGGGAATTTGGCTCCCACAAACCACCTCTACAGGATATCTTAAAGGGACTGCTCTAGATGGAAGCACTCCTAAGGCTAAAAAGATGTCACCAGAGAAAATAAAATCATAGCAAAGAAAGTAGACCATCCAAATACTAACTAAAGGCAAAAAGTAAAATCAACTATCCACAAAAACAAAGAAAACGTAAAAGAGTACAGAATAAAACACCTAGCATATAAAGAATGAAGAAGGAAGAATAAGAAGGGAGTGCAATAAAGAATCATCAGACTGTGTTTATAATAGCTTAACAAGAGAGTTAAGTTAGACTGTTAGATAGTAAAGAAGCTAACCTTGAACCTTTGGTAACCATGAATCTAAAGCCAGCAATGGCAATAAGTACATATCTATCGATAATCACCCTAAATGTAAATAGACTGAATGCACCAATCAAAAGGCACAGAGTAATAGAATGGATAAAAAAGCAAGACCCGTCTACATGCTGCTTACAAGAGACTCACCTCAAACCCAAAGATATACACCGATTAAAAGTAAAAGGATGGAAAAAGATATTTCACGCAAACAACAGGGAGAAAAAGCAGGTGTTGCAGTACTTGTATCAGACAAAATAGACTTCAAAACAAAAAAAGTAAGGGGGAAAAAGAGGCATTACGATTAGCAGACATAATGTTGGGGGGGGCACGGGGAGGGCTGTACAACTCACAGAAGACAAGTAGTGATTCTATAGCATCTCACTACGCTGATGGACAGTGACTGTAATGGGGTTGGTGGGGGGCACCTTATGAAGGGGGTAGTTTAATAACCATAATATTGCACATGTAACTGTAGATTAATGATACCAAATAAATTATAAATAAAAATAAATGGCCAAACTGAGTCTCCATTTTTTGAGTTTAAATCCTCCATCTCTTGTAGATCTTCATTCTTCAGGAGAAATGGAAAAATATGGATAGCACAGACTGAAGAAGAATAGAAATGGTTCTCAGTTTGTTTTGCTGTTACATTCAAAGCAAAGTTATATATAAAAGCAGATCAAATAAATATATTCTGAACAAAAACAAACAAAAAAAACAAAGTAGCAAGAGATAAAGAAGGACATTACATAATGATAAAGGAGTCAGTCCAACAAGAGGATATAACCATTATAAATATACATGCACCCAACACAAGAGCGCCGACATATGTAAAGCAAATACTAACAGAATTAAAGGAGGAAATTGAAAGCACTGCATTCATTTTAGGAGGCTTCAACACACCACTTGTTCCAAAGCACAAATCAACTGGACAGAAAATAAGTAAAGACACAGAGGCACTGAACAACACACTAGAACAGATGGACCTAACAGACATCTACAGAACTCTGCACCCAAAAGCAGCAGGATACACATTCTTCTCAAGTGCGCATGGAACATTTTCCAGAATAGACCACATACTAGGCCACAAAAAGAACCTCAGTAAATTCAAAAATATTGAAATTCTACCTACCAACTTCTCAGATCACAAAGGAATAAAACTAGAAATAAATTGTACGAAGAAAACAAAAAGGGTCACAAATACACGGAGGCTTAACAACATGCTCCTAAATAATCAATGGATCAACAACCAAATTAAAACAGAGATCAAGCAATATATGGAGACAAAGGACAACAAACAGCACAAAGCCCCAACTTCTGTGGGACGCAGCAAAGGCAGTTCTAAGAGGAAAGTATATTACAATCCAGGCCTATTTAAAGAAGGAAGAACAATCCCAAATGAATAGTCTAAAGTGACAGTTATTGGAATTGGAAAAAGAAGAACAAATGAGGCCCAAAGTCACTAGAAGGAGGGATAAAGATTAGAGAAGAAATAAATAAAATTGAGAGGAATAAAACAATAGAAAAAAATCAATGAAACCAAGAGCTGGTTCTTTGAAAAAATAAACAAAATAGATAAACCCCTAGCCAGACTTATTAAGAGAAAAAGAGAATCTACACACATAAGTAGAACCAGAAATGAGAAAGGAAAAATCACGACGGACCCCACAGAAATACAAAGAATTATAAGAGAATACTATGAAAACCTATATGCTAACAAGCTGGAAAACCTAAAAGAAATGGAGAACTTCTTAGAAAAATACAACCTTCTAAGACTGACCAAGTAAGAAAGAGAAAACCTAAACAGACCAATCACCAGCAACAAATTGAATCAGTAATCAGAAAACTACCCAAGAACAAAACCCCTGCCCAGATTGATTCATCACTGAAGTATATTAGACATATAGAAAAGAAATAATACCCATTCTCCTTAAAGTTTTCCAAAAAATAGAAGAGGAGGGAATACTTCCAAACTCATTCTATGAAGCCAGCATCACTCTATTACCAAACCGGGCAAAGACCCCACCAAAAAAGAAAATTACAGACCAATATCCCTGATGAACATAGATGCAAAAATACTCAACAAAATACTAGCAAACTGAATTCAAAAATACATCAAGAGGATCATACACCATGATCAAGTGGGATTCATCTCAGGGATGCAAGGATGGTATAGCATTCGAAAATTCATCAACATCATCCACCACATCAACAAAAAGAAGAACAAAAACCACATGATCATCTCCATAGATGCTGAAAAAGCATTTGACAAAATTCAACAGCCATACATGATAAAAATTCTCAACAAAATGAGTATAGAGGGCAACTACCCCAACATAATAAAGGCCATAAATGACAAACCCACAGCCAAGATCATATTCAACAGAGAGAAGCTGAAAGCTTTTCATCTAAGATAGGGAACGAGACAGGCATGCCCACTCTCCCCACTGTTATTCAACATAGTACTGGAGGTCCTAGCCATGGCAATCAGACAAAACAAAGAAATACAATGCATTCAGATTGGTAAGGAAGAAGTCAAATTGTCAGTGTTTGCAGATGACATGATATTGTACATAAAAAACCCTAAAGAGTCCACTCCATAACTACTGGAACCAATATCTGAATTCAACAAAGTTGAAGGATACAAAATTAACACACAGAAATCTGTTGCTTTCCTATACACTAATGATGAGCTAACAGAAAGAGAAATCTGGAAAACAATTCCATTCACAATTGCATCCAAAAGAATAAAATACCTAGGAATAAACCTAACGAAGGAAGTGAAAGACCTATACCCTGAAAACTACAAGACACTCCTAAGAGAAATTAAAGAGGACACTAACAAATGGAAATGCATCCCATGCTCTTGGCTAGGCAGAAAAAATATTGTCAAAATGGCTATACTACCTAAAGCAATGTACAGATTCAACGCAATCCCTATCAAAATACCAACAGCATTCCTCAATGAACTGGAACAAATAGTTCTAATATTCATATTGAACCACAAAAGACCCTGAATAGCCAAAGCAAACCTGAGAAGGAAGAATAAAACAGGGGAAATTATGCTCCCAGACTTCCAACTCTACTACAAAGCCACAGTAATCAAGACAATCTGGTACTGGCACAAGAACAGACCCACAGACCAGTGGAACAGAATAGAAAGTCCAGACATTAACCCAAACACATATGGTCAATTAATATATAATAAAGGAGCCGTGGATATACAATGAGGTAATGACAGCCTCTTCAACAGCTGGTGTTGGCAAAACTGGACAGCTACATGTAAGAGAATGAAACTGGATCACTGTCTTACCGCATACCCAAAAGTAAAATCAAAATGTATCAAAGACCTGAATGTAAGTCATGAAACCATAAAACTCTTAGAAAAAAACATAGACAAAATCTCTTGGACATAAACATGAGCAACTTCTTCATGAACATATCTCCCAGGCAAGGGAAAAGCAAAAATGAACAAGTGGGACTATATCAAGTTAAAAAGCTTCTGTACAGCAAAGGACATCATCAGTAGAACAAAAAGACATCCTACAGTATGGGAAAATATATTCATATGTGACATATCTGATAAGGGGTTAACATCCAAAACATATTAAGAACTCACACACTTCAACAGACAAAAAGCAAATAATCCAATTTAAAAATGGGGAGAGGACATGAATAGACACTTCTCCAAAGAAGAAATTCAGATGGCCAACTGGCACATGAAAAGATGCTCCACATCGCTAATCATCAGAGAAATAAAAATTAAAACCACAGTGAGATATCACCTCACACCAGTGAGGATGGCCAACATCCAAAACACAAACAACAACAAATGTTGGCGAGGATATGGGGAAAGGGGAACCGTCCTACACTGCTGGTGGGAGTGCAAATTAGTTCAACCATTGTGGAAAGCAATATGGAGGTTCCTCAAAAAATTCAAAATAGAAATACCATTTGACCCAGGAATCCCACTCCTCGGAATTTACCCTAAGAATGCAGCAGCCCCGTTTGAAAAAGACATATGCACCCCTATGTTTATCGCAGCACTATTTACAATAACCAAGAAATGGAAGCAACCTAAGTGTCCATCAGTAGATGAATGGATAAAGATGTGGTACATATACAAAATGTAATATTATTCAACCATATGAAGAAAACAAATCTTACCATTTGCAACAACATGGATGAGCTAGAGGGTATTATGCTCAGTGAAATAAGCCCGGCAGAAAAAACACGTACCAAATGATCTCACTCATATGTGGAGTATAAGAACAAAGAAAAAAACAGAAGGAACAAAAGAGCAGCAGACTCACAGAACCCAAGAACGGACTAACAGTTACCAAAGGGAAAGGGACTGGGGAAGATGGGTGGGAAGGGAGAGATAAGAGGGTAAAAGGGGCACTACGATTAGCAGACATAATGTGGGGGGGGGGGCACGGGGAGGGCTACACAACTCAGAGAAGGCAAGTAGTCATTCTATAACATCTCACTATGCTGATGGACGGTGACTGTAATGGGGTATCTGGGGGGGACTTAATGAAGTGGGGAGTTCAGTAACAGTAATGTTGCACATGTAATTGTAGATTAACGATACCAAAAAAAAAATACATACAGGAAAGAGCTCTTAGAAATTAAAGATAGAGTCACAGAATTCCAAATATTTGAAGAATTGGACTGTGAATTAAATTTCCAAGAAAGAAGAACACTTATTTTCAATTAAGGAAGAATATTCAAGAAACATTAGAACGTTGATTGAACTAATCAGAACCAAGAGAGAGAGAAAACAGAGGGGCAAAATAATCTGAAAGGAATAATGCCAGAACATTCTGCAGGGTAAGAGGAGTACGGATTGCAGGGCTCAGAAAATGCCCCAGACAGTGGGTGAAAAGAACTCTACCCCAGGACATGCCATCCTAAGAATTCAGGGCTCCGTGGAGCCAGAGGTTGGGGTCCCTCGAAGCTCGCTGATCACACGCACACAGAAGCATGGTGGCAGGGTCTTCACCTGCTTTGGTTGTGAGCCAGGAGATCATGGCATAGTACCTCAAGATTTGAGACGCAGTTATGTCCTGCCTAGAGTTCCATAGATATCTACTGACTGTCAAGTGTGACAGAATAAAAGCAGTTTTAGATTTTCCAGGTTTCTTAAGTTTACTTTACGCACATTTTGTCCCTGAAAGCTAAAAGAGACTGTGCCCCACTAAAACGAAGAGGTGAATTTTAAAAAGGCATAGAAGCCACGTACGAAAGCTAAAAAAAAAAACCTGAGTCAATGGAAAGAGAATTTTCAGGAAACTCAGGAATAAAAGTTAGAAAACAAATCAGTTATCAAGTTCAGAGAAAACAAAAAAATAATCTAGAAAACATTTTCAACATCCACATTGTACATCTCAGCTGGAGAAAATTCCTCTGGAAGAAAATGTGTTTTACATAATTATAATGTCTATGGTAATTATATACGTTTAACTAAAGAGTGAATTTCATTTAAATCTTGTGCTGTAATTTTTGGAAAGACTGGGGAGGGGGCATGTGTATGTGTGTCTCTATGCATGTCTGTGTTTTCTTACGTCTCAAGGAACAAAATTCTCATCTTCTGTAGTAGGAAACCAATATCTAACATGGGAAAATCACAAAATAGCAGAATATAAGTAAGACAAACAGAGTGAATAGAAAGAGTTGGAAGTGGCTGCGGCTGGGGTGGGGGCCGTGGACAAGGACCCGATTGGACCCTAAGCTTGTGGGATGATCTGGCTCTTCTACTATCCATGTTATATATAAAATTAGAATTTTAAAGGTGTAAAAGTGGTTATAATATAGTAGAAGGACAGAAAAAAATGTGACTTTTAAAAGAAAAACTAAAGCCCAGAAAAATGTATGTCAACAGTTAGTACTTAATGTATTAATAGTGATTTTTCTTCCTTTTGCATATATATATATATATATATATATATATATAAATTTTTTTGCAGTAAATGTGTATTACTGATAAAATATTCAAAGGAGACTTTTTACACACACCATGCACATACTGTGAAACACCAGGTCCAGCTCAGAAGGGGACATCATCCTCCTCGGGAAAGGGCAGCATGTCCCAGTTCTGGCGTCCGTGCTGTGGGCCCAAGCTGATAACCCAAGGGCCCAAGGCTAGAATCGGGTGGGGCCGGGAGGCAACTTGCCCTTGGAACCAGTAGGCCCGCCCATTACCGACAGGGGTCAGAAGCAGTGCGTTTGTTATTGTTAAAGTCTTGGATGGGAGCTGGGTTTCTGGGTGGATGGGAGCTTGATGTCCCACTTGCAGATCTCATGTCCCCCAGGGGACAAACGCCACTGTGTTTCCAGTCGGGGGTGGTGAGCCTGTGGATGGTCAGCTCTGGCTGCTCGGAACTATGCAGAGGCAGGGGAGCCCATGGGGTCAGGGCGAAGGTATGGTGCATGACGCCATCTGTGTGGGCACAGATGGTGGCCTTGGGAAAAGCTTCTGGCAAGAATGGCTTTTACATTTAATTAAGGGCGAAGGACCCCTTCTCATCTTTGTGCTGAGGGGCAGTGCCCAGTGTCCTGATTTGCCTGAAGTCCGTAGGAATTACAGGGCAGAGCCCCAGCTGCCCTGCATAGAGGTTTTGGACACGTCTATGGGCAGCCCTGGGCCACCCCACGGCCACTCCGGGCAGCACAGCCAGCCCGCACAGCACTGTCCCACACCTGCTCCGGAAGCCTGAGCTGCCCCCTCCAACTGGGTGCCCCACGTGCACGCTGCCCCAACACCCCCCCTGCACACTGACTGCCTGTGATCCCTTGTGCTTCCTAGGTATCCCTGGGCTCACAGATGGACCTGCAGAAAAAGAAGAGGCGGGCGCCGGCCCCACCACCACCGCAGCCGCCGCCCCCCAGCCCCCTGGTGCCCGCGCGCACAGACGACAGGGAGGAGCACAGGAGGAGTGGGGCAGGTGAGTGACACCGCCCTGCCCCTGGGCTGCTGGCCTGCGCCTGAGCTCCAGTGCTGCCACTAACTCTCACTGTGGCCTCCGCCGATGTAGCATTAACTCGGGAAATATTTATGCTAAAGAAAGAAAGTCTGGAAATAAGCAGTTGCAAGTTCACTTACTGTCCCACAGACATACTTGCTGGGTGTGGTGTGGGCATGTGGAAGGGGTGTGGTGGGTAAGGTGGAGAGTGGCCGCAGGCACTCGGGAGAGGGTGACAGAGGAGAGTGAGTGAGTGTGGGTGTGCGGCGTGTGTCTGCCCGATGGGAGGAGGGAAGTTCCTCGGATGGGCGCTGCTTTGAAGGATGTCTAGGCCTCGGGAGATTTAGAGATCTGTGGACAACAGTTCAGTAATATTTTGGAATTGGCCGTCACTTTTATAAGTTTTATATATGTAGCAAAGACCCTGATACTTGAGAAAAAGCGAACCCAAAGGGAAGAGGGTAGAGCCATAATACCTGTGAGGGGAGACCTGTTAGATCATCATGGGTCACCCCCCCCCATTACAGGGCAAGTGGAGAGACGTCACAGAAGTCTCCAGATCCATGAGGTGGAGTGATTAATCTTATTTTAAAATCATTCTGTGTTTGTAATTTCATTTATGGAGGAACAGGAGCAGCTCTTGGAGAGCAGAGTTTCCTGTGACAGCCCCCCCGCATCCTCAGTCTATCAGGGTCCAGCAGGACAGCCCTCTGAGGGCCACTCCCGGGCCATTTAGTGTGTCAGGCACCCCATATTCTGCCTTTGACCCGATGTCTGCAGTTCCCAAGGGAACTAAAAGATGCCTAAGGACAAGTGCCATGTGGCTGTTTGTCAGCATTTTCCCCCTGGTCAATACCTCACTTTGTGACTTAGCATTTCGCAGCCTGAAAATTGATTATCGTAAGGAGTGGTAGCTATATTTCATGCCAGTTCAGCCTCTTTCCCAAAGGAAAATACTATCAAATTTGAGAAAACATGATCAGTAGCTTATTAAGATAAACCTAGTTGTCTCCTTTTTCACAGGGACAGCCCTGTTCTTCCTCCCAAGCTCTCACCCCCTCTTCAGAAAGGGGCAACAGCCCTCAGATTTAGAGCTCCCCATTGCAGTTCTAAGGTGTACCCAGGTTAAGTGGTGGCGTGGAGGTGGTTGAGTTGTGCCAACCTCCAGGCCAGACAACCTGTTTCAACCCAAGGAAGGACCTCCTGATTCAGCCGTGAAGGACTGAGGCCTTGTGCCCGACATGCCTGGGTGTGGGCAGCAAGCCAGTGCCCAAGGTGTTGCAGGAGAAGGGGGGTTGGGGTTGTTTTAAAATTAAAAACCATAGGGAAGATGACCCTGCTGAGGAGCATGGCCGAGGAGGAGGTGTGGATGGTAGCCATTCACTACAAGTCTCTCTCTGGTCCATAAACTTTTGTTGGTGAGGATTGAGAAGGAAGCCAGAAGCTGTCTTCTTCTGGAAATAGCCCTATTTCATGATGTCAGAGGGATGGCGGAGACCGTGAACGTGACAATTTCTAGTCGGACTTCCATCCCCCTCAAAAATCCCGTGAATTAACAGCACATATCAGCACTATAAGCAGAACTTTTGACCCAAGTCTAGGCTCTATGTTAAAAGATAAAAATAAAAAAGCAGCAGGGCCCTCCCCCCTCCCCCAGTGTCTTTTTCTGGTCAGATACCTAGACATAAAAAGAACCGAAAGGCTTTGGAACTTGCACTGAAATAGCATTACAACCGGCTGGATTTGGGTCTGACCTAGATTCCATGGACAAAAACGAGCCTCCCGGGAGAAGCCTGTTCTTCCTACGTTTCTTGCCGTAGTGATGCCCTCCTGTGTGATGACATTTACCTGGGCCAGACGAATACTCGTAATTACAAAGTAATCCCTTTGCTTTTGGCTTCGAGTGAGCAAATGAGGCGCACAATGAGGACATGAGTATTTCTCCATGTCCATCTAAAACACTGCAATCAAGAGAAGGAGTAAATGGATATAGCTCTTGATGAAGAAATGATGTTTCTTAATATTTTTATTAATAATCTGATGAAGGGCATGAAGCACAGAATGTGTTACTAGAAGATTGTAGCCCTTAAAGCTTAAACGAAGTATTTTAAAGGCAATAAGAGTAAGCATGACATATGACATAATAATTCATCATTTATTATATTAAGCCATTGACCTTCAAAAATTTTATTAACAGAAGAAGGTCATTTTCATATAAAATTATAAATGAATCCCCACGTTTAGACATATTCTGATGGTCTGAGGGTCAAATGCAGTGAGGAATCCCACCCCTAACTCTTTCTTCAACTCAGGACCCTCTTCATAGCAAAGTCTGAAAACTGTTCCCTGGAAAAGTGGAAGAAGTTGGTGTGGCTGGGCTTGAAGAGGCAAGCTAAGTTCATGGTCCTTTAATCCGCAGCAGGGGACAGATGCAAGCTAGGAGCCATGCCTGTGAACCTGAGAAAGGGCGACCTTGAATAAAAGGAGCTTTTTACTTGACAGAGCTGTGAGGGGGCTTTTATGAATAATTTCAAGGCCAGCATTCCAGGTAGCTGTGCCTGCCCAAACCAAATTGCAAACGAGTAGATATTTCCATACTGGCCTGAGGATAGGACACCGTGTGTGCGACATGTTAAAAGCATGAGAGAGGTTGCACTTGGTGCCCTGAGGTTGAATTTGGTAATGACTGTGGTTGGATTTGGTGATGGGTGTAGCTGGATTTGGTGCTGAGTAAGTTTGGATTTGGTGCCGCGTGTGGCTGAGTTTGGCACCTTGAGGTTGTTCTTGGTGTATGGGTGAGTGCCAGTGACATGCCCTCTGTTGAAGGCAGAGTGTTTCTGGGCTTAAATTAACCCTCTGAAGTAACCCCCATTGATTCCATGTAGGTGTCGGACGGCAGGTGCCACAAAAGCCCCCCAGAGGCTCTGCTCGGGGGCCCCCCCAGTTAGTGCTCCCCCCGCCCCCACCCTACCCTCCTCCCGACATGGACGTGGCAGAGCCCCTCAGCTTTCCCGGGCAGAGCGCTGGTCCCGAGGCCTCCGACCTGCCACCCACACGTACGTGCCTCTTGTTGTCTTCCCCACTCTGTGTTGACCTCTGACTCTCTGGTCACGGGTGTCAGGGCTGTTTCCAGACTTTCCATTCTTGCTTTGGGGTGTTTGTGACTTTCTTCTCCAGCTTTTCTCTCCAAATGCTCAACGCAGCATGTCTGATTTAACAGTGAATGCACTCCAGATGCCATGCAGGTACCATAAGGAATGATCTGACCCATTAACCATTCATGTTGCAGTTAGACTTGAGCCAAAATTGTACTGTGTGTGTGGAGACAGTCAGCTAGGAGCGAATGCTCCTCAAATTAGAACTAACCTCAGAATGTCTGCAGATGCAACAGCAGCTCGGCCCCGCCCGCAGGCCTGGGGTGTTGTTGGTAAGCTCCCTCAGGCCGGCTCTGAAGGCAAACAAGAGCCAGCCGAAGGGCTGGGAGGACTTGAGAATGAGGACCTTTGAACCATATGGTCAGCGTCCAAGTGCTAGTACTGCTACTTTGCAGAAAGGGAAACAGAGGCACCGCCAGACGGGGAAGCAGCTGTATTTGAGTCTAGGAATTGCCAGAATTAAAATCTCATTTCATTTCTTTTTCTTGTCACAGCCTGTCTGAGGTCAGGCTTCCTTCATTGTTTCCTGGAGTTTCTTTTGGGCTTTAATAAGCACCATGTATAGCATTCCTGCGCCCAGACGGATTAGCAGGTCCATGTATTTAACCATGTATATTCGGATGGCACCATCTGTATGTGAAGCCTGCGCTCACCCCCACGTAGGACGCCTCAGCTGTGCAGGGGCAGAGACTCCATCACAAAGCAGCCACAGTCCCCGACTGCATTTTCCTAACAGTGAAATGTTACTGCACTTGGCCCCCTGAGCAGCTGGCACCCACCTGAGTGCGTGCAGCCTTCCCATGAGGAAGTTCGCCCATTTCCACCATTGGACCACTTTCTGTCTTCCTTGGAAATGATGATTATCTCAATGCCAGCTTCTGGGTAAAAAAGATAGTTGTTAGATGGATCACCATCTACTTTTCTGGGCAAGATAATCCTGATTATCTTGATTCATTTACAAATGCTTCTTTTCCAACCTTTACATTTCTTTTACATTTTTGTTTTTTTTACACTTTTACATCTCTTTCTTTTACATTTGATCATCTTGATGTTGGACCTGCCTCTAAATACAAATGCATTGTTACAGGGTATTCAAAACGTAAGGACTAAGTATATCAGTCAGAAAGATGGCAAGCCAAGGCTTACCGCTCTGGAGCCATTACATCTCTGGAGAGCGTGGCTTTTAAGTTCCACGTGCCATGGGGTGAGCTTCCAGTGGCTGCTCTTGTGGCTGCTGTTCTCTTCTGCAGATTCTCGTGCTGGGAAACAGGTGAGGGAGGACAGCTCAGTGAAAGTGGTAAAGCTGAGTACACCCCGCTGGCAGGTAAGGAATGGCTTTGTGGGACCTAGACAGGCTGGGCGAGCAGACCTCATGTGCTTTCCCACACCTGACCGTGTGCGGACTGCAGACGCCCACTTCCTCCTGGGCCTCCCTGGGTCTGGGGGGCACTGTGCCCCTGTGGCATCCGTGGCTGGGGAGACCAATGGACAAGATTTGGGGGGTTGCTCACAAAGGCCTTGAGGATAAAGGCTTCCTCCTAGGTCTCTGCAGTGCAGGGAAATGGTTCCCCCCCAGCCCCCAGTAACTCTCAAAAAGAAAGTTACTCAAAAAGTAGAGAACGGAACCATGCAAAGGACGAAAGACGAGACTCACTTTCCTCTTACATCACAGGTGCGCTGGCCGTCTTGTGTGCACAGTGTTAGTTTCCACCACGTGCTGATTTCCCAGGTACCTGTCATCAGGGCTCCCTCTGCCCTCGGGATGTTGCCCTTCCCATCTCACATGCCCACAGACATGCCAGTAACAGGGAAAAAGAGGGCAGAGGCCTGTGAGGCACGACGATTACCGCGCGGCACTGGCCCCCTCAGCACCTAGCCTGGCCCACAGGCCACCGGGCTCAAATGTTTCTCTCTCCTTCTGCTCCCCACTCCTCTCTCTGGCTGCTTGTGCCCCAGAAGGTAATGCATCCAACTGGGGCCTTTATTTCACCAAATTAACCGGACTTTCCTGACCATTGTTTACAGCATTACAAACTGGGGTCTCCTGCCCAACGATGTGCCAAGCGGCTTGCCTTCTTTGATTCAGGACTGGAACAGTTATCCCTTGTCATTTGTTTCCGTTTTTCCCATAATGTTGAAGCCTGGGCACTTCCTCCCCTGTCCCAGGGAGCTGCAGACTATTGGCACATAAATGCCAGGTGGTCATTTCTGCCCCCGGTTGGCACATCCATCTCGCCTGCACTTCCACTCCAACTTCTGGCTATTTGCAGCTGTGTAGATGCTCGGTAGGGACATTTTTATGCCAGCCACAAGCTCTTGTATGTCTCCTCTTGAGTTTAGATCTGTGCTCCCTGTAAATGGTGTTTCCTGGTGGAAACTAACTCTGACTGTACATAGTAGGCATCTTACCCATAACATCTCCCTCAGCCCACACTGCAGCAACAGGGTAGGGTCTGTCAATAGGGAGAAACTGAGCCAAAAGAATTTGCATCTCTGGCCCAAGGTGTTGGCCACCACAGATGAGGGACAGCGGGAATTGTCACTGTGGCATCTTTACTGTCATTATGCCACACCCCTCCCCATGCCAGAAACACCCACAGAATGGACACCTTTGGCTTTGCACATTCACTTTGACTTTTATACCAGATGGTGTATTCCACTGAGGTTATTAAAGAGAGGAAAGATCTATTTTCTTGAAACCAGTAAGCACAGCCAAACTCCTTAAGATAAAAGGAATTGAACAGCTACCGGATGGCAGATTTGTACACAGGTGGAGAGAGAGAGAAGGCCTGAGATAGGCCCTCCACACCACCACCTGTGTTCTGCATCTCTCCCATGTCAGAGCTCCCCATTCCAGCCACCTCCCGTCTCAGGTCCTGGCCCCTGGAGGGTCTTGTTGCAGTCCCAGTCCTGATGGTGGGACTTTAGACCCCGTACTAGAAGGGGTCCTCCCAGCCTTTACTAGCATCCTGAGAACTAGCTGGGCCCCGGGTCCTTAGCCCAAGGATGAATGCCTTATTTCCCATTTCATGCTTAAAGTCTTACCAGTGCTTGACACATGGTCACTAAAACATTTACCTGAACAAAAACAAAATGGAGAGGCCCATGTGTTCTAGGCCACATTTCTCTGGGACTGCTGAGCTCTCTTTGAACCTCTGCATGGTTTGTAGTCGGAAGAGAGAGAGTGACCATCTGCTAACGTGTGTATTTGGCTCTGAGAGGCCAGCTGGCCCGGATGCCCCCAGCGGGTATCAGATGGATGTGTGCCCTCTCATGCCCCAGCCGTGGTCAGTAGGGTCAGTGCCCTGTGCACCCCTTGCTGCCCTCTCTGGAGCCCGTCTTTGGTAGGCCTACCACTCCTTCCAGGCCAAAGTCCACCTCCCATCCTCTGAGGGTTAACCTTTATTTGCCATCCTGCATTACACACACCTGCACGTGCCACTTCACTAATTCGAGCCACATGGAAGCTCTCATGGTCTCAGTCATAGTTGTATCCATTCTCCAACACACAGCACACATTCAATAAAGGATTAAAGCAGAGTTGTCTCACTGAATTATAAGTATCAGATTTCAATGATACATGATATTCAAGTCAGCTTCATTTAACTGAGATGGTATCAACTTAGGTCTGTCTACAGGATACTCTGAATAGAGCCAGCATTGTGTCAATGACCTGTACGGTGTCATACTTGGGAAAGGTATGAAAACCTCGGTAGTATTCAGCACCCTAGCCTTTGCTTCTCTCCTCTTTAGCTGTTTCCTGGTCTGGCCTAGCCGAATGATGCCTTCAGTTTTGGGGTGGGTACCGCGAACATGTCCCCCAATGGTCCCCAGCTCCTGTGTTCAGCCCCTTGCATAACCCTCTTCCCTTGAACCTAGGCTGGATTTAATGACTTACGTCTAATGGGTAGAAAATAGCAGAAGTGGCGGATGTCACTTGTCACTTCTGAGATTAGGCTAAAACAACTGTGACTTCCTTCTTGGGCACTCTTGCTCACTGTGAGGAAACGAGCAGCGTATTAGAGCCACTTCATGGGGAGCCACGGGGCAAGGAGCTGAGCCGGCCTCCAGCCCACAGCCAGTGAGGAGTGGAGGCCCTCGGCTCCTGGCTGCGAGAGCTGCGTCCGGCCAGCAGCCGCCAGCAGGAGCCTGGAGGCAGGCCCTCCTGCAGTCCAGCGCTCAGCTGAGTCCACATCCCAGATGGACAGCTCGACTGCAGCCTTGTGAGAGGCCTTGAGTCAGAAGCAGCTAAGCTGTGCCCGGCTTCCAGGCCCACAGGAACTGTGAGGTAATAAGTGCTTATTCTTTTAAGCCCCTAAGTTTTTAGGTAATTTGTTCTGTAGCAATAGATAACATACAAGTTGCAAGTAAGAAAACCCATGTCAAACCTACTTAAAGGGTTAGGGACTCTCTTACCTCATGGAATAGGAATCCCAAAGTGGGACAGGCTCAGAGTGAGTTGAATCTGCAGCCTGCAATTGTCATGGAGGATGGAGGATCTGTCACTGTCTTCCCTGTACCACCTTTGGGGCTGACCTCCTCCATGGGCTGGTATTGAGGGGGCTGTGGCTGATCATGCACCTCATCCAGACTCCAGAATTTCCAGAGGAGGAAGAGCGACTTCTCTTCTAATAGTTCCATAGAAAAAGGACACCTTTCCCAGAACCCCAGCTACAGAGTTTCCATCATGTCTCATTGACTATATTTGGGCAGTACACGGCCCCAGTCCCTGTTAGGAATGGAATCACTTCAGAGAGTCAGGCCCATCCTGACAGCTGAGGAACAGGCGCAGCATTCCCTAGGGTGTACGGACATGGCCACTCAACACTAGACCTCTGGTCATTGGAAATGTGGGGAATGCACACTACCATCGGTGTCCATTACAGCTGGGTTGCAGCCTCTGCTGGGTTTCAGTCTGCAGAGCCTGAGACATGGTGAGTAGGTGCAGAGAGAGGACTGGGTGCCAGTCGTGAAGATTGTGTGGTTGGCAAAGACAGGGTGGCCAAGCCCATGGAGACCAAAGAACTGTCCTCCCCAAGGAACCATTTCAGTGCAGGACTGGCCACCTCAGACCTGGCCTCCACCTGCATTCTCATTTCCTACTTTTGCAGACAGACCAGAGGAGCTACTGGAAATACTACTGACTTTAGATATGCCCATGTAGAACCCAGAGACTGAAGGGTCTGGTTTCTTGATCATCTTTGTAGCTTAGAAGAAAACAGAGTTGGTGAAGTTGTATCTCCGACTTGGCAATCTTTGGAACCCTGTCTCATTTAAAATTACTTCCTTCTGTAAGAAGCATAATTTCATCTCTTCCAAGTAAGCTTACAGTAGATAAAAAGCAGACTTTTTAGAGTTAGCCTGGGGCCAGTGTGGAGCTGTGTGCGCGCAAAGATCAGGACTCGCTCTCTGCCACCTCCTGGTGCAGGAGTGAGGCTTCCCACGCCTGCTGCCATGCTGATGGCTTCCTCTTGGCTTGCGGCAGCACAGCCAGTAGAGTTTGAGTTGGTACATACTTACCGTGCATGGGGGAGAAGAGTGATTAATCTGTGTCATCTCTTATAAAAGCCTTATGGCCGAAGGGTCACTGGGAGTGGGTCTGTGGTGATACGTTTGAGCTTTTTTTCAGTATAATGGTAATAACAGACGAACAGTGGCTCCCTTGGTCTAGGCTCTGTAACTTTTCTGTCACTTACTGATAAGATTTCTTGTTAACCCTTTGGTATCTAACCGTTTACATAGATGCTTCGTGTGCATGCCTAAACCAACACAATTGCGCATATCGAGTTTTGCCTATAACGTCTAATCATCTTGCTGTCTGTTGACACGTGGTTTCGGTCGAACTTTTCTGTGAGTCATGATGATGAAGCCCATCCCACTAGTCGCACTGGATTGTTTGCCTACAAGATTTGCAGTGCTGGTTATGATTAGGCTATTAACATGTCATCAATTACTTATTACAGTAAGAAGACCCTGGGGATTTAAAAATCAATGCATATAGAGCTCAAATTACAGATTCTCAGTTGACTTCACATTTTTAAAATGAAACTGTCCAGTGACAGCCATTGTCTAATACATTTTCCTGCAGCAGGCACAAGCAAATCAATCTTTATTAAGAACACATTTTTAGGGTAATCTGCAAAGGATTTTAAAGGGATAGAGGGAAATGGGTCATGGTCTCCTGTCCTCAGTGATGAGTGGAATGGAAGCACGACTGATGGTAGCCATCGCGACGTCTCAAGCTGATCGGTTTCAGTTTGTGAGCAAGTATCCAATAAAGAACTTTAAGGAAACCCTAAAAGAGGCAACTAAAATGAGAGAAATGGTTTTCATTTGAAGATAGTAATTTGTTTGCTCAATGTAAAATTAATAATAAGAATTCACACTTTAGACAGTGTGACTCAGCAGAAGAACTGAGCATCTAGAAATATCTTGGGCACTGGCAAATGGCTGCAATCAAATCCCCACCCTCCTGGACCAGATGCTCACAAGGGCCCCAGCTCAGCCAGCAGCCAGGAGCCAGCCTAGGCAGAGAGCATGAAGGGGGAGAAGAAGGATGCCCCTTAAATTGGGAACAGTCCTCTTTAGGGTCACCTAACATCTTATTCAAAAATTTGAGCCAAAATTAAGCACTTTGCCTGTTTCACAACAAAGTGGTTAATCCTAAAGCTTGTGATTCAAACACACTTGGAGGAGTCCTATTTGTCAGGGAAGTACGCTCGAAACCTTGCAGGTGCGTGAACTTCAGAGCCAGCCAGGGAAGTGCTCTCGCTCTTGTCTTGTGTTGCTCTGCGTCTTCCTTCCCATGGTGAGAGAGCCAGCCCCACAGCTGCTGCTGCTGCCATGGGAAAGGGTTCTGGGTCCAGGAAAACAGGAAGCACAGAGGGAACAAATGGCCCTGCTCATAAAATGGGAGGAAATCAGCCACTGTGGGAGTCTGTCTTACACTGAAGTACGCTCAGAAAAGTGGAACTGAATTTTTAGCCTGTTATCATTGTACCTTGAGAGCCATTAAATACACCCACTGTGAACTGAAGATTGAATGATACTTGGAAGCAAAGCAATGAGAATCATGATAAGCTGTGTACAGCGTTTTTGTAAAAAGCTCTTTGAACTTTTTGTTTCGCTAATTATTTTTTTAGCCCCTTGTTTACAAGCTATGTTGTATCTGAGAGAGAAGTGACGAACCTAGTGACGCTCAGAGGAACAGGTGTGTGCTTAACCTGGCTCACGCCAGCTGCTGAGAGCAGATTGTTGAAATTTCAGGAATCTTGCAAGTCAATTGCTAAACAGAAACATTATTAAAAAATAAATCATGTAAGCTTATAATCAAATAAATACTGTTAAAAACAAAGGTAACAAGTACTGGAAAACATCACTCCCCGATTATTTTACTATTTTGTATTTCTGTGTTCTTGAGGTTATTTACATCTGTTGAATCGGTATGATTCAGAATATGTAAGAGTGAAAACACCATCTGACAGTATGCCACTGCTCATCTCTTCCCAGTACCACATTTAGCAACTGACATCAACTGCTGGAAACCAATCAGGAGGGAGTGTTTATACCATGGAAATTGGCGAAGGTTACAAATCAGGGCTTGAGTGTCTACGTCTTAACTTTCTAGATGTAAGAGAGTGATTGGAAATGTTAATAATGCAGATTAATTAAGAAAGCATGTTGTATCAGTAGCCAGTGCCTCATGAAGAGCACAAAAAAAAGTGAATTGTTCTTCAGTTTTTTGAAAACCATTATCCAATTCAGCAGTCATTTGTGTCATTGACAGGCAAGCTAAGTTCCAACATACGTCTTCATGGTTTCACTTTCATCCTACCCCTTAACGGAAAGCTATCTATATTTATAACTGAAATTCTGTATGCTATTTTATAACATAAAATTATGTGTACCCACACACATATAAAATAACCTATATTCATGTCAAAATTACATGTGCTTGTCAATAGTAATAATAGGTTGGCTACAGATAAAAGATAAAGATAAAAGATTTTGGCAAAAATTAATGAAAGCATTCTGTGAGAATAAATTGGTTATATAGAATTTAGAGCAAGAATATTGTATATTATTATAAGTTTTGTGATACTCATATTTTATCTCAGTAACACTTTATGTATCTAGCTATCCAATACCCTTGTATTTGTTCCACAGAGCTGGGTACTCATCATTTGCCAGCCTACCACTGTAGAGGAATAACAAATATAATAGCAATGCTGATAAGTAAGTAAAATCATTTAGTTAAGAAAGCTGACAGGAAAATTATCTTTGATTTTCATAAGTCACTGCTGCAGTTGTGAGCTGACAAATAATCACAAGGCTCTCTGTGTTTCTTAAAGTTTGAGCTTGCAGCATAAAGTCGGGTTATGAATAAAAACCAATTTTTTTTTGACATCAAGAGTTATAAGAATTTCATTCTGTGTTCATGTAAATTTAAGTTCTTCCCAGAAGTAAGGAATGGACAGCTTGACTTTTTGAGAATGGTTTAAGACTTTTATGAAATATCATTACCTTGTTGTATTAAGTTAAAAGGTAACCAGAGACGGTGTATCAAACATTCGCCTACTGGCACTAGTCTTCTGACTGTTGTCTGAGGGTTGTTACGAGATGATGTTAATTAGGATACAGCCCTCTTTGTGCTAATCCCCACCCCGCAAGACTTTCGGGGCTTAGTGACTCCTACGTAATGGCCTTTATCAGATGGTCAGTCTCTCACAGGAGAAACTAACAAGACCCAGGAGAGGTTTGCCCCTTGAAAGCAGTACATCTCAACATGCATTTGCAGTTGGCGTCTTCCTCCAGCTGAGCACAGCAGTCACTGTTGTCTGAGTTCATGCATGAGCCCTGCTCCCTATCAGCTCTATCAATGTTGGGGCAGATTGATCTGCAATTGAGGGTATCATGAAACAATAGTATCTGTTTCTCTCCGGAATCCTTTGAGTAACTTAGACTTTTTTCCTAAGCACTAAGAAATAGTTCTTGCCTACCAGCTGGACAGTGTCTCTGCCTGCAAGGACTTTAAGGTTTCATATGACATCTGGAGAATTTCTTGGACAGTAACCTGAGAGACAACAGGGAGCACAGCGATGCTTATGATGCCATTGCTCCAGGCAACAGAATTGCACTTGTTGGATCAGTAGACCTTTTAACAACTGAAAGAGACAGAGACTAAAAGGAGACAGAAAAAAACAGTAGTAGCACGGTGTGGCCAGTACATCTTCTCTATGCAGTGGTAAATTCCCAGGGCTTAAGAGATGAATGATAATAGCGACATTTATTTCACCAGAGTTTGAGTTCATATTTTGCCATTTATTTCCCCCCGCAGTCTCTTGCTGTGCATCATTCCCTACTCATGCCAAGCGCTTCTGACGGATGGCCCCTTCCTGGAGCTCCAGGCCTCTGACTCTCCCCGTGCCTCTACTGTCCTGACTCTGATTCTCCTGCTGTTCTGCCACCTGCCAGCATAAAAGGGCTCATATGTATACCTGCCATTTCCTTTCTTTAGAATTTACATATAAATGTATAAACAACAGAGGTTTGTTTGACTGAGGTTCTTATTTCCTTGATGGAGGTAAAGACTTCTGTGTAAATTCTAAGCTGATATATTGACCTGTCTGAAATTCCCCTTCCACTGGTACATGGATGTGTTTCTACTAAAAAACACATTTTAACCCATTATTTTATTTTATTTTAATTCATTATTAATTCTGTTTTTTTTCTTATTTGATTTTTCAATTGCAGAATTTCTTCTCCATTCTCCTTTAAGCTAGACTGTGCCCATAAGTTGACCAGTGTGGTCAGTTTGGGTAGAACTGAACTAATCTGTCCATCTGGTAAAACTAAATGCCCAAACATACGAACTATAAATATCATCTGTAGGAACTCACAAGTCACGATGCATATAGTTGACCCGTGAACAACATGGTTTTGAATCCACAGGACCACTTATAGGTGGAGTTTTTTCAGTAAGTATATTGGAAACGTTTTTGGAGATTTGTGACAATTTAAAAAAGCATTTTCTCTTCCAAGCTTTTTATTATAGGAGTACAGTATGTACTGCAACATACAAAATATGTTAATTGACTTTATGTTATCAGTAAGGCTTCCACCAACAGTAGGCTATTAGTAATTAAGTTTTGTTGAAGTCAGAAGTTTTCAAATGTACAGGGGTGGGCACCTCTAACCCCTGCACTGTTCAAGGGTCAGCTGCATATCTCCCCATTCAGGGATTCAGAGGACCCAAATTTGTAAAAGTATTTTTTCATCCTCTTGCTGTTCTCTGCCACTCAGATAGTTTGTAAGAAGAAAACATAGGGAGAGAGATGTGTCTCCCTTCATCTATCCACTTACACAGCCAATGATTCACCACTTATCCCCCAGACATCAAGCTCTGGCTTGAGGATGGGTGCAGTGCTGGCTTTGGGGCTATTAGCATGAGTGGCACATGGCCTCAGCCCTTAGTTTGCTTATCTGTGGTTCCCCATGCACATGAAATAAATGATGATAGTTCGGTTTTATAAACGCTAGTCTGGAAGGTTGTACAAGTGGTGAAGATGCCCCCGGGTGGGTAACAGAGGTGAAGGTGCCCGGAGGAGGGAGCAGGTGGTAAAGATGCGTGTTGGCACAGCGGAGTTTGTCCCCTGCTCTGTCTCGGGTGAGGTCCCTCTCCTATCTTGGGAAACCCATCCAGTCACTGAGAACTAGTCACCTAACCATCCTAAGGCAGAGAAGGTGGAAATAATCACGTTAAGATAAAAGGTTTAGGAGAAAAGACTTACTTGGTTTGATTAACTTTTTTTATTGTACAAAGATAAATTTGAACTGGAGAGGCTTGTCGTGTTTTTCTACAAAAGATTTGTTGAAATGTTCTCAATCCCAGTAAGAAAAAAGAATCAGTGAGTGTCTTCTACTTGTGTGACTGTTGTCCGGTTGAACGTGATGAACGTGTTGGTGATGACAGACGTAGGATATCACAGCTGATACTGGTATTAGTAATAAATATAAGCTAGTGCTTATTGAAGTATACAGTCAGAGCTATATATAACCAATCTTGTGCTGTGTGTTGGTGAAAAAAAAACAACAAAAAATTACAGACATTACAAGGAAACAGAACAAGTTAGAAAGTGCCTTTTCTTTCTTTTTCTTCCTTTTTGCATTGAAATAAAGAACTTTTGTCTGATAAGTAGCAGTCATTTGACCTCAAATTATTAAGTGGGGAAAGTCTAACAAAGAAAAGGTAATGTTTACCTAAATGTTGGGAAAAGCATCAGGATTTATGACCCAGACGTTAAGATTATAGAAGATTTTATGTACTTAGGGCAGTAAGCATTTGTGTAAAGAAGTAGCTATTATGCTGAAGAAAATGGCTGTAGAAATCTTAAGGCAAAAAGTTAGAAGAAGAACAGGGGAATGTAATACTGAATTTTGCTCATAGAATTACTGGTTAGGGGCACAGAAAAAAGAATGCAAAAAAATGTGTCAAAGTCTGTTGGAAGATAGAGGACGTAGATGTTTGTGTGGGGCGGGGGAAGAAACGCAATACACCTACATCAGTTTACATGATGAATAGAATTCCGCCATGGCACCTCTGATTGACTGGCTCATGAATTAGCCAAAGACATGGATTTTTGACAGCACTCGGATCCCTATCACCAGGATCGCCTGGTACATGCTGGGTAAAATCCAGGTCACTTCGGTGAACAAGTTTTAGGGATTAGAAATGCAGCTGCATTTCAGAGAGTTTTTCATTTTTCATCTTTGGCTCACTGCCTTCCTTGTGGGTCACTGATTCTCTTTATAAGCCCACAGGGAAACTGTTTCTTTTCCCCATCATGTTACACATACTGTCGAGAGTTACATTAAAAGAAGAGGTTTGAGGTAACTCAAATTTTGGCACAAATCAAGTAGACCAATGACTGGTCTGTCCCCGTGCCAGCTCAGAGGGGTGCCTGGGGGAACACCAGTTCTATAGCAAGTGTGGAGGTAAAAGGAAAATAAACTTACATTATTTTTCATCTACAGTTGGCTTGCCCTCTCAGATTTTCACCATAGAGACAATGTCAGCAGTGGACAGTGGAACAGGCTGCAGTGTCTGAACTGCAGTCCAGGTTATGTGATAATATTTGTCACCTCACATCACTAGCACTTGTGCCCTTTTCATGTGAAGATTCTAAAATTACTCCGTTTTGAATAAGTACTGGAAACAATACAGAGGAAACAATGTGGGGAAATTGTAATGCAGTTTACTCACTGGTATTTCATTTTAACACCCATTATAATCAATCACACATTACATCTGTGTTTGTGATGCTCATCAACTGCTGATTTTCACAGTTTTCATGTTAATTTGGGACCATAACATGATACTGTTTGCTCACAACTTTCATAACTCATGTAATCTGATTCAAAACATGTCCATATGCAGACTAAGGTTTCCATGGCAAAACAAACTTTTCTATACTAGGGACAGGATTACATCTTCCAAACATTCCAAGAGGCAGTGAGGGGCCTCCCCACAAGTATTGAAGCGTGTCTTGAATCAATACAACCAATTATACATTGTTCAGGAATTAATCCACTCACAGAGCACTTTGCTCCCCTCTGAGTACTGTGTGTGTGTCCGTGTGTGTGTGTTTTAACCATTTCATCATTCATACCCAAGGAATGTGGAGCAGAGGAAAAACTCAAAATGGCTTTAGTCCTTCTTAGTCGCCATGGAAAAACAACCACAGGCGAACTTCAGACCCTTCAGTGAAGGCGGGGTCTTAACGTGAGATAAGACTTGGGGTGTGCCTTATTGCTGAGATCCCATGGTGCTTTTTTGTCATGAGTGGCAGCAGAATTGGTAACCCTTCTGCTGAAACTCCTTTCACTGGAAACTTCAAGATTTAATGTATCATCACTTTCTGTGTTTCTTCTGCTCTTAAATGCCTTATATAATCCCTCTTTTTCCTTCTTAAGAACAAACTTTTACTGCTATGGATGAAGCTGTGTAAAAGTCAGAAGGTGTATCTGCCCATATCCTTCAGTAAAGGAAAAAGATAAAACCCAAAAAGAAATGAGAGCTATGGAGATTATTTGAACTGGCTTCATTGTTTCCAGGGTGATAAACCTGCTATCCAGTTTTCAGGGAAGAAATTGAGGGGAAATCAGTAAACGTGCAGTCCAGCCCAGAGCACGGCCGCCAGTGCATGCCACACTTGCCTCTTCGGCTTGCAAGGAACGAGGGTTAAAGAGAAGATAGATCCTCATATGCTGTGAGTGAATAAGAAATGACAAATGAGGGATATACAGGCTGCTGTTTTCTGGCCCACAGACATGTCACCCTGGCCATGCAAAGTCGCCAAAACTGCAGCAGATTTGCCATGGAATTCTGTCTTCCCCGGAGCGTGGGAGGAGCCTTGTGCTGGCAATCCTTCCTTCAGGCTGGAGCTCCTGTGTGCCGTGCACCTGCCCTCCCCACGGCCCCAGCACCCTGGGAGTCCCTTCGATTTATCATTATTCTTGGGCTGTTGTTTTAATAATGATAATAAAGGGAAAAGATATTGTCATCCAGTCAGATTCCTGATTACATGCAAACCGGAGCTGCAGGCTCAAGAAAAACAGGGAAGTGTAGTCCTTGGTGGAAGAAAGGAAGGAACATTTGTACCTCTGGCCTGTTTCTGTCATTGGTGTTTCTGCCTGATCCCATGGTAGTGTGGTTGCAATGTCTCTCCCACCACTTCCTCCTCCCACCCAGTCTTCTCATGCAGGCAGGCCCCCAGGCTGCACCCAGTGTGATGTGATTGCCAAAGCGAGGAGGGGCGTTCTGGGGACAGCTTGTGCCTCTGTTGTGTGCTGACCTCTGTCCTGTCATCGTGCTTGTCTACGAGTAAGACCAGCACCCCCTCCTGAAGGCCAGGGTGCTGGGTCTGCTCCATGCCTTGGACAAATGGCCTGCAGCTGGGGCCTGTGGGCTCAGGGTCAGATGTATTATGCATGAAGGCTGAAGTCATTACATTTGATGAGTATAAAAGAATACTATATATGGTTTTAGACTGAGATTTACTAGAGTCTCTAGTAGTGGAATTTTAAGTATCCATTTAATACTGCAAGAGGCAGTGGATGAAGAAAATCAATAGGGTGCGGCAATTTCTATGTTTTTTTACCTTTTAACAACTTCACTGATGTATAAGTGGCACCCCCAAAACTATGTGTTAAGTGTATCATTTGGTAAGTCTTGACACTTGTGCACCCCCCCATGAAACCATCAGCATGAGGCAAGGAACTCCCTCACCCTCGAAAACTGCCTCGTCTGCATGTCGATCTCAGTCTGGATGAGTGTATGTGTGCATATGTATGCACAAAGGAAACCGATACACAACTATCCAGATTGCCTTACGACCATCTGTAAATCTAATGGGAAAAGCCAGCAAATAGAATTTTTAACAGTGGAAATTCTAGGTCAGTTGAGAAGTGAAGCTCTATGACAACTATTTCGGGAAGTGTTAAGATGCAGAATATCAAGTGTTAGAACTGATGACTTCAGAGGTCAACCTGCATATTGATCTGAGGGGAAGGAAAGCTGGTTGCAGTTTTCAGCCAGGGCAGCAGTTTGAGTGCTTGTTAATGAAATACAAAGACCCAAATGCTTGTACGCCCAATAGCCATTGAACTGTTTCTCTTGTATCCAGGTTTTCAAGTGGAAATGAAAGATTGTTCTAGCTGCATAGTTTTCTCCTGCTAAAGAGGATAAGCTTGTGGATTAAGCCATGTCCTCTGCTGCTCTCACCCAGCTCAAGACGTGCTGAGGGAGAGGGCGGGCCTCGGCCAGGAGCCCTGCCGCCCGCCTGGAGGGGGGCGAGGCCAGGCACTCTGCTAGCACCTGGCCCAGCTCCACTGCAGGGCAGCCACCCACCAGCCTCATGCATCTGCTAGCTTAGCAAGCAGCCAAACGTGCCTGCGTATTAACAGCAGCAGCGCCCCTGGGGTAACAAGTGTGGTTTCCCTGTTTATCTCAACCACCTGGGGGACGCTGATTGTTCCAGTGATGGACCGTCCAAATAGTAAACATCAGGGCTTTAAGTTGATCCCGGTATTTTGTTGTAGCGGGTCACACAAACAGCAGGTTTCGGCGACTACATGCACAGGGTTGGCCCTTCTGTTCACAAAGGAGAGAAAGTGAGGCCAGGAGGGTACAGTGACTTGCTAGGGTCACCGCCAAGGAGGGCCAGTGTTCAGATGGCAGACCTCCCGCCCCTGGTGCTGGTGTGCTGCTGGGACCTAGAAAGGAATGGTGATGTGGGGCGTATGTTTGTATAGTGATGTGTGCCTCTATGTCAGTATATCTGTGTCCATCCTTCCATCCGGCAGCTATAGGTCTGAGGTCAGGGATGGTGTCTGCTGCTTCAGCCCCACCCACGGTGAGTTCCTGAGCCCAGCACGTCGCTCACACTGGCCTCCACCAGGACTGTGTGCTTCCCTCTCGGCCCTCCCAGAAGTCAGTGGGAGGCCCTTCCTCAGTGCCTGACTTACACAGGGCTGAGGAGAACACAGCACATCACCATCCAGGTGCACATGCGCGCACAGACAGGGCAGAACCTGGACCATGTGAGTGTGTCCAGCTCCGCCTCTGTCTCCTTCTCTGTGTCTGCCTCCCCCGACTGTGTCCCAGCCAGACAGCGCCTGCTGCACGGGAGGCAGCCTCCATGAGGGTGCTGCCTGCTTGGCGGTGCAGGGTGGGCCTGCAGAGGGAGCCCCTCTTCCCTGACTCCCCTGGAAGAGGGTTTGGGCTAAAAGCCGCCCTTGCAGGGTTTGTGGATTGACTGCTAATCTTCACCTCAGCTCTGTCAGGCTAGTGCTGTTATCCTCTTCCTCTTACAAGTGAGAAAATGGAGGCACAGAGATGAGAAATTTGTCTTATGCCAAAGCAAGAGCAAGTTAACATTCAGGCAGCATTGGGCCCTGGCAGCCTGGTCCATGAGTCCGGAGGACAGACAGCAGTTTGTACTGGCATGGTGGTCTTCCCTCTTGCTGGAAGCCCACCCCAAAGGGCTGGGAGCTGAGAGCTGAGCTGTGTAAACCTCTGCCAAGAGCAGGGATGGGCTGCACAGAAACACTAGCGCGGGGTCAGCGCAGGAGCCCGGGGACAGACCTCACATTGCTGCAGGGTTATGCCTCAGGCCCGAGATGGCCCCAGACTGTCCCAGTGCCTTGTGCATTCTTCACGGCCACACAGGGTGCTGCTAAGGCGGCCACGGCAGACCCCGAGCCTGAGGCCTACATGGCAGATGTTCACCTTTCACTGTTGGAGGCCGGATGGCCCCGTGGGGATGGTTTCCCTGAGGCCTCGCGCCCTGGTCAACTTCCAGCTGTGTCCTCACGCGGTGTTTCCTCTGTTGCCCCACCCCATATTTCTCCCTCTTATAGGAACACCAACCATACTGAGTTGAGACCCACCCTAACCTGCTCCATTTAAACTCAACCACTTCTTTGAAGCCCTTACCCAGACCCAGTCCCAGCTAGGGCACTAAGAGTTAGGGCTTCAACACACAAATTTAGGGGACACTGGTCAGCCCATAACAAGTGGTTTTTATCCTTCTGTTTGCTGACAGGACGACTCAGGTGGCAGTGTGTATGCTGTGTACGCAGGGGGAGTGCAGGGGAGCATCTGTGCTTCACTCCAGGCTGGGCCCACTGCCTCTCTCTGCCTGAGCCAGTTCTGCCCAGGGCTGGCGGAGGCCCATGCTGCTCAGGGGGTCCTGCCTGTGGCTCCACAGTTCATGGAGCAAATGGAGCTATAATCATACTCCTACACCTACTTCTGAGTATCACTCCATAGGCAGGGCCAGATCAAGCTCTTGGGGGCATTTCTACCACAACTTCTAAATGTGGCTCCAGAAATCAGTTTTCACACAGTTCTGATGTAATGGATCCTGTCTATCTTAAAAGTTACCATGATTTATGGGGGTGTGCCCCACTGTGAGGGCTTCTGAGGAAACAGGGCCCATGTGTGAACCAGGGAGGTTGCAGACTACGCAGACTCTCCGGGCAGAAGGTCCTGGGGTGGCAGCCTCTGGGCTTTGCTTAGGTATGTTTTGTTCAACCCTTGAATGGCTGCTTCTGTTGTTTGACTAGCTGCTGAATCAGTAGTTTTTTAAATTTAATTGTGAATTTTAAAAGAACAGCTACAGCATTTAACATTGTAACAGTTTTCAAATATATAGTTCAATGATAGTACATTCACATTGTTGTGAAAAGGATCTCCTGAACGTCAGCATGCCAACCCAGCCTTTATACCCATTAAACATCTACTCCCCTGTGCCCCCTCCCCAGCCCTAGGCACCCACTGTTCTACTTTCTGTTTCTTTGACTTTGACTAGGAACCTCAAATAAGCAGAATTTTTTGTGTGTGACTATCTTCATTTAGCCTGTGTCCTCAAAGGTCACCCATTTTGCAGCATGCAACAGGATTTTCTTCCTCTTTTAAGCCTGAATGGTACTCCATTATCTGTATATACCATGTTTTGTTTATCCGTTCATCTGTTGATAGGCGTTTCATTGATTTCATCTCTTGGCTACTGTGAGTAGTTGCTGCATAAACTTAACAATGTGCAATATCTCTTTGAGACCCTACTTTCAGTTCTTTTGGATGTATATCTGAAGAGGATTGCTGGTGAACCAGAATGTTTTGGCCAGCAAACAAAGCAGCTCAAGTCGGCAATCCACAAGAAAATGTATAGCTTCCCACAAATCCAGAGGTTGGGCGGGCCCTTAACCCAAACTCAGGCCCTGAGAGTTCTGAAACAATCACTGTGGCCTCGCGAGTGCTGTACACCCATTGGCTGCAGCTAGAATGCACAGACCAAACACCAGTAAGGAGGATGGAATTACCATGTTTGATTAGATGGTCAGGGTCCATCTCCCAGGCAACTGGATGCTGAGGAAGTCCAACCAAGTCTGCTAGAGTCTAGCTCGTGTTAGGACCACAGACTAGAACCAGGGACCTCGGGAAGCTCACCCACCTCTCTGTGCCTGAGTTTCCTTATTTTGATGGCAAAGGTGGTTTTGAGAATTACCATGCAAGTACCTGTAAAGCATTTAGAATGACGGCCAGCTCTTAACAAATCTTAACTATTATGAAAGTCACTAACATTTAAAATGCAGTGCAGTGTACCTTAAAATCTTGTTTTCTGCTTTTTCAAAAGAATTAGATGTTGCAACATCAGTTCTGCTCATGAAAGGAGCAGGGTGGGATGCCGCAGTAGCTGCTCACTTAAATGGACATAGCACTCCTCTGGCCCCTGTCTGGTTCCCCTGGCCTCATGTCGTCTTTGACAGATGTCCCCTGCTGCCTTTAGGCATATCAGACTGAGGTCCCTGCTCTCGTCACACTGAAGAGATGAAGTAACTCAGGAAAAGAAAATCAGTAGATATACAGATTCCGTTGTCAAATAAGCTGTAAACAAAACATTTAATTTTATCTTTCATATGCTCACACAAATGTTGCAGGGTGGTTCCTGTCTTTTTCTTAGGATATCAAGTGACTCTATAGATTGCCTTTGAAGAAACTTTAAAATGTGCCCTCTTACAGCTCATGAAAATGAGGTGCCTGTAGTTGGGAAGGGCCTGCCTTCCAGGGGCACTGAAGGGGGTCACCAGAGACCCTGTCCTTACGTGGTGCTGGGTCATCTGCATCCGGGGCCAACATGGGGTGAGTGAGAATACACTGCAGTCGCTTCTGTGTGTGCCCTGGAGCTCACCACTGGTGTTCGGTGCTCCACTGGGGGTGATCCTGTCCCCTCCAGGACAGCTGAGCTGGGATGCTACAGGCCTGTACTCGCCCCCGTCTCCCCCAAGACAGACTGCCTGGGGCCTGATGGGCTCAGAGCTGCCACAAGGCCGCATGGAGCTGTGCCTGTGGCTGACAAGGAAAAGATCATGTTCCCCAGCCCTTACAGGTCCGCAGGAGCTCCTGCGTGGGGGTGAAGCAGAAGCATACGGGCCATGGTGTCACCTGCTGTTGTCTGAGCCCATGCGGCTGCTCTGGAACAGGCCCAGTTTAGTTGAGACATTTCGAGTGGCTGCTCTTCGGCCACTTCAGAGAAACCACAGGTGCTAATTGGAGGTCCCTTTCCAAGTCTCAGCAGTCAGCCTGGACACCGAGGATCTGACTTAAGCCACTGCCCTGCGGTGCACCGTGACTCGGGATGCGGGCCCAGAGCTGGGGGACAGAGGCATCCAGCAGAGCGGCAGCTGTGCCTGCAAACAAGTGCCCTTGCATCTGTCTGCCTGCCACCTCTCCCAGGCATGCAGGCAAGCAAGCAAAAGGCAAGATGAGTCCGGGTGTGTCTCTCCAAACACCCACGCCAGGCCTGGCCTTCCAGTCATGTCACCCTGTCAGAGGGCACACTGAGAAAGCTAGTTTTACAGACACAAAATAATGGATTAGAGTATTGCTAAATGCACGTTTTACTTTTCAGAACAATTACAAATCATTAGAAAAGAAATGAGGCTTTAAAAAAAAAAAGTTAGGACTATTTGAATCCTCTTTACTACTTAGCCCTGAAGGAATAGAGTTTTCCGGGTGTGTCTGTCCTGGTGTAGCACAAGTCAGCAGTTCACACGAAAACAGATTTCCTGATCACCCACTGTGTGCCCAGCAGTGGCAAACAGAGTCACCAGGAATGGAGGGATAAAAAGACCAGAGGGGCCCAGGCCTCACAGGGATGATAAGGGAGCATCCACCCTTCACCAGCCCCTGAAGAGGGCTGGCCCAGAAAATGTCCTGAAGATGGTCTGGTCCATACCTTTGGTTATTCTGTCTTCAGAAAACCAGGAAACAAATGAGGAAGGGAATGGGCCCACAGGTATATCATATTGTGGTGCCAGAAATTCACATCACACTAGAACTCCAGGTTGGGAGACATTTTACCTCATGTAGGAGTAAAAATTCCAGAGCCACAGGGGAATGCAAGTCCAGCCTGTCCTGCCCCCATAAGAATTCAGAAGCCCCAACATCCCGTACTGTCCGCTCTTCAGCATTCCGAAGTAGAGGCATTTTCAGAGACATAAGGTTCAAGTTGTGTAAAGGCATGGCTCCACCTGGAGATAGATACACTTTCCTTGAACGTCTCCCCATCCTGGGTTACTTGGAAAGGGAAGAGGGGAAGGAGCCGGGAGCCGGTGATGACAGCCTTTCCCCACCACACATTCTCACCCAGACCTCGACTAAGTCGGGATCCCTGCTCAGTCAGGTGGATAACAAAAATGGGCGGAGAAAGCCACATTGCACCAGATTGAATGGTTGGTGTACAATAACTGTCCATGAGCTGTTTGTGCAGTTTTACTGTGCGAGGGGTGCCCCAATGTACAATTGGGGGTCAACTTCATTGGGGAGTCAGGCTTGAGGCAGAGGGCAGCGTGGAGGGCCGTCCTCCTGGGCCCTGTGTGGTGAGCCAGGCTCTGTGTCAGAGAGAACCAAATACCCATGCCGACACCCAGCCGTGCTGGGAAACAGCCTGGAAGGAGGCACAGCTTTCTGAAGGAGGGAAAAAACACTCCTGAAGCATTGCTTTTTTAAAGCATTATCCTCAGGTCAGCCTTAGGAGAAAATTAATCTTGGTTTTTTTAGACTCACTGCTTCTTTTGACTAAAATACTCTACCGCTCTCTCACAGGTAGTACTCACGTGACCCAGAGCTAGATGACTGGAGATATAGGTAAAAATCAGAACACTAGTCTTCAGGGCTATCCGTTTCTAAGGCTGGTCACGAGAAGGTCATACTTGGAAGGAGACAGTGCAGGACTGTTTGGACGCTTCACTCAGCATGACCCACAAGCTGGGTGACCTTTCTCAAGCCATTTCATCTCCTTGGCCTCAGTTCAGATAAGGATTTGGACAAGATGATCCGCTATATCCCTCATACTGCTGGATACCATGTGCTTAGATTTCTGAAGACAGGGCCAAGGGAAAGTCCACACATCCTTGGGCTCCCAAAGGAGCACCTTGGTGCAGCTGATCTCAGTGCAGTTTGTGGCATTGGGCTGTGCGTGGGACTAAACCAAATACCTACTATGAGAGAGAGCACGCAGGAAAATGAAAAATAGAAATCACTGCTAATGAATAATTCTACCTGTGCCCCATGCTCACTGCAGCTGAAAGAGTTTGTGTGTGTGTGTGTGTGTGTGTGTGTGTGTGTGTGTGTGTGTGTGTGATTTTAAGATTCCCTAATGCTCAGTAGAGACAAACATGGCATTTAAGAAACTGGTTTGTGGCGAAACTATGAATGTAGGGATAGTAAATCACATGGGAAGATGTATTTTTAATCATTAAAATGTGGTCATTAAGAGAAGAATGATGAACAGAAACATGCAGATAAACCATGGCAAGTTATTGTATTTGCTTAGTGTCCACAATTTTTCTGCGGCTAGGAAAGTTAGGTAGAATTCCAAGGAGTGGGAACGTCAGGCTAAGGACTGGAGATGGAGAAGCGAGTGGGAACCTCGTCTTCCCACGAACTGGTTCCCTGTAGACGAGAACCCCCGCGCTCATCTTGCAGGAGAGCCGACGTATTAAGAAGTGTGGTTTCAGAGCTGAGGGGGCGCTGTTGTGCTCGGCCGCCTCCGCGGGCATTCTGGAATATGCCCTAGCCTGGCTCTGGTATTCAGGCCAGCTGGAGTGGCACATGTGAGCTGAAGGGGAGCTTGGCTGGAGCAGACATGCAGGTGAGTTTGAGCCGGGGATCCGTCAGGAAGGCGATGGTCTCTGGAGGGTTTGCTGGATACGATTTGGGATGGAGCATCTTGATGCCATAGCGGCATGGGCATGGGGAACCCAGGGCTTCTCTTGACAGATGAGATGAAATTGTGAGCAGTGAGCCAAGGGCCACAAGAGCCAGGAGGAGGACTCCATGTGAGCTCCGGAGGGCACAGGGGCAGGTGTGTGGGCTGGGCAAGGAAGCTGGAAGACCAGGTATCAGCAGAACAGAGGGAATGGGAAATAATGAGGGTGATACTGCGTTTATTTTGGGATGGAGTTGGTGCCATTGACAGCAAAAGCACGTGGGGCGAGTAGTGGGGGAGAGGTGTAGGGGAGAGCCCATGGACGGGCCACGCTTTCACCAGTGTCTCTTACACATGGGACCGGTCACCACATTTCTTTGTCCAACCACCATCAACCGAAAATAGGGAACACTGGAGGCAGGGGCACGGCCCGGGACTAGAGTGTGGGCCCGGGGGTCCGGGCAGGAAGGGCCTCACGGGGAGGCGGAGCTGAGCCCTGGAGGATGAGGAGGCACCTGGCAGGTAGACACCACGCAGGCCCCCGGCTCTGCCGCAGGCTCCAGGCCTTTGCCAGTGGGTGTCTGCAGAGGTTCACTGCTTGCGGTCTTGCCCAGGTGTGATTGCCTCCAAACTCCTCGACCTGTCACCCAGCAGGGCCAGCCTCTGCACGGTGACTCTCCCTGCAAGCCCAGGGCTGAGAGCAGAGAGGCACAGAAGCCCCAGTCCACTGGTGGCCACTCACCTGATAACGGGGCCACCTGTGACCAGTTCAGCTGGATCAGGGACCCACCCCTCCGCTCCCATCCTCCCTCCATCCCTCCCTGACCCCAGGCTTTCCTCTTCTACAGGTCCCCACCCCCCGTCCTGCCTGGGCCTCCCTCCTGGGAAGTGACCCCTTTCAGGCCCACATGTCTCCTCCCACACGCCTGGGCCTGGCCTTGGAGAGGTGTCATTCCCTAGGGAAGTTCTGCAAAGCCTTCAGACTAGTTTCTGAGACCCCCATGTACTCCAGATTCTTAGAGTCTCCTGTTTTTGGAGAGACCTTGCTGTAAACAACGACGTCTGCCTGTAGCCAGGTGGTCGAAAGAAGAAACGCATCATGGTTGTCGCACTTGCTGAGGCTTCAGCATGTCCCAGGCACTGTTCTCAGACTTCCCCCGTGTTGCAGCCTCTCGTCTCCACGACGGTCCCTTGACAGAGGCATGACGGCTCTTTCCTCCTGAACAAGGAGGTCGGAGGCTGTAGGGACTTATTCGTTCAAGGCCACTGTTAGTCTGCAGTCGGCACCATAATTGTTCACAACGAGACCAAAGATGTAAGAGAAAACTGTGTGGTCAGTCAGTCGGATATAAAGTAAGTACATAAACATTATAGAGTGATGTATCTGATTTTCTTCACATATAAATTTTGTTATACATTTATCCTAAAAGTTTCTTAAAAATAATACAGACTAGAAGGAATAGCAACCAATTGTAAAACTCATCTCAGGGGTCAGTGGTTACTTTCTTTACAGTTGTTTTCCTTACTTCCTATACTAGAGAAAAACCTTTAGTTTAAAATTCAAAAGAATCCTAATAGGAAACTGGTGAGGTGCAGTTGTGGGGGTGGAGGGAGGAGAGGTGCCGTCCCAGAGATGGAGGACTGGATGGGTTCATTAACCCAGGGGGCAGCCGCCAGCCTCGAGGCCCTAGGGCAGCGGCCGGAGCCTCTGCAGGGCCCAGGAGCTATTTTGGGTGCTGGTGAGTTTGGCTGAAGCCGGTGCTTTCTGTCCAATAGGGCCGAGTTATTTGGGGCCACCACAATTGTACGTTAGACAGGTGGTTTGTGTGCGAAACGTTTAATTTACTGGCTGGACAGTCTGCTACTTTGGACAAGGCTGGAAACAATTCTAAAGAAGTTTCCTAAAATGATAGACTCGGATCATCATATGAGCAGATGCCCTTTCCAAGGCAGGCTGGACTCGGGCGAGGGGTCGGGAGGGAACGATAGTCATGTGCCTTATTGTTACGCCAGCCATCCTGGACTCTGTGAGGGGCTTTTGGGCAGTGGTTTTCCAGTGTGTGTGTCTCAGAGGAGCACAACATAAAATCAGAGCTATGAGTCACTTAGCTTTCCGCTACTCGCTCCTGATGGCATGTTGGGACTTTGTGATTTCGAAAAATGTTTAGAGAACTTACCTTGAAACAAGTACCTCTCAGACTGTTTTCAGTATACGTTAGTCCAGACCCCAGTGACAATTTGAATAAGCCGGCTTCACAGACCGCGCTATTTAGTCAGTCCTAGACATCTGGCAATTATGCAAAACCAACACAAAAGTGGCGATAAGGCTGCTTTGTCCCGGGGCTTTGTTGAGGGGACTCGCTAGCTCTGTGGCAGCCTTTTGCCGGGTGACTCAGGGCCCCGTGCTCTGCCTGGCATCCCTGTTCCCCAGGGTCTCAAGTGCAGGTCCCTCCCACTCACCTCTCCTTTCCCAGCCCGTCGCCATCCTCCCCACATTACTTCTTGTTTGGGGGCACATTTTACAGCCATTTGGGATGTGTTTTGCGTCTCCAACTTTCTCAGTCTCTTTGTGGAATATTCTAATGTCGTGACCAAGTAATTCTGCTCTGCTGTCCTGAGGGAAACGTCACTTTTAACTTTGTTGAGGGCATTCTGTGGGGACCGCCCCTGAATGGGAAACGGGAAAGCCATGAGGATCTCCAGTGCAGGAAAGAGAAAAACACTCCACCTGCAAGGCAGGGCCTGACCGCGAGATGACAAGCAGTCCGTTCGCTAATGCCGGCACCTTCCGTTGGAGCAGCTGCGTCTTTGAAGCATAGCCGTGAAGGGGTTTTCAGGAACAGGAGGATGGAAGGCCGCTCAGTGACGCACAGGGCGAACATGGGGGCTGGCCTCACCCCAGCTGAGCCGGCAGAGAAAGGGATGCTGCAGGGGACCAAAGAGGTGTTTGGGAGGTGCCCCCACCTCCAGGTGTGCCCCTGGACCAGCAGCCAGCATCACCCAGGAACACGTCCAAATGGCAGTTCCCGGGTCCCTTCCCCAAGCCTGCTGGGTTAGGATCTCAGGATGCTGGGCAGCCTGTGTAACCATCCCCGGGGACTCTGGTACAAGAGGATCGATCAGTCCCTGAGAATGTAGGATGCTTAGGGCCAAACCATCCACGGAGGCCCCGTGCCTGCTAACAGTAATCTGAGCTGCCATTACTGAGGCATCGACTGCCATGCTGTCCCCTCCACATGTGTCATCTTGTAACAATGTCCCTGTGACCTCAGAGGAATCTCTCTCCAGTTCCTGGCTCACCTCCAAGCTGGGAGACGCACTATTAGTGCTATGGTGACAGTGGAGTGGGCATTGTGAGGCTGGGAAAGCATGCAGCTGGAGAAGGCTGACATCATGGAACAGGGAGGGCCTGAGTTGTCCTGGAAGGAAGAGACGACTCCCAGGGTGTAAAAGAAGGGCATGTTCTGAACTTGAGGGAGCAACTCAGTGAGTTAGAAATGCTTGTAGCAGCTGCCCCTCAGTCAGACACCAGTAACTTTCCCTCCTTTGCCTTCAAGGTTGCTGGCTGTCCTGCTTCTCCAAATGCTTGGGACCATTCTCCAGGGCTGTTAGCTCTGAGTCATCTGTGCTGAAGGGGGGAAAGGTTTCGAGCCTGGATAACTGGGTAGCCTACTCCCACAACTGAAACAAGAAAGGCCAAGAAGGCACAGATATTCTAAGTTAAGAGTAAGTTGAGGTATCTTGTGCTTACAACAATATTGTGGGTTAAATGTCTGAAAACCCCTTATGCTCTAAGGGGATCCACTGAAATAATGGATTTTACATAATGAACATGTCTGGTCAAATAGCATGCTTTTGTTTACTCCAAAGAGGAGAAGAGGAAAATCTACATTTTAGGACAAATTAAAATGGATGCTTTTATAACAGACATTGGGGGTATGATGGAGAAGATCTCCAACAGGTCTGCATCAGATGCAGAAATGTTCTTCACTGGGTTACTTTTATGTCAGCTTTGGGTTCAGCAATGGCTTACCCTGCAGTATGTTACAGAAAGCTAAGTAAAAGCAGGCCACGTGCTCTGTTCTAACGATAAAGGTGCAGAACTTGGAAGAAGCCAGCAGCGGAAATGGACAGTATTTTTCTTCCATTGCTTATCTCAAGCGGCAGTTGACTCACTTTTGCTTCAAGCCAGGCCTGACTCATAGTCAATTCAAGATCAAGTCCCTTGGCAACCTGGCAAGTCCCTGAACATCAAATTTTCTGATGTTGATTAAATGCCATTCGTGTGCTTTACTATACTAGACTACCTGGAGACAGAGTTTATTTTGATGGTGGAAACTGGAGCATCAGCTTTGTTCTTACCAGCATAAACTACCCATATCCCCTGCTCCCTTCAGAGGTGCGGCCCCAAAATATATATGTAAGAAAAGACTGAATTTTTCTCTCAAAAATACTTTAGAATATACTGGAATATCTGGACAAATGGGACCAAGAGCTGTCCTAAAGAACGTGGAAGAAAATATTTTGGCTTAAAAAGTTTAAATGTTGATATTCTCATAATATTCACTTAATGTTTTCTTGATGAAAGAACCGTAATTTTACTCTTGCCTAACATGTGATTTTTTGTGATTTTGAATGGACTTGCCCTTTTAATGGGCCTGGCAGAGTATGTTTCTACAACACATGCCCTCAGGGATAAATGAAATAATTTGTTGGCTGGGGCTTCATTTATAATTCGCAAAACAGGAAAAGTGATATCCATACTGCAGGGGCTATTGGATTAAGTAAGAAGGTAAATCAATATTATCTATTTGAACATTGCAGTATGTCAAACCCAAAGTATCATTATGTGGTTTTCAAACATGTTGAACTGTACAATCTGATAGTAGTTTGCCAGTGGTCTAATATTCTAGGCTACTCCTAAAGCCATGGTACAAACGTAAGGGAGGAATCCTGTTTAGCCCTTTGCTGGAACAGACACGTGCAAACACAATAAAACGTCAGTTTCCAGATGGATGAACCGAGTGGCAGGTGGCCAACCGATGTCAGTATGTGGCACATCAGTATGTGGCTGCTCAGAGAAACTGGCCACCCACCCAAACAGAGTCCTCTGCAGAACGTGACGCCCAGGGACTCTGGCAGAACGTGACGCCCAGGGACTGTGCTTGGCCCAAACTACCGTGAGGCTCCTGTTCTTTCCTAAGCAAACAATGATGTCTGTGGGTGTGAAAGAAACCCTTTCCCTGGCAGACTGACACCCTCATTCAAACGCTTGAAAGCAGTCAGGAATCACTGAGCAACGTTTTTATGCATAAGAAAGTGACAGCGGACTAACCAGATGAACTAGTTCTAAGGAAGCAGAATTAGTTTAGGAAATAGAACAGGTAATGAAGATAAATATTTTTTCTCATTGCTTCAGACAGTTTTAATAGATCATCCATAAAACAAGAACAGGGTATTATTAAAAAATAAGTGAGTAAAAGAACATCCAAAATTTCTTGGAAATTAGATACACATCCTTAGAGACATACATAGTTAGACACATTGTGGTGAAATTTTTGATACACACAGATAAAGAGGAAAATCTTACTAACTTCTAAAGATGAGGTTATGTATAGTTGGGAAGAATTATGTGGGTTCCCATCTGGGAGCAGGATGCCAGAGAAGTTGCTGAGAATAGTCTTGAGGAAGATGGATTCGAATCTAAATCTTACTTAGATTTAACCACAGAATAGTAAAGGGTGAGGATCTATGAAGACAACCTTCAGACACAGGAAGACTTAGAGTAAATTAGATGCCAAATTATTGTGAAATTATAATTACTCAAATGTTTAATCCAAACAATGGAAAATAAGTCCAGGAAAGGGAAACATATGACTTGCAGCTTCACATTTAGTAAAAGTTCCTATAATGGAAACACCATGATGTGCAATATATATTCAATAATTATATAATTATTTATTACAATTATATATTATGATCAATTTAAATAAATTGTTATATTTATATATTTATAGTTATACATACATTTTCTGTTTAGAATAAATATATTAATACATGTTAATAAATATATTAATACATATATTAAATATATTTTACATTATGGTGTTATATTTAATAAATATATATTTACTTATAAAAAAATTGGGGCAATTTACATGTTATTAGACAGGACACTTTAGTTCCGAGAGACAGAAACTTGTCTTGAACTATTTAAGAAAAATGGGTTTTTGTGGGCGGTTTTAGCTCACTTGGCTGGGAATTTCAAGAGATGGATCCTTGTCATGGTCCTGACTGCGTCCAGGAGCTCAGGTCCTGTGTTTAGGGCTGTGTCCCTCTCCATCCTTGGATGAGCTCTCTGCCTGTGCTAGTCCAGATGACTGCCCTTTCTCCAAGACTGTCCACCTCCTTGATTCCAACCCAGTGAGACCACCTTGCCCAGCAGCTCTTGCGGGAAGGTCTTAAGACAGGTTTGTGTGGTCCCACTTAGGTCACATGCCCATCTTTGGCCCATCATTGTCCACAGCTCGGATAGCCTGGGTAGTGGTTATCTCCTGCCCAGGCACTGTGGTCAGGGGCAGTTTGGTAGATCCACCCAGATGTGGGAAAACAGGTTAGCTGGCAGAAGGAGGAATTCGTTTAGAGGGAGGGGGCAGTGCTGGCCAGAGAAAAGCAGCAGCTGTCTCCTATATCTGTCTTTGAAAGAACAACAGTTGGAACACAGCCCTGTTTAACAATGGTAAAAATTGGAATGTTGTCCACACAGAATCTCTTACCAGGCACATTAGGATTCTAGGATTAGTTACAGTTCAGCCTTTAGAGAAATACAAGTTGACTGATACCAAGAATACATTGCTTGACTCTTAGGAGAATCCAAGTCTATTTCAGGTCCATAAATGTTTTCAAAGTCCTCATTATACTGCTTCTTGAAGGAAAAAACGAACCCATATATATAGTAATGCTCCAAAGTGAAGTGGCTGTACTGCTGTCCTGGTCGTGCAGTACCTGCAGGGCCCCAGTCTGCGGGCCGTGGGAGGAGCACACTGATACAGAGTGGATGTCGGTGCTCACCCAACCGAAGAGAAGCGAACACGCAAAGTTCACTTTGAGGAAAATGCCCGAGGACTCACTCAGAGGCAAAGACAGTAGCCAAGGCCAGGCCATTAGTCAGGGCAAAGTGCGTCCAGTGCTGACACATACAGTGCCGGTGACAGAGGGTCTCTCGAAGGCTGACCCTGAACCCCACCTCGCCACTCTCCTGCTCCTTAACGTGTGCACACACAGAGGCATGGTCACGTCCAGCTCGTGAGAGAGTGGAGAGCCCAACCACGTGGCAGTCTGACATCTCTAGTTCAGCTGTGTTTCTGGGTGGGTGCCCACTCTCTGATCCAGCTCCCCGCCTCCAGCTGCCCAAACCATGCTGTTACAAGACCCAGAACGGAGGTCACTTTCCTGCCCCGTCTCGCTGGAAGGGATGGCGCCACCTGTGTCTTCCCGGTATCCTCCACGTGCTCCTGGCACCCCGCGCTCTTACATTGACCTGCGTGGGGCATGTCGCTGGTTTAAAGGGCTGATGCGTTCCAGGGGAGAACGTCAAGACCTCCCACCAGAGCCCGTTGCAGACGGTATGCCTCCACCTCTCCTTTCTTACAACCGAGGCGCCTGAGCACTTCTCACCCTCAAAAAGGACCCATTTTTAGCCTCTTGGGACTCTCCCTTGGGTGAAGTTCCCTGAGATGGGCAGACGGTGGAATTCCCAGCACTGGGCTGAGCAGGTAAAGAAGTTGAATGGCTGGGCAGCAGATCCTTCTGAATGGCAGGTGGTTTCCAAGTTTCTTTCCAACCCAATCGACAGTCTGATCGAGTTGTCTGATTATAGATCAGGACACATAAATTTTGTGACAGGCCAATTAAGTGACACAAAGGAAAAGTTTAAAAACTGGGTAGACTGATGTCACTGCAACAAATCTTTAATTCACTTTTACTTAATCATGTGAACAAGGCTTCCCACTGCTTAATAATAGTAAGGATGAAAAATAGCTGCATTTATACCAAACCCTGCCTCATTCTAGCTATAAGTAATCCACTTATTTTTAAGGAATTAATTGAAAAGATCCTCATGTAGCTTATTGTGAGATGCATTTCCAAGGACATTTGACCTTTTTGTTTAACAAATGTCAAAATTTGTGAAATGTATATGAAATTTTTATTGGCTCTTTCCTATTAAGTACCACAATGATGGCTGCTCGCTATAGAAAAAAAGGATTTAATGTTACCATGTTACGGTGAGAAGACATAAAAGTTAAATCTTAATTTATATACATATTTTATACAAAGAGATTTCATCAATAAAAGAACTCAAGCATAAAGTATATTCAATTAGGATTCAACCCTGTGGGGTAGAGAAATGGAAACAAGTTGAAGGAAGATGAGACATCTCTAAAACACTTTCTGCTAAAAGGAGAGCTTGCTCACTCCCTTGTATATGGAGGGTTCTGGGCATTAAAATACTGTCATGCTGAGGTTCCTTTGATTATGTTTTAAAATATAAATTTTAAAAATACTGGTATTTACAATACATTAGAAATTGCACCCATTGCAACCAATTGAACTCGTGATGGAAATTTCCAGATATGGATTCAAAATGTAAGGGGCACATGGTTGCTCAAAATTATTTGGGGATGTATACGAAACATGCTGACATGCATCATGTCAGGTGGCACTACTTCAGGAACACTTGAGTGGCGCCCTTAATTTCCCCTTTATTCCCAATGCCTAGAACATCAGGAACTAAGTCAGGGTAGGTTGGAGGTGAAGGACAAGCTGTGAATGGCAGGTAGAAACCATAGCCATCAGTATGAGATGAGGAGGAATTCTGTCTGTCCTTGAGATATTTCCTCTGGACCATATATATGTGTTAAAACTCACTCTTGAGAAATCTCCTGTGGTAATGACCAGCAAATAAATAACATTACAGGATACAAAAGCTTTCATTTGCATTTAATAAAATAGCAACAAAAAAGAGTTTATTACAAAACTCCTCAGAAGATGCTTACATTTAGTATTTGAAATTTTCTTTGGTGATTTTGTAAAAGAAAAACTCAGTGGAGCCAGTACTGAACTGAAAATGACTGTGTTCAGTTTGAAAAATCAAGTCTCCAGTTAGTGTTTTCTTCTTTACACTTGAGCCAGAGAGTTCTCCAAAGCTCTTATTTAGATATGATGGCATGTGAACCATGGAAATGGATAATTTAGGTGTGCAGAACAATGGAAGGGTTAGTATTCCTTGCTTAGGTTCTATGTCTATTCATTTGATAGAAAATTTAATCATGAATTTATATTAGGCTTCTGCTAAAGACAGATTAGGTGTGCTTTTCACATTTGCAAAAATCCTGCAGTAATAACTCTTTAGTTCAAAAATGTTGACACCTCAAGAGAGCACTTGCCAGCATGTTAATTAACTCAAAAATAATGACATACTTTTAAGGTGGACAGAAAATAGCAAAAAAGGGTAAAGGCAATGTTGTGTTCCTTTTAAGATTCCTAATTAGTCCCCAGTTAATTGTTAAAAGAGCGCTTGCATCCTGTATTTTGATTTGGAATTTCAAAGGATGGTAGAATTCTAAATCTAAAAGGGATTTTAGAGCTTATCAGAATCAACTTGCTTATTTTAAAGAAAGAAAAGAATTGTTCAAAGTTCAGAGTAGAACTTGGACCACAATGTGGGATTCTGGCTCTTAATTCAGCCCTTCCTCTGCTGCCCCTGGATTCTAGACTGGGATCCCTGGACCACTGGCTCCATGGAAAAACTCAGGGGCTAAGTGAAATTGTGACGTGCATGCACAGAAGAATCTAGAAGACAGGACCTGGGTCCCCAACCTCTTAGCAACCAAAGCTGCTCCATGTTTTCCTTTCATGTTTTGGGCTCCTGTTTAGAATTGATAAAGAAAATAAAAACGCTCCTCCATCATTATCTCATTCAGAAGTTGTCAAAACATGTTGTAGCACATGAGGTTAACCATCAGAACCAGGCAGAAAGGGAGAGAATAATGGCGGGTGGGGGTAGGGTGAGAGAGACAGGGATGTCTGATCCAAGCAGAAGCTGCCCAGGCTGGCAGAGCTGACTACCGGAAGAAATCGTCGGGAACTCCTGAGAGCTGACTCCGACCCAGTCTGGGAGCCCCAGGAGCATTTGTTCATCTTGAGATTGGTGCTGTTTTCCACAGCTCCCACCAGAAGTACCTGGAAGTTGCTCACCCATCCTGAGCCTTTGCACACGCTGACCTCCCTTCCTGGCCTGTCGTGCAGCCCTACTGGGCCTCCCAGCTGGGGCAGGCCTCGCTTCCTCCTCCCTCTCTCCTGTCCGCCAGGCTCACCCAGGGCCTGGCGCAGCTGGCTCTGCCCTGTGTTCCTTCTCACCCGCTTTCCCCAGGGCATCAGTACTGTCTTCCCCATTCCCATGTGACCACCCTCCTGACACCCAGGTGCGCTCCCGAGAGCAGCCCCTCCCTTCCCTGCTCGTGCCTGGCCCTGGGGTGCAGCCTGTGGGGCGGCCCTCCCTGAACACCTGTGGGATGGGTTCTGGGGCTGTGTCGTCTGGGCCCTGGGAAGGGAGGCCCTGAGAGATGGAGGGCTCACCTGGGCACGAGGGGAGCTCTGCTGACTGCACTCTGCCTGCAGTTTTCAAGTGGTTCACACTGAATGTAGACTCCTAACGACTTGTTGACCTAGGGTTGGCAGTTGGCTTAATTTAGAGCAGCGACTCTCAACTTCTTCTTCTTCTTTTTTTTTTTTTTGCCTCAAAACTCCCCAGAGATATAAACAGGTCCAGATAAGCATTCTTAATCTTATACCTGGTTAGAAGTAGGGAGCAGGCTTGGAGTGCCCCCTCCATCCTCCACCACAGATGTATTCTGAGGGCCTGTGTGCCAGGGAAACCTCCTCTGTGCACGTGTTGCTGGGGGCTGGTTCAGAGTTCTGCTTCAGGGAGCAGGTCTCGTGAGGTCGCTTCGCGCCTGAGGTGACTGCTGGAGTGGCACGAGGCAGCGGGGCTGCACCCAGCACTCCATGAGGGTGCCCCACTCTCTGACCAGCCAGCCCACTCCACCTGCACAGATCCACCCAGAGTTGGCATTACTACGTGGCACTGCTGGGCTTTGAGCGCATGTCTGTCCCTCATAAGCTGTGAGTCACCAGAGAGTCCAGAAATCTGTCCCCAGACCAGTCACGGCCCCTCCCAGCCTGGCGCCCACCCAGCCATGGAGACGGTCAGGGGTGTTGTGCTGCGGATTGGTGTCACACTCAGTCCCCAGTGCTGTCTGCAGCAGTGTGTCACCTCCCCCTTCCCAGAGGAACAGAGACGGGTCCAGACACCGGCCCTGGCCGTCAGTCAACTGCCCTGCTGGGATTTGAGCCCAGGTCTCTGTGACCTGAACCTTCCATGCTGTTTCACATGCTTGAAGCTACATAGAAGAAAATGTTAGCTTAATTGACCTGCTTTTTCAGTGATGGTGACAAAAGGAAGGAGGGAACGGGCCCAGCTTGTCTGTCTCGGCTGCCTCTCTGCTGGGCGGAGTCGCTGCCGTGTGGACCGTTCGGCCGGCCATGTCGTCGGAAGTGTGACGGCTAGTTAGCAAACCACCGGCAGAAAAGGTTTGGGTTGTCCTAATCCGCAGGCAGGGTTTCTCCTCCATATCTGCCCTCCCTCTAATGAAGAGTCTTGAGACAAAAGCCAGCCAGCCAGCCGGGGAAAGGTTGCTGTGAAGAAGCATTCACTGCGTTCAGACACATTGCCTTGTGCATTTGCTCTTCTCTCCTTTGTGCTCGAGTCTTTGCTTTTGGGCTCCTCTGTGAAATGTCTGTTTTTTCTTTTTCTTTTGTTCCTTTATTTTATTGTTCGGGACCTGAAGGAATGTTCTCCTTGGTGCTCTTCTGGTTTCGTGGACTCTGTGTCGTCAGTCAGCTGTTCAGTTAAAATCATGGCCACGTGGAGGGCAAGCATGACCCTCGGCGCTCAGTGCGTGATGGCATGTGCGCTGGGCATGTCTGCAGCCTTCATTCATTTAGGCAGCAGTGACTACCTGGAGGAATGGTTTTAAGACAACATGCACTGAAACCATGACACAACACAGTCTTTATGCCAGACTACCGTAAACCATCTCCAGGCACGTGTCTTCCAGTGTCTTGAAGTTTAAACTCTATTTGTACATTAAATGTAGAAACGGCACCCCCTCTGGTGTGCAGCTGGCACAGACCTGTGAACCCCTGTCCTTCCAGCTCCAGCCTTAGTGGGTGGGGTCTCCTCTTTGCACAGAGCTTCCAGGGACCTTAGTGAACCTAGAAGCTCAGTCAGAAAAAATAATAAGAACCACACTCTACTTACACTTCATGTCCCTCCAGGCAGCTGGCAGATGTGCCAAGTGGCCAAGCGTCCCCCATCAGTAGCATTGGAGTCTGGTGGCACTTGGGCCCTGCTAGTGAATTGTGACTCTGCATCTCATTCTGCCACTGAAGTAAACCTCATTTAGTGCTCCGGGTTAGAGAGCTGCAGCCAGGCATGCTGTTGTTCTGATTCCTTTCACTTTTATTTGAAGGTAATCTATGATCATCTCTACAGGCCCACATGTAAAATGAAGGAGAATCAGATGCTGGCAGAGTATCATAAATGTTCGAGGCCAAATCCCTTTGTGCCTATGGAATACTTGTCAGAAGTGCCCAGACCATAGTACTCACTCCTAAGTTTGTTTGTATTTTTAAGACCTCTATTTTTAAAAAGAACTCCTTTTAAAACAACTTCAGTTAAACCAAGGGTCGGGCTAGAAACAGTTGGACTCATGCATTTTTTAGTGTGTTTGCCCATAGTCATAAACCAGATAAAAATTCAAAAGACTGATTCATAACGTGCTGAGTTTTGAGAGAGAGTTGTGTGCTCACTCACGCTAGGCGCGTGGCTCTGTCCAAGTTAGCTGTTCCTGAAGGAGCTGTGCTCAAATGGAGGCCAGATTTGGGGTGAGGCAGGCAGGTTAGTGTTGCACTTGTTGAGCACAGAAACTGGAGTGCTGGCTGACCTGTCCCTGCCGTGTTTTGTCCAGCGAGCCCGCTCCTGGGGCCTGGCAGTCCCTGTAGCCAGGATGGGGTCCCACCCGCCCCAGCTGAGGCCGAGGAGACTGTGTCCGTGGGCAGCTGTTTCGCGTCGGAGGACACCACCGAGGACTCCGGAGTGATGAGCTCCCCCTCAGACATCATCTCTCTGGACTCCCAGCACGACAGCATGAAATCCAAAGATAAGTGGGCCACAGACCAGGAGGACTGCAGTGACCAGGACCTGGCTGGGACCCCGGAGCTAGGCCCCCAGAAGAGCCCCTCCTGGGAGAGGAGCAGCTCCAGAAACTGGCATCCAAGGTGAGTCCCAGGACGGCCGGAAGGGAGGTCCTGCCCCGGTCTGGAGGAGGGAGGCCTTCTGTCAGGGCGACCCCACCCTACACGTACTAAGAGCCGACTGCGGGCCAGGCGTCCTCCACGGAAGACAGCATTCCTGGTCTGGGGGTGTTATCCACAGTCATGTCTTCATGCTTTTTTGAGATATGCAGGTGTTTATACACAATGCATAATGTTGCTTGTTTTTACCCTTATATAAACAGTACCACACCCCTAGGTGTACTTTTTTGCCAACATGTCTTTAAGATTTATCCATGATGACATGTCTCAGTCATTCACTTATTTTTCCATTGCTTAGTTAACGGACACTTAGATTCTTCTGGTTTTCCACCACTGAAAACAATGACTGTTTACCTGTAGAGAGTTTTCTAGAAGAGAAATTATTAGACCTGCAGAAACACTCATCTTCAACTTTATGTAATATTGACGGATTACTCTCCAAAATGATTGTCCGGTTTATTCGCCCTGCAGGGGTCCACGTGGCCTGCCGCTCCTCATCTACACCAGTATGTGGGATGAGTAGACAAAACCTTACGTTTCACCAGTCATCCAGGCGTCAAATAGCATTTCCTGGGGCTTTCTTTACAGTTCTCTGATTAGCAAGAAGGAGCACCTTCTCATATGTGTATTGGCACTTTGATCTTCCTTCCATGAGTTGCTTTTTCATAGACTTTGCCCTTTCTCAAAAGTTTGATTATTACCTTTTTTTAAAAAATTTAATCTCTCTCTTGTCAGTTCTTTATACACAGAGAGTCCTTAAGACTGTGGCTTGAATTTAACTTTGTTTTCTTTTGTCAAATAAAAATTGCTGTTTAATTTTTATGTCATTGAACATGCCCTTTTCCCCCTGAGTAGATGTGATTTTTGCATATTTAAGAGATCCACCTCATACCTTAAGGACCAAAGATTGTTTGAATTTCTTGCAAAAGTGTAGTGTTGCTTTTTCACCTTTGGGCTTCTCATCTGCCTGGGCTTTACTTCCGGGTGTGGTGTGAAGGAATCTGTTTTTTTCCCGCTGACCCCTCGTTGCACCTTCATCACGAATCAAATCTCCAAACAGGCTTTGGTCCGTGTCCAGTGCCCTTTCCGTAGCACTGGCTTATCTGTCCATCACTGCCCCCGAATCATGCTGTCGAAATCCCTTTCTTCATTCTTATGTAGAAAGGCGGGTTAATTCTCTGCACCCCATCAGTTTTTTTCACCTTTCAATGGTTTTAAGAAGCAACCACACAATGTTATAGAAACATTACTAGAAATAAAGTAGAATAATAAGAAAAGAACCTTCATAAGCCAGTCAACCAAAGTGAATGAATGCTTTTGTATTTTTCATGTTTTGTTTCAATTCTGTCTTCTGAACACACATATCTCTATCAGGTTAATGTAATTATAGTGTCAATAATATTTTATTTATTTTTACCTAACGATTTAAAATGAGCATTTCCCCATTTGTTAAATACACTCTCCAATAATTTTAATGTATAGCTCATCAGTCTTAAGGACAGTTCCAAGGCCAAGTTCATATATCACTAGACAGGAAATTAGCAGGTGGCCATTGGTCCGTTCCTCCTCTGCCCCACACAAGTTTAGTTGAGTTTGGCTTATGCTGTTTGCATCTGTGAGAGCAGAGAAAACTACAGTATTTTCTTAGTCCATTTAACATAAAAAAAAAATTGCTTTCTACAGTAATGTCCAGGTCTGTTCTGTTGGTTTGCATGGGGGTTTCACGTACCAAGCTCTACGTGTGAAACCAATCAGAAGTTTTTAACCCTGGCCCCTAGGGATGCTCGTGGAAAAGCCATAGTTTGCCTTGCTGGTGTTTATTCCTGACGTAAAATCTTGCTGATATCCATCTGCACATGGGAGTGAATGTCCGTGGCGACAGCCAGGATAATCATGGAGTCTTTGAAACCTGATGCTTTATCATAACAGGGGAAGCGTGTGTTTTTTTGCCTTCACCTCTGGGGTACCACCAAATTTGAGAGTAGCTTGGGGAGGGGGGCACTCTGGAACCTGACAGACCTACAGGGAGAATCCCACCACCACTAACCAGTTGTCTGGGCTCCCGGAGTCCACCTAATTTTGCCGAGCCTAGTGTTCCACCTTTGCAGTGCACAGAGGTGGCCTCCTGCCTGTCAGGGGTGTGCTCATCCTGTATGAGTGCCCGGCATGCATGGTACACGGTACCTGCTACACAGCTGTCCAGCAGGATGCACGTCAGACTCACATGTTGATTTGGGACAAGCACCTTGCACTTTCCTGGCAGCTCACTTCCCTTCTCGGGGCTTTGGTCAGCTCAGCAGTCAAATGAGGGTGGAGGTGATCCCAGAGCCCCTTCGCTCTGTCTCTGCTCTTCCATTTTGCCCCGGGGTGGGATCACCTCTGCGCATGATTTTTCATGGAATGACAGGTTTTTTTTTTTTAGTTCTCTCCATGGACACTTTAGACATACTCATAGAATTCAGTGTAGTATACACCTATTTATTTCCCAATGTATGATTTTCAATAAAATTCAGGATCACTTAAAAGCAGTGCCTGTAGTGTAAAGCAGGGTTGCAAACTCAAATGCCCACAGGGGCCAGGCAGTTAAGGAGGTTGAGGGGGGCCCAGCAGTGAGTGGCCACAGAGAGCTGGAAAGCACACATTGCTCTGAAGAAAGCAGCTTTACTCCCTCCTTCAGCTGCTGCCTCGAGGGATTACAGACCCAAGGTGGCTGGTTTTTGCAGAGAAGCCAGAAAGCTAGATTTTATGTGAGGTCTCCCAGATTTTAAATGCTGGCAACCAATTCAGACATTCAGAGCTAAACTGAACACATCTGCCGGGGGGTGTGGCCTACTCCCAGATGCATGCTGAGTGGGCAGGAAGGGGCCTCGCCCTGCCCCTCTGCTCACCCCTGTGCCAGCTGTGGGGTATTGTGCAGTTACTCAGGTTTTTCCTGTGATGTAGCTCTTGAACTATAACTTCCCAAATCAATCTGGGGATTCATTATCTCCTCCTCTTGGTAAAATATGAAAGCCTTAAAAATTTTGCTGCCAAGAAACCTGTTTAGATGAAAAGGAAACTGGAACTGCCTCTTGTTCCTTAGAATGATGTGCATTAAGCACTGGACACTTTGGAAATGTCACCAACCTTCCATGCTGTCACACTGAAACCATTTAGACAAACAGCACAGTCACGCAGTTATGGAGAGAACTCACTGCTCTTGCTGCACGTGGTAGTGGATTCCCGAGATGCACCCCGTGGTTCTGCCCACAGCAGACTGCGCTGAGAGCCTGGGCAGCAGAAAGGCAGGCAAGGCTGGAGGGGGCAGGGTGGATTGGGCCAGACTGCGGGCTGACCAGTACTGGACAGCTCACATCAGGTGAGTCACGATGAAGCAGGTGTCAGTGAGATGAGAACCTGGGCCAGGGGTTGGCCATAGAGGCTTCACAGAGGTGTGGCCACCTGGACAGGAGACCCGTGTTGAAACACTGCTCAGGAGTAGCCATGTCCAGAGAAAAGTGGCAATAATTGAGAGAAGCCATTAGGAAGAACACGTTTCCTGACACCCTACTGCCCAGACTGGACGTGAGGGCACCCAGAGGCCCAGCACAGCGTATGGGGTATGTGCTCCTGAAACGTGTTGTCCCAGGACCACCTTTATAAAGGGAGGCCCTTAAAGGGGTGCTTCCCCCATTCTCGGTGCCTAATGCAGTCCCTGGACCCAGCCTCCTGGCCCTGCCCTACATGATCTGGTGCAGCTGATCCTCAGGGACCGTTTGTGTTCCCCGGAGGGATGTTCTTCCCGTGTGGCAAGCAGCACTGATCCAGGGCCTGGCTGTGACAGTGAGACCGTTCCAGCCTCCGAACACGAGCCAGAGGCTTGGGAGAAGCAGAAGTTAGTTACCCTTTGCCATGACAGGAAAGGCTGGGTCTCTCCAGGCAGAGGATGCATCTGATAGGTTGTGAAGCTTCCTCAACAGTCTAAGACACCCTCACTTACAGAATCTCCACTATGGGGTCCGTCCCCAGTAAAGTAAGGCATGTTCGTAGTTCCCCACTTTGCCAGGGCACCCTGTCCTTTTGCCTCTCCCTGTTACTCATGGATTCAGAATTGAGCGCTGTTGAAACAGTGTCAGCTCTGTGGCCTGCAGAAGTCAGCTCTTGTTGACGTGGGTACTGCTCCTCCTCTGCACCTTGCAGGTGTCAGGCATCTACATGTCTTCACATAGGATTGCCAGGGGCCCCACTTCACCAAGTTGGAGACAAGTACTGTATCCTCCAGAGCTGCTGCCTGCCCAAGGGGAGCCTGGAAGGCTGGCCTCAGCTGAGAACATCCTTCCACCTCTTCAGTTCCACTGCACAGTGCATGGCTGCTGTTCCATGCTGTTTCTAAGTGCTGACTTAGAAACTCTGCTTGCTGCGAATTGGACTATAATTTTTCATTGCCAAAGAAGTCTATGGCCTCAATTCAGACTTGACCTAGTAGATGGGATGTCTAATTCCCAGAGTCTTACTCTAAACAAGGTTCATCCAGTAAGTCCTTAAAGAGGAATTCAGCCCAGGAACACAGGAACAGCAGACATGTGCATAGAGCGATTGCCCCCTGTCCTGGGGACACCTGGAGTGGCCTTGTGCACGACTCTGCCCAGGGCAAACAGTGATGGTACCTATGGTTGCTTAAAGACCCCCTCCCAGATTCAGCCTCCCTTTGTATGTGGCCCAGACCAAAATTCCTAATACTTAAAGAACAACTTGACGTGAAGAGTAAAAAGTCCAGAGTCAGCCTGCCTGCATCATATCTGCCTATGGCTGGGGACTGTGTTCTTGGCCAGGGGCTTGACCTTCCCTTCAGTTTCCATGTCAGTACAATGGAGACATGCAGTTCCTTCCCTCAGGCTAGCGCCAGCCTTCAAAAAAGGATAGCTGGTATTATTATTGTTGTTGATATTATTTATAGCTACCTGAGGAAGAATAGAAATTTGATAGTTGGGGAATCCTTGTAACCCCACTCTAGTTCTGATTGTCTTCCTCTTTAAACCATTTATGACATATTTGAAAAGAAACAAAATAAGTATATATATATATATATATAAAATTTATATATGTATAATATGAAATTTATATATATATAAAATATAATATATGTAATAGAAAATTTATATATATGATATAAACATATATTTATATTTATAAATATACCAATATATATGGTGTGTGTATAGATAGGGGAAGAGACAGACAGGGCTGTTTCCTGCTTGGGGGAAGTTACAGTGGAACTTGCATCATTTCTAAACCTGTGAATCCTGAAGTCAATACTGCTATAATCAGATAATTTGTCTATTTGTCTGTGTATCAATGTTGCAGAACTCTTAATTCTGGCATCCCTCTTGGGAACCTGAGTTCTGCAGGAATGTGGCAAGGAGGGTGTGAGAGATTGAGTAGGTGGTTTTCAGGCTCTTGATTCATAGGAGGACGCCCCTGCCGTCATGGTCAGAGCCACAAAAGACAGAAAGTGTAGCTTCTCCAATGAAGGGAGTGTCTCTGCCCACCTGCCCTTCTACCTGGCAACCCCTACGGTTCCTTCTCAGCCCCCGCACATCTCTGAGTGGAGGCCGTGATGACTGTGGAAGGGAGAAACCCTATTGTTAGCCGCAGGGCTATCTATGGCTGCAGGTCACTGTAGGGAATGAAATTGCACAGGTGCTAGCCAAGAGGCTGGAAGGTTCTCAGAGCCAGACTTCCCTCTAGATCAGCCAGCCTCTAGGGCCCTGCAACTTTATAACTGTAGCAACTCTGCCCCTCCTCCCCAGGAGTATTTAGAAACATTTTATACCTTCTAGAAACCTTAAACATTGTAACTATAGGAACTTTGGGAAGACAGGAACATGTAGAAACATTTTACATTTGATAGAACTTGAACTTTGTAACTATTTTCAAAGGTGCTTTTAAAAAACATTTAAGACCTTTGAGAATTAGCTGTTGAGCACAGTAACCACAGGGCACATTTGCCTGCTGTACGCTTGCCCAGACACTGACCCAAATTGAGGTATGCTGAAAAGGTAAAATATGCACCACGTTGGGTATGAAACAAAAAACCTTATATTAACTACATGTGGAAATGATAACAATTTGAATTAAAATAAATTAAATAAGATATACTAATTACTGTCTAAAAAATTAAAGTTGAAATTAAAATTAATCTAACCTATTTGTTTTGGCCTCTTTTGATGTGACTACAAGATTTTAAGTCACACATGTGGCTCATGTTACATTTCTGCTGGACACCGATTTGCCAGAACTCTGAATCTGTGTAAGTGCAGCACATTTGTAAATGCACTGGGGGAAGAAGTTAAGCACTTATGACCTTCATCAACTGTGTATTTTCCCAGGCTTCTTGCCTTTAGTTTACTAAGTAATTGTTTCACAATCACATGTGTTGGTCTGGTGTCGTCAGCAAATTGAATTGCTACCTGAAGAGGACAGCATATTCTCAGATTCTCTCTCTTTTTGTTTTAAATAATTCTGCCATTGGATAAACCATTTAAAGAAACTCTTCTAGCCAAATTACGAAGAAAAATGATGTAGTGTGCTGAATGGGTCAGAATCAGCCGATGCTCTTTTTTCTTCTTCATATGAAATGAAAACAGAAAACCAAAAGCAGCTGTTTTTCTGGGTGCTGATTTGACACGTCTCCTAGTTGCTATTTTGCTGAGGCCACCAGGCCCGTGACCACTGAGCTGGGTGGAATGTGCTGTCCCCCAGTTGTTCTCCCCGTCCCAAGCCAAGGAAGTAGATCCAGGAGGCAGCTCCACGTCCTGGGCAGATTCTGATTTGAAACTAGCCACTGCTGTCCTTTGTCCCTCATGTTTTATGTGGCCGTGACCTGCATGTTACTGTGTCCCCTGCAGAGTCACACCCTGGGTGGGAAGTGCAGCTGCTCAGGTGTATTGGCATGTGAAGCCTGCTGTCAAAATATGTGCACTCCATGTGCTTGTTCTTGGTTTGCTTGGTCTTAAGCCAAAACAGACTGTCCACAGGAAACAAAGCTAATGGCTGGGGTGTGTTGGGGGCTGGGGGCGATGCCTCAGAGACAAACATCTTTAAAAGGAGGCTGATGCTTCTGGCCAGTGTTTGCCTCTCCAGGGACACACATGTGGGCCCTCCTGCTAAGCCCACTGAATGCAGCCCTCAAAGGTTGCTTCAGGCTGATCTTACAGGGCTAAAGGAATAGTTATAATCCATTACTAACCTTTGGGGAGAAGTAGCAGAGGTACGTGAGGAAGGAAAAGCAAACAGTGCCAAATCTCTCCCTCCTGAAAGTATATGTGGGGAAGCAAAATGCCGCTGGCTTTGGCTTTGGGCAGATAATCCATTCACACAGAAGCCCGGGACACAGACACAGGGACCCTGCACTGCATCAAGAGAGGAGCCAGCTACAAAGGGGCACCGTTCTCGCAGGAAAACACACCTGGCGCGTCTGCGACCCCCTGCAGTGCTCTAGGCTGTCCCGATGGCTACCCTGCCCACGGCTGCTCAGGAGGTTATTCTAGAGACTGCTCCCTGTGTGCGGGTAACAGGCACAGTAAGCGCACAAGGGAAAAGTGACCAGCAAGCAGGAAGGGACTTTGTTCTTCCAGCTGACACATGTGCCACTGCCGGCGACCACTTCTATCGCCATGAAAAGGCAGAAGAATCTGGTCCAGTTAAAAATCACTCAAACAACCCCAGAGAAAGGGCCTGGTGAGATAGATATAACCAATCTTCCTGAAAAAGAATTAAAAATAAAAGTCATAACCATGCTAATGGACCTGCAGAGAAATATGCAAGAGCTAAGGGTTGAAGTCTGGAAGGAGATAACAGAAATGAAACAATCAGTAGAAGGACTTAAGAGCAGACTGGACGAGGTGCATGAGACTATTAATGGAATAGAAATCAGAGAACAAGATACAGAGAAGCTGAGGCAGAGAGAGAGAGAAGGATCTCTAGGAATGAAAGAATATTAAGAGAACTGTGTGACCAATCCAAACAGAACAATATTCGCATTAAAGGAGTACCAGAAGAAGAAAAGAGAGAAAAAGGGATAGAAAGTGTCTTTGAAGAAATAATTGCTGAAAACTTCCCATGTTGGGGAAGGAAATAGTCTCTCAGACCACAGAAGCCCACAGATCTCCCAACACAAGGGACCCAAGGAAGACAACACCAAGACACATAATAATCAAGATGGCAAAGGTCAAAGACAAGGACAGAGTATTAAAGGTAGCTAGAGAGAGAAAAAAGATCACCTACAAAGGAAAACCCATCAGACTATCATCAGACTTCTCAACAGAAACCTTATAGGCCAGAAGAGAATGGCATGATATATTTAACGTAATGAAACAGACGGGCCTCGAACCATGAATATTGTATCCAACGTGATTATCATTTAAATATGACAGAGGGATTAAACAATTCCCAGACAAGTGAAAGCTGAGGGAGTTGGCCTCCCATAAACCACCTCTACAGGATATCTTAAAGGGACTGCTCTAGATGGAAGCACTCCTAAGGCTAAAAAGATGTCACCAGAGAAAATAAAATCATAGCAAAGAAAGCAGACCATCCAAATACTAACTAAAGGCAAAGAATAAAACACCTTATATATAAAGAATGGAGGAGGAAGAATAAGAAGGGAGAGAAATAAAGAATCATCAGACTGTGTTTACAATAACTTAACAAGAAAGTTAAGTTAGACAGCTAGATAGTAAAGAAGCAACCCTTGAAACTTTGGAAACCACAAATCTAAAGCCAGCAATGGCAATAAGTACATATCTATCAATAATCACCCTAAATGTAAATGGACTGAATGCACCAATCAAAAGACAGAATAATAGAATGGATAAAAAAGCAAGACCCGTCTATATGCTGCTTATTCACCTCAAACCCAAAGACATACACAGACTAAAAGTGAAGGAACAGAAAAAGATATTTCATACAAACAATAGGGAGAAAAAAGCAAGTGCTGCAGTACTTGTATCAGACAAAATAGACATCAAAACAAAGAAAGTAACAAGAGATAAAGAAGAACATTACATAATGATAAAGGGGCCAGTCCAACAAGAGAATATAACTATTATAAATATCTATGCACCCAACATAGTATCACCTACATATGTGAAACAAATACATACAGAACTAAAGGGGGAAATAGAATGCACTGCATTCATTTTAGGAGACTTCAACACACCACTCACTCCAAAGGACAGGTCAACCAGGCATAAAATAAGTAAAGACACAGAGGCACTGAACAACACACTAGAACAGATGGATCTAACAGACATGTATAGAACTCTACACCCAAAAGCAGCAGGATACACATTCTTCTCAAGTGCACATGGAACATTTTCCAGAATAGACTGCATACTAGGCCACAAAAAAAGCCTCAATAAATTGAAATATATTGAAATTCTACCAACCAACATCTCAGATCACAAAGGAATGAAACTAGAAATAAATTGTACAAAGAAAAAAAAAGGCTCACAAACACATGGAGGATTAACATGTTCCTAAATAGTCAATGGATCAATGACCAAATTAAAACAGAGGTCAAGCAATATATGGAAACAAATGACAACAACAGCAAATGCCCCAACCTCTGTGGGACGCAGTGAAGGTAGTTCTGAGAGGAAAGTATATAGCAATCCAGGCCTATTTAAAGAAGGAAGAGCAATCCCAAATGAATAGACAAAAGTCACAATTATTGAAACTGGAAAAAGAAGAAAAAAAGAGGCCCAAAGTCAGCAGAGGGAGGGACATAATAAAGATCAGAGAAGAAATAAATAAAATTGAGAAGAATAAAACAATAGAAAAAAATCAATGAAACCAAGAGCTGGTTCTATGAGAAAATAAACAAAATAGATAAACCCTAGCCAGACTTATTAAGAGAAAAAGAGAATCTACACACATAAACAGAATCAGAAATGAGAAAGGAAAAATCACGAGGGACCCCACAGAAATACAAAGAATTATTAGAGAATACTATGAAAATCTATATGCTCACAAGCTGGATAACTAGAAGAAATGGACAACTTTCTAGAAAAATACAACCATCCAAGAATGACCAAGGAAGAAAAAGAAAATCCAAACAGACCAATTACCAGCAAAGAAATTGAATCGGTAATCATAAAACTACTCAAGAGCAAAACCCCTGGGCCAGATGGATTTACCACTGAATTGTATCAGACATATAGAGAAGACATAGTACCCATTCTCCTTAAAATTTTCCAAAAAATAGAAGAGGAGGGAACACTTCCAAACTCATTCTATGAAGCCAGCATCACTCTAATACCAAAACCAGGCAAACACACCACAAAAAAGAAAATTACAGACAAATATCCCTGATGAACGTAGATGCAAAAATACTCAACAAAATATTAGCAAACCGAATTCAAAAATACATCAAGAGGATCATACACCATGATCAAGTGGGATTCATCTCAGGGATTCAAGGATGGTACAACATTCGAAAATCCATCAACATCATCCACCACATCAACAAAAAGAAGGACAAAAACCACATGATCAACTCCATAGATGCTGAAAAAGCATTTGACAAAATTCAACATCCATTCATGATAAAAACTCTCCACCAAATGAGTGTAGAGGGCAAGTACCTCAACATAATAAAGGCTATATATATATGACAAACCCACAGCCAACATCATACTCAATAGCGAGAAGTTGAAAGCTTTTCACCTAAGATCGGGAACAAGACAGGGGTGCCCCCTCTCTCCACTGTTATTCAACATAGTACTGGAGGTCCTAGCCACGGCAATCAGACAAAACAAAGAAATACTAGACATCCAGATTGGTAAAGAAGAAGTCAAATGGTCACTATTTGTAGATGACATGATATTGTACATAAAAAACCCTAAAGACTCCACTCCAAAACTACTAGAACTAATATCTGAATTCAGCAAAGTTGCAGGATACAAAATTAATACATAGAAATCTTGCTTTCCTATACACTAATGATGAGCCAACAGAAAGAGAAATCAGGAAAATAATTCCATTCACAATTGCATCAAAAAGAATAAAATACCTAGGAATAAACCTAACGAGGGAAGTGAAAGACCTATACCCTGAAGACTACAAGACACTCCTAAGAGAAATTAAAGAGGACACTAACAAATGGAAATGCATCCCATGCTCTTGGCTAGGAAGAATAAATATTGTCAAAATGGCTATACTACCTAAAGCAATCTACAGATTCAACGCAATACCTATCAAAATACCAACAGCATTCTTCAACAAACTGGAACAAAAGTTCTAAAGTTCATATGGAACCACAAAAGACCCCGAATAGCCAAAGCAATCCTGAGAAGGAAGAATAAAGCATGGGGGATCTCACTTCCCAAACTCAAGCTCTACTACAAAGCCATAGTAATCAAGACAATTTGGTACTGGCACAAGAATAGACCCGCAGACCAGTGGAACAGAATAGAGAGTCCAGATATTAACCCTTACACATGGTCAATTAATAAACGATAAAGGAGCCATGGATATGCAATGGGGAAATGACAGCCTGTTCAACAGCTTGTCTTGGCAAAACTGGACAGTTACATGTAAGAGTATGAAACTGGATCAGTGTCTAACTCCATACACAAAAGTAAATTCAAAATGGATCAAAGACCTGATTGTAAGTCATGAAAACAGAAAACTCTGAGGAAAAAACAGGCAAAAATCTCTTGGACATAAACATGAGCAACTTCTTCATGAATATATCTTCCGGGCAAGGGAAACAAAAGCAAAAATGAACAAGTGGGACTATATGAAGCTGAAAAGCTTCTTTATAGTGAAGGACACCATCAATAGAACAAGAAGGCATCCTGCCATATGGGAGAATATATTCATAAATGACATATCTAATAAAGTGTTGACATCCAAAATGTATAAAGAGCTCACACACGTCAACAAACAAAAGGCAAATAATGCAATTAAGAAGTGGGCAGAGGATCTGAACAGATACTTCTCCAAAGAAGAAATTCAGATGGCCAACAGGTACATGAAAAGATGCTCCACATCACTTATCATCAGAGAAATGCAAATTAAACCCACAATGAGATACCACTTCACACCAGTCAGGATGGCCACCATCCAAAAGACAAACAACAACAAATGTTGGCGAGATGTAGAGAAAGGGGAACCCTCCTACACTGCTGGTGGGAATGTAAACTAGTTCAACCATTGTGGAAAGCAGTATGGAGGTTCCTCAAAAAAACTAAAAATAGAAATACCATTTGACCCAGGAATCCCACTCCTAGGAATTTACCCTAAGAATGCAGCAGCCCAGTTTGAAAAAGACAGATGCACCCCTATGTTTATCTCAGCACTATTTACAATAGCCAAGAAATGGAAGCAACCTAAGTGTCCATCAGTAGATGAATGGATAAAGAAGATGTGGTACATATATATACAGAATAGAATATTATTCAGCCATAAGAAGAAAACAAATCCTACCATTTGCAACAACACGGATGGAGCTAGAGGATATTATGCTCAGTGAAATAAGCCAGGAGGAAAAAGACAAGTATCAGTGGCTTCACTCATCTGTGGAGTATAAGAACAAAGAAAAAACTAAAGGAACAAAATAGCAGTGGACTCCCGGAACCCAAGAATGGAGTAACAGTTATCAAAGGGAAAGGGACTGGGGAGGATGGGTGAGAAAGGAGGGACAAGGGGGAAAAAGGGGCGTTATGATTAGCAGACATAATGTAGAGGGGGGCACCGGGAAGGCAGTACAACACAGAGAAGACAAGTAGTGATTCTATAGCATCTCACTACACTGATGGACAGTGACTGTAATGAGGCATGTGGTGGGCACTTGATGATGGGGGGAGTCTAGTAACCATCATGTTGCTCATGTAATTGTAGATTAATGATACCAAAATAAAAAATAAATAAACAGAAAAGAAAAGAGAGAGGCACCAGCTGCAGGGGCGAAGTTGTCTACAGCCTTGCCTCTCCCCTCCTAGAGGTGCCCGAGTCTCGGCAGCCCCAGGACCTGGGCTGCCACAGGCAGAACCTCCCTGCCCATCTGGGGCTCCTGCCGTGGGTCCACTGTCTCCCCCTGGGCAAGCAGGGCCCCAAGGAACCAGTCCCGTGTTGGAGCCTCAGGACAAGGCCAGGCCAGGTGGAATTGGGTTGTGTCAGCAGAGCATGGAACTGGGTGGCAATATCCGGGGCAAACCCGAGTAGGTGAGGCCGATGGAGGAAGGGGGCAAGGCAGGGGAGTAGAACCCAGCTAGGAGGAAATAGAGGCAAATGTAGGGTAGCCAGACTTCAGCAAGAGGGTTTGGACAGGAGATGGGCAGGAAACAGCTCATGAGCCCGGAGCCCTTTGGTCTGGGCCACTCAGGGCCAAATGGGTGGGACGAAGATGGGGAAAGGCTGAATGTCACTTAGGGTTGTCGGGCTGACGGCTATGTACTGGATCATTGACACTTGGTATTGTAAACACAACATACCCAATTAGTGCGTGTGTCGTGCCCAATGTAACAAAAATGCAAACTACTTTGCAAAAAAGAATTATGGTTCATTAGAAGACTAAAGGATTCTTTTCAATTTTGCCCATTATTGAAAACTTTATCACTCAAGCTGCTTTGTACCAAAATAAGCGTAATTCCAAAGAGAAAGAATAAAATACTCACTGCAATCCATCCATTTCAACAAGTCACAGGGGTTGGTGGTGGTTATCTAGATTTCTGACTCCTTTGTCCACAGGCACATGTTATTTCTAGATTGTCTTGATCACCCTATGTATATGTATGTCTTGATTTCTTAACATAACATGCTGGTTTAAGCATTCATCTGTATTTCTACATAGATTCTGTTATCATCATGCTGACTGATTTTAATGCTCTTCGAAGTCACCATTCAGAGTTTTAGGTACCTCCCTACTTCGGGACATTTTGGAGTTCTTCCCATGAGTACAGTGAACATTGTTGTGTTTATATTATCTTCTGTAGGATTATTTCCTTAAGGCAAATTATCAGAAGAAAGACTAATGAGCCAATATTCCTACAAATATAAAGTGATGTCTTTGTTTTTTTATTATTGCTCTTTTCTTGTGGTACAAAGTCTTTGATATAATGAGTAACCAACTGTAGACTACTCAGTATATGAAAGTGATGTTTCTATTTTTTGATGTACAGTCGATCCTTGAACACAGGTTTGGACAGCACAAATCCACTTATATGCAGAACTTTTTCAGTAAATACACTGGAAAAAATTTTTGAAGCTTTGCAACAAACTTTGTGACAAATGTGAAAAGCTGTTTTCTTTCCTCTAGCCTTACTGTAATAATAAAGTATATAATACATATAACATACAAAATATATGTTAATCAACTTTGTTACTGATCAGGCTTCCAGTCAGTGGTAGGCTATTAGTCGTTAAGCTTTTGGGGTGTCAGGTTATATGCAGATTTTCAACTATGTGGACATCAGTGTGCCTAATCCCCTCATTATTCAAGGCTCAACTATACATTTCCACATTGCTTTCCAGTAAAAACCAGTAATGGAAAATTTCATTAGCTTGCATAGATTTTTTCATAGTTTAACATTTATAAAATGATATCAACAGTAGAACTTTTATCTTAAATTAGTTTTTAACTCTTCTGAATATTCTGTTCTCATAGAGTGATGTGATTTGGTATAC
>JAQQAC010012171.1:12592970-12753436 GCA_029783875.1 Phataginus tricuspis | reverse complement strand
GTGTGTGTGTGTGTGTGTGTGTGTGTGTGTGTGTGTGTGTGTAAGTCTTGGTTAGCTGGATTTTAAGCATCTTAAACCAAGTGCAGGCATTTAAACAGTACTCTCTTTTATGTTTCAAACACTATTTTATATGTCAGTTTCCTTTTTTTTTCACTTCATCTCTTTGATTCAATATTTGAATTAATTTAAAACATCACACTCCATGAAAGAGAAAAACACAACTTTAATGAAATGCATTCAATTAAGGCCCAAAGCAAAAGCAACAGGAAGGCAGTTTTGTGCATCTTGTGGTCCTTGTGAATTGGTCCACATGCACACACATCCCCAACCAAACCCCTTTGTCTGGCTTGTCAGAGGACATTAGCAGAGACTAATCTAGAAGCCACTTCCTGGCTCCCAAAAGGACATAGTCACCAAATAAGAAAGACTCATTTATCAGAACGCAAACTTGGCTACATAAGTGAGGATTGTGCAGAAGCGTATTTCATGCATCATTATCAGGGCCTGATTAGCAATGATGGAAATTGGTCCTCAGTTTTAACAATCAGCGGAAAAGACCTTCAACTTTCACTGAAGATAGACAATTGCCGTCCACATGGCTCCGTTCTCCGCAGAGTGGGAACAGAGAGACAAGCCCTTGCAAAGACTTTAAATTGTTTGGGCAGCATTGCCTCACTGGTGCTATTGTCTCAGTGACGTCAGTAAGGCCAAGTCCAGGTCTCCTCAGCAGGTGGGCTGACATCTTCCCGGACACGTGTGTGGCAGGGACCATGCTGTGCCTCTGGACACCCGACATGGGAGCTTGTGTGACCCTGGGCAGGGCTGTCAGTCTCTCAGCAAATGGTTTCCTATCAATAAAGTGGTGATAACAACACTTAGAAAGTGCTTGTGCGATTTATAAGAGAATTTGTGCAAAAAAAGCTCTGTTCGGGGCCTGGCATGTGAAGCCCACTCATGGCACAGTAGAATGCCGGGCGGCCTGTACCATTAGGTGCTTCCTCCAGCCTGGGAGGGGAGGCCCTTGGGGCCGGGGACAGGGCCAAGAGGGGGAGCTGCTGTTATTGTCACCACTGTCATGGTCATCATTGTGCGACACACACACACACCATGTGTGTCTCAGTAGCTCCAGAGGCACCAGTGGTCCACTGAGTAAGGGGCTGCACGAATTTGATGAAGGGTTGTACCTTCCTCAGACAGTTCCAGAAAAGAGTAAATTAAATAAGTGATAAGAGAACTAAATGCCGTTCCTTTCTCTTTGGTCTTCCCTAGGAGTGAAAAAGCTGCTATATCCTCAAATGATGAAGATCTATTTATTACTGGACAGTTCCAGAAAACTCTTGCAGAACTTGATGAAGATCTGGAAGGTGAGAACCACCCTCCCTACCCTGGCAGTAGACACTGAAGGTTATTTTTTCTGACTCTGCTTTGTTTAACCATGAGAGAAGATCTGCAGAAGGGATCGCAGGTCAGCCTGAAGAAAGCCTGGATTTAAGGGCTGAGCAGTGGAGAGCCCAGTGCCCTGGGCTGTGAACTGTTCTATGGAAACATCTCCACAGCCACTTAACATGTGCTCTAAAAAATACTGACTTTTCACATTAAAAAGTATTCTATACTCATTGGGAAGAAAATAATTCTCCAATTAGGGAATGAGTTAGGGAAACCCCTTGATTACACAGAGATCAGCAGGTCCCTTACCAAGACACCCACCCCTTTCCTTGCTAATATGTGGCATCTCTCTGAGGTGAACGGTGCACAACAGCTTGACAGTATACCCTTTAATAATGGAGTATTTCAGGGCGCTGCTGTGCTGTGGTTATATTTTGGGTAGATAACACTAGGAGGCCAAAGCAGATGCGAAATATCTCAGTGAAAACCTAGGGAATCTTTGAAACAAAGGTACCCAGTGAAAATAAATGAAAAAGTAGATATTGGCCATACCTTAAAATAGAACAGAAACAAGAAGGAAACCGACCACAGAGCTGACATTAGTTTTGTCTGACTCACTTTTCAGTCTTCTGTCCTCAGAAGATGTAGTTGACAGAGTTGAAAAATCCACATCGGCCACCCTGTGTCCCTCGGGCTCTGACCACGTGGCCGCTCCATCCTTTCAGGCTAATTCTGAGGGGCTCAACATTTACTTGTTTTCCCTTAGCAAGTTAAAGCAGGAGAAAATTGGCCCGTCGTTTTGCGGTGCTTCTGGTGAGCACAGGCAATTTGAAGGTCACAACTCGAAATCCACCTTCATGTTCAATGCCGAGACAGTGTTTCCAGAGGCCTTGGGTCTAGAGATCAGTTTTTTCAGGGAAGGATATGGGCAAGGTGTTGCACCTGGACACCTTACCTAGAGACATGGATGTGTACACAGTTCCTCTGCTCAGGAATGAAAGTGGAGACTCAGGCCCTGGCATACAAGGATTATACATGAGATGACTTTAAAATGTGTGTAGGTAACTTACACAGAAGTAACCTCAGGGAAATCAACGTCGTGGAGTGATTGCGCTGTCATTGGCTTAGGAATCCTACAGGCGGTGCCAGGCTGTGACTTTGCGTTTGTCCTTTGCAGAAATGGAAGAGAGTTACGAAACGGACACCAGCTCTCCAACCAGCTCCGTAAACGGCGTGTCCAGCGGCTGCGCAAGGGACACCATGGTCCCCGACAGTGATGTGGACACCATCCCAGTGACTTTCATAGGGGAAGTTTTAGATGACCCTATGGATTTGGCATTGTTTTCCAATAGGAACAACAATGCTGGCTCTTTTGACATGGGGAACATAGCCAGCAGGAGAGCCAGCCTGCCACCAAGTCAGGCCGAGCAGAGCCAGGGGCACAGCAAGAAGAGGGCAGGCCTGCCCAGCTCAGCCGCCGTCTCCCATGGCATCGGGAAACCCCTTAAGTTCTCTGTGTCCCAGGCCTGTAAAGGCGTGAATCTGAACCAAGTGGAGCCCAAGATGGCTTCTGCTCCAAAGCCTCACACACATGACCTCAGTGCAAACGAGAAAGGCAAGGAGCCCAGCTCGACCCTCAGGGGGAAGACACAGGCCGTCAGGACCGCAACTCCACCCCCAGTGGAGGAAAAGGAAGGCGGCGGTAAGGACGGAGTCTCAGCACCGCCATCATGGTATCAGCGAGCCCAGAACTCTGGGGGGAGCTACGGGCTTAAATACGGCCTCACGACATATAAAATTGTCCCTCCAAAGTCAGAGATGCGGTGTTACGACAGAGGGGTTTCTCTCTCAGTTGGTGCCATCAAGATCGACGAGCTCGGGAACCTGGTGTGTCCCCGCACCAATGCAGGCAGGACCACAGCCCTGTCCTTGTCCACTCTTGAAGCAGAAACGCAACCCATCGGAAAAGTCAAAGATTTCTGGAGGTCAAACTCAATGGGAAAGCAGTGTGGCCGGCCCACGGAGTGCTCGGCCAAGAGGACCCCCACCCCCACCACGCCAGTAGAGCCCCCGCATCCGGAGAGCAGGCCCAGAGCAGAGCCCCCCTTCCCAGACCCCAGGGTGGCACCTCCGCAGCAGCCGGCCGCCCAGCAAGGAGGCGGGAGCCACGTGGAGGGGAGAAGCCGGCCTCCCACGGCAACCGCTGCACGGCTGAGGGGGCCAGCGGCTACCACAGAAGTCCCGTTCCTTAAGCCTCCCAGAAGAACCTCCAGTCAGTACGTGGCCTCTGCCATTGCCAAGCGCATTGGGCCCCCTGGGGCCCACCCGGATGCGGTGAGGGGGCAGGATGGCGTCCAGGAGCCCCACAAAAGCGGAAGGCCAGAGCCAGCTGGACAGCCTCCCACTGCGAAGGACACAGCCGCCCCCAGCTGGTACTCAGAGTCACGTGATCGTAAGGACAGCGGGGAGTCTGCGGTAGGAGCCCATCCCAGATGGCAGGTGAGCAGCCCTCACGGAGAGCTGTCTACCCAACACTGTCCTGCTGGCATCCACGGAGGCTCCTCCGTCCCACTGGTCACAGCTTCCCAGAGGGACCATGTCTCTGCAACACGGAGCTATGGTTCCAGTGGGCAGCAAAGTACAAGCAGCCACAGGACCAGATCAGCCTCTGACCCCAAAACCACACTGGACACTACCAACCCCCTACGTCCTTGCTCAGATGATCAGACTCATGTGAGGGCCCTGGTGAATGGCTCCAGGTGGGTCCCCACCCACGGCGAGCCTCCTCTCTCTCCAAGGGAAGCTGGCGTATGTATCCATGCTGGATGGGAGCCCTCAGAACCGGAGGAGAAGCCCGGTTTGTCATGCACAGAGGTACACCAGTCTGACGGTGTGTTGCCACCCAGTATCTTTGGGCCAAAGAAAAAATTCCGACCTGTTGTCCAGAGGCCAGCTCCAAGAGACACGTGCCTGCACAGCGCCCTGATGGAGGCCATCCACTCGGCGGGCGGGAGGGGGAGGCTTCGCAAGGTGAGCACGGCAGGCACCCACCTTCAGGGACACACCTCCCCACCTGCATGCTTCAGTGCCCCGGACACGATCTCAGGTGGCATTGGAGGAGGGAGGGGACAAGGATCGGCATAAGGGTGGATGCTGCAGCTCCGCTTCCCTGGGAGTCCTGTCCCGGGGCCTGTGGAGAGGAACAGGGCCACTACAGAGGCAGGCCTGGCAGGGATTGGGGCTTGTCCACAGCACAGTTGGGCCCAACTGCCCAGAAAATGGTGTTACCAGCAGACAGTCCATACCAGGGCCAGAGCCTGGAGAGGTGGGGGTGGGTCATGCGTAACTGCATTGAATGGGGAAGTGAATAAACGAAGAGTCAGCCAGGCCACCGTGCCTGGGATGTACTTATGCCATTGTTCATAAGAACAGGAAGGATTCTGTGACACCCCTCTCCCCTTCTCTGGGCATTTAACATGTTATAAATGTTACCTCACTTAATCACTACCACAACACTGATCATTGGGAACTATTTCCTCCAGTTGGCACGTGAGGAAAGTGATGCACAGTGAGGTCAAGTGACCTAGCCTGAGGTCACATTGCCAACTAGTGGGGACCCAGAATTCTGATCCAGGTCTGCAGGACTTAATGCATCCATTAGCTTCAGAGAGCTAGGAGCAATCAGAGGAGTAATCGGACCTAAAAGGCCCTACCTCAAATGCATAACCTTTGAATTTTATGTAGGTCAGTGCATAATCTTAATGTGATATTATTCCACAGGAAAAAAATCTCCCTGCTACCAGGTAGGGACGGCAAAATCGGCCTGCAGGCCTCCACTGACAGGCGTTGGTTGATGCTCTTTTACGCTGCCTTACAGTTAGCATTTCTCACTTTCTGAGTAAAATGTGTCGACGCTCCTATTCTAGACCACAGAGCGCACCGCAGAGGGAGGGCCAAAGAAACCATCCTACGTGGAGGCAGAGAGCCAGCGCTCGGCCCTGCTGGCGGCCATCCGCGGGCACAGTGGTGCCTGCAGCCTGCGGAAGGTAACAGAAGCACCCTCGTTGGGAGACAGTTTCTCTGACCGCTCCCCCCAGGGACCGGGTGGAGGCTACAAATGCTGGGGCAGCCCTCTGATTCCCTAAGTGGATGCTAAGCCATCTTCAGAGTGGCCAGCCCAGCCGCCACTCAGAGGCACCGAGGGCGGCCACTGCGTCCTCTCCCTTTGGCACCTGCCCACAAGGAGTGAGCATTTCCCAAGTCGCAGTGCCCGGAGGGCTGCGGGCCGAGACCCCCACAGCTGGGAGGTCAGCCTCTCACCTCCGGGGCCAAGTTGCTCACACCCTAGGCTGAAGAACCTCAGCAGCCAGCACGGACTTGACTTCAGGGGCAGGCAGGTGTCCTCTAGCTTCTGGGTGCAGACTCCAAGGAGCGCTGTGAAGGGTGGTGGGGTGAGTGGCCTCACTCACTGCGGGTCTGTCCTTGCAGGCCGCTGCTGGATAGGAGGCTGGGGTTCTAGGCGAGGAGCCAGCCCCGTTCCCTGCCGGTGGTGCCCCCGCGGCAGCACACGTGCCTCGGCTTGCTGCAGGGCAAGGCGCCGCACTGCCCTCAGAAAACGCCCCAGGGACACTGTCACCTAACCTCTCTTTGCTAGGTGTCCTCCTCCGCGTCTGAGGAGCTACAGAGCGTCCGGGACGCCGCACTGTCTGCACCCAGATCCGAGCCCGCCGGGCCAGGAGACCTTCCCATTCAGCCCTCAGTCAGCCTGCTGGCCCCGCCCCCTCCAGGCCCCCGGACCCCCTCCGCACCCAGGACGGTGTTCAGGGCCCGCCCCGGTTCCCTCAGCAACCCGGCCGAAGCCAGGCAGGCCTTGATGGACGCCATCCGCTCGGGCACAGGGGCTGCGAGGCTGAGAAAGGTGTGTGTGAGCATCCCTGGGAGAGGGAGATCCCGGCATGGGCCAGGGCAGCAGGACAGCAGCCGGCTGGCAGCCCTTTGACCCTTACCCCACCACCAGAGGAAAAGGTGCCCTCACTGGGTGGGGGGCCATCCCCCACAAACTCCTGGGGACACGGGATGTCTCCCCCATGGTTCCGATCCCAAATTACATTTCCAGGACCCACTCTGAATCTGGTCCAAGGACAGACTCCACAGCCATCTGTGATGTGTCCTGAAGAGGGGCTATCCTTCTTGGGACAATTTCTTGTCTCTTCTTTCTTCCTTCTATTATATTTATTTTTTTTGTCTAGCCTGTTGTTTGTAAGTTACTGAGTTTGAAGTCTCTTGGGTGGAGCCCATGCTTTCTGGACTGCAGCCTACCTGTGGGCTATGCACGTCTGCATCCATACAGCCCACCTGAGCCCTGGAGACAATGGATCTGTGGCCCCCACAGCAGGATTCCCAAATTAAAAGAACTCAGACCAGATGGCTTCTGAGGTCTGGTCCAGTCCCCAAATGGTCCTCAAATGGCAAATCCTCTATCGCTGCCCTTTTCTAGTGGGTTTGGGGAGATAGGCTACTAACAAGGAGGCTAGTTGATAGCTATGATTTTCTGAGAGATTATTTCCAGATCCTAAGCTTATAGTTTTCATGTGAACCTGGAGCAGGTAAGTAACTAAGATTATCCTCATTTTGTGTATAAGCTCGATAAGGCTCCAAACACCTGAATAACTTGGCCTTGGTTGTGCACAGCTGCACTCAGACAGCTGTCAGCTTGTGCACAGAAAGCCCTTCTGAGCAGTAGCCTGTGCTGCGTGCTCTGCAGGACAGCAGGCAGCCCACGAGACAGGGTGGGGGCCTTCACCTAGGGCTGCTGGCGCTGCTGAAAGGCAGGTTGCTGCAGTCCCCCACCCTAAGCCAGTGGCAGCTCCCCGAAGGCAGCATGGCCGTGAAAGGCGGTCCTTGCAAAGCCCAGAGAGGTGCTCCCCTGTGCAGGAATGGCTGGACACCCACTGACCAGGACCCCCCAGGAGCTGTTGTCACACCTCTCCCTGTGCGAGTGAAGGGCAGGGAGCTGTGTGTGTGTGGCCCTCGGTAGGGATCTGAGACATCACATAGTGAGGGTGCTGGCCAGTCATCTCTGAAAGCACAGCCTCACCCAGGATGTGGGGAAAATAAAATGTCCTTAACTGAACGGCAAGGGAAGGCAGCAAGTTTCACACACTCGCCTTAGAAGGAGAGCAGTTACCATTAGTGAGGGCTTCGTGGTTTTTCTTTATGCCTTCTTTCCTTCCTGGGGAATTTATGTCCTGATGAACTTATGTACCTGCATCATGTGAGATGAGGGAAAGGTGAAGAAATCGGGGTGAATGGCTAAATGATGGTCCTAAAAATCAGACCGCATGAATCCTCATGGAGATGGCTCTATACGTATGTTCACCCTGAGTCAGCCTCTCTCCTCCAAACACGTAAAACCGAATGACAGGCAGATGGTTCAAAGGTGCCCCCCAAGGAGTCCAAGCAGTGCAGTTGGTTATCAGCCCTGAAGGTTTGATCCTGAGGCATAACTTTAGTTTCTGCGACAGCGTTTCAATCCAAGTGAAATCCATGGGTTCAAAGGGGTTCAAGCCCACAGATCTGCAGTGTACAAGTCTTTACCAAGTAACTTCACGTTTAGGTTTGAGATATTTATCTATGTCCTCCGAGGATTTCATATACTTTAACTAACACTGAATGCAGTCATAGAGGAGCTGTGGCCAGGCCACATGCGCATGTGTTTCTTAAATACGCCGTCTGATTGACTGTTTCTGGATCTCGTCAAATAGGTGTTCCTCTCTCCCCCTCGGAGGAGTCAGGAGGAGCCTGTGTGCAGAGAGGTGGAAAGCTTGCCCAAGGCTACATACACAGCTGGGGGCCAGGCCGTGCAAACCTGAGCCTCGCTCTCTCTTTCTGACAGCACACTCCATGCCTTCTAGAAAGAAAGAAAGAAAAAAACAAAACAAGTTTGGGAATTGTCTGAAGAACAGAGAAGGTTGCTTGTGCTGTGGGGAAGGAGTGGGAGAGATTCTGGGCAGTGGAGACTGGCGGGCCCAGCGATGGGTGACGGCATAGAAGGGCGTGCACATCCGGACACCAGGCAGGCCCTGAGGCCTGCACGTGCCTGCCGGGCAGGTTCTCAGGCGGTAGGTTCTGGCTGGTGCTTCTCACAACCTCAGCTTGTTTTTGGCTGCTTCCGCTAGCATGTGCAAGCCCTAGTTGTGATTGTTTCTTGGGTTGAGTGTAAGTGTTGGGACCTGCTGTCTCCACCTTGGAAAGTCTAGGTACTAAATATTTACACAGCATGTCTTGAGGTTTTGAAGGCAAACAGTTTACAGATGCCCTGGGCTGAAAACCACCAGGATAAATGTGACTGGGGAGCCTGTGTCCCTTTGTTCTTTATCAGTTCCTCACCCACATGTACTACATTTTGCATGGACACCTCCAGGCCACCCTCAGAGCCCTGTGTTGCTGCTCCACCCAGTGACCCTGTCTCCCACCCTTACCCTCTGCATCCCAGAGTTACATAAAAGCAGCTGAAGGAGATGTGACTTTGGAGGCCAGGGACTCGATGGGCCACCTGCCCAGCAGCCTCTGTTCAGCCGTCATCAGGGACACACAGATGCAGCTGGACCAAGCTGGCCTTACCTGGAACCAGTGATCTATTCTCTTGAAGGCATGTAGCTGACCTCACTCATCAGTGTCTTCTCCTTATTCATATCCCCCGGTGCCCCTGTGGGCAGTTTCGGCAAGAGGGGCCTGGTTAGATGGCACTTCTCTGCTCGGCAGGGACGGTGGAGGTTTCTGTTGGCTTTGCAGCGAATGCACTTTGCTGTGTGTTACTGCACTTGAAACTCAAATCATTTGAGTTTTGCCTCTTGTTACTTCTGTAGCTTCCTTTTGCCTTGTGGTTTATATCACATTGTGGCTAACTACCCTCAGGCTCTCTTTAATTGAACTAAGCCACATGCTTTTATGCTGTCCTTCTATTTACTTTTCTACACCAAATTTAGGAGTTATCCTTTCCCTTCTAAATATTTTCTTAATTTGCTGAGAACTTTTCAAATCTGGATTCAACCGTTAGGTTGCAGTTAGTGGTGATGAACAGGCCCTCCAGGTCTTCAACCCAGCCACTGCTCCAGTACTCACCTGCCTGGGGCTCCTGTCCTGCCAGGTTCTGGGGCCGTCCTGGAGCAGGGATACCACCCCTCATGGACCCACACTTCCACTCATCCTTTTGTGCCCTAAGAGACTTACTTTAGCAACTCAGAACAGCCTTCTTCCAGAGTGCCAGCTTTTAGGTGGTCCACCCCAAGCTTCACTCAGTTGTCATCTCAACACAGCCGCCAGGAAGCTCAGTGAAAGGAAATGGCAGTGGTGATGGGAATGGTGCAGTGGGGTGCACTGCGTGTCCCACTGTGCCAGGCTACTGCACACATGCTTTTAGTTGCCCTCCCCAGAAGGCAACACCAGATACATCACACACAGCCCCCAGAAAGGAAGGGACAGCGTGAGCGAGGCACCCTCCAGGCCCACCCAGCCCAGGGGCAGTCAGACTCCGGTGTGTGTGCTCTGGATTCTATACACGCTCTTGTTTTTCTGTTCCCAAGAGTGCTTATAAATGATGTCTTTATTACTGCCATTTTTTCTCAGTTTTATTGAAATACAATGTTGACATACATCACTGTGTAAGTTTAAGTTATACAGCATAATGGTTTAACTTAGAAACATTTTGAAATGAATACCACAGTAAGTTTAGTTAGCATCCATCATCTCTTATAGATACAGAAAAGGAAAAGAAAAAGACAATTTATCTAACTGTGATGAGAACTCTTAAAATCTATCCTCCTAACAACTTTCCTATATGTCATATAGAGGGTTAACTGTGTCATCATCATATATACTCATCATATTGTACTTACATCCCTAGCATGTATCTCATAACTAGAAATTTGTACCTTTTGACCGCCTTCTCCAGTTTCCCTTCCCTCCACCCCCCCACCTCTTGTAGCTACAAATCTGATCTCTTTTCCTATTCATTTACTTTTTTATTCCACATAGAACTGGGATCACACAGTATTTATCTTTCTCTCACTTACTTCACTCAGTATAATGCCCTCAAGGTCCATCCATGTTGTTCTCAATGGCAGGGCTTCTGTCTTTTTCTGTGGCTGAGTAATCGTGTATATGTTCATTGTGTATATGTAATAAATCTTCTTTATCCATTCACGTATTGATGGACTCTTGAGTTGTCCCATGTCTTGACTATTGTAAGTAATGTTGTAATGAACATTGACTTGCAGATATATTTTTGAGTTGATATTTTTGTTCTCTTCAGATAAATACCCAGAAGTTGAATTGCTGGATCATAATGGCAGCTGTATTTTTAATTCTTTGAGGAAACTTCATAAGCATTCTTATTTTAAATCCAAGTGGGATCTGTGGTTCCTTTCACAGGAATTTCATCTAGATTTCATAGCTCTCTTCCCTGAGTTTTGATAATTCCAGTTTAATATCAAAATGTGATTTTCTTGCTGATGTTTTTGAAAGGATTTCTTCTATCATTTTGTCACAAACAGTTACAAAGATTTTGAAAAGTTGAAGTAATTGTGCAGTGAACCCCCCATACCCGTCATGGAGAGTTGATGATGACATGCAACATTTTGGCTGTATCCACCCCTCTACCCCTCTACCCACCACATGAGATTTTGTTTTCTGTGCATCTAAAGTAAATTACAAACACCAGGTACCTTACATTTCAATAATTTAGTATGCTCTATTATTATTATTTTGTTTGATTGTTTACTTAAATTTATTTTGGTGTCATTAATCTACAATTGCATGTGCAATATTATGGTTTTAAACTACTCCCGTCATCAGGCCCCCCCACCAACCCCATTACAGTCACTGTCCATCAGCGTAGTGAGATGCTGTAGAATCACTACTTGTCTTCTCTGTGTTGTACAGCCTTCCCTGTGCCCCCCCCTACATTATGTCTGCTAATCATAATGCCCCTTTTTCCCCCTTGTCTCTCCCTTCTCACCCATCCTTCCCAGTCCCTTTCCCTTTGATAACTGTTACTCCATTCTTGGGTTCTGTGAGTCTGCTGCTGTTTTGTTCCTTCAGTTTTTTTTCTTTGTTCTTATACGCCACATATGAGTGAAATCATTTGATACTTGTCTTTTTCAGCTTGGCTTATTTCACTGAGCATAATACCCTCGAGCTCCATCCATGTTGTTGAAAATGGTAGGATTTGTTTTCTTCTTATGGCTGAATAATATTCCATTGTGTATATATACCACATCCTCTTTATCCATTCGTCTACTGATGGACACTTAGGTTGCTTCCATTACTTGGCTATTGTAAATAGTGCTGCGATAAACATAGGGGTGCATATGCCTTTTTCAAACTGGGCTGCTGCATTCTTGGGGTAAATTCCTAGGAGTGGGATTCCTGGGTCAAATGGTGTTTCTATTTTGAGTTTTTTAAGGAACCTCCATACTGCTTCCCACAATGGTTGAACTAATTTGCATTCGCACCAGCCGTGTAGGAGGGTTCCCTTTTCTCCACATCCTCGCCAACATTTGTTGTTGTTTGTGTTTTGGACGTTGGCCATCCTCACTGGTGTGAGATGATATCTCATTTTGGTTTTAATCTGCATTTCTCTGATGATTAGTGATATGGAGCATCTTTTCATGTGCCTGTTGGCCATCTGAGTTTCTTCTTTAGAGAAGTATCTATTCATGTCCTCTGCCCATTTCTTAATTGGATTATTTGCTTTTTGTTTGTTGAGGTGCATGAGTTCTTTATATATTTTGGATGTCAACCCCTTATCAGATACGTCATTTATGAATATATTCTCCCATACTGTAGGATGTCTTTTTGTTCTACTGATGGTGTCCTTTGCTGTACAGAAGCTTTTCAGCTTGATATAGTCCCACTTGTTCATTTTTTTAGTATGCTCTATTATTAAAGTTTCATATTTTTTAGAGTTTTTGAGAGTGTTTGTAGGTGAAAGGCACACATCTTAAGGGCACCATTTGATGAGTTCAGAACCTGTTTTACAGTCCTCACCGCCACTGAGTTTGACTCTAGTTTTACATAAGTATTAGGAGGAGAATAAAACTGAAATAGTTATATAAAATGTCCAGTTCTCAGGATATGTGTACATATGTATTCATGTTTACAGTATGTGTTTATATGTTTATGTACAACACATATATGTAGGCACACATACATGTACACACACATATTTTGGGGTGACTTACGGCTACTTATATTATCCGGCTCAGAGGAGCTGCATGGACACAGCTGTGGCAGGATGGTTGGAGAAGGCAGGGTCTGGGTAGAGGTAGCAGGAAGGAAGACTGCATGTCCCAAAGCAGTGGGTTTAAAACAGTCAGTGTGAGGAGGAGAAGACAATGCATTAAAATATGTTTAGTTCACTTGTTTAAAAATTCCCAGTCACTGGGAATTCTGGCCAAAATGAAGTTTCAGAGACTGGATTTACCATCCCACCTGAAATAACCAAATAATATGCAAATAAAATACAAGAAGCAGTGGTTTTCAGGTCACTGGATAACAGGCAACAGGGAGGAGAGACAGGAAACAAATGAATGATTTCCTCTCACCTTTCTGTCTTGGAAGGGTTTCCAGGTCCTGCTGTAGGCTGAGCCCAGGAGAGTCCAGCAGACCCCCAGGTTGAGGAGCTGAGAGTACAGGGAGACCAAGGCAGCTGAAGTTTGCAGGGCAGAGTCCTGCAAAGGCGATTACACCATGAGCGAGACTTCCAGGGTCCTGCAGAGGACCAGCTGGGTACTGATCAGCGTGAGCTGGGACCAAACCAGCTGATAGGATCAGATGAAGCAGTGCAAGGAGCTCACAAGGCCCAGGAGGGGCCCTGTTCGCCAAGCCAGGCCAGAAACCTCTAATTCTTGGGTCTTGAGTAGAATACTCAGAAGCATCTTACCTCAGTCATGGGCAATAGTTGGCTTTAGCATGGCTCTCACGCTGCACAACAAATCTTAAAAGCAACACCTAAAAGGGTCAAACTGTTTGCACATAACTGTATCCCAGAACAAAGCTCAAGAATATCTCTGGGAATGCCAACATACCCAGAACCATGTCTGGCTTCCAATCAAAGATTACCAGGCAAGCAAATAAGCAGGGAACTATGAAACACTGTAAGCTGAAAATCAGTCAATGAAAACCTCCCTAAAATGGACACAGACACAGATGTTAGACTTGGCAGACGAGGATATTAAAGCAGTTAATCTAGCTGTATTTAAAGACTCCAACGAGTATGTTCTGTGACCACAGCAGGGTTAAAATAGAAATCAGCAACAAAATGATACTGGAAAATCCCAAATATTTGAAGACTAAATAATCCGGTTCTTGATCACCCATGGCTCAAAGAAAAAGCAATAGGGGATTAGAAAGTATTTTAAACCAAATGTAAATTCAAACACAACATAAAATGTGTATGATGATAAAAAAGGGAAGTACATTGTTATGTTAGAAAAGAAAAAAAGGTCTCAAATGAGTGACCTGACTTCCTTCCACCCTAAGAAACTAGGAAAAGCAAAGCAAAAACTAAACCTAACATGAGCAGAAGAAAATAAATGATAAAGGTCAGAGCAGAAATCAATGAAATAAGAAAGAAAAAGTAATAAAGAAAAATCAGTTAAACTAACAGCTTGTTCTTTGGCAAGATCAACAAAGTCAATAAACTCTGGCAGGCTTATCAGGAAAAAAGAAAGAAGACAATTTGCCAATATCGGGAAGGAGAGTAAAAACATCACTCTAGACTCTGCCAGCATTAAAAGGATAATAAAGTAATATTATGAACAACTTTGCTAAATAGACAAATTCTTTGAAAGACACAAACTGCCAAAGTCCCCTCAAGGAGAAATCGATAACCCTTAGAGCCCCCATATCTATTAAAAAAATTCTGTTTGAAGTAAAATCTTTCCCCAACCCATATGCACCCATAAAATCCAAAACTGCCACCAGGCCCAAATGACTCCACTGGTGAGTTCTACCAAACATATGACATTAGCCAGCACGTCTAGAATTTTCTGGAAATTTCATTCAGAATTTTCTGAGGAGAGATGACTTCCCAACCTCTATTCTACAGGGACAAAATTACACTAATGCCAAAACCAGACAAAGATATTACAAGGAAGGAAAGCTACAGAGCAATATTCCTCGTGACCGTAGATGCAAAAATAGCTAAGTAGAAATTTAGGAAATTCAGCAATATATAAAAATAATACATCATGACCAACTGGGACTTATACCAGCAATGCAAGGTTGGACTAATAGGTGAGAAACAATTAACTCCCTATATTAACTAAAGAACAAAAACAACATGTTCTTAATAGACACCCTAGAAGAATTTGACAATTTGACCTCTATTTCTGATAATGAACTTTCTTAAACTGATAAAAGGCATCAAGAATCCTGAACTAAGTGGATGGATATACCCTATTTAGAAACTCAACAGTGTTAAGATATGTTCCCCAAACTGAACTATCAAGTTCAACGTGATCCCCGTCAGTATTTCTATAGGCTTTTTGTAGAAAATGCCAAACTCTAAAGTGTGTATAAAAATACAAAGACCTAGACTAGACAAACTACTTTGAGAAAGAAGAACCAGGTTGATGGATTATCACTTCCTCATTTTAATACTTAGAATAATGCCACCCTAATTAATATGGCATGGTATTGGCATTGAAATAGATCAGTGGAACACAATAGGCAGCCTAGACGGTGTAACACAGAGAAGACAAGTAGTGATTCCAGAGCATCTTACTACGCTGATGGACAGTGACTGCAATGGGGTATGTGGGGGGACTTGATAATAGGGGGAGTCTAGTAACTATAATGTTGCTCATGTAATTGTACATTAATAATAGCAAAATTTTTTTAAAGTATAGAAAAATAAATAAATAAAACCTTAAAAAAAAAAGAATAGGGAGCCTAGAAATAGACCCACATATATGGACAACTGATATTTTTCAAAAGTACACAGCCAATTCAGTGGAGAAAGGACAGTGTTTACAATAAATCATGTCATAACCATTGGGTAGTCTTAGGGGCCATAATTAACTTTGATCCATACCTCACACCATGTAACTGAAAATGAACCCTGTATCTAAATAGGAAAGTATAAAATTTCAAGAAGAAAACATGCAAGAAAATCTCGACCCTGGCTCAGGCAAAACATCTCAGATTTGAAACCAAAAGCACAACTCATGAGAAGACAAATTGGGAAATTGGATTTTATCAAAATTGAAACTTTCTGCTCTTTGAAAAAACATATCATCCAGAGAAGGAAAATATAATAAGCCTTGTGCTAGAACTACATATTGGCCAACCATGTATCTAATAAAGGACACGTATTCATAATTCAGAAAATACTCAGTCATAAGAAAGCAGCTCATTAAGTGAGCAAAAGATTTGAATTGGCATTAAAGAAGATACACAGATGCAAATAAGCACACAGAAGGGTTCTCCACATTTTTGGCCATTATGAGAAAGGAAATTAAAACCACAAGATACTACTTCATACTGACTAAAATGGCTACAGGTTTATCTAAAAGTGACAATACAGAGTGCTGACAAGATGTGGAAAACTGGAACTTTCAGAAACTGCCGGTGGGAATAAATAGTACAACTGCCTTGAAATACAGTTTGGTACATTATTAAAAAATTAAACCTGTGGCTACCATATGATCCAGCTATTCTACCCCTGGGTGCTTATCCACAAGAAATGAAAGCACATATATTTAAAAAACTTGTCTTCACATACAGTGTTCATAGCAGTTTTATTTGAAATTGCCCCAGACTGGAAACAACCACAGATGTCCAGCAATAGACAACGGAATACACACATTGCAGTGTTTCCATACGAGGAATCATTGCTCAGCAATAAGAAACATGCTGATCAATGCTGTGACAGATGAATTTCAAAATAATTATGCTGAGTGAAAGAAGCCAGACCAAAAATAGAGTACATGAAGTACATAATTGTCCCACTTATTAAAACTCTGGAAAACACGAACTAATCTATGGTGATAGGGTATCAGTGGTTGTCCAGGAGGAGGGGAAGGAGGGGTTAGAAGGGGGTGAAGACCCTCTTGGTGTGGCAAATGTGTTCATTATCTTGATGGTGGTGATGCTTTCATGGACATAAAAAATATATCAAATTTTACACTTTAAATACGTGCAGCCTATTGTATGTCAGTTAAGCTGTTAAAACCCAGTGAATATGCATTTTTGAAAAATCCCTCTGCCTTCCACGTACCCCAGTCCCCACAGCTACCTTCAGAGCCAGCCTCCCACATGCACTGCCCTTCCCTGTGGCCCACTTCTGGCCCACTCTCCCCCACCTCCTCCACCCGCTCCCCAAAACTGCTCTCCTCAAGGTCAGCACTGCTGCCAGGTCCTTGGACATTTCTCATCTATTCTCCAGGTTTCCAAAAGTCAGGAAAGAGGGGACAAACATATTGCTGGAAGGATGCTAGCTGCATTTTCTGATAATGGGCTCAACCTGTTTTCCTTCAGCCTGCACACACACTATTCTCCCTTCTTGACTTCTCAGTCATTAGGTAGTGAATTCACTGTACTTTTTCAGATTAACAATTAGAACCATTGTTGTGAAGCTAGAGGTATCTCACCTCTAACGCTGTCTAGTTTGAAGACAACTGCCTAGAGTCTGTTGAAAGTGTGGCATAGTCTTTATGAGTATGCTTGTCTGTCCCCAGCTTGGGCGCCCTTCTGGGTCTCTTAGCGTGTATTCCCTGAAACGCAGGCACGGCCCTGGTCTCCCTTCCTCTGGCCACGCAGTCCGCGTCTCCTCTGGGCACCTTTTCCTCGGCCCCTGGCACTGCCCCCATGACCTCTTCTCTCCACATCTACTCACCCTCCTGGGAAGACTACTCACCATCCGGACACCAGGGGCCTGAATCCTGTCCGCCAGGCCTGTCCTGTGCTTCCACAGACCCCCAACATTCACAGTGTGTGTCCACAGGCTCAACCTCAGCAGGCCCAGATGGTGTCCTCCCCGTCAACACCCCCAAACCCACTGCTTGTCCTGTTTCATTTCTCTGGGTGTGGAGGTGCCTGTAGCCAAGGGGAGGCTAGCATCGCTGCGCTGGGAAGTTGGGGACTGGCATGTTCATCACACAGGTCAGCAGGCTGGGGCCGTGCTCGCTGTTTGTATGAGCCCGTGGGGATGGCTGCTTGCTAGTATTTGATCTGGAGCAGGTTACCCTCTCTAACTCCCAGTTTCCTGGTGGTTATGTTGGAGGCAAAACATGCTTTGATAGTAACAGCAGTAATACATCACTCACAGTGGAGCTGAAGCTGGGATGTTAAGACGTACTTGCAAAGGGCTGCACACAGCACGCACAGTCCAGGCACCACCGGCAGGGAGGGTGGGGAGCTAGTGTTACATCTGTTTGTGACCTTGGATACACACTGAAAAGGTGAGAAAAGATGCCCGAGTCACAGCACCCTGTCTCATCTTGTTCAATTTGGAAGATGTTGAACTCAGTACAATTGTGAGAAAGCTAAGATGTTTTTACATGGCTTTACTTGAATCTGTTACTTTTCTGAAAAAATGCTGTTGAATCTTTGCTTTAGAGACATTGAGGTATTTCCTTCAAAATTCTACAAATCAGATTTTCTGCAGTTGGAGTACAGAGCTAGCCCAAGAGTGGGAGCTTGAGCTTTTCCCTCCATAAAATGGGGATCTGTGGGTTTGCATGTGCTCAGCACTGGCTGGGTCACTGAAGCACCAGGGTGATTGGAACTGTGAGCCCAGCACCGGGTCGCAACAATCTTACCCAGAGATCATGTGAACACTTGTTCTCGAAGGAGGGTGCTTCTCTAGCAGCAAAGGGGCATCCCTGACCCCACATGGATAGACAAGCCCAGAGTGGGGAAAACCCCAGCAGATGCAGAGAAAGCGGGAGGGAGGGAGGGAGGGCCGGGCTGGGCCTGGGGCACCTGACAGGCACCGCGGATCCCTCAGAGGCCCTCCAGTGGGTTCACACTTTCTTTGCTGAACGCAAAGCTGGTCACTGAAGTGTAAGCACGTTTGTGTCTCAGGACGTGTCCTCTAAGTAGGCTGGGTATCAACCTATAGCTCGTTGTGTTGGAATGAGTAATACGGCCGGGGTGGTCTTGCCCGCGGCCGCCATCAGTGCCCCCAGGTCAGCGGGCTTTGTTCGCTGCAGGTGCCCTTGCTCGTGTGAGCCATCGTTGAGATCAGATCGTGGGAACCCCGCCTGTGACACTTCCACACCCACCGCTCCAGGACCTCGGCAAGGGGCGTCCAGAGTTGCTGTACTTCTTGTCTACAGGCCAGAACTCGCACGGTTGAGTTTCAGTCTCGGACAGTGGCTCAGAGGGAGGGGAGATGCTCTGCTGCACGGCTCGTGTGCCAAGGAAATGGATATGCCTCTGAATATTTAAAGTTGCCAACAAACTATTCTTGTTGGCAGGTTAATGGAATATAAGTGCTGGAGTCCCCACTACATTTAATTATAGCAACCTTAGACCATAGACTGGTTTTGGACCTTTGAGACTTTTACCAGATAGAAATGATGACACCATTTAGTTTAAAATTTTTTGAAATCCAACGAAAATATATAAATCCTTTGAAACAATCAGAATATAAGGCTCTCCACGGTGTTTTGGGAGTGAGCAAAAGGAGTCAGGAGGCTTTTTTAAAGTTGACTTTGTTGAATAATGAAGCTATTGAACTTTTCTTCCTCAAAAATTTGGGGTTAAAGCCTCATGGTGGGCCGCAGACCTTGATCAAAACTACTGATTGTGCAAAATAACAGTCATAAAAGATGCATGGACAGGGCATATCTGAGGTCTCCAACCTGAGATTGGGGTTGCAGGGGAGTGGGCCGTTGGCGCCCCGTTTGGACAGTGTTTCCCAGTGGGCTGTGAAGGGACCAGCCTCCACAGGGGGACTGTCCCGGAGCCCAGTGGCTTCCCTGGGAGCCCTCCGACATCCTGCCCGGGGCCAGGAACAGGGATGTGGGCCATCTGCATGTCCCCAAGATCAGATCAAAATTGTGCTAATAGTTCACAGTTTGGGTTCAGTCCTGATGATTTGGGCTGACAGATGAGTGGCTTCCCTGTAACATACGGCAGGCAACCACCTGTATTTATAACACAGTTTAGCATGGCAGTCGTTTTCCCATCTCTCTTTAAAATATTTTGTTACATTGAAGAAAGCTCTTTAAGAGATAATAGAAATCGAGTTCATGAAACAAAATGTCATAAACAACAAATGTGGTAAAATCATTTTAATGTTTCACCACGATTTCAGATCCAGACATCAGGTAGAATGGAAACTTTGCGCTGTCTGATTACTATCACTCCGCTTCCTTGGTGCGGCAAGAGCGTGCAGCCAATTGCTCTTAAACCACACTGTCTCTGCTGTACTTTATCTCTTAGTGCCACAAATAAAAGAAAATGAAATTGTTGCCATTGTATGAATTTCATGATTTTATACCACGACTCTTTGGTAGAAGTAGGAAGGAGGGAAGCATTTTTTTAAATCAATAAACACTTATGACTGCCTGCTGCACTTCTCTGGGACCGGGTTACAGTAATTAGCACAGACAAGAACACCACCCCCACACACACACAGTGTTTACATTAAGTGGAGAAGACAGACCATAAAGAGAATAGGTAAGCAAAATTGAGTGTATTTAAATGTGGAAAGTGTTCATCAAGGAAAAGTATAAAGAAAGTCCTCAGGGATACAGTGACATTTGAATTAAAACCTGAAGGCATTGAGAGAGCAGACCGTGCATGGACACGGAGCTGGCAGGGAAAGAGCAGGTGCAAAGGCCCTGAGTCAGGATTTCGCCTGAAGGATGGGAGAAACAAAAGGAGGCTACATAGAATGGGTGGCTATACAAAAATAGGTAGTGTCCCTGGCCTCTGACCCTCTGGTCTTCACACAAACCTTGGTACCCCCATTTCTCTTGAACAGCCTTGCTACCCCAGACCAAGAGAGCTGCACATAAGCCCAAAAGGGGCCTGGAGGTCGAGAAAAGTGGTGCAGTTGAATGCACTCCCACCCCTTACTTTTCTTCTCATAAGGGAAGGGATCACTTCATACTGAATGTATTCTTTGTTGAAATTGCGTTGTTCGGCGTCTCAAGCTGTGCTGAAGCCTTGGGTTTTGAGCTGTGGAATGGGGAATAACACAGCCTTCTGAGTTGTGCTTCAGTCTTGTTGCAGAGTGTTTTTGCAGCTGTTGGTGGTTCTCAGTAGGCCTGTGTGTGAGGCACCATTTTCCAGAGCAGGAAACTAGTCAAGATTAAGCAATTGAAGCAACTTGGTTGTCATTCTTAAAACAACACTGCTGGTCTCCCCTAAACTCCTTAGCCAGATGCTCAGTGGCCCCGCCTTGCCCCCCACCTGTTCCCTGCTTCTGTGCAAAACCACCACCAGGTTGTTGGTGCGCCCAGAGCGTGTGGCACGCCTTACTCCCCGGCAGTTTCCCCGCCCTAACTGGCAGCATCTGTGCTGCAAACCCAGCAGGCAGCCAGGTCCACCCTGTCCTCAGCCCTGCGAGTCCTCGGGGTCTGGCCCTCGTCCCTGCTGCCCTGCAGGCCCGCTTCTGCCTTTAACTCAGCTCTGCCCCACACGCGGCTCCTCACCTCTGCCGCACGCCTGCTTTGAGCACAGCGAGCAGCCTGAGGGCAGGAAGCAAGGTCTGAGTGAACTTCCCGGGACCAGAGTGCCTTGTTTCGTGTGCTCAGAAAAGGCCCGGTTTACACCTGTTTCCCCAGCATAACAGCTCCCCTCAATCCCAAAGTGTCCCACTGTAGACAGTAAAGCCTATGGTCTCGTGGCCCGGTCCAGATGGTGTCCAGTAAGTGCTCAATGAGAGAATGGGTATTATGGGAAGCTGGACTGGAGCCCTGGCTTCCTATGTCCTGTCTGGGATTTTCTTTTTTTTCTCTATATTAGACATCATATCAAGAAGTGAGCACGTAGAGATCCTTCCAGGCCTCTCACCGGCTGGTGTCCAGACAAGACTGGTGGGAATCTTCCCAGATGGGTCTAGCGTCTAAAACCTGCCCTGAAACAGGACCTTGTTCATAAGTGGTGCCTTGGCCCAGAGCGGGCAAGTGCTTGGTGTCAGCTTAACAATTTCAAGTGTCTCCTGACCTTTGGCGTCCATACTGTCCTCTTACGAGGGAGCTAATCCCAGCACGAGGGCTGCACCCCCTCCTCAGGCCACACTGCACACCGTGTGGTGGGCTGGCCCCGGTGGAAAGACCCACCTGAGACACAGAGAGCTTGGCTGAGGCAAAGCTACACCCAGTGGCGCCCATGCCCTCATCATGGCCGCTTCTAACCCACCACGGGCAGCTGTGCCTACCGCTCGGCCTCGGCCCCATCCTTCCCCACCCTATAGGTGCTGAACTGCTGGTGCTTCCCCACGCACACCACATGGCTTCACTCCTCCGTGCTCAGTCCTTGAGCTTCTCATGCTCAAAAACCCATGGGAAACCCTCCCTAACCACCACACCACCTTGCAGAGATAGCGTCGTGCTGCTGTGGCCTCTGCACACCAGAACCATTGGCCTCTGTGACGGGAGCCGAGGCACACTCCAGGGGCCTGTGGGCCCAGAGCACAATACCAGAGCCATAGCAGCTGGTACAGTTGGAGCACATCTGCTCCAACAGGAGCCGTGGCAATTCTGATGGAGCCAAGAGTGCAGGGCCTGGCAGTGGGTTTGCGCACTGCACCTGGGGACAGAGCAGGGGAGAGGGTCTCGGGCTGTCCCAACTCAGTGAAGGACCCACGTGGCAGGACGGCAACGCCAGGATTCCAGTGGGCAGAGGGGTCCCAAAAGGAGCTAGGAGAAGAGCCTTGGTTAGGCATTGCCCCCGGGTCTGGCCCACAGCCTTCAGGTGGTATCTGGGGTCATGTGACAGCCTCATCACTGAGAGCCCAGCACCACTTTTCCCCATCCTCTCCGACCACCTCATTTCCTAGTCCCTGCAGCAGGCCCTGTGGCAGAGAAGTGGCAGTTCTGTGTCTGTTGCATGTATGTAAAGAAGCACCCTACTCACAGAGAAATCTGTCTTTAAAAGGCATCACCAGCCATGCGGGCTGGTTGGTCACACGGCTGCCCCCACCACCTGCAGGTGGAACCCCAGGGTAGGCAGTGAGCCCAGGACTGTGGGCTCACCCTTCCCACCAAGTCCAGTGGAACCTGTGTTTCTGGGTCTGGTTTGCCGTGGCCTTTCTGCTGCCCTGCTCAACCTTGAGACAGTGGAACAGATCATCCCAGACAGAAAATTTCAGAAGGACCTGCTTCTTGCTAGTGGGGCGAATACCCAATTGTGGGAAGGAAGGGCACTTTCCTAGGAAGCAGCTCCCAGTAGCTGGAAAGTCTAGTCTCCCTGTAGGTCTGCCAAGGAGGGAGAACAGAATTACCAGCAGGCTGCCTGGCCGGCAACACCCAGGCCTGGGTGGGGAGACAAGCAGGAGATGGAATCCGGAGTATCAGGACTCGCTGAGAATGTGGAGGCGGCTCTGTCAAGCAGCTCCGAAGCCAGGCTGCGTGCACAGTGAGGCCGTGGGCCGCCATAGGCTGGAGCGATCCCGTCATCTCTGCCGGGTCCTCTGGGGACACAGCACAGCTGTGTCCTTATTATCAATAAGGACGATCACAGGTGAATGGGAAAGGCGGGGGCCTGGGAATCGCTTGCAGTTCTCAGCCCTCTCAGTGCGCACCAGCTCCCCCATGGCGGTGTGGGCACAGCGGCACCTCCCACCCACAGTGGCCGTGAGGACAGTGAGATGTGCGTCAGAGCAACCCGAACTGCTGACAGCGAGGGGCTGTGAGTGAGCGCTGATTTTTGCAGCGCCATGAGAGCAGTGGGTCTAAGCCTGCCTGGGGCCCTGCGGCACCCTCGTCTGCATGAGGGCAGAGGGGCACCTGGCAGGCGCCACCTCCTTTCTCCTCCAATGCAGCCACTCTGCGGTTCCCTCCCCTCTGCAAACCAGGGCCCCATCAGTAGTCGGCCTCAGCAGGCCAAGGAACCTGGGGCCTCCTAAAGGTTTGGAGGGTTCAGCCAAGCAGGGCTCCCAAGCATTCCCTGACCCCTCTCAATGCCAGACTGCGGGCTGAGTGCTCAAACGCCTCGGCTCAGGCTATCTGCTGTCCCCATTTTGCAGCGGAGCCACAGCACCTCCAGGGAGACTTGCCTGCGGTCGTGGGGTAGTGTGGGCCAAGCTAGGGTCCCCCTCACACTGGTGAGCCCCCCCAGATCTGGCTCTCCCCTCATCATCTGCAGTGGGTGATGCAAGCAAGAAGGAAGTGTTTCTGTGCCAGGAGGCAGAGGCACCAAGTGCCTTAATGTCGCGGAAAGGAAACAGCCATTCCTTCTTGTTTCCCCAATCCAGCCCTGGGAAGGTTCCTGTACACTGAAAGGCATCCCCCACTTGGGAGCTTTCTAGGCCTAAGGTCAGCCTGTGTGTGGAGGCAGGGCTGAGGAGGGGAGGACAGGTCCTGCTGCTAGAATCCTAGAACCAGGATCTCCCTCGAGGACGGCCGCTGCCGCGCCATCCCAGGGCCCGGCATCATATCAGCAGCGGGTCCCGTAGGTCATCCTGCTGTTCCAGCATCTTTGGGCAGCCTTGTGCCAAATAAGGGCCTCACTGCTCAGCAGTGGGGCTTAGAGAGCCAGAAAGGACAGATGCAGTTTCCTGGTGAGCAGCTGCATGGCTCATTCGGTTCCGGCCAAGGTTTAGCCCCCAGGGGCACAAAGCAAAAACCTCACGAGGCAGGCAGAGTGGGAACCTGCCTCAGGAGGGAACCCTCCAGGCGCCACTGGGGCTGGGACTTCCTGTGGGAGGATTCTAGCTCTGCTGGCCTTGGAAATTGTGGCTTTCAGTTATCTGAAGTTTCTCTGATAGAAGACTCTGTGGGGTGAAGATAGGGAGGGGGGACCCGCTGAGGGGCAAGAGAGAAGCTCACCAAGCCCAGCTTGCTCCCCAGAGAAATCCTCGGTGACGGGGCCGTTCCTGAAATAGTCATGCCTGCTTGGGCAGAACACTTACAGAGAAGGAAACTGAAGCTCAGAACACATGACCTGCAGAGATGACGCAGCAGACGAGGCCCGAGCCAGGCGGGTGTGCCTACCGCCTGCACCTGCTGCTCCCTGGGTCCTCAGTGGCCCACAGGCAGCAGGGCCAGGCATGGGACCCCCAGGGGACGGCAGTGGCCCTGGGAGGTTCCCTGCTAGACACCACATTGGGACATCTCCCCTGACATAGATTTCTAAGGCCAGGGGCTTCTGGGGTGAATGTGGTGCACATTCCTGGGCTGGGACGGGGTACTCTCTCTTCTTGACTTCCTCATTTATACCAGACTTTCTTTATGCAGCAAGAACTAATTTGATCATTTAAAAAACAGGCATGGACAGTCACTGCGAGGCCTACACCCCTGCTGGGGGAGGAGCAGCTCTCAGTTGAATGGTGTCCAAGTGCTCCTGGTCTCCTGTGCCCCTGGTCCCTGCGGACTGAGGGTTCCCACCTCCGGCTCTGGACGCCGGCATGGCTCCTGAAGCGAGAGGCGTCTCCCAGTGACTTCCTGCACTGCAGCTGTCAGCTCACTGCCCCTGTTTTCCATGGGCTCCTGCCCGAGGCGGCTGACTTTCTGGTGTGATCTGCCCCAGGAGAACAGCTATTTCAATTTTGGTGGGGACGGTGGGAACTCCACACCTGCCCTCTTGCTGAGGATGACCTGCTGTCTGGATTAATCTCTGGGACATCACTGGTTTCAGATCCAACCACAGGACAGGTCCTGGCAAAGAGGCCCACTACAGGGGTGGTTTGAAGGTGACTCGGGCGTCAGGCAGACCCGGATGTGAATCCCAGCCGTGAGGCTAGCCTCTGAGCTTCCTCATCTAAATCACTGGCCGAAGCACCGCAGGGCCATCACACGGTCCTGGGAGCTAAAGGGGACACATGTGCATGCAGGCCGTAGAGCCTGGCTCCCGGGAAGCCCTCAGGGAAAGCTTGCTGGCTCTGTAGTGATGGTGATTATTATCAATACAGAAGCTCAATTATGTGATTCAGGCCGTTTGGCCCCAAGGTGAGAGCTTTGGTCTGAAAAGACAAGAGCCTTAGAGCCATGGGTTGTGGCTGGAGCCCTGCGTGAATGGCTGTGTGGTGTCAGCAGGTCTCCCCTTCTCTGTCTGTATTTGTAAAGTGAAGAGCTAGGAGCAAGGGACTGCTAGACACCTAGTGTTCTGGGACTGTGTTTCTCCAGCCCAAAGATCTCTGATGCCTGTGTCAGCCACAGTCCCAGGGAACAGACAACCACTCAGGTGAGTGACCTGAAGAAAATTTAGAACATGGATTTAATGGTTTAAGGAAAGTAGTAGGTCGAGACCAGTAACGAGGAGCCTGTGACCACCCCTTGGTCTGATGGGCCATGCAAGAACCAGTTACCCCAAGCCAGCAAGAGTTCTGCGCATGCAAAGGGTGTGAGCTTGCAGAGAACCACAGCTGCTGCCAAGCCACAGGCTGCTGGGAACCAGGAACACCCCAGACTCTCTCTGCCCTCCTGTCTCCTCCAATGCTTTCCATTGTCCAAAACCCACAGAGCTCCCAGGACAAGGGAACTGGATGCCACCCCATAATGGTCAGCCTCCAGGGAAGAGAGCAAGTGCAGAGAGAGAGAAGGACATTCTGGAAGGGATGTGCGTCCCAATGCCTAATGAGGAAAGGCAAAGAAACAGAAGTTCAACACCGTATCATAACAGTGGTGTTTCAGAGGGCGGCAGCTGGCTTTGGATGAGTGACACCAGTGAATATCTGAATTCAGTGTGGATTTGTGATGCTTCCAAGTGAAATAAGGCTTAATATTTCTCTGTACCCACTGGAGGTTTGCCACTTCCTCTGACATTATTATGACAGGAAATGTGCATCCACGACTCTCATTTAACAAAAGTTAAAGTAATCATCCATTCACATCCCTTCCTAAATAATTAATGTGGCCAAGAAGCCCAAAGCTGCCCCAAGTTTACCTTGCAATTAATAAGCTTGTCTGACTGTGAAGATAAAAAGGTAGAGGCTCATATTTTAATCATGTTTCAGCAAGCTACTTTATTCCTGTGCTTAAGGGCCTGAAATGAGCCAACTCCAAGGAAAAACAAATGTTTAAGAAATTGGACAATATTGATGAATTGCTGATTTTTTACAATGGATAGTGACGTGCAATTTCCAGGGGCCCAGAGGGGACAGGTGAGAAGATGCCACAGCCTGGGTTAGGCACCAATTCCCAACTAGTGCTTGCAGGCCATGTAACAAACCAGGTTTGGGAGTCTTAGGAAAATTGGAGAAGGAAGAGGGAGAACAGGTCTCGAGCAAAATCAGAAATGAGTGGGCATGAGTAGGGCTGTGTCCTTCCTCTCCTTAAATGCAACAACCCCCGAGGGCTGATATGTGCCAGGCAGTGGGCTGCATGTTGGATAACCAGCCATGTTAGAGCCACGCCTCCTCCTCCTAAGGAGCTCAGCCTTGTGGAGTGAGGCGGGCAAGTGAGGGATATGTTACCATATGTACACAAGGGCTGGTCCCAAACCACAGCCGGGGGGCCAAGAAAGCTTCCTGGAGGAGGTGACATCTGAGTTGATAACCAAAGAATGAGGAGTTAGCTAGTCATTCTAGACAGTGAGAAAGAGTGTAGTAAAGCTGGGGAAAACCAAGCCGGGGGGAAATTTCAGAATGAGGCTTCAGAGGAAAATGATGGAATGCTTGGCACAAGCATGGACCACTGGGTCCTGGGGAGGCACTGAAGAGTCTTTCACAAACATCACTTTGACTACAGAATGGCTGATGGATCAGAGAGAAGCAAGAATGGAGGGAGAAGAAAACTAATTAGGAAGTGAGCATTAAACTAATTAGAATGTGAGCAGGGAGGCAGAATTGGCAGTTTTCCTGGGGGGCGCCAAAAGGGGGTCCCTGGCTATGTATAGGATGGAGCTTATGCTGAGTTCTGGAAAGTGTCAGAGACAGAAAACAGGCACAAATTCACCTAGATACCCCATACATGACCCACAGGGGAACTGAGCATAACCAGAGACATGGTGAATAAAGTATGTTAAACTGAGGACCCATGAGATTTCCCATCATTCATATAAAATCAACAACACAATGATAGATTATATTGTGTTTTCTATTGCAGTTTTTAAAATTGTAACTATGATTGGGGAGCTTTTCCTGCATCCCCAATATTCCAACCAGGAATGAGTGTGAGACAGCGCTGGGCCACCCATCACAGGGGCCAGGAAACCCAGAGGCCTCTCTCCCTCATTCTCATGGCCCATCTATCATGTAAATGCTCCATTTTGTCTCATAAAAGCCAAGGATACCTTCCATCTGTCCACTTTTTCTTCCCCTTCACTGCCAACTTTATAAATATCCATATGCAATTGGGTTTATTTCCAGATTTTGTCTTCTATTTTATTGTCTGTCTGTGCATGTTTTAGTCAGGGTCTTACTAAACATTCTTGTGTTTTAATATGTGGAAGGACTAGCCCACCAACATTGCTCTTTATTTTTAGAATTTCCTGACTAGTCTAGATCATTTACCCTTCCAAATCAATTCCAATATCAACTTGCTAAATCTCAGGGGGGAAAAATGGCATTTGTTATTGAGATATCAATGAATTTTACATTAAACTTGAGAAAATGGACATAATAAACATACATGTAGATATGTACTTAAATGGATATCCAATTGTCCAGGTCAATTCTTGTCTTAAGGTTTTCCTATGAAGGGTTTTGCACATGTTTCACTAGGTTTATTCCTAGATATTCTATTAAAATTTTGCTGTTGTAATGACATCTATTTGCCATTTCATCATATCTACTAAGATTCTTGTTTGTATATATGAAGATGACTGATGCAAACTTAAAAATCTTTTTAGTAGTAATTTCCATCAATTGTTTTTTCAGAGTACCGTGATGTTACTTGTAAATAGAGATCATTGTATCTCTTCCTTTCCAATTCTTATGCTTCTAATAGCATTGCTTTTGTGCCTCCAATACATTTGGTAGTAGGAGACATAGTAAGCATCTTTGCTCTTTTTTTGGTAGAAATGCCTCAACGATTCCCCGTGAAATATGAAGCTGGCTTTTGATATGAGTTACACACATCTTATTTAAGAAAGTATCTATGCATTCTGTTTTATTAAGTTTTTGAAATAATAAATTAGTATTGAGTTTTGTTAAATACCTTCTCATCTGTTGAGGTAACAGGATTTTCTCCTTAGATCCATTAATATACTGAATTATATTAATAGATTACCTAGTATTGGACCACTTGCATTTCTGGAACAAGCACCATTCAGTCATATTTAAATGAGATATTGGATTCTATTTACCATACTTTTATTTAATATTTTGCATTGATACTCACATGTGAGATTGGGCTATAGTTACTTCTTCATATTGTATTTGCCCAGTTTGGGACATTATACTTACTTCACATCCTGCCTTTTTAAGCCTCTGGAATGTTTCATCCTGCCTTTTTAAGCCTCTGGAATAATAGCACTGCAATTATCTGATTTTTAATAACTTGATAAAATTTTCCTATGAAATCATCTGGTCATTGGGCTCATTTGTAAAGAAGTATTTTTACTGTTTTCTCTGTTTCTTCTATGGAATTGGTCTGATTACCATTTCTGTCTCTATGAGAATCAGCTTTGGTAAATTGTGCTTTCTTAGAAACTTACCTATTTAAGTTCTCAAATTGACTTGCAGAACATTGTGATAAATATGTGATTTTAAAAACTGTCGTCTCTTTCAGTGATTATTTTCTGATTGTCATCTTTCATTTTGAGCATTTATGCTGCTTTCTTTGCTTCATTTATTTTATTAAGCTGGCTAATGGCTTGTCAATTTGGATGCTGTTGTTTTCAGAGAGGTGTATATTTTCTTATTAAATTCTGCCATGGATTTTCCCCCTAAACCTAATTTCTGCTTTTACAGTTATTGATCTCTTCTTTCATTTTACCTCGATGGTCCTTTTCAGGCCTTTTGATTTGGCAAATTCTTCATGCATATTTATTTTTTTGTAAAAAGTACTTATTGCTATAATTTTAGATTATGATGTATTGTGTTTCTATTATTGCTATTTTCTAGAAGTTCTGAAATTTACTTTTGTATTTCTCCTTTGATCAAAGAGTTAACAGCCAATAGCGGCTTAATGAAATCATTCCTGACAGTAAGAAAACAAATAGGGTGAACCTTGTAATTGCCCAGGCTTCCTGCTTTGAGCTGGTTCCTAAATTGCTGGAGGGCCTTTAAAACTGTATTGTGAACTTTTATGTTATTGTATTATGATCATAAATCCTGTTAGTATTACTTTATTTTTTGAAACTACCTAAGATTTTTTTTTAGAGTGTACTAAATTATGTCAATTTTTAAGTCCCATTTGCACTTGAAAGGAAAGTGTATTCTCTGCAGTCTGGTATCAGAGTCCCGTGTGTACCTATAAAACGTAATTTACCTGGACTTCTGGCAAAAACGATGATTTAGTAGGAAGGCAAGGCAGAAACCTCCTCCCGTACACACACACAAGGAAGCAACTACAGCAAAAACAACTCACCCCGGACACACCCTGAAGACTGCAGAACAGACCATATACACCTGGTGAAGAAGAGAAGACCACAGAGAAGGGTGAAGTGGCAGAGCTGCAACTGAGTGGGACTCAAGCCCTTCCCCCATCCCAGCCCACAAGCAGGAGGGAGAGGAACAGAGCAGGCAGGGGATAAGCACGTGGAAACTGCACCCCTGGCCCGGGAGATCTGCTCTGGGAACACAAGTCCACATTACACTGGACTGTATTGATTAACAGAACTGGACACGAGGGAGGCTTGGAGCGCTCTGGGAGGCTGAGACTACTGCCACTTTGGAGGACAGCCATGCTCCACTGATCCCACTGAGACCCAACACAGAGGCAGCAGTTTGAAAGATTTAACAGCAGCAGGAAGGGTGCCAGAGGGTGGGGTTTGATGGGAGCTGTCTTCACAGGAGAAAGGGAAGGTGGACATCACTTCTGCAGCCCTCCCTCAAACCAATTGGTTGGGCACTCATGGGAGCCCCAAACACTCTCTCTGCCTTGATGGCAACTCAGCCCTGGGGCACTTATCTGCTCACCAACCTGCCTGCCTGCCCAGCCCCCTGAGCCCAGCAGAAGTCAGATTTTGCTGGCTGGCAGGTGGAGGGAGGCTTTCCCAGCTTTCCTGGCCATCTCTCAGCCCAACTAGGGAGGCACCTGCAGGAGCCAACTCCAAACGCTCCTTCCTTCTTCTTGGCAGACCAGCCCACACTGTGGTTTCCCACCCCACCCACCCAGTTGGCCCAGCAGCACGGCCATCACTGCCAGCCAGGCAGAGTGCAGCCCTGCCCAACAATCCCAACAGAAGCACTGCTACATGGCCCACAAAGGGGCTCTGCTGACAGAGACCAACCATTGCTGGCAGACAGACAGAAAGGTGGCCCTGCCCACAGCCCACCACCAGCAACTGCACCTCAGCTGTAAAAGAAATCTAGGCACAGGTGAGAAAAGAGTCAAGCTTCTGGGCACCACAGGACCCCTTCTTCATAAAGCCATTATTCTCTAGACCAGGAGGCACAGCAGATTTATCTAATACAAAGGAAGAAACAGGAAAACCCAGACAAAATGAGGAGGCAGAAGAATATGTTACAAACAAAAGAACAGGATAAGATACCAGAAAGAGGGCTAAATAATATAGAGATACGATCTTCAGAAAACTATTGACTATCTCAGGGAGAATGCCAAAAAAGTGATAACAGGACCTGAAAAAGAGCCACTCAGAGCTGAAGAGCACAGTAACTGAAGTGAAACATACAACGGAGAGAATGAATAGGTTGCTGCAAGTAGAGGAGACAGCCAATGAGATGGAAATTAGAGAATAGGAACACAACAAAGCTGAGGAACAGAGAGAAAAAAGAATCTCTAGAAACCAGAGGATGCTGAGAGCTGTGTGTGACCCCAAATGAAACAACACATGCATAACAGGGGTGCCAGGGGGAGAAAAGGAGACAAAGGAGTAGAAGATCTCTTTGAAGAAGTAATTGCTGAAAATGTCCCAAATCTGGGGAAGTAAATAGACCCCTAGGTTCTGGAAGTACAGAGAGCCACTAACAAAAGGAACTCCAGGTAGACAACACAAAGACATGTCATAATTAAAATGAGAAAGATTAAGGATAAAGAGAGCATATTAAATCAGCTAGAAAATGGCAAAAGATTACTTACATCTTATAAGTTTTACTTATATACCCATAAGACAGTCAGCAGACTTCTCAGCAGAAATTTTACAGGCCAAAAGGGACTGGCATGAAATATTTAATGTATTGAAATAGAAGGACTTTCAGCCAACAGCCCTCTACCCAGCAAGGTTATCACTGGGGCTGAAGAAGAGATTAGAAGTTTCCCAGATAAATAAAAGTTAAAAGAATTCACCATCACTAAATGGATCTTATAGGATATGGTAAAGGGACTTCTGTAGATGGAAGTGTTCTTAAGCCTCAATATTTTCCATCAGTGAAAATAAACTCATAGTAAAGGTAGTAGAACAATTACTAATTAAGCAAGTATAAGGTTAAAAAAAAGAAAAAAGTAATATCAACTATATACAAAATCAGTCAAAGGATACAAAGAATGCAGATTATGATATCTAACACATAGGAAGAAGAAGAATAAAAAAGTTCTTTTAAACTGTGTTTGAAATAGAGCAACCATCAACTTAATATAGACTGTTATATAGTCAGGAAACTATGAAATACAAGCTTAAGGTCTATAAAAATAAACAAAAAAGTTTTTTTAATCCAATTACAACACTAGAGAAAACCATCAAATAATAGTATAAGAGAGGAAGAAAGGTTCAGACAGGAACTACAAAAACAACCAGAAAACAGTTAGTAAAGTGGCAGTAAGTACATACCTATCTGTAACAATCTTAAATGTAAATGAACTGACTTCACAAATCAAAAGACATAGAGTGGCAGAATGAATAAGGAAACAAGATCCATTTATATGCTGCCTACAAAAGACACATTTAGACCTAAAGACATACAGAGACTAAAAGTAAAGTGACATAAAAAGAGATTTCATCCAAATAGTAGGGAGAAATAAGCAGGAGTAGAAGTACTTGAGCCAGACAAAAAAGACTTCAAAACAAAGAAAGTAACAACAAAGAATAATATTATATGATGATAAAGGGGTCAGTCCAACAAGAGAATATAACAGTTGTAAATACCTATGCATCCAACATAGGAGCACCTAAATAAGAAAAATAAATATTAACAGAATTAAAGGGAGAAATAGACTGCAACTTAAGCATGTTAGGGAACTTTAAATACCACTTACGTCAATGGACAGATCAATCAGACAGAAAATAAATAAGGAAACAGAGGCACTGAACAACACACTAAATCAGATGGACTTAGCAGATTTACACAGAACATTCCACCCAAAAGAAGCAGGATGCACATTTTCTCAAGTACACATGGAATTTTCTCCAGAATAGATTACTTAGTAGGGAGAGCCTCAATCAATTCAGAAATTGAAATTGTATCAAGCAACTTCTCAGACCACAATGTATGAAACTAGAAATAAATTGTATGAAGAAAACAAAACAAAAAACCCCCACAAACACATGGAGGCTAAACAACATGCTTCTAAATAATCAATGGATCAATGAACAAATCACAGAAGAAATCAAGCAATACATGGAGACAAATGAAAACAAAAATATAGCAGTCTAAAATATGTATGATGCCACAAAAGCAGTCTAAGAGGGAAGTACATAGCATGCAAGACCTACCTCAAGAAACAAGAACAATCCCAAATAAAAGTCTAAACTCACAAATAAAGAAACTGGAAAAGGAAGAATGAATGAAACAAAAGTTAGTAGATGGGACATAATAAAGATCAGAGCAGATATAAATAGAGAATGATAAAACAGAAAACATCAATGAAATCAAGAGCTGATTCTTTGAGAAGATAAATAAAATAGACAAATCCCTAGTCATACTTACCAAGAAAAAAGAGAGAGAAGACACAAATAAATAAAATCAGAAATGAAAAAGGAATAGTTATAACTCACACCACAGAAATACAAAGAATTATTAGAGAATTCTATGAAGAATGATATGCCAATAAATTGTACAACCTAGAAGAAATGGACAGATTCCTAGAAAAGTACAACCTTCCAAGACTGACCCAGGAAGAACAGAAAATCTGAACAGACCAATTACCAGTAATGAAATTGAATTGGTAACCAAAAAACTCCCAACAAACAAAAGTCCAGAACCAGATGGCTTCACAGCTGAATTCTATGAAACATTTAAAGAAGTGCTAATACCAGCCTTCTAAAAGTTTTCCAAAAAGTAGAAGATGAGGGAATACTTCCAAACTCATCCTACAAGGCCAGCATCACTGTAATTCCAAAACCAGACAAAGATACTATAAAAAAATTATAGACCAATATCCCTGATAAACATAGATGAAAAAATCCTCAACAAAATATTAGCAAACCAAATCCAAAAATACATCAAAAGGACCACCCTTAATGAACTAGGATTTATTCAAGGGAGGCAAGGGTGGTACAATATTCATAAATCAATCAATGTGATGCACCACATTGACAAAAGGAATAGTTGCTGAAAAACCATTTGACAAAATTCAACATCCATTCATGATAAAAACTCTCAACAAACTGGGTATAGAGGGAACATAACTCAACACAAACCCACAGCTAACATCACACTCAATGGCAAAAAGCTAAAAGCTTTTCCTCTAAGATCATGAACAGGTAAGGATGCCCACTCTCACTACTTTTATTCATCATACTTCTGGGGTCATAGCCATGGCAATCAGACAGGATACAGAGATAAAAGGCATCAATTGGTAAGGAAGAAGTTAAATGGTCACTATTTGCAGATGGCATGATATATATAGAAAGCCCTAAAGATGCCACCAAAAAACTATCAGAACTAATAATTGGATTCAGCAAAGTCACAGGATACAAAATTAATACACAGAAATCTGTTGTATTCTTATATACCAACAATGAACTAGCAGCAGGAGAAACCAGGAAAAGAATCCATTTACAATTGTATCAAAAAGAATAAAATACTTAGGATTAAACCTAACCAAGGAGGTAAAAGACCTGTATTCTGAAAATTGTAAAACATGCATGAGAGAAATTAAGACAAAAATATGTGGAAATCTATCCCATGCTCATGGATAGGAAGAATTAATAATGTCAAAATGACCATCCTGCCCAAAGCAATGTACAGATTCAATGCAATCCCTATCAATACCAATGGTATTTTTCAGTGAACTAGAAAAAATAATCTTAAAATTCATATGGAACCACAAAAGATTCCAAATAGCCAAAGCAATCCTGAGAAAGAACAAAGCTGGGGGGATTACACTCCCTGACTTAAAGCTATACTACAAAGCTACAGTAATCAAAACAGTATGGTACTGACACAAGAATAGACCCATGGATCAATGGAACAGAATAGAGAACCCAGAAATAAACCGACACATACATTATGGTCACTTAAAATACGAATATATGACAAAGGAGTCATGAATATACAATGTGGAAAAGACAGTCTCTTCAATAACTGGTTCTAGGAGAACTGAACAGCTACATGCAAGAGAATAAAATTAGATTAGTGTCTAACCCAATACAGAAAAAAGTAAACTTGAAATGGATCAAAGGCCTAAATGCAAGACATGAATCTGTAAAACTCTTAGAAGAAAACATAGGCAAAAATCTCTTGAACATAAGCATGAGAAATTTTTTTCTGGGCACATCTCTCCAAGCAAGGGAAACAAAATAAAAATGAACAAGTGGGACTACATCAAACTAAAAATCTTCTGTACAGCAAAGAACACCATCAGCAGGACAAAAAGGCAACCTACAGTATGGGAGAATATATTCATAAATGATTTATCCCATAAGGGATTAAAATCCAAAATATATAAAGAATTCACACAACCCAATACTGAAAGAACAAAGAAACTGATTAAAAAATGGGACCTAATCAGACATTTCTCCAAAGAAGACATACAGATGGCCAACAGGCACATGAAAAGATGCTCCACCTCACTAATCATCAGGGAAATGCAAATTAAAACCACAATGAGATATCACCTCACACCATTCAGAATGACCACTATCCAAAGACAAGTGTTGGTGAGCATTTGGAGAAAAGGGAACCTTCCTACTCTGTTGGTGGGAATGTAAATTGGTGCAGCCACTGTGGAAATCAGTATAGAAGTTCCTCAAAAAACTAAAAATAGAAATACCATGACCCAGTAATTCTACTTCTAGGAATTTATCCAAAGAAAACAGAATCCCTGATTTAAAAAGATATATGCACCCCTATGTTTATGGCTGCATTATTTACTTACAATAGCCAAGATACGGAAGCAACCTAAGTGTCCATCATTAGATGAATGGATAAAGAAGAAGTGGTACATATACACAATGAAATATTATTCGGCCATAAAAAATAAAGAAATCCTGCCATTTACAACATGGATGGACCTAGAGGGTTTTATGCTCAGTGAAATAAGCCAGGTGGAGTAAGGGAAATACCATATGATTTCACTTATTTGTGGAAAAAACAAAACAAAATGAACAAAATAGCAGTAAACTCATAGACACTGAGAAGTGACTGGTGATTACCATGGGGGATGAGTTGGGGTGGGTAGGTGGGGATGTGAGGGGAGATAAAAGGGCACAAAAATTCTTAAACATAATATAAGTTGGTCATGGGGATGGTAGTACAGCATGGAGAATATAGTCAATGATTCTCTAACATCTTTCTATGCTGACAGACAGTTAACTGCACTAGTGGGGTGAGGATTTAATAATGTGTGTAACCGTTGAGCCACTGTGTTGTAGACTTGAAACTAATATAAGATTGTATATCACCTATACTTCAATAAAAAAGAGCATTTTGAACATACAAATATGGAATCATGTTGAAACTAATATGTTGTATGTCAAGTATGTCTCTATTTACAAAATAGCATATTGAGTGCCTAATATAACAAATTTAAAAAAACAGCAACAAGACATATCAACTTGAAATTTCAGAACACTAGAAAAGAGATGATTCTAGAGGTTTTCAAAGGGAAAAAAAAGACCACATTAAAAAAAGAAAAACCTATCAATTTTGCTACTTAAGCATTTATATCCTTATTAGTGGTTTTGTCTACTTGACCTATCTTAGACTGAGAAGTTTCTGTTCTGGACATGTTTGGGTCTGTTTCTCCTTGCATCTTTTCTGGCTTCTGCTCCATGAGTCATCGCTCTGATTTCGAATTCAGAACTCTCGTCTTCTTTATAAATTTTAATTGTTAGCATTACTGATGTGTGTATTGTATTTTTGTTTTGTTTTGTAAATCTGCCTTTTCCCACATGCTCTTCATTCGGATTCCCTTGAAACAGATCCTGCGACAATGATTCAAATGCAAGTGGTTGATTTGGGAAGTGAAGAATGCATTGATAGGGATGGGAAAGGCATCAGGGAAGGTGGGCCACCAATAAGTGGTACATGATAAAGCCACTTAGAACTTTATTCCCCATGGCAGCCCTTGTTCTCAGCCCCTCCGAGTTATTGCTTGCAAAGGGGAAGGTGCTGGGTATACATGTACCAGCTCCCATATCTGTGTGCTTCAGGACAGCTCCCAGGGGATAGTAATCCTTCAGCACTCCGGCCTGCCACATGGGTAACCAAGACTCCAAATGACGTAGAAAACCATCATACAAGGAAATGAAGCACTAGAAGTTGGAACTGGGGCTGGGGGGTAGGAAGTAGAAAGAATGAGGGATGTGAGCAGCGTCTGACGCGCCCTTCTCACCACCAAGAACATAGATCCTACTTCTTTGCTATTTATATCAACCTGCTTTTATTTAGAACTTTCTGAATCTCTTTATTTTAGCTGTGTCTTGTAAGTAGCAGAGATCTGGATTTTGCTCTCCTAGTCCATCCAATCATCTTTTGCTGTTATTATATGAGTTCAGCCAATTTACATTTATAAGTTCACCAACGTTTGGCTGACAGTATTGTTTATGTTGTATCTCAATCTGTAAGTATTTTACAGCTGGTCAAAACGGAGTTATAAAAAAAAAAAGATTTGCCCGCCTGCCTGAAACAACCAAAAACAGACAGACTGAATGTCTAGCAGTGAAATGATCCCGATCAGAAGGAAAACAAAGAGGTGAGCCCCAAAGCGGCCAGCTTCTTGCTTTGGGAGTTTCCAGCATGAGGTGCAGGGAACAGCGTGAGCCCCGCAGAGCCTGGTGGCTCCTTGAGGAGAGCAGCTGGAGCTGAGAGTCCAAGCCGAGCAGGAGGCGGCTGGGGATCGTAGACAGGACACTTGGGAAGTACTGCTTCTCAGCTTCTCAGAGGGAACTGCAGAGTCTGCGAAGGGTCCTCTTGGGCGTTCAGCTGAGCGCTAATTAGTGAACGCACATGAGGCAGTTAGCACAGGCAGCAGCAAGAACCACCCTAAAGGACCAGGGGGAGTGGTGCCAACACTCACACGGGCTGAGAAGGGGGCCTGTCAGACAGACAGACTGAAAGGCTGTGTCTCATCGGGCGTCGAGGAGAGAATACAGAAGGGGCTTGCTTCAGCTGTGTGGAATCATTAGACATGTCACACTAATCTGTAGTGAAACGGTAACTTGAACTGGATCTTCAACCTCGATGTAAGATTCTTGCAGAAACTTTCATTCAGAAAATGGCTTTGATACTGTCAAAAAAACTAAATTCAGTTGACTTAGTTTTAAAGATCTTACTGGCTTTGTTCAATGGTTCGTGAATCAGTCAGCAACCCATCCAGCAGATAGAAAGGGCCTCCGAAGAGCTTCATAAAAATGAAAGACTTTTCAGTCTTAATGGAAGGCAGAGGGGGCGGGACAAGGACATTACTAGCAAAGAGTGGACTGTTGTGGCAAGGTCACCATCCTTTAGGGGACAGCGGAGGCCTATCAGGCAGATTACTGTGAGTGCTGGCCAGGTAATTCCAGACTGACTAGTTTGAGATTCCACTCCTGGAAGAGGTTGAAGTAATTGTTAAGTCAGGTATTAGGTCTCAGTTTGGTGGGTTTAGCGCAAGTGACCCCATCTGGGGCTGTTTTTTCTTTTTGAGCAACATTTATCTATGTGTAACATGTATAAAGAGTTCATTATAGCTTATTATTTTTATTTCTCCTCTCTCAATATCTAATTGAATGTATAAACTTTTATTCCCAGTTTATTCCTATGAAGCAATCAGCAAGTTGTTCTACATTCCATAAATTCTCTCCCCTTTTTGACCCACCTCGGTTAGCTGTAATCCATTCATTGCTTTAAATACTATTCTGTCATCTTTTCACTATTATTTAATCTTAGCCTGCTGTTAAATAAATGCTCACCACCAGGGCCCATGTTGATGCTGCAACAATATCTTGATTATCTGAATCTCATTCTCAAGTCCTCAGGATTTTGTGACACCAGCTGGGTGTTCTGCAACTCAACCCAGTTCTGGCACCATCTGCCTGGAGATAGCGTCAGACCCTGCAGGTCAAGGGCTCTGTCTCACAGGATCCACTCCACCCCATTCAGACACCACTCACAAGCCCAGGCTATCACCTGTGCTTCTGACCAATCGGCTATAAATTAGAGGTTCACATAACCCCTTCTCTGGGTTCAATTACTTTGCTAGAGTGGCTCACCGAAGTCAGGAGAATGTTTTACTTACCAGATCACCAGTTAACTATAAAAGGATGTAACTCAGGAGCAGCCACATGGAAGAGATGCACGGGGCTGGGTGTGGGCAGGAGGTGGGGATTCCACACTCTCTGGGTGCCCCACTCTGCCAGCACCTCCAGGTGTTCACCACCTCAGAAGCTATCTGATCCCATCCTTTCTGGGGTTTATGGAGGACTCATTAGCCACTGGTGACTGAACTTAATCTCCAGCCCTTCTCCTCTCCCTGGAGGTGGGGGTGAAGGTGAAGGTTCCAATCCTCCAACCCTTGGTTGGTTCCTCTGGCAACCAGCCCCCCATCTTCAGGGCTTTCCCAAAGTTGCCTCATTAATATAAACATAGGTGTGTCTGAAAGGGGCTCGTTATGTGGATAACAAATGACACCCATTTCACCTTTATTGATCTAAGCTATTTAAGGAAGTGGGAACAAAATTAAATAGTATAACAAAAGATGCCCCTATTTCTTACAGAGGAAACAACAAGGGTTTTAGGAGCTTAAGAACTGTGGGCAAAGACCGAATATATATTTTTTATAATAAATTATAACTCTATCATTTGAATAGAAGAAAAAATGAGAGTATATATATGAATTCTCAGGAAGAGGGTTCAATATCAAATTCTCTGCCAAAATAAGGCTTCTCTCCCTTTGCACACAAGTGTCAGAAAAATGTTAATATACCCAGAACATTTCCCTCTGGATGTCAAGTCAACAGCTGTTACGTTGTTTAAAATATTTCATTCGAAACCTCTAATGACATCTGTAAATTCCAAATAAAAGAATATAAAGGCAATCTTCTTTGCTTAGTAGAGGTGTGGATGTCTTTGCCGTAGCTAAAATTAACTGGGCTGAAATACTGACACTAGCAGACAATTGCTCCTGAATGGGAATATTAAGCAATTGACATGTGTTGGGATTTAATAAAGTGGTTAGATTTTTGGGCATTATGCTGGGCACATAGAGCAGGTCGTATGCATTACCTAAATGTGGCCTATATTTAAAATGTCACTTCAGTTGACTGCCACCAAGAATTCAGTCATGGGTGACACGTATTGTCAACCTGAGCAAGAGCATCAAGAAGATGATTACAATGGAAAGGTAATTGTTTATTAAGTGGAATCTGTTTCAAATTGTTGTCATAGTTTATTCTCTTTTAATCCTTCGAGGGAAACGATTAGGCTTTTGTTTTTGCTTTGCCACTCATCTTCCCCTGTCATGCAGCATTTTAAAGTAAACTCCACAGGACACCCGCTGCTGAAATCAAGAGGGTTTTAAATGGATGAGCCAAGGGCTCAGGGGTCTAGAGACGAGCACAGAGTGTCAGTCCTGCCCTCGAAGTTGTAGCAAAGACCATTCTCTGCCCATCGCCTACTATGCACTGTACATAAAACACCTTTGTTTTATGAAGAGTTGTTGGGGAAAAGCCTTATAAAAAATTCTTATCGGGAGAGAGACTTCGTCCAAATCAGCCCCAAGGAATGTAACATGGTCAACAATTGCTCATCCTCACCAAATGATAACCCAACAGCCATGATAAGAATGCACATAGCACGTCATATTTGGATAAAAAAGAGCAAGGGACAGAAGATCCCTATCACAAATCTAGGAAACATCTGGATAAATCCATAAAGTTTGTCAGAACCAAACCTTGGGTGCTGTCCCCAGTTCTGCTCATCCCCTCCGCCATCCATTTTCTCAAAAGACGCAGATGGAGAGCCTACTTGGCTTGAGAGAGCCGTCCTGGCCCCTGGATGCAGACACTGGGTGGAGCTCTGGTCCCCGAGGTGGACTCCCCTCCTCCTGATCCCCCCCATCCTACTGAGAGCAAGTTGCCCCTGGAAGCAACCTGAGCATCTGAAATAATGAGGTTGTCAACTAATGTCTTGTGGGTGGGGCGATTTACCATCCCCCATTGTATACTGGCTACACAAATAAGTAAGGCAATTAAGGGACTGACAGTGGTGCTGGGGCAAAAAGGGACCTCTACTGATAAAAAGAGAAGCTAAACTCTAAGAAATGATGTGGAGGGCAGTTATATGCCCACTGAAGAAAGGGGGAGGCTGCAGAAGGAGGGCTGGCAGTGGTGCCAGCTGGCAGAGATTGGTGGTTTTAGCAAGGCCCTCACAGGGAGCCACCATGGAGAGCACAGGAGGTGCTGGGCAAGTGTGGAGATCTTCATTTAAGGCTATGGCTCCTTCCAAACTCTGGAGACCACAAGTTCTTTGTGGACAGGATTGTCACTTCTGTGCCCCCAGGCATCCCACAGGATGTGTGAGAGATGTAGAATAAAGTGTGCTGATGTGGCTATCTGTATCTGTGCCCCAAGAAAATTCCCTGCATCTAGAGAGAATGAATTTGTAGAAATGGCTTATCGAGAGAAACCCTAAAGCAAATAATGTTTCATTCGTCCTATGAACATGTATTGAGCACCTTTTTTCCCACGTGTTGGGTGGCCCTTTTGACGGGGCGTTTGAAATCTGGTTGAAGAGGTAAGCAGGGAAAGGATTAATACAAAGCAGCTAAGCTTGTTTTTAAGTTTTAGCACAAAAAGGTTTGGGGAGCATAGAGGAGAAAGCCTCACCAAGGACGTGCCACCTGCATTAGGTCTCGAGGATGAGGTTCTCATTCACAGGTGGAATGCAGGAGAGTTCAGCCCAGTAGTGGCGGGTGGGACTGCAGCTCAAGGGCCTCACCTTTGCCAAGCTGTCTCATTAAAGCTTTCTGAACTCTTTGACAAACTGACTCTTACTCAATTTGGTTACTAAAATTTAGTCTGTTCAGTGCATATTTCCATCTAGTAGTTTCCTTAAATGATTAACTTTCCTCTAGAGTTGCCTGGATGTTTTTATTATTACTGGTTTAACTTTCAACCATGGCTAATATTTTTTATAATTGAAGAATGCATTGTTGATTTTATTTTTTATGCCTTTATTAAGGTATAATTGACATACAATACATTGGATATAAAGTATAGAATTTGGCGAGTTTTGGCCTATGTATATATCCGTGAAACCATCACCATAAACCAGGTAGTAAACATCTTCCTCCCCTTGTGATACTGCCCTTCTGACCCGCCCTCCTCTCCCCACCGTGTTCCAAGTTAGGCATGACCTGCTTTCCATCACTATACATAAGCTTGCAATAAAATTTATCATACAGTATGTTTTCTTTCACTATCAAAATTGAGATTCATACATATTGAATCATGTGTCAATAGTTCATTCCTTGTATCGCTATCTAATAATCCAGTGTATGGGTATACTACAGTTTGTCTATGTATTCACCTGCTGATGGACACTTGGGTTGTTTCTAGAATTGGGAAATTGCAATTGATATGGCTTTGAACATTTGCTTATGATTTTTTGAATGAATGTGTGCTTGCTTTACTCCTGGATAGGTACCTAGGAGTAGAAAGACTGGATCATGTGGTGAATGTAGATTTAGCTTTTGTAACTCTGGGGGGAAAAATATTTTCCCAGCCTCGGGCAAATTATCTTTGAAACCAAAATCAGTCAAAGGGAGAAACCACTTATTGTTTACAAGCAGTCATCCACTTCTGCTCACCCAGGCCTCTCACAACCCGGCTGCAAAAAAGGACCCCATCCAAACACTCCGGTCCAGATATGCCCTCGCTCCCCCATGTAATCACCTATTGATATGTTGCATTAAGGCCAGGCGAGAGATTCTGGAAATATTGCAATTTTACCCACAGTTTTTAATTTACAAACTGCTTCCATTTTACATTTCCATCAGCAGTTTATGAGATTGTCAGTTGCTCCAAATTCTTGGCAACACATGGTATGGTTAGTGTATTAGTCAGGATTCTCCAGAGAAACAGAACCAATAAGATATGTGTGTATACATGTAAAGAGATTTATTGTAAGGACTTGGCTCATGTGATTACACAGCAAGTCCAGGTTGGACTTTCAGGCCGGAGAATCAGGAAGACCTCACTTTGCAGTTCAAGTCCAAAGACAGTCTGCTGCAGAATTCCCTCTTCTCTGGGAGAGGTCTGTCTAGTGTTCCACTGAGACCTTTGATTACATGAGGCCCACCTGAATTGTGGAGGGTAATTTGCTTTACCACCAATTTAAACGTTAATATCACCCCAAATCACAAACAGAATAATGTTTGGATACATACTTGGGAACCATGGCCCAGCCAAGTTGACTCATAAAATTAACCATCTCACTTAGTGTTTTATATTTTAGTCATTATACTATTTGTGTAGTGGAATGTCATTGTGGTTTTAATTTGCATTTTAGTAATTAATACTATTGAGTATTTTTTAAGTGCTCATTTGCCACCTGTGCATCTTGTGTGGTTAAATATCTGTTCAAACTTTTTTTTACCAAGTTTAACTGATTTTTTTATAGTGAATTTAAGAGTTATATATGTATTCTGCATGTAAGTCCTTTATCACACAGACAATTTGTAAATATTTTTTCCAATCTGTGTCTTGTCTTTTCCTTCTCTTGACTTTCTCTTTTGAAGAGCAGAAGTTTAAATTGTGATCAAATCCAATTTTCCAAATATACTTTTGGTGCTAATATCATATTGTCTTAACTATGATGTTTATAATGAAACTTGAGTTCAGATAGTATTATTTCTCCATTTTGTTCTCTTTCAAAGAACTTTCGTTTTTGTTTTTGCTATTTTAAGTCCTTTGATATGCTGTATAAATTTTAGAGTGATTAGTTGATTTCTGCAAAAATGTCTGCTGGGATTATGATTGGTATTGCTTTGAAGCTATTGATTAGCCTTAATAATATTATGTGCCCCAAACTATGAGTATGGTATATTTCTCCATTTTACTTGGGTATTCTTTAATTTTTTGGGTTTTGGCTTTTTTTTTTCTTCTTTCAATGTATGTCTTTATATCTCTTGTTAGATTTGACCCTAAATATTTCATCTTTTTAGATACTACTATAAATGATATTTTTTAAATTTCTGTTTCTCATTCTTCAGTGCTAGTGTACAGAAATACAGTTGATTGTTATATATTGTACTTGCTTTCCACAACATTGCTAAACTCACTTATTGGTTCTGATGGGTTTTTTGTAGATTCTATTTTCTACATAGATGATCATGTCATCCATGCATACTCTTGTTTCTCTCATTCCAATCTGGATGCTTTTTATTTCTATGTTTTACCTCATTTTACTGGTTATACCCTCATTTCAAATGAAAAGAGGTGGTGAAATGGATATTTGTTTCTTATCTTAGGGAAAAACATCAAGTCTTTAAATATTAAGTATCATGTTAGCTAGCAGTTTTTCATTGATATCCTTTATCAAGTTGAAGATGTTCCCTTCTGTTCTCACAATGAATTTGAGAGAATTTGTCAGGAATGAATGTCTTTATCTGTTGAGATGGCCATATGGTTTTTCTTTCTTAACTTGTTAATATGATGAATTATATTGATTACTTTGCAAATGTTAAATAAAACTTGCATTCCTGGGATAAAACACACTTGGTTATGATGTTTTATCTTTTTTCTATATTGCTGGATTTGATTTATTAAACCTAGCTTTAGGATTGTTATGTCTATATGCATGACTGATACTGGTCTGTAGTTTTCTTGTAATGTCTTTGGTTTTAGAATCAAGACAAAACTCATGGGATAAGCTGTAAAGTATTCTTTTTTAAACTTTTCTTGAGGGGTTAATGTAGTATGGCTAGTATTTCTTCCTTACGTGATTGATAGAATTCACAAATGAAGTCTATAATTCTCTTTTGGGGAAGGTTTTTAATCTGCACATTCTATTTCTTGAATAGATATAGGGCTGTTTAGATTAGATATTTTCTCTTGTGTAAACTCTGATAACTTTATTGTTTCAAGGATTGGTGAATTTTTATCTAAGATGCCACATTTATTAGCATAAATTTGTCAACAATGTTCCCTTAGTATTCTTTTAATATTGTAGAATCTGTAGTGATGTCACTGCACTCATTTTTGATATTTATAATTTGTGTCTTCTCCCTCTCTGTTTGGCTAAAAGTTTATCAGTTTTATTGATCTTCCTAAAAGCTATCTTTGGGTTCACTGAGTTCCTCTCTTGTTTTTCTCTTTCTTTTTTTTCCACTCAGATGTTTATTATTTCCTCTCTTCTTTTTACTTTGGGTTTACTAGTTCCTAAGGTAGAAGGTGAGGTTATCGATTTTAATTTTTAATATAGTTCTTGGCACTATAAATTTTTCTCTTGAAGCATCCAAAAAATTTTCTGTTGTTCTTTTGTTTTCATTCAGTTCAAAACTTTCTAATTTACTTTTGATTTCTTTTTTGTTCCAGGTTTTATTGAGAAATTTGTTAAGTCATTTTCAAATACTTGGTGATTTTCCTTTTGTTAATTTCTAAGTTAATTCTATTATGGCCAGAGAACATAAGTTGTAGGATTTGGATCCTTTTAAACTTTATTGAGCTTGTTTTCTGGCACAAGAGATTGTCTATCTTGGTTAATGTTCCATGTATACTTGAAGAGTATGTGTGTTCTACTGTCATTATGTGGAATTTTCTATAAATGTCAATTAGGTTATTATGTATTCTACATTCTTCCTAATTTTTTTCATTTGTTTTATCAATTTTTGAGAGGGGGATTGAAATTTCTTTCTGTAATTGTGAATTTGTTCATATCTCTATGCAATTATATCAGTTTTTGCTTCAGATATTTAAGAGCTGTTATTAGGTCCACACACTTCTAAGATTGTTATGTCCTTCTGATGAACTGATCCCCTTATTAACCTTCTTTGCCCCTATAAATATTCTTTGATTGGAAGTATACTTTGTATAATATTAAATAGCCATTTCAGTTTCTTTTTTTAGTGTTAGCATCATATAACTTTTTCCATCTTTTTACTTTGAACCTGTCTGTATACTCATATTTGAAGTAGATTTCTTGCAGTAAATCTCAAGTTCTTTTGACACCAAATATTTGATACCTTTTCCAACATCATTCCTCTAACTCTCTGATTATCCAACACCAACTGGATGTTTTATGGTTCAGTCCTACTTGGACACTAGCTACCTGGAGTTAGCATCAGACCTCAAAGGTTTAAGTTTTCATGCCACAAGACTGTGTTCGCATCAGACTCCAGTCACAAGTACCAGGCCTCCATGTTCCCCACACTTCTGTCTCACCTGGCTGCAAATTTTAAGCTTAGATAATTTGCTAGATATACAGAACTTGAGAAAATGCTATGCTTGCTGTACAATTTATTATAAAGGATACAAATGAACAGCCTCATAAAGAGGTAAGTAGGGTGAAGTCCCAAAGAATGGGTCTAGATGTCTCTTGCCTCATGGAGTTGGGCTGTGCCACTCTCCTGGCAGGTGGGTGTTTTCTCCAACTCAGAAGCTCATAAACCCCATTGTTTGGAGTTTCTTGGAGGTTTCATTACATATACATGATTGAATCATTGACCATTGGTTATTGAACTCGATCTGAGGCCCTCCCCCCTCCCTAGAGTTCAAGGTTGGGGCTGAAATTTCCAACCCTCTAATCATAGCTTGGTCTTTCTGGGCACCAGATTTCATCCTGAAGCTCTCCACTGGCCAGCCAAGAGACATCTCATTAACATGAACTCAAGTATGGTTGAAAGGGGCTTGTTATAAATAACCAGGAACTAGAACAAAGACTAAATATATATTTCCTATTATACTGTAGCAATATAGTTGGGTCTTGCTGTTTTATCTGACTTGTAATATTTGTTTTTGTTTTTGTTTTTCTTCCTTCTTTTGGATTAATTGATAATATTTAGTAATATTTTTATGATTTTGTTATTTCTTTTTGTTGCTTTTTAGCTGTAATGCTTTGTTTTGTTGTTTTAGTTTCTTTAGGGCTTATTATATACATGTTTACCTTACTGCAAGGGATATTACACCCCTTTATATACAGCATAATGTTACATTAGTATACTTCCATTTTCTTCCTCCCATCCTTTTTCCTATTCTTGTCATACATTTTAGTTTTTACACATGCTATAAACCCCACACTACATTGCTATTATTTTTGTTTTAAACAATTATGTTTTCAAGAGAATTGAATTATAAGAAAAAAAAAGCCTTTTTATTTAGTCACCATTTCCAGAACGTCACATTAATTTATGTAGATCTGTATTTCTTTTTGGTATTAACTTCCTTCTGTCTGAAGACTTCTTTTAAAATTTCTTATGGTGCATGTCACTGGTGGAGAATACTTTCAGCTTCTGTATGTTTGAAAAAGATTTTATTTTGGTTTAATTTTTAAAAGATATTTTCACTGGGTATAGAAGTCTAGGTTAATAGTTTTTCCTTTTTTCCATAATTCCAGTCACTGTAGTCTTATTTCTATAGTTTCTTATGAGAAATCTTCTTGTTATCTGTATATTTGCTCCTGGGCACAGACATTCTTTTCCCTCTGGTTGATTTTAGGTCTTCTGTTTATCACTGGCTTTGATATCCCTTGATGTGGTTCTTTTCATGTTTCTGGTGCTTGGTGTTCCTTGAGCATCTTGACTTTGTAGATTTATGGTGTTCATCCTAATTAGAAAAATGTCAGGCATTATTTCCTCAAATACTTTTTCTGTCTCCATTCTCTCTCCTCTTTCTCAGGACTCCAAACATATATATTTTACTTTTCTCAGTCATCCCACAATTCACTACATTCATTTTATCCATTCTCCTTTCTCTCTGTACTTCTTTCTTTACTTCATTTTAAATAGTTTCTATCACTCTGTTTGCAAATTCAATAAAATTTTCTTCTGCAATGTCTAATCTGCCAATCACCCTAAAAATGTAAAAAAGAATTACATTTTTTATCTCACACATTCTGTTTTCATCTCTAGAACTTTTTTATGTTTTCCATGATTCTATTTAACTTTCTAACATGTAGAATTTAGTTGTAATTATTATATTAATATCCTTGTCTACTCATTCTAGCATCTGTGTCAGGTCTTGGTTAGTTATGATTAATTGATTCATATCCTTACTGTGAGGCACAGTTACTTAGAAACTGTTGGATTCTTGCAGGTCTTTCTTTGAGAAAGGTAGAATTGGAATAGTGCTCGGCCTAGCACTGATTATTTTCTCTTACCTAGGCAAGACCCTTCTTGCTTCGCCTAATTCTAATTCTCCATGGATGCTGAGGTTTCCAGTCTGCAGTGAGAAGAGGTACATCTCCTGGCCTGTGTGAGTGCTGGCTGCTGCTCCCTCTAACCCTTTTGGGTGGTTCTTTCCCCAGCCTCGGATAGTTTCCTCATACACAGTACTCAGCTGAATACTCAAGGTGGGCCCTCCGCAGATCTTGGAATTCTCTCTTTCTCCGCAGGTTTTTATTCTATGGCACTCAGCAACCAGCCACTCTCCTTGGTCTTCCCTTAGTCTCCTCTCAATTTCCTCATCTTAGGGAGTCTTCTAGGTTCTGCATGAACTCCTTTCCATGCACTGGGGCCTGGAAATGCTCTCAAGGAAGCAAGAGGAAATCGTAGGATTCACCATGTGTGTTTCCCATTTTTTCAGGGACCACTAGCTTTCATTGCCTGGCTTCCAGTGTCTTGAAAACCGGTGTATCACCTATATTGCCTTGCTTTTGGTAATTTCTGGTAGGAGGGCAAATCCAAACTATATTTCTCTACCTTGAAAAGAAATGCAGGTCCCTTGAAAAGAAATGCTAAATAAAATTTAGCAAACAATAGCAAGGTAACCAAGGATTAGAGGAGAAAAATTAAAAGGCTGAAACCTAAGTACTCCAATAACCCAGAGGTAAATGATTCCAAATCCCCATGACTTCCAACACCATAATGATCCCAAGGTTGCTCAGCCCCAGGATAGAGAATCAGAGGAAGCAGCAAAAGTGGAGGTGGCTGTCAGAGAACTAGTAGATTTAGAGCCTGTGCTTCCATCTTTCCTTATCTTCCAATCCCTCTCTGTACCTCCTTACCCTAGTCTATCAAGAGTCTACAATGATGTCTCAAAAGCCCAGAGCCTTTCTCTCTCTTCCCAACTCTCATTAAATGAGTCTGGCTATGTCCCATTCTTTAAGAGGCTTGCATGGTGATTTTTTATTCAACAAGAATGATGAACTGAAATGCACAAGACAAGTAATGGGGCATAAGAGTTTGTGTTCTTCCCCCCAGGAAACTCAGCAGCCTCCTCAAGGTCTAAAGCATCCAGATCATGACAGGATGACAGTGTGGGATGGTTGAGTGGGGACTGGCTGGCACTTGTGAGTAGGACCAGCTCGCTGGACTGGGAGCTTTTTATAGCAGGACCCAAGCAACCCAGCTTCTATCTTCATGTCTTTGGCTCAGTCAGGCCTCAAAGACTGGAGTGAATATGAACAGACATTTGAGATTAATGGAGATTAAGGAGGATCAAAAATAGCTTTGGCTGTGCAGTCAGAATAAAAAACCTGGACTTCAGTCATGACACTATTACAAGGTCAGTTCAAACTCTGCCTCCATTCTTACTCCAGTAAAACAAGCTGCATGAAGATGGATGGCAGGTAACATTCCACTTACTCATGGGGTGGTTCTTATACACTCAGTGCTCAGACTCACCCCAGCATAGGGATGCTGGGGGTGGCCTCTGCAGATCCCCAAATGACACCATTTCAGGGGCAAGTTTCCCCTTTCATTCAGGAGTTTAACAGCATCTGCCGAGCTGCCACTAGAGCCCTGGAGGTCTTCCAAACCGTCAGTGTCTGAGCCGCATTTCACTACCCTGACTCTGCCTGGGAGTGGAGGGAGTTGTCCTGACCGATACCACATCTCACTCTGAAGAATTCTCACCCTAGCTCTCCTGGTGTTCCACCAGGGGATGGCTACTCGCAATGATCTTCAGATTCTGCCTTCATTTTAAATGAAAACCAAGCCACCATGTGGCTTTTTATTATCAATCAGTGTTCTCAGATAATTAAAACTCTGTTCATTCTTGGCACAAAGTATAATTAAGAGGCTTAATTATGTCTGTGTGAAGTAAGGAGCCTCAGCAGGGCCTAAGGCAGAGAATCACCCACGGAGCTTATTAAAAATGCAAATTATCTGGATCTTTGCCAAGGTTTCCTGATCGGTGGGTCTGGGTGGGACTCCAGAAGTGCAATGTTCTACATATAAATCTACAGGTAATTCTAGTGCATTTGTCTTTGATGGCACATTGAGAAACACTTGTCTGATAGTAAGAGAAACAGTACTGAAGGCAGAGGGGGCCTACATGGCAGAGAGCAGCCCCAAGCTCACTGTCAGTGGTCCCGGCAGTGTGCTCTCCAGAGTGACTGTGACCCTCCCACAAAGCTATGGTCTATGACCCTAACCATGAACCCAACACCAAGTGCTAAGTACTCCCTTCGTCTGGCCAATATTTTTACATGTGAGGTCAATATTATTACCTCCTGTACAGTACAAGAAACAGAGGAAACAGCTTTACAGAGGAAAAACAATTATCTCCTGGTCCATAGATGTGAGAGTTCACATTGCTGGGGAGATGTCACTGTAATAGTCAGAAACAGAACAAATAGGGTGTGTGCGTGTGTTTATTTTAAGGAATTGGCTCCTGTGATGGGGTCTGAGGAGCCCAGACACAGGAGACAGTCCTGGCCCACAGGCCCAGGAAGCACAGCTCTTGGTATGAGTTCCACTCTGAAGTCCGAGTCCAAAGCCCATGTCTGACGCTAATGTCCCAACTTTGGAGACAGTGAGGCAGAGAGAGAATTCTCTTTCTAGCCTCTTGAATGGATTGGATGAGGTCTGCCTGCATGGGGGCGGGCATCCGTGTTGCTCAGTCTATAGATTCCAATGTTCATCTCATTCAGAAACACCTTCACGGACACCCCAGAACAATGTTTAACCAAATACCTGGGCTCCCTGTAGCTTAGTTGAGTTGGCACATAAAACTGATCGTCACAGTCACTACTAAATGGTATCTTTGTTATTCAGCATCTCCAAACTGAGGGTGTCAGAATCATTCACAGACTTCCTCTCTTCTGTCTCTGCATGTCCCGACTGTTTGTGGAAAGGGCTTGTGATACAGCAGGTGGGGCTGCACTGGGCAGGAGTTGCCCTCCGCACAGATGCTTTCCTGCCATCTCCTCGGGCAGACATGCCTCTGTCTCCACATGTTGCTCTGCTGACTCCAGAGGCCAAAAGCCTGGAGGGGTCCTGGTCCAGGCAGCAGCCTTCAGGGACGTGAAAGAGAACAGTAGCCATAGGTTCAGACCGTCAGTCCACTCCCCCTATTCCTGGGGAGGGAATTGATGCCCACAGAATGATTTTCTGGGAGAAGAGACCAGGCAGCAGATGACTGTGTATTTTATTGCTGCTATTTCGATAATATTAAACATTCACAGGATATTTTCATGTGGTTCCCACATTTGACGCTCACACAGGTCCAGAGCACTAAGTAACATTACCTGTCCTTCACAGTCAAGGAAACTGAGGCAGATCCAGTAAATAGGGAAGGGAGAGCAAAAATCTGGGTCTCCCACACCCCACATCCTGTTCTCTCTTGTGGGACCCTAAGACTCCGCAGAGGAGAGGTGCAGGCCGTGTTCACAAGCCAAGCATGCAATGTGGAGATGTCTTTTTTAGAATTCAGCAACTTTAGGATTTAATTGCATAAAAATCTGCAGAACAATTGAACTACTGGTTGGACCTTGCGGTAATACCATTCAGGAGGCAAAGGATGAAGCCCGTGTTTGACAAGGGCTGGAAATGAGGTGGTTTCTTGGGATGACACAGCTGTGACGACAGGGTGGGATCAGCTCACTTTGGTGATCCTCCATCCAGCCCTGGGGCTCCACCACGAAGTCAACACCCTGGCAGGAACAGCTGCCTGGAGGGAAGCCAGGGTCCCATGGCTGGTCAGGAACCCAGGACAATGGCAGGTGCACAATCTCTGTGACCTCACACCACCGCGGGAAGGAAGGAAACGGGGCAGCCCAAGAGGGCAGGTGACAGCCTGCTGGAACTTGTGAGCTGGTTGAGGAAATTCCAGGTGACAAAGACTGCAGGTTGTCAAAGCAGTCAACTGGTTCCCTGGAGCTTAAGGGAAATGCAAATTAAAACAGCAGTGAGGTAATTTTGTCTTAAGTAAAATTATCTAAGGAAAAAAAATTACAGTGAAGATGGTGCTGGGCAGTAGCCACGTAGCTACTGGTGAAAATGTAAGCTATTGCAATGCTTTCAGAAAGGATTTGGAGATACATATATACATATTATATAGTCTTAATTAAGGAAGTATTCATATCCATAGAATTATAAGTTTACTTCTGAAAGCTATGTTCGGAATAAAGCCTGCAGTGTGGCTGGGCAATTCTGTGACTAAGGGCTCAGTGTCTGGAGTTATACACACCTGAGTTAGCATCCCAGCTTTACCACTCGTGAGCCATGGAAGGGAAGATTATTAACCACTCCCAGCCTCCATTTCATCATCTGTAGGATGGGGACAATGTTACTACCTGACTCATTGGGTAGTTGGAATTAAATGTGATACTGTAGATATGTAAATGAGATATTCCGTTCTATGTAGATGAGATAAACTATAAAATAGGTGTTTCATAAATTGTATTTCCTTTCTAAGAAGTTCTTCAAAGTATTGTTTACACCCTCAAAAACAGAATGTTCTAAGGGTCGAACATCAGGAAACTGGTTAACTGAAGCTGTGGTAGAGCCTAGACACATTTTACACTAATAAAAGAAATGTTCTCATTGTGATGGGAGCATGAGTGGCATTACAAGCACAGGGACATGGGTACTGTCTCATGCACCTACTGGTGAGAATATAAATCGTTACAGTTCTCCTGTAGGGAAATTTGAAAATATGTTTCAGCCTTAAAATAAGCATACTTTTATTCAGTATTTCTTATTTTCAGAATTGAGTATAAGTGAAGAGGTAAAAGAATGAAGGTACGTGTACAAATGTTCAATAACAGAGAATTGGTAAAATTAATTATGGTTTAGCTCTACAAAAGAAAAATCTGTAGCCATCGAAAATAGTGTTGTTGAAATACTTAAATGAAAAGGCATTAAAAAATACTGAGTGAAAAAGAAAATTAGAAATCGTTATATATTACTTTACAATTAGATCTACCTGTGCAAAATGTTTTCCACTCTAAGTTTGTTCAAACCAATAAAATTAACTAAATAGGACGAAACTATATCCTATAGTTTTAGGTCCTCAGCAGAACAGAGATGTCCACTGACAGCACTCAGCCTCGAAGAAGCTGAGTGTAGTGCCAGAAGGTCCTTATTGTCATTCAAATGACAAAGGGGTGAAAGAACTGGTGGTTCTGCCTTCCCGGTTCCAAGGAGACAATTTAGGATTTGACCCTTGACACACACTCTGCCACCCCTCAAGTCCTTTCTGCTCTTGGCCTTCGCTGTACTTTCAGCTGTGACAATGGGTGGGCTGAACCTGGGGCATTGCTGACACCAAGTCTATGCACCCAGCGCGCTGCGTCAGAGCTCCCAGCCCCCGCAGGACCCATGGGAACTGGACGTTCCGGTCTTCTTGACTACGGTGTGGAATGGACTCTAGTCATCGGCCAGCACAGTAAAGCAGTTTACTTCAAGCAAATTCAGGCTGCCTGTATTTTCTTTAAAACCCAGCTCCAATGTCAGTCAACTGAATACCGTGTTTTATTATGGCATTGGGCTGCCATCACAGGACTGCTGGGAAAACCCCATAAATGTTTCACATACACACACTGGGAGGAACCAGTAATTCATTCTGTCAGCTGGGTTACGCTGACATCTCTACTCCTAACCCCTACTTTGTTAAATAACTGCAATTACTAACTGCATAGTACCCAGGAAGATATTATTATAATCAAGGACTGATATCACAATAGGTTACTTTTCAAATTTTTCTTTGTTTCCAAAGAACATGCTCTGTTGGACACTGGAACAAAGTCCCGAGCGCCTTGATTTTTATCACGTGCAAGGGGCAAGGGTGAGACTATGTGGAATTGTCACTCATGTGACCGGATTCCTTTAGAAAGCTCTTTGATTTCAGCAGGGTTTTGAACCAGAACATGTTGTCAGTAAACATAAGGAGCAGTTGTGAAGGGCGAGAGACCCTTGGTATTTCTTTAACGGAAAGTATGCAGAACTTCTAGTCAGATTATGTTAATCAAATACTGGCCAATGTCTTTGACTTTAAGACAAGGTGGAAATGGATTACCGACTTCTAATAATCAGAAATCTTTAAATTTTGACATCATCTGCTGTGGATTGTTGAGCTAAGAACAAGTAGGAAAACCATCTGATTCTCTACCTGCTCTTGGGGAAGATGCCCTGGGGCCACGTGGTGCTCAGAGAGACGCCGATGAGGTCTGAAAGCTCAGGCGGTGGAAATTAAGAGGTGTTCTGTGTGTTTGCCAATGTCGAGGTACAACACCCTCCTGCTTGCTTCCATTTTGAAGACTGAGTGGAATTGATAATACACATTTTCATGAGGAAAATATTTGTCCTCTTTTTAAAAATTTGTTTGATTATTCCCTTATTTCGTTCTCCATTGTTGTCCTAAGAACATACATTGCAGTGACACTATTTTGTTCCCCTTGGCCTGTATCCTCTCCTCTTTCAGCCAACAGCACCCTTTTTTGCCTTTAAAAAGACACTAGTCTTCTGCCGGAAGGGCTTCTGGCCAGGCTGAGACCCCCCTGCACTCTCTCCTCAGCCTGGAGGCTGCGTGTGCCGAAGCCGGTCTGTCGGAGAGCCTGTCCCTGGACAGCCAGGGGCTCGAGCCCTGGTGACCGTGGTTATTCATAGGTCTCTCTGTCAATTGAGACCAATTTCACAAACGGATATCAGTGACCTTTCTCTGCAGAAGGCCCAATAATAAATATATTTTTTAAATAATTTATTTGGTATACTTAATCTACAATTACATATGCAATATTATGGTTATTAAACTACCCCCTTCATCAGGTCTCCCCCACCAACCCCATTAGTCACTGTCTATCTGTGTAGTGAGATGCTATAGAATCACTACTTGTCTTCTCTGAGTTGTACAGCCCTCTCCGTGCCCCTCTACCTTACGTCTGCTCATCGTAATGCCCCTTTTACCCTCTTATCCCTCCCATCCCACCCATCTTCCCCAGTCCCTTTCCCTTTGGTAACTATTAGTCTGTTCTTGGGTTCTGTGAGTCTGCTGCTGTTTTGTTCCTTCAGTTTTTTTCTTTGGTCTTATACTCCACATATGAGTGAAATCATTTGACACTTGTCTTTTTCGGCTTGGCTTACTTCACTGAGCATAATACCCTCTAACTCCATCCATGTTGTTGCAAATGGTAGGATTTGTTTTCTTCTTATGGCTGAATAATATTCCATTGTGTATATGTACCACATCTTCTTTATCCATTCATCCACTGATGGACTCATACGTTGCTTCCATTTCTTGGCTATTGTAAACAGTGTTGTGATAAACACAGGGGTGCATATGTCTTTTTCAAACTGGGCTGCTGAATTGGTAAATTCCAAGGAGGGGGATTCCTCGGTCAAATGGTATTTCTCTTTTGAGTTTTTTGAGGAACCTCCATATTACTTTGCACAATGGTTGAACTAATTTGCATTCCCACCAGCAGTGTAGAAGGGTTCCCCTTTCTCTGCATCCTCACCAACATTTGTTGTTGTTTGTGTTTTGGATGTTGGCCATCCTCACTGGTGTGAGGTGATATCTCATTGTGGTTTTAATCTGCATTTCTCTGATGATTAGCGATGTGGAGCACCTTTTCATGTGCCTGTTGGCCATCTAAATTTCTTCTTTGGAGAAGTGTCTATTCATGTCCTCTGCCCATTTCTTAATTGGATTATTTGATTTTTGTTTGTTGAGGTGCGTGAGTTCTTTATATATTTTGGATGTCAACCCCTTATCGGATATGTCATTTATGAATATATTCTCCCATACTGTAGGATGTCTTTTTGTTCTACTGATGGTGTCCTTTGCTGTACAGAAGCTTTTCAGCTTGATATAGTCCCACTTGTTCATTTTTGCTTTTGTTTCCCTTGCCCGGGGGGATATGTTCATGAAGAAGTCGCTCATGTTTATGTCCAAGAGATTTTTGCCTATGTTTTCTTCTAAGAGTTTTATGGTTTCATGACTTACATTCAGGTCTTTGATCCACCTTGAGTTTACCTCTGTGTATGGGGCTAGACAGTAGTCCAATTTCATTCTCTTACATGTAGCTGTCCAGTTTTTCCAACACCAGCTGCTGAAGAGGCCGTCATCTCCCCATTGTATATCCAAGGCTCCTTTATCAAATATTAATTGACTGTATATGTTTGGGTTAATGTTTGGATTTTCTATTCTGTTCCACTGGTCTGTGGGTCTGTTTTTGTGCCAATACCAAATTGTCTTGTTTACTGTGGCTTTGTAGTAGAGCTTGAAGTCAGGGAGCATAATTCCCCGTTTGATTCCTCCTTCTCAGGATTGCTTTGGCTATTCGGGGTCTTTTGTGGTTCCATATGAATTTTAGTATTATTTGTTCCAGTTCATTGAAGAAAGCTGTTGGTAGTTTGATAGGGATTGCACTGAATCTGTAGATTGCTTTAGGTAGTATAGCCATTTTGACAATATTTATTCTTCCTAGCCAAGAGCATGGGATGTATTTCTATTTGTTAGTGTCCTCTTTAATTTCTCTTAGGAGTGACTTGTAGTTTTCAGAGTACAGGCCTTTCACTTCCTTCGTTAGGTTTATTCCTAGGTATTTTATTCTTTTTGATGCAATTGTGAATGGAATTGTTTTTCTGATTTCTCTTTCTGATAGCTCATTGTTAGTGTATAGGAAAGCAACAGATTTCTGTGTGTTAATTTTATATCCTGCAACTTTGCTGAATTCAGATATTCTAGTAGTTTTGGAATGGAGTCTTTAGGGTTTTTTATGTACAGTATCGTGTCATCTGCAAATAGTGACAATTTGACTTCTTCTTTACCAATCTGGATGTCTTGTATGTCTTTGTTTTGTCTGATTGCCGTGGCTAGGACCTCCAGTACTATGTTGAATAACAGTGGAGAGAGTGGGCATCCCTGTCTTGTTCCCGATCTTAGATGAAAAGATTTCAGCTTCTCGCTGTTAAGTATGATGTTAGCTGTGGGTTGTCATATATGGCCTTTATGATGTTGAGGTACTTGCCCTCTATACCCATTTTGTTGAGGGTTTTAATCATGAATGGATGCTGAATTTTGTCAAATGCTTTTTCAGCATCTATGGAGATGATCATGTGGTTTTTGTTCTTCTTTTTGTTTATGTGGTGGATGATGTTGATGGATTTTCGAATGTTGTAACATCCTTGCATCCCTGAGATGAATCCCACTTGATCATGGTGTATGATCCTCTTGATGTATTTTTGAATTCAGTTTGCTAATAATTTGTTGAGTATTTTTGCATCTGTGTTCATCAGGGATATTGGTCTGCAATTTTCTTTTTTGGTGAGGTCTTTGCCCAGTTTTGGTATTAGAGTGATGCTGGCTTCATAGAATGAGTTTGGAAGTATTCCCTCCTCTTCTATTTTTTGATAAACTTTCTTCTCTATATGTCTGGTAGAATTCAGAGGTGAATCCATCTCTTCCAGGGGTTTTGTTCTTGGGTCGTTTTTTGATTACCGATTCAATTTCGTTGCTGGTGATTGGTCTGTTTAGTTTTTCTGTTTCTTGCTTGGTCAGTCTTGGTAGGTTGTATTTTTCTAAGAAGTCCATTTCTTCTAGGTTTTTCAGCTTGTTAGTATATGGATTCTCATAATATTCTCTTACAATTCTTTGTATTTCTGTGGGGTCCGTCGTTATTTTTCCTTTCTCATTTCTGATTCTGTTTATGTGTGTAGATTCTCTTTTTCTCTTAATGAGTCTGGCTAGGGGTTTATCTATTTTGTTTATTTTTTCAAAGAACCTGGTCTTGGTTTCATTGATTTTTTTCTATTGTTTTATTCTTCTCAATTTTATTTGTTTCTTCTCTGATCTTTATTATGTCCCTCCTTCTGGTGACTTTTGGCCTCATTTGTTCTTCTTTTTCCAATTTAGTACTTTTGTCTTTAGACTATTCATTTGAGAATGTTCTTCCTTCTTTAAATAAGCCTGGATTGCAATATACTTTCCTCTTGGAATTGCCTTTGCTGCATCCCACAGAAGTTGTGGCTTTGTGTTGTTGTTGTCATTAGTCTCCATATATTCTTTGATTTCTGTTTTGATTTGGTCATTAACTCATTGATTAATTAGGAAAATGTTGTTAAGTCTCCATGTATTTGTGAGCCTTTTGATTTCTTTCTAAAATTTATTTCTAGTTTTATACCTTTGTGATCTGAGAAGTTGGTTGGTAGGATTTCAATATTTTTTAATTTACTGAGGTTCTTTTTGTGGCCTAGTATGTGGTCTATTCTGGAAAATGTTCCATTTGCACTTGAGAAGAATGTGTATCCTGCTGCTTTTGGGTGTAGAGTTCTGTAGATATCTGGTAGGTCCATCTGTTCTAATGTGTTGTTCAGTGCCTCTGTCTCCTTACTTATTTTCTGTCCGGTTGATCTGTCCTTTGGAGTGAGTGGTGTGTTGAAGTCTCCTAAAATGAATGCATTGCTTTCTATTTCCTCCTTTAATTCTGTTAGTATTTGTTTCACATATGCTGGCGCTCCTGTGTTGGGTGCATATATATTTAGAATGGTTATATCCTCTTGTTGGACTGACCCCTTTATCATTATGTAATGTCCTTCTTTATCTCTTGCTACTTTCTTCGGTTTGAAGTCTATTTTGTCTGATACAAGTACCGCAACACCTGCTTTTTTCTCCTTGTTGTTTGCATGAAATATCTTTTTCCATCCCTTCACTTTTAGTCTGTGTATATCTTTGGATTTGAGGTGAGTCTCTTGTAAGCAGCATATAGATGGGTCTTGCTTTTTTATCCATTCTGTTACTCTGTGTCTTTTGATTGGTGCATTCAGTCCATTTACATTTAGGGTGATTATGGATAGGTATGTACTTATTGGCATTGCAGGCTTTAGATTCGTGGTTAACAAAGGTTTAAGGTTAACTTCCCTACTATCTAAAAGTCTAACAACTAACTTAATATGCTATTACAAACACAATCTAAAGGTTGTTTGTTTGTTTGTTTGTTTGTTTCCTCCTTTTTCTTCCTCCTCCATTCTTTATATATTAGGTGTCATATTCTGTACTGTTTGTCTATCCCTTAATTGACTTTGGGGATAATTAATTTAATTTTGTATTTTCTTAGTAATTAGCTGTTCTATTTTCTTTACTGTGGTTTTATTACCTCTGGTGACAGCTATTAAACCTTAGGAACACTTCCATCTATAGCAGTCCCTCCAAAATACACTGTAGAGATGGTTTGTGGGAGGCAAATTCTCTCAGCTTTTGCATATCTGGGAATTGTTTAATCCCTCCTTCAAATTTAAATGATAATCTTGCCGGATAAAGTAATCTTGGATCAAGGCACTTCTGATTCATTGCATTAAATACATCATGCCATGCCCTTCTGGCCTGTAAGGTTTCTGCTGAGAAGTCTGATGATAGCCTGATGGGTTTTCCTTTGTATGTGATCTTATTTCTCTCTCTGGCTGCTTTTAATAGTATGTCCTTATCCTTGATCTTTGCCATTTTAATTACTATATGTCTTGCTGTTGTCTTCCTTGGGTCCCTTGTGTTGGGAGATCTGTGCACCTCCATGGCCTGAGAGACTATCCCCTTCCCCAGATTGGGGAAGTTTTCACCAATCACCTCCTCAAAGACACTTTCTATCCCTTTTTCTCGCTCTTCTTCTTCTGGTACCCCTGTAATGCGAATATTGTTCCGTTTGGATTGGTCACACAGTTCTCTAAATATTCTTTCATTCTTAGAGATCCTTTTTTCTCTCAGTGCCTCAGCTTCTTTGTATTCCTCTTCTCTAGTTTCTATTTCATTTATCGTCTCCTCCACTGTATCCAATCTGCTTTTAATACCGTCCACTGTGTTCTTCAATGACTCGATCTCCAACCAGAATTCATTCCTGAGTTCTTGAATATCTTTCCGTACCTCCATGAGCATGTTAATGATTTTTGTTTTGAACTCCCTTTCAGGGAAGTCATAAGGTCCATATCATTTAAATCTTTCTCAGGAGTTGTATTCATAATTTTACTCTGGACCAGGTTTCTTTGGCGTTTCATATTCGTGTATGGTGCCCTCTAGTGCCCAGAAGCTCTACTCTCTGGAGCTGCTCAGCCCCTGAAGCAATGTCAGGGATTGTAGGGGAGTGGTATTGGTGCCTGGGGAGAGGAAAGGGCTGTTTCCTGCTTCCTGGCTGCTATGCCTGTCTCCACTGCCTGAACCAGTGGGCTGAGCACACAGGTATAAGCCTCTGTGCTTTGCGTTTTTAGTTGCTGTAGACATATCTTCCCTCTGACTGGCCTAACACCAGGGGAGTGTTTCCCGGTTTGCAAGCCCGGTGGGGCTGGCCAGGCGAAAGGTGCACTAGTCTGCCTGTCACAGAAGGGGTTCTTGGGGCTGTGTAGGCATCCAGGGAGCTGGCGCACCTGAAGACTGTGAAACTCCCAATCTGTCGGGCAGAGTGCACCCAGACAATTTTGTCTACCTGTCCTTCCTCCTGAACAGTAAGCTCTGTACAATCCTTGCCCCTTTAGCAGCCCTCTTGCTAAGGGCTTCTTTGTTAGGAAGTCTCTCAGACTGCCCGCCTTTCTTTTGTCCCAGAGCAGCTGGATATGGATCCCTGCTTTCCACAAGCGGCTGGAATCTCAGTCTTTCCAGGAATTCTGCCTGTCTTAACTTTCCAACCCCCTAATTACAAGAGTATCATGCAAGCACCATGAAATGTAGGTTTGTGCTCCCAGAGCAGATCTCCAGAGTTAGGTATTCAGCAGTCCCAGTTCTCCACTCCCTCTCTGCTCTGTTCCTGTTCCTCCTGCCTGTGAGCTGGGGCGGGGGAAGGACCACAGCTTTAGTATGTTACCCTTTTCCGTGAGGGCTGCTCTTGTCTCCAGGTGTATGCAGTTTGTTGCCATCCTCTTTCCCGTTGCTCTTTCAAGAGTAGTTGTAGTAGCTTTATTTTCATATTATATGTGGTTTTAGGAGGAAGCCTCTGTCTCACCTCTCATGCCTCCATCTTTAATCCCCAGCCCCAATAATAAATATTTTAGGCTTTGTGGGCTTTGCTGTGATGCTCAACCCTGCCATTGTACCAAGAAAGCCATAGACTATACATAAAGCTATGGACATGGCTGTGTTCCAATAAAACTTTATTTACAAAAGCAGGCAGTGGCCCAGGTTTAGCTCACGGGCTTTGGTTTGACAATCCTGGGTTCAGGGTATTCTTTTTCAAACAGTCCAAAGAATTTTCTTAGGTAGGAAAAGGGGGTGGGGAATGGGACCTCCCTCCCCACCGCACTTCACATCTTAAGGATCAGAGAAAGCACTTTCCTCTGTTGATATACTGAGAACCCATTTACAACTTTATGTGAAAATGACATTCTTCAGTTCATAAAATGTTTGAAAATTGGTGACAAGGTAATACATGATGTGAGTTGTTAATGATTTAGCTCTGGTTCCAGTCTCTGAGAGAGAAAGGGTAACATCTGGGGACCCCCAGGTCAGGCACTGTGCTGGTTCACATACAACATTTCTCACACATTCCTCTGAGAATTACTTACGGTGAGTGAGCCAGGCCGGTCTGCTGGTGCACACATCACACCATGACTTGTTCCTACTGTCAACTTTGTTGCAACTTCTGTTCCCATGCCTAAGGACAGCATTAGAAATTTTGATTTGGTCTTTACTGAATATTGTAGGGAAACTGATAAACTATGCTGACAAGGCAGAAGAAATATTATTAATATATGTGCTTCTTAATACGCCCATTGTTGATGAATAAAGTAAGAGAAAATTATCTTATGAGGAGATATGGAGATAATTATTTGTATTTTCAAAAGGTCTTTCATGTGGAAAAACTGGAACCCTTTTACCCTGCTGATGGGAATGTAAACTAGCACAGCCACTGTGGAAAATAGTATGGCAGTTCCTTAAAAAATTAGAAAGAGAAGTGCTGTATGATTCAGCCATTCCATTTCTGGGTATGTATCCAAAATAATTGGAATCAAGGTCTCAAAGAGATGTTTGTATATCCATGTTCATAGCAGTGGTATTCACAATAGCCAAAAGGTGTAAACAACCCGGTGTCCATCGATGGATGAATGGATAAACAAAAAGTGGCAGATACCTACAATGGAATAGATTGAGCCTTTAAAAGAAAGAAAATTCTGACACATGATACAGTTTGGATGACCCTTGAAGACATTATGCTAAGTAAGTGACATAAACCACACAAAACATTCCACTTTTCCAAGACATCAGGAGTAGTCATTCATAGAGACAGAAAATAGAACAGTGGTGGCCAGGGGCTGGGAGACAGGGGGTAGTGGGGAGTAATTGTTGAATGGGTATAGAGATTAACTTTGAAGAGGAAAAAAGTTGTGTAGACAGGTGGTGATGGTAGCACAGCAAGGTGAATTGTTTAATGTCTCTGTACTGCACACTTAAGATGGTTAAAATGGTAAGTTTTATGTTATCTATATTTAACCACAATTAACAAAGAACAAAAAAGGATTTTCCAGATATAATGTTAATGGAAAAACATATGAAATGAATAATTGCAAAGAAAACCTGAACTCTCGTCAGCTATTATTGTGGGATGGGTAGAGCCATTCCCAAACTACATTTGATGCATTTATCAGATTGGGCAAAGGAACAAATTCTTTGGGAGCTCGGGTTCCACCATGGACAAAGGACACACAAATATGAACTGTGGGAGAGGAAGACCCCTGCGGGGACAGACTGGCATTGGAGAGCCTGGCTTTGTCCACAAAAGGGACCAAGAAGAAAAAGACCTTGGAGTGACCAGTGCTCAGTCTTGGTCTCTGAAGGACCCAAGGATGCTTGGAAAATGGTGGATTCCAGGTTGGAGCAAAGTAGATGGAACCGGGAACAGCTTGTTGGGCCGTAAAATAGGGAGGGGCTTCCACACAGGATGGGGCGCATCACCAGGACATGGGAGCCAGCTGGAAGGATGGCTGCTGGCCAGCCTGGGTCACCGACTAGAGTCCCAAGATAGTCAAATGCGGTAGTGAATTACACTGCACTGAAAGTGGGCTTCAGAGGAGTCCATGCCGATAGGGAGTATATTGATTAACCACTTCATTAATGGGGGAGGAGCAGGGGTTCTTGCTTAATGCTGAAGGTTAGAAGTAAGGGTGGAGGTGCATAATTGAATCTAATCCCTTGGAAACTTTGATGAAGCCAAGAACAAGCCTTAGAAGAGGAGACGGGTGGGGCTGGGGAATCGCTCTTCAAAAGTGTCAAAGTTATAAAAGACAAGGGAAGATTGGACCTGCTCCAGACAGAGGAGGAGACTAGAGAGACAGGACGAGGAGATGCCACAGTGACCCTAGACTCTAGTGGGAGAAATGCAGAAACAGACCTTAGTGGGTAGGTGACAAAAATGGACACAAGCAGTGGTAAAAGTGCTGTGTCTACTTCAGTACATGGAGGTGGACACCGCTCTGTGACTGCAGAAGACAGCACTCCTCCTGGGAAATGCCCACGCCAGTGTTTAAGGCTGTGGGGCATGTAACTTCCTCTCAAATGGTTCAGAAAAAAAAGAAAACAGTAAAGAAATGAAGGGAAATAGAACTGTAGGTGATTCTGGGTCAAGTGTGCTCTTCGTTATCCTGTTTAATTTAGTGATTTTTCCATTAAGTTTGAAATTAAAGACTTTTCCTCCCATCCCTTCTTTATAAACTCCTTCCCTTTTGACTATTGAATTATGCTTTCTGGCACATGGGTGTCCCACAGAATGCCAACAGTTGTCATACGAGTGGTTAGAAAGCAAACGAGAAGCCATGAGCTCACCCACGCGAAGGCCTAAACCAGAGCACCCTCCTGGCTTGCCAAAAAGTCTGGATTCAGAACAATGTCCTCAGCTCCCCACCACATTCATGTTGTGGAGTCTTGTTCAAGAAAAAAAAAATCTGATAATTTCATAGACACAAAGACCTCAATAGCTGAGGACAGCTCATTGCATATGCCATCCAGATACTGACACTTCTGTGGGGACCTCTTGAAGGAAAATGTTTTATCCTTAAGGAAGCCCTCTCCAGTGGGGAGTGTCCATGCCCGGGGGCCCCGTGGGGGCCAGGGGCCTTTCTTGGTGTTTGAATGGTACCTTGGAGGTAATAAGTGCCCCTCCCCACCCCAGCCTTGGAAACTAAAGGGTCAGCTGCTTGAGTCCTTGTTTATCCTTGATTTTCTGGACAACTCGCTCCTGCTGTGACTATCCCAGCAAACCTCCCTTGAAAAGTTTTTCTTCTACTGTCAACAGGGTTCCTTAATTAAATTCTGCTCTTAGGAGAAACAGCTTTGCACATACTATACTGCCTCCAACTTCAGGGCCTTTGTACAGAAAAATCCTTTATTCTCATGTGATTAAAAAATTATACGTGCTCACTCGGGAAAACTTGGTAAATTCAGAGACGTCTAGAGAAATCAATGACTCATCATCTCGTGACCATAGAATAATCTGATAAACCGGGAGTTTTTCCTTTAAGCCTGTTACCCTATGTAAGGAAGAGGGAAACCAAACTTGCTATTTAAACTCTCCAGCGCCTTCTCAAGGCACATTTAGTTAAAACAGGCTTCCCTCCCAGTCCTGTGTGCAATTAAGGATCTGGAACAGTCTTGGAGTCCCCAAGTTCTGGAATAGACCTGAACTTGGCTTTGGGAACGGTTTGCGGGGAGAATGCAGTTTGCATCCGCAGGTGCAGGAATTTTCAGTGTGGTGGGCGGGCGAGGTTGGGAGGCAGGAATGGTCAGCCAGAGGGGCTGGCTCGGCTTGCCAGTGGGAAGTGGGGGACCGCAAAACACACCCTTGGTCAGAGGTGACCTCTGGGCAGAAAATGAGGCGACATGAGAAGACGGAGGAGATGCTCTCGGTAGACAGGATTCAGAGGAGGGAAGGAGAGTGGTGTGTTCTAGAATGAACCAAACCCAGTGGGGGCCTTGTGAAGCAAAAGGGAGAGCAGCGTGCCACAAGCTTGTGCATTGGCCCAGGCTGAGAGCAGAGTACCCCAGGCTGGGGGCCCCAACAACAGCAATATACTTCCCGTAGGTGAGGAGGTGGGAGGTCTGAGGTGGAGGTCCCGGCAGGGTGGGATTCTGCTGAGGCCTCTTCCTGGCTGCAGAAGGCCACCTTCTCGCTGTCCCCTCGCATGGTGGACAGAGGATGATCTCTCTCTTCTTATAAAGACACTAATCCCACGGTGAGGGGGGGGGGTCTCCGAATGACCTCATCTATTTAACCACCTCCCCAAAACCTCTCTATCTCATTGGGGGTTAGGGCTGCAACTTCTGAATTTGGGGGACACAGTTCAGTCTAAAGCAGTTTAAGTTTCGTTTCTCCATTTGGGGATACTGAGTACACCTGTTTCAGAGCAGAAATGGAGGTCTGCCCCTCCCTGGGGCGGGCTCCTCCCTCGACCTCTGCCTTGGGGGTCCTGAAGCCAGCCTGCCAGGGTCAGTCACGCTGGGACACCAGGCGAGCTGGGGGGCACTTCCACTCTGCTCACTCAGTTCTGTTGGTGGGGCAGACCCTGTAGCCACCCAACCACGTCACAGGTCAAGGAGGAGGCTGTGCCCTAGTGCCGGTGCCCAAACAGGAAAGATTTTGCAACATAATAGCTTAAACATTTAAAAATATCTATTTTTAAAAGGTTTTTTTTTTTTATGTCAAGGGCTTGGACTAACCTGGCTAAAGGAGAGGAGGCTGACCCTGTGGTATACTCATTTCTGTGACTTGTAGCTTTGAAATTATTTCCCAATAAAAGTTGTTTTAGCAAGAGTGGTCATGCTGTGAGTCCCCTCCGGCCTGCCTGAGTGCATGGAGCTCTTCAGGCATTGCCTGCCCACCCCGGCCCCCCGCACTGGGAAAACCAAGGCTCGGCAGAACTGGAAAGCACCTGGGCCCAGGTGCTGTGACCCTTCACCCTCCGACACAGACCGGTCACTTAGGTTTGCAGGAAACATCTCAGCTGCCCTGTGTCTCCAGAGGTGCAAAACCTTGCTCTGTCCGTTGCCCGCCACCCTTCAGAGGGAAGGAGGGCTGAAGGCCCCAAACCAGGAGGTGAGGATGAGCTGGGGGAGGGGGAGGAGAGGGAGGGCCTGGGGGAGGGGAGGCAGGCGGCACGAGGGCTCAGCGGATCCCTGGTGACAAGGAGGCAGCTGGAGGCTCCCTGCAGTGAGCCAAGTCCCGATGCAAAGACTGGAATCCCGCCAGATGCGAGGAAGCCATGACACCTGCTGGACCTGGGCCCAAGAGGCTGGGGTGTGGCTCAGTGCCGCCGCGGGAGGCCCGCCCCAGTGGGAGAAGCGAGGCCATGACCAGGGCGGGCTGGACTGGCTGCCACTATTCCCCGAGGAGCTGCAGGGACAAGGAGGGGAGAACGGCGGCAGCTGACGCATGTAACTCCAGGGCACGCTTGCCCTGAGAGTGGTTTTAAATCCCCCACTGATGTTGGATTATCTCTGCCTCTCCTAATAAAAGCTGATGCTTACTGAGCACACTGCCAGCAACCTTACAAGGACAACAGGGACCCGAAGTCCCCAGGCTGAAATGAGGCTTAGGTCATTCGTATAACTTCCCAAGGTCATGGAACTAACACGAAATGCAGCCTGGTCAGCACCCAGAACCATCTGCTGCCTGCCTTCGCCCTCACCTGCTCTGCCTGCTGTCTGTCCCTCGCCACGCGCTGGCCGGTGGACCTAGCTCACTCTGAGGCTGCCTCGGTGACCTTCTCTGTTCCTCTGAAATGTTTCTCAAAGTGGGGTCCCCTGACCACCAGTATCGGTATCATTTGGGAACGAATAAGAAATGGGCATCTCAGAGCCTGTCTGAGACCTAGGGCCCCAGAAACCATGTCTGCACATCTGAGTTTTAACAAGGTCCTCCGGTATGTAACCGACCAACTTGCATTCCCACCACATTCATTCATGTTCAACCCCAAGTCTTAAAGTGACAATACTTGGTGACAGGGTCTTTGAAGACATGATTAAGGTAGTATGAAGTCACATGGTTTGGCCCTAATCCCATCTGACTTATGAAAAGAGACAGTGAGGTGCAGACATGCACAGGGGGACGACCCCCTGAGGACCCAGGAGCGGATACCCTGATCTCAGACTTCCAGCCTCCAGAAATCCGAGATGCTGCGTTTCTGCTATTTACACAGCCTGGTCCCTGCTATTCTTCTATCACTCCCACACCTACCTCCAGGCAGCAGTAGCTGCAGGTCAGGACAACATGTCTCACCTACTGTCCAATCCCCAGAGGTTGTGAGGGCCGGTGACAGGCAGATGCGTCCTGCTAGCAATACAGCAGCTTTAGCAGAGATCTCAGGTCTCGGCTCTGAACTCCCAGCCAGAGGAGGACAATGGTGACTTGAACAGCCTGAACAAGCTCTGAAAGATGGGGCATAGGGCTGCCCCAGAGGATCTAAGGTCCCTGCTATGGGCTATATTGTGTCCCCCCCAAATTAATATGTTAATATGTTGAAATGCTAATCCCCAGTACTTCAGAATATGACTGTATTTGGAGAGAAGATCTTTAGAGAGGTGATTAAGGTACAATGGGGTCACTTGGGTGGGCTCTAACTCAGTGACTTGTGTCCTTATAAGAAGAGGAGACCAACACACAGACGCATACAGTGGGATGACCCGGCGAGGACATGGAGCAGATGGCCGTCACATGCCCAGCAGAGAAACCTCAGAAGAAGCCAGTCCTGCTGACACTTTTGCCGCGGACTTCCAGCCTCCAGAACTGGGAGAGAATAAATGTCTGTTGTTGACGCGGCCCTGTATGTGAATTCTGTCACAACAGCCTGAGCTGACCGGTGAAGGGTGGCTCCCAGAAGCTCTGCTCTGACACACGGCGGGCTGCTGCGGGGAGCATGGCCCGGACTGGCTCCCCGCCTCCTGAGGCCTGCCCTGGGTGTGGGCTCTGCACCACAGCCCTGCCCCGCGCCTCCCCGCCTTCTCCCTCCCCTGCCCACCACGGCTCTGTGTTCTCTCAGCCAGAGGGTGTGACACAGGAGACGGTCTTGTTCATTTGTGGTGAGCTGTTTGTCATGTCCATCCTGCGCCCCAGGACCTGCGATCCATCAATTAGGGCTCCTATTTCTTGTTCATGCTTGGCTCCAGCGTGTCAGCCAGTGCCTCTGATGCCTCAGTAAGGGCAGCAGGGACAGGAGGTCCCCTCATGGCACGATGGAGGGCTCGGAGCAGCCGGGGAGGGTCTGAATGGCTGGTAGCCTTGGATGCCAGCTGCAGCAGACTCTTTCTGGAACTCAGTCCCCAAGGTGAGAAGCGGACTCTGGTGCCAGACCCCAAGGCCCAGGTTATGGCCGAGTCAGTGAGCAGCTGTGTGACCTTGGACACGTGACTTCCACCCACCAGTGATGTGAAATGGTGCTGTTGCTGTTACAATGATTAAAGTGAGGAAGGAAAGCCACGTGCCATGAATTCTTTTTCCTTTGAATGTCTGGGCACGTTGGGAATCACAGAAAGATTGTGCAGCAGCCATTCGTTCTGGAGGGGCATTCCTCTGAGACCCACGAGGGTGCTGGCACAGGGCCTGGCTGCCACGCGGTCCCCCAGCAGGGGCAGTGCCCGCATGGCACCTTGCCCACATAAACCCTGTCAGACCACCGCTTGCAGCTCAGGCTCCCCATGCCAGTAGAACAGCAGCCCCCTCTGCTCAGAGGGATGAACTCGGAGATAAGGTGTGTTGGAATGTCCACGTCTGCAGAAAGTACTCATCCATGAAGCACTGTAGGAAAATAACTTTAAAGTAAAATATGAAAATTCCTTCCCCCTCCTAGAGGTTGGGATGACATCTCCAGGCTCCCTTGCTGAATAACCCCCAACCTGGCTGCCTGAGGGCCAGCAGCACACAGCCCATGGCCAACGGTGACCAACTATGGGTGGCATAGTGTCCCCAGGGGGGCGGAATGTTCTTATCTGGCAGCAGAGGGGGACATCACAGGACAGAAGTGAGATGGCTCCTTCGAGAGCAGCTCATAGCACCTGCTTCACCATGCTTCTGAATTCAAGATTAAACATGTGCAAATACAGAAACAGGTGGATGTGACTTCTGTGAGCTTTCTGCCTCCAGGCTGCTTTCGATCACTTCCTGTTGTCTTTAGTGTTTCTGACTGGGGTGGGCCCTTCTTAAATGTGAGATGATAGACCACTAGAATTGCTCTGGGCTTCGGTTAGATCCTGGATAACACAGGCCAAGGTGGTAAGGATTACATTTGGAATTTGTGCCGGTGTAGAATTCACCAACAGCTATTCTTAGCACAGTAATGGAAAATATTGCTCCCCTTTCTGCAGATCAAGGTACTTGGCACATTCTTGTTCGCTCCACGCCTTGCTGCCACTTGAAAATGCATCTCCTTAGCCAACTACGACCTCCTGCATGATCGCCATGCAGGTGCAGAGATGGACGGATGGTGGGTTTAAAGGTGGTGCTGTGTGGGGATAAATGCACCCAGGAGTTACAAGTCAGGTGAGTTTCAGGGTCTTCTGGGTTCTTGGGAAGCGAGACTTTTTTCACAAAAACTCTACTTGAAGAGCGAGCTGGATTTTGTCATGTGACAGTTTGTACCCGAGGGGCCCTGTGTGTGACATGGAGAGGAAATGGTGCCTGTGCCCGGCAGACCTGTCGATGCTGGGGAGCTTTAAGGCGCTGAACAGGTGAATCCGCTCTGCATATACCTTTGTGGTTTCTGATATAATGTTTATGTCAGCAAGATGCTAGGACTGGCCGCCTTACACAAATGGGTCTGCTACCATCCAGGGCAACTCAGCATTTCAGGGAAGAGGGGAATTCTTTCTCCCAAGACTTACTCAATGTTTTATCTTTTTAAATCTGAAAGAGTAATATTAGTGTCTACTATGTTAACTACTACGTGCCAGGAGCTATGCTAAACGCTTCACCTGAATGTGAGTATGATTGGCAATGCCCATTTTACGGATGAGGGAACTAAGGCCTGGGGGTGGGTTTCAAAGCACAAATTCTGCAGAACGTGGTCTGTTCATCCTGCCTCAATGACAGCGAGTATCTGGACTCACACTACTGCCAAACACAATAAGAAACCTGGTGACACAGTTGTCAGTCTCCTTAGAAGCAGTGAAGAGCTGGAGACTGAAAGGCATTGCCCAGCCTCCATGGAAGAGAGAGCAGGAACCCAGAGAGGTGAGCAGGGCTCAGAAGCTGCTCTGAGCCCAAAGGCATCTACTGAGCAGAGATTCGACCTGCAGGCGGTGCAGGTCTCATGGAGCACAAGGACAGAAATGAAAGCCCTAGGTACCCAGCAGGTGGGGGGCCTCGCAGGACAGCCCCACAACACACTGGGACCCCAAGGGCTACCCGCGGAGAGTGGCAGTGAGCCAGAGGGGGAGGCCCCAGGGGAAATGGAGGCCAGGCGTGGGTTGCTGGGTGGGCCCAGTGCATTTAATGCTGTGGACTTGGGGCAGTATGACAGGTCAGTGGACCCCAAGGGCCAACTTTTTCCCAGGGGATTGCTTTCCTCCTATACATCCTACTATTTCAGCAGATAATTCTGAGAACACAATCACTGCCATACAAAGATAAGCAAATTTGACTCCATGAGGGAGAACAGGTAAATACAAACACCATCAGAAACATACCTGCAGAGTGGAAATTTTGGACTTAAAACAGAGATTATCAAAGCTCCCTCCTGACTGTACCGAAGGCTTAAAGGCACATTTAAAGAATGTGCTGTGAAAAGGAAACTAAAATGCCAGGGCAGATTTGGGGAAAAACCCAGAACTCTAGAAGTAAAATATACAATAATCAAAACTGAAAACTCAGTGGATAGTCTAAACCATAGATTAGCAGAGTTTATAATCCGGTGAGAAGGAAATTATTTGGTGCCTTCATATGAGGAATCCATCCTTGCCTCGTCCAGCTTCTGGGGGCTCCTGGCGCTCCGTGACATTCCGTTTCACCTACCAGTTCCTTCCTCAATTTATCTCTTTCCTCTCATATTTCACTCAAAAGCAGCCAGGAGAAACAAGCCAGGCTTTCGACACTTTGCTTGGAAATCTCCTCAGCTAAATATCCATTTATTACTGACTTCTACTTTCTGCAAAAGATGTCATGCTAAACATAAGAAACATAAACTCATCTTAACTGATTACATGGGCAATGATCCCATCTTCAAATATGGTCAATTCTGAAATTCCAGGTGAACATGAACTTTGGGGAGATGCTGTTGTACCCAGTATAGACATGAATCCACCCTGTCCAGAAGCCCAGTAAATCCCCAGTAGGAAAATCTAGGAAGTCCACATTTAGACAAACCACAATGAAACTAAAGAGAGCCAAAGATGAAGTACTGTGGCAGCCAAGAGGCATGAACCAGGTCCGACGCTTCTGCAGACGTGTAAGGCATGGTTGCAAACACACGATTATGACATGTCCCGTGCTTTTCACAGCTTTGGGGTGAAAATGCTCCCGGGAACCAGGAGAGCAGGGAGGAGTGATTCTGACCCTGTGGCCCTGGACAAATTCAGCATCCCTCCTTATGTAGAACACAGGGTTGGGCAAACTCATGATAATGTTGCTTCAACCTCACCTCTAGAGTAAATGTCCCGCAACTCTAAGACCTGTGCCAGTGTGATGATGCCAGAAAGAGATGATCCCAGCTCATGGTCCTTGCTCACTCTTCAGATGGGAAAGGCCCAAGTGTGCACAGATGGGGTCCAAAAATACTAAGAAACAGACCCACAGGGCATGCTGGGGCCCTGGCTGGCAGTCCGTACTAGTGGCTTTTAGTCTTATGTGTGTTCTGGGTTAGCTGAATACTGATGACTTCTCTCTTTCCAGCCTCTGATCCCCTCTGATCCTCCTCTTTGGGGAAGCCCATTTCCCTGTGGTTTTGGGCAAAGTGCATCCTCACACTTTGAAAACCAAGGCAAACCCATGCTTTCCTCCTTCTCCACCTCCTGCCACCAGAACAGACACTACACTCAGCCCAGTGAACAAGTCCTCCCCACCTCCATTGGCCCAAGGGACTTGAGGCCTGGAGAAGCAAGAGCAGGGGTGCCTTACAGCACCTGGAGCAGCTTCCTGTGATGGCTTCTGCTTCCACCAGCACCCCTGAGGTTGCCCCCCAGCTCCCCTGCAGCCCCCCTGCACCCCTGTGGCTGCACCCAGCACTCTTGCAGCTACCCACCACATACTTTCCCCTCCCTGCTTTCTGCCCCTCAGTAGCAGATGGTTGGTCTTGCCAACCGTCTCAGTTCCTTCCCACCTCTGAGTCTTGCTCCCCAACTGGTGTCCTCACACCATGTCCTTTTCTGCCCTGGGATTTGTCACTGTGACTTACAACTAAGAAGCCTCACCAAGACGACATCCATCCTGCAAACTCATGCCCAGGGCTCAGCAGTGAGGGTCCATCGCCATACAAAGGGACATTTCTGGGAGCATACTCCCCTTAGCCAACTTCCTAAATTCTGTGCTATTGTAGAAACTCAGGTAATTATCTATAGCCATCTGTCTAGAGATATTCACACAGAAACACCCAAAAGAAAGTTCCAGAATAAAAACCCACATGCACCCACAGCCCGGCTGTGATGTCGGTGGTGAAAGTCCTTACCTGACCCTAGTGGTCGACACTCACAGTATTCTTTACCCGAGACATTCTCCTTCACTTGTCCCACTGGCTGGTTAGTATTTAAGGTCCCTTAATATTTCTATCAGGTTTTGTCACATCTTCAGAGTCTGCCAAAATCACAGGGGACTGATAGGTGCCAGGGGTCCTGAGTGTGCGTATTCAAAAATTAAAAAGCTGTGCATAATTGGAAGCACTGTCCCTATGGAATAACTTTGTCATCAACATACCGAAATAAACTTTTATTTTTCACAGTATGAAGAGTGCGTTTTTAGTCCCCATGAATTGAGTCCCCTTGTCACCCAGGGATCAGGATAGGTGTTTCTCTTGCTGTCTCAGAGCTGTGCATCAGCTCCATCCTTCCTTTAGCCGTAAGCATTATTATATCCCAGGGATGTCATGCCACCTTTGTACAACCACTAGCTAGATCTTCCCATCGCTCTCTTTTCCTTACTGAAAACCTGCCATCTGAGCTCTTCAGCTCCCCATACCTGCACTGGCCCTGCCCTCCTAGCCAGACGCGTCCACAGGCCAGCATGGCCGCATTCGGGCTGGCCCTGGGCTCCTCTCAGCGTTGGCCCATGGTTTGCCTGACCTCCTCCAGCATCCTGCCTCATCTGCCTGGCCTCTCCAGAAGGTCTTACAGTCATGCCCAGCATCGCTGTGGGGCAGACACACAGTGGTTCCAGCTCCCCTCAGCTGGCGAGCACAAAGCTGGGCCACTGGGTCTTTTTTCCCTTGTGGCATCTTTGCCCAGACCCTGGGCCAGACCTCATCTTCCTGTTGTCATTGGCTGGGTCTCCACAGAAGGTTCCCAGCTGGCCTTCTTCTCAGAATTGGGACTTACTGGTGTAGAACACCTCCTGCCACGCAAACCTGAGTGCTCATTCGAGGGCCAATACTAGAGAGCAGACGCTCGGGCGCTGGCTGAGGGCCAAGGGCCATACAACAGGTCCTGTTACCAGATGCACAATTTACAAATGCAGAAAGGGAGCCTTGCCCCTTAGGCTGCTCAGCCAGTGAGGGGGAGCTGGCAGGCATGCAGCGCCAGCCCCAAGGTCGGGGTTCCCGAGATGCCCATGGCTTTGCTCTGCCTGCCGCTCACCAGACGGGCCTGCGATGCTCATCAGCGCTCACAAGAAGGGCTTCGAGTTTTTTAAGTGTTTCTTCCTCATTTGTCTGTTTCTTGTCATGAAGAGAGCAAGGAAATGTTTCCTATCTAATGTCAAAATAAAACTCACCAACTTAGGTATTCTCTAAAGGGAGTGGCCTGAATAGTCCCCTTTAACCCAATACAAAATTTACTGGAAAATGTCAGGGAAGAGCTTCCTTTCTCATCAAAAAAAATCATTTCCTTTCCTTGTGTGCATCACAGGGTCAGGAAAAGCAGAAGAGAGCCAAGTGGCCGCCCAAGGTTCCATGGCCATCCAGCCCTTTGCGCTGAGGTTAGAAAGAGCACAGACAGGGGTCAGGTCACCCCGAATTCCATCACTCACGAACCACAGGGCCTGGGACAAGACGTGAAGGCCACTGACCTGCAGGGTCACTTCTCTCACTTTCTGCACGTTAGCTTGGTCTCACTTTGTGACATAAAGTGACTCACAGTCATCCTCAAGGCACCTTTTGCTGAACGCCCTGTCGCATAACCTGTGCCACTGGTTAGGGACAGAAAGGTAAGAATTTAAATTCATTCCTGACTTTTATAAAATCATGTGACCCAACACCCAATCCTTTCCTGCAGCCCTGAGAGGAGCCCCTGTTGGGCTGTCCCACTGGTCATGCGGTGGTCTCCGAATCCCTGCGAGCATCATGTAAACATGAGCAGCTGTCTTCCCATCCTCACTGGAGAGCAGAGCAGAGGCTCGCGTGGAGTGCTTCTCCCACAATGGACCCCGTGCAGGCTGACTGGTCTGTGGCCATCTTGCTTTGGGCATCGTTATTCCGTCCTTTGCTAATAGCCAAGCTCACGCATTATGTTGTCACTAGCTCCCCGCGTGGTGTGTCCCTTCTGATGCAACACTTCACTGGAACATCAGGGACTGAATGTTCCAGAAGAATTGCCCAAGTGTCTGTCTGCTTTGGACAACACTTTATTTATGTTATCTATGTAAGGCAAGTGCCAAAGTTCTCACACACTCTGCGAGTCCAGACAGCCCCGGGCGGTGCAAGGGGGCCGAAGCCAGCCAGTGTGTGCTGGGCAGAGGGGGGTGGAGAGGAGCAGAGAAACCCCACCCCTGCTGGCAGCCAGTGAGCTTGGGAAAAGGGATTCAGTGGAAACCATGGTCTTCTCAGGTATTTCCTTCATGCCCAAAGGTCTAACCTCGAACTGCTCCCTCTCTGCAGAATTTTCCTACTTCTACTTCAAGAAAACCCTCTGTTCTCACTGAGTGCCTTGAATTTCCCAGTGCCTGTGGGAAGCAGGGAAAGATGCCTATCTCTGTGCAATATGGTGCATTATGGAAAGCTTGCAATGTCATTTCCCTGCGGCACCACAGAGTTTTTTTTTTACAAGAAGAATTAAACCACCAGTCTGCCTTCCAGTTTGCAAAAATATTTTTTTCACAGGCTGCCAACCAAGAAAGAATGTGTTGCCAAGCAAGCTTAGTGGTAATTAAAATGTGATGGCACCTATCACAAAAAGCTCCTCGAACACTTAGTAAAGAACTGTGCGAAGTTTCACAATCAGGGGCAGGTGCCAGCCCTGCTTCCACCAGCACTGTCAGTGCCAGCACCCACAGCCAGCTCAGCTTCAGAAACGAGCCTTCTATCATGCATGTGACTGTTTATTGCTCAACAGAGCGCTTTTTCAATAGCAGAAGTCTGCAGGGAGCTTTTGGGATTATCAAAGTACAAACAATGGGAAACCGTGAAGGGGATGGTGAAGGCTTTACTCAGCTGGCATCTTCTCAGGCGGGCTTGGCTGCGTGGATGTGGGGAGTCCTTGACTGGACTGGGTTAAGTAGCAAGCAAAAGAGACCAACAACAATACTGCTTTTAACTTCTGTCACACAGAAGGCTCAAACAGGTAGTGATGCCCACGCCTCCCGAGGCACCCACTGAATGCCAGGGTTGCCACCTGTACTGAACACGCTGCATGAACGAGGGGCTTCCCAGCCATTGCTTCTTCTCTCCTCAGTTCTCTGCGAGCTAGGTGGTAGGTGATATCAGCCTATTTCTAGATGAGGAAACATGAAGAGCACAAATCCTCCCCCAGCTGTGGACTAAGATGCACAGCTGGAAGCATCCACAGTCGACCCAGCTCCAAGGCGTGTTTTAGCTTTGAGGACAGTTTCCTGCTCACAACTGTTGAGCTTTTTACCTCCAGGAAATGACTGCCATCAGAACTGATTTCCTAACTAGGAAAAATTGTTTGCTGTGACTCTAAACAGTAGCCTAAAGGAATAATGAGAACTGGAGTTTCATGGACTCTTTTGGTAGATTTTCTGGAAAAATTAAACAAGAGAGTTTTTGGAGAGGATGTTTTCCCTCTCTCTTTATCTCTGTCTCTGTTACTGGGTGGAATTCAATAAAAGGGAAAGAAGCCATAGAAACAGTTCAGAAAATGTTTTCTGGGCCTGTGTCTCTTACCAGTACAGACATACCAATGACCATCTTTTTCACTTACAATATTTCTAAGTAATACTTTTTTGCATGCACTATTTTTTAAAATCATTTCTATCTGGTCTTATTCATAGTTTGGATTCCTATGGATGTTATAATTACATTTGCAATTCCAAAAATGGATCTTAAAGTCTTTGTCAGACTGTACTACTATTTTAATTCCCTATAGACCAATCTCACCTAAAAAAGCATGGATATATGATAGGCATAGAATAAAACGATTGAAAAGATAAATAATAACAAATCACATTTATTTATATCAAATAAAGAGATAATGAATTTAATGAATCACCCAGACAAACTCAAATGGCCAAAGTGAAAACAGCAGAAATAGGATATTCCCACAAATGAGCTGGGCCTTGTTATAAGACTGTCAAAATCATCTCTTGGTGATGACATGGCATGGCATAGGAATGAAGTTTCAGAGTATGTGTGTCTTGTCCAATCTCAGCACATGTTGAGTTGAGCGCTCATGCTGCCTTAGAGACCACACAGTTGCGTAGGTGGAAGTAAACAGAGAATGGATTTTTTTTAATTTTGGCATCATTAATACACAATTACATGAGCAACATTGTGGTTACTATATTCCCCCCCATTATCAAGTCCCTACACATACCCCATTATAGTCACTGTCCATCAGCATAGTAAGATGCTATAGAATCACTACTTGTCTTCTCTGTGCTATACTGCCTTCCCCATGCCTCCTCCTATGTTATGTGTGCTAATCATAATGCCCCTTATTCCCCTTCCCACCCACCCTCCCCAGTCCCTTTCATATAGTAACTGTTAGCCCTTTCTTGGATTCTGTGAATCTGCTCCTGTTTTGTTCCTTCAGCTTTTGCTTTGTTCTTATGCTCCACAGATGAGTGAAATCATTTGGTACTTGTCTTTCTCCACCTGGCTTATTTCACAGAGCATAATACCCTCTAGCTCCATCCATGTTGTTGCAAATGGTACGGTTTGTTCTCTTCTTATGGCTGAATAATATTCCATTGTGTATATATAACACATCTTCTTTATCCATTCATCTACTGATGGACACTTAGGTTGCTTCCATTTCTTGGCTATTGTAAATAGTGCTGCAATAAACATAGGGGTGCATCTGTCTTTTTGAAACTGGGCTGCTGCATTCTTAGGGTAAATTCCTAGGAGTGGGATTCCTGGGTCAAATGGTATTTCTATTTTGAGTTTTTTGAGGAACCTCCATACTGCTTTCCACAATGGTTGAACTAATTTACATTCCCACCAGCAGTGTAGGAGGGTTGCCTTTTCTCCACATCCTCGCCAACATTTATTGTTTGTCTTTTGGATGTTGGCCATTCTGACTGGTGTGAGGTGATATCTCATTGTGGTTTTAATTTGCATTTCTCTGATGATTAGCGATGTGGAGCATCTTTTCATGTGCCTGTTGGCCATCTGAATTTCTTCTTTGGAGAAGTGTCTCTTCATGGCCTCTGCCCATTTTTTAATTGGCTTATTTGCTTTTTGTTTGTTGAGGCATGTGAGTTCTTTATATATTTTGGATGTCAACCCTTTATCAGATATGTCATTTATGAATATATTCTCCCATACTGTAGGATGCCTTTTTGTTCTACTGATGGTGTCCTTTGCTGTACAGAAGCTTTTTAGTTTTATATAGTCCCACTAGTTCATTTTTGCTTTTGTTTCCCTTGCCCGGGGAGGTACATTCATGAAGAAGTTGCTCGTGTTTATATTCAAGCGAGTTTTGCCTATGTTTTCTTCTAAGAGTTTTATGGTTTCATGACTTACATTCAGGTCTTTGATCCATTTCAAGTTTACTTTTCTGTATGGGGTTAGACAATAATCCAGTTTCATTCTCTTACATATAGCTGTCCAGTTTTGCCAACACCAGCTGTTGAAGAGGCTGTCATTTCCCCATTGTATATCCATGGCTTCTTTATCATATATTAATTGACCATGTATACCTGGGTTAATATCTGGACTCTCTATTCTGTTCCACTGTTCTGTGGGTCTGTTCTTGTGCCAATACCAAATTGTCTTGATTACTGTGGCTTTGTTGTAAAGCTTGAAGTTGGGAAGTGAGATTGCCCCTGCTTTATTCTACCTTCTCAGGATTGCTTTGGCTATTCTGAGTCTTTTGTGGTTCCTTGTGAATTTTAGAACTATTTGTTCCAGTTTGTTGAAGAATGCTGTTGGTATTTTGATAGGTATTGCATTGAATATGCAGATTGCTTTATTCAGGATGGCCATTTTGACAATATTAATTTTTCCTATCCATGAGCATGGGATGTATTTCCATTTATTGGTATCTTCTTTAATTTCTGTCATGAGTATCTTGTACTTTTCAGAGTATAGGTCTTTCACTTCCTTGGTTAGGTTTATTCCTAGGTATTTTATTTTCTTTGATGCAATTGTGAATGGAATTGTTTTCATGATTTCTCTTTCTGCTAGTTCATCATTACTGTATAGGAATGCAACAGATTTCTGTGTATTAATTTTGTATCCTGCTACTTTGCTGAATTCAGATATTAGTTCTAGTAGTTTTGGAGTGGAGTCTTTAGGGTTTTATGTACAATATCATGTCACCTGCAAACAGTGACCATTTGGCTTCTTCCTTACCAATCTGGATGCCTTTTATTTCTTTGTTTTGTCTGATTGCTGTGGCTAGGACCTCCAGTATTATGTTGAATAAAAGTGGAGAGAGTGGGCATCCTTGTCTTGTTCCCAATCTTAGAGGAAAAGCTTTCAGCTTCTCACTGTTAAATATGGTGTTGGCTGTGGGTTTGTCATATATGGCCTTTATTATGTTGAGGTACTTGCCATCTATACCCATTTTGTTGAGAGTTTTTATCATGAATGGACGTTGAATTCTGTCGAATGCTTTTTCAGCAACTATGGAGATATTCATGCGGTTTTTGTTCTTCTTTTTGTTGATGTGGTGGATGATGTTGATGGATTTTCGAATGCTATAGCATCCTTGCATCCCTAGAATGAATTCCACTTGATCATGGTGTATGATCCTCTTGATGTATTTTTGAATTTGGTTTGCTTTATTTTGTTGAGTATTTTTGCATCTATGTTCATCAGGGATATTGGTCTGTAGTTTTCTTTTTTGTGGTGTCCTTGCCTGGTTTTGGTATTAGAGTGATGCTGGCTTCATAGAATGAGCTTGAAAGTATTCCCTCCTCTTCTATTTTTTGGAAAACTTTAAGAAGATTATGTATTATGTCTTCTCCAAATGTCTGATAAAATTCAGTGGTTGAATCCATCTTGCCCAGGGGTTTTGTTCTTGGGTAGTTTTTTGATTATTGATTCAATTTCTTTGCTGGTAATTGGTCTGCTTAGATTTTCTGTTTCTTCCTCGCTCAGTCTTGGAAGTTTGTATTTTTCTAGAAAGTTGTCCCTTTCTTCCAGGTTATCCAGTTTGTTAGCATATTGTTTTTCATAGTATTCTCTAATAATTATTTGTATTTCTATGGTGTCCATAGTGATTTTTCCTCTCATTTCTGATTCTGTTTATGCGTGTAGATTCTCTTTTTTTCTTAATAAGTCTGGCAAGGGGTTTATCTATTTTGTTTATTTTCTCAAAGAACCAGCTCTTGGTTTCATTAAATTTTTTCTATTGTTTTATTCTTCTCAATTTATTTATTTCTTCTCTAATCTTTATTATGTCCCTCCTTCTGCTGTCTTTGGGCCTCATTTGTTCTTCTTTTTCCAGTTTCAATAATTGTGACTTTAGGCTGTTAATTTGGGATTGTTCTTCCTTCTTTAAATAGGCCTGGATTTCTGTATACTTTCCTCTTAGAACTGCCTTCGCTGCATCCCACAGAAGTTGGGGAGTTGTGCTGTTGTTTTCTTTTGTCCCCATATATTACTTGATCTCTGTTTTAATTTGGTCATTGATCCATTGATTATTTAGGAGCATGTTGTTAAGCCTCCATGAGTTTGTGAGCCTTTTTATTTTCTTTGTACAATTTATTTCTAGTTTTATACCTTTGTGATCTGAGAAGCTGGTTGGTACAATCTTTTTGAATTTACTGAGGCTCTTTTTGTGGCCTAGTATGTGATCTATTCTGGAAAATGTTCCACGTGCATTTGAGAAGAATGTGTATCCTGCTGCTTTGGGTGGAATGTTCTATAGATGTCTGTTAGGTCCATCTGTTCTAATGTGTTGTTCAGTGCCTCTGTGTCCTTATTTTCTGTCTGGTTGATCTGTCCTTTGGAGTGAGTGGTGTGTTGAAGTCTCCTAAAATGAATGCATTGCACTCCATTTCCCCCTTTAATTCTGTTAGTAATTGTTTCACATATGTAGGTGCTCCTGTGTTGGGTGCATAGATATTTATAATGGTTATATCCTCTTGTTGGACTGACCCCTTTATCATTATGTAATGTCCTTCTTTGTCTCTTGTTATTTTCTTTGTTTTGAAGTCTATTTTGTCTGATACAAGTATAACACCTGCTTTTTTCTCCCTGTTGTTTGCATAAAATATCTTTTTCCATCCCTTCACTTTTAATCTCTGTATGTCTTTGGGTTTGAAGTGAGTGTCTTGTTGGCAGCATATAGATGGGTCTTGCTCTTTTATACATTCTGTAACTCTGTGTCTTTTGATTGGTGCATTCAGTTCATTTACATTTAGGGTGATTGTTGATAGATATGCACTTATTGTCATTGCAGGCTTTGGGAGAATGCATTTTTTTCTTCTATATCTTATTTTATTGTAAGAATAAATTGATACAGCATGAATATAATACAAATATGCATATAATACAAAATGACATCATAAATCTACTGACTATGTTATCAGTAAGTTCTGATTAATAGTAGGCATGTTAATGGAGCTTTGGGAATCAAAAGTTATACAGAGATTTGTGATGGCTCGAGGCTGGTACCCCTAGTGCCTGCGCTGGTGAAGGGGCAGCTGTAATGTTGCCTCAGTCTCCTTGGCTTGTGAAGTCAGAGAATGGATTTTTTTTAAAGTAATTTCTTGGAGAGATTTTCTTCCTGGTCTTGAACAAGTAAGAGGTGAAGTTGTGAGTGGGCAAGGAACTGTGAGGTGCCTCAAAGAGTGGAGAACTGCCCCTAGCCAAGAGCCCACAAGAAAGCCTCTTCTACAATTGCAGGAAACTGAATTTGAATTTTGCCAACAACAAGTGATCTGGGAAGAAGTCCGGAGGAGCCAGAAAGAAAGACAACTCAGCCACACTTCAGTGCTGCCTAATGAGAGGCAGGCAGAAGACCTGGCCTTGCCCTGCCTGGACTCCTGAACAACGGAAATGGGGAGGAAATAAATCTGTGTTTTAAAGCACTTAAAAAAAAAGAGCAGAAATCACAATGTTTTTGTTCCACTGAAGCTTCTCTTTCATTAACAATCATTGATGGCCATTTTGTGTGCTACTTGGTAAAAAGTTTTCAATATTAACATATTCTAATATAGCAGTGTTCGTAGCTCTAAATGATTCTGCCTGGTGGGACATTCAAAGCAAGCCAGCTTTGCATTGGGCATGGCTGATGTGTGAGTGGCAGGAGGTCTAGAATCACTATTCCTTCTTCTTAAAGGCCAGAAGTGTTCCCCAGTTTTCAAGAGGGCCCAGTGGGTTGTGGCGATCTCTGAGAAGACAGTATAGCCTGCAGCAGATTTCTCATGCTCTTTGATGAGACAGGATCTCGCTTCAGCCCGCCATCTGGTCACTCATCTCTGGTGGTGCCATCCCAGGCCCCTTCAGAAGCTGAATTTACAGCCACGTCTGCCAGCTCACAGATTCAGAGAACACATACTCTCCATGTCAGCTCTGCTCCACACTGCACAGCTTTGAATAGATAGTTTTGTTTGCTTTTCTGGTTCATGGAAATGTTTATATTGGTTTTGAATTTGGGTGTCTTAGTTCCCTCTTTTTGTGTTTCATCTATAATTAATATGTGTTTGGAACATGATGGGTTATGTCCAAGCATATGCTTATTGGGTCATCATGAATGGGTGCCCCCCAACCTCCCAAAAGGATCAGCAAAGCATGGCCTCAAGTCTGATGGATCATCTGCTTTTGTCAATAAAGGTCTGTTGGAACTAAAAGTCCTTTCTTACACCTGATACTCATTCTTTGTGGTTCTCTGTCTCTGCCTCTGTCTCTCTCCCTCCTTCTGTCTCTCCCCCTCTTCTCTTCAGTTTTATTATCAGATCTCCAAGGATTTTTTCTGTTTTAGTGATCTTTTCAAAGAATCCACTTCTGATTCTCTTGACCAAGTCTACTATGTTTTCACCATTCTACTTTATTACATGTGTACTTCTGACTTTGGTTTATTTTGTTCTCCATTTTACAGCTTCTTGAGTTAAATAATTAGCTAATTTGTCTGCACTTTCTGATAAATAGGATCATATGTTTCCCCTGCCCTCCTTGGCCCCATTGCTTCCGGTGTCCCGTCATGTGTAGGGCTTCATTGTTGCTCTAGTTTCTCTGTGGTCTGTGATACCACTTTATTCACTCTTTTTTCCAAGAACTTTCAGAACACTGCTCTTAAAACTGCTAGTGGACAGATTTTGTTTGTTTTTCTTTTATTTCTCAATTTCTAGTTTTTTGCATTGTCCTTGGAGAATGTGGTTGCATTGTGTTTTGCCCTTTGGAGTTTACAGAGCTTTTCTTTGTGGCCCAGGACATGGTGGTTAAGTTTTTATAAACAGTCCACTGGTGTATTCATCCTCTCTTGTGTCATGTTCTGGAAATACATGTGATGTTAATAATATTCTATATTCTGTATCTTCACTTGGTTTATGTCTAACAGCATTTGAGTTGTATAGATTTCAGTGTCCCTGTCTGAGGTGATTTAAGTTTTACGTATTTGGGGGAGGGTCAGTTTCATCAATAGAAGAGTTGCCACTTTGCCCTATATGGTGTTTTTTGCCTGAATCCTATTTTTCATAGTCATTTAACTCTTTAAGCTTTATTTTTTGATGTTTTCTATTCTATCTTTGCCTACCCCTATTTTCGCCCTCTCTCATTGAATGTGTCTGGCCTATAAAAAGCATGTCACTAGAGTGTTTTCAAACCAAACTTGTGAGTCTTGTCCCTTGTTTTGTGCTTACTTTTTAACAAACCTATTTAAGACTGTACTGTTTGATCCACATTGAAAATCAGTCACAACTGATTATTTCCTCTGCCCTCCAAGCAACATAAAAACATCAGCATGCTTTTTCTTTTCCTACGCCGTTGGCTCCAGAGTCTTGTTGCAATTGTCTAAAATTTTTGTGCCCACGTTTTTCTACATTATGCCATTTTCTCTCTAAGAGTAATTTAAAAAATAGTTTTGTAGTTGTGTGTTGCCAAGTTAAAAACAAGAAACAAACACACAAACCTGCCTAGCCTGAGAAGAAGCTCCCAGACAGCTCCCATGGTGTTTAAAAGGATGGAGTGTGGGCTCGGCGCCACTTCCAAATGCAATTTCTTACCTGCTTCTGGACCTTTGTATGCCTCCCTGGATGGTCAAATTTCCATGAGGAGCACCTGAATAGCTGGCCCCTGGTCACCTCACCGCACCACAGATGGCAGTCCAGAATTTTAGCATTTTTTTCCTGGATTACATCCTCAGTAATTTTTTTCACAAAGGATTCATAGCAGGAAACTCTCCTGAGTCCTGGCTGTTTGAAATTCTTAAGCTGTACTCATTCTTTAATTAAATCTTAGCTAGGTGCAGACGTCTCATAAGTGGATGATCAAGGGGAACAGATATAAATATGGGGTAACACTCAGGCATATCCTTCATTTTACTGCGCTCCGCTTTGTTGAGTTTCACAGACACTGCGTTTTTATTTTTGCAAATTGAAGGTTTGTGGCAACCCTGAGTCGACCAGCTCTGTCAGGGTCATTTCTCCAAGAGCATTTGCTCACTCCGGGTGTCCGTGCCATATTTTGATAATTCTCACAATATTTCAAACTTTGTCATTATTGTTATATTTGTTATGAAGATTGTGATCAGTGATTACACTCACTGAGAGCTCAGGTGATGGTTAGCAGTTTTTAGGAATACGATATTTTTTAATTAAGGTATGTCCATAGTTTTTTAAGGCACTGGGAAACCAAAAACTTCATTTGACTCATTTTATTTTGATACTTGCTTTTTTTCCCACACTTGCTTTATTGCAGTGGTCTGGAGCTAAACCCGTGATATCACTGAGGTGTGTCAGCACAGGGGTGCTAGAGGGAAGTCAGTGGGAGAAGGGGGCAGGTCCCAGGGCCCTGGGAAGGTGCTGGAATGTCTGCTGAACTCAGCAGGACACTCCGCTCTGCAGGGCTCTGCTCACTGCCCAGACTGGGAGCCTGTCAGAACTCCTGCCTCCTCCTGAGAGTCAGATGCTGCACAAATGGGCCCTCTCCCCACTGCCCAGGGGGTCACACACCCCATCCCAGGCATCTTTGTTCCATTGACCTGCGATGCAGCCTCCATGGTAAGCCTCTCCATCTGAAATGTCTCACTGCCCTATTTGTTCATTGCCTGCCTTTCTCTGTGAGAGCCAGGAATGTGTCTTGTCCGCTTCTGTATTTCTGGTGCCTGACACAGAATGGACACTCATTGTTTGCTGAATAAATAAATGTATACGAGCCAACAGCTAGCTAACACCTTCATCTGCTAGTGGCTTGGCCAAAAGTCTGCATACATTTACCTCATTCAAACATCACACCGACTTGGCCAACTGAAGAAGAGGCTGTGTCTTGCAAATGCAGGGCAGCAGCTCAGCCCTCCCCGCTACAGCTCTGCACTGCTCCGGGCCGCTGCGGGGCAGCTTTATCTCCATCTCTTTCGCTGACAGCAGAGGAGGCTCCAGGGCTCCCATCCCTGTCCTGACATCCGTGCATGGAAAGAGGGACCAGGTCCTGGGAGCATGGGCTTCCCTCACATCACCAGTGCCTCGTCCTGTGGCCAGAGGGCATCCCATCCTCATGTTTACTCTGGGAAGAGGGATGCGGAGACCCATGACTAAAGTAGGTTATTTTCAAGAAACTAAGACCCTGTGCACGACAAGCCGGAAGTTTCAGCCAAGTATCTGCCCCCCCCCCCCCCCGCAGACTCCTACTTGAGGACAGGGAGTGGGGCTCTCAGTAAGTCAAGCCTCCCCAACCCCTCGCGTGTGCCAGAGTTCACAGCTGCTGAACATGTGGCTGCATTCTTGACACCAAAGAGAAAATAACAGCCGAGCATTTTATGCCTTTGCTATTTCGAAGGCTGCAAATGCCTTGAAGGCTTCTCTCTGTCAAGAGAGGGAGCAGAGATCCCTGAAATAGTTACTAATCTGGAGGCGTGCTGTCCATAAAACAACAAGGGGAAAGAGGCCGAGGAATCCTGAAATAAGGTGACGTGGAGAATGGGGGGAATCAGCAGGTTTTCCATATACAAGAGTCCTTAACACAGCCCAGCTGAAGGCCAGCGGGAGGGAGGGGCTCCGACGTGCCCTTCCACCTCCTTCACCCCGAGAAAGGGGCCTCATCCCTGGCCCCTGCGAGGCCTTCCTCACCCATGGGCCATTCTGCCCCCGGCCCACCTCCGGCTCTGTTCACCCCCTGTGCTTTCCACCCACCAAAGCTACAGTCCAGGAGGGGAGAGGGAAGGGGTCTCAGAAAGCCTAGAAAAGCGAGGGCTCCTCTCCAGGCAGCACGTAGGAACAGAGCCCACGTGGGAGTAATGGCCCGGCGGCAGATGGGGAGTTCCACGTCCCACGCAGCTGTCCTTATCGCCACCGACAGCTGCGCCAGCATGATGGACGGCAAATTTGAGGTGATTTTTAACGAGGTGATTTACACATGGCAAGTTCATGAAGAATGATTAGACTTCTTTCCTCTCTAACCGTGTGACTTATGTGCCGCTGTTTGGAAACATCTCGGGTGAAATGGGCACATCTGTGATATGTTTTTAAGTGGTGAGGCTCCATGGACTCTTCTGGACCTCCACCCCTTTCCATCTGACTTGGCTCCCCAAGGGACTCCATCGCAGGCGGCAGTCCCCATGGACACTGGCCTCCAGGACAAGCACCCCACACAGGCTCCCAGGCCAGCCAGCCTCACTTCAAGGCTCCTAAACAAGACCTCCCCTTGGCCTCCACCACCTCGAGGGTTGAGACGCATTCATGATGCCCCTCAGCTGCAACGGCTGGCTGACATGTCCCCAGGCAGATTCGTGTTTCATTCCTGTGGTCATGGAAAGCAGCTGGTCTGCAGGACTCAGGCTGGGCAGCTGGAGAAACTATTTTCAATTGCACACGAGCACTAATGCCTTAAAACACCTAATTCTTATGATATGAACAAGTGAGGATTCCAAGTGGTGGGATTCCACTGCACCCTCCCTGGTCAGGACCCAACCAACCCCAGCCAGACAGGGGTGTGGACCGTGGGCGGCCACTGGAAGAGTGGAGTTTCAGATCATGGTGGCCTTTGCTATAAATGTTAAAGCTCTAAGGAGTATTCTTTTAAATTAAAAGTTTATCTTCTGAAGTGACTACTTTGTGTCTTTTCTAAAATACATAATACAAACTCTATGGTAAACTTTCTTTCCCCTTCTAGTTCCCAGGGACAAGCACCATGTGTGGAACACAGCTCATTTCTCTCAGTTCTCATGCTTTTTTTATAATTTAAGAGACAGATTTGTTAACTTCTGAAGCAGGATGTATAATCATTTCTTTAAAAGTGAGAACTTTAGATTGGGTTAATATGCAAAATACATAAAGAACACACAACTCAAGAGCAAAAAAACCCCAAATAATCCAATTTAAAATGAGCAAAGGACCTGAATAGACAGTTTCCCAAAAAGACATATAAATGAGCAAAAGGTACATGAAATGTGCTCAAAATCACTGATCATCACAGAAATGCAAATCAGATCACAATAAGATGTCACCTCATACCTGTTAGAATGGCCATCCCCTAAAAGAAAAGAAATAACAAGTGTTGGTGAGGATGTGGAGGAAAGGGACCCATCATGCACTGTTGATGGGAATGTCAATTGGTGTAGCTGCTGTGGAAAGCAGTACATGGAGGTTCCTCAAAACACTAAAAGTGGAACTACCATGTGATCCAGTAATCCCACTTCCGAGTATATATCCAAAGGAAATGAAATCACTATGTCAAAGAGCAATCTGCCCTGTTATGTACATTGCAGCACTATTTACAATACCCTGGATATGGAAACAACCTAAGTGTCCATCAATTGATGAGTAGATAAAGAAAACATTATATATCTATACAATGGAATATTACTCAGCCATAAAAAAGAAGGAAATCTTGCCATTTGTGACAAGAAAAAGACAAATACTATGTGATCTCACTTACATGTGGAACCTAAAAATGAAGGAAACAAAAAAAACTCAAAGAAAAAGATCAGACTTGTGGTTGCCAAAAGAGGGGGTTGTGGTGGGGAATTGGATGAAGAAAGTCAAAAGGTACAAACTTCCCATTACAAGATAAATAAATCCTGGGGATATCATGTACAACATTAAAAAAAAATCCCCTTTTTTTAAGGGGAAGTTCACTTAAATACCCAAATGAAATTTTGCTTCTGGGAACTCATTCCTAGATGCATGTTTTGCTTTTTTGTGTTTGTTTTTAAATAATTTAAAAAAATTTTTGTTTGCTATCTCCCCAATAAGAAAATAATAAAAAGGTGTCAGTGAAATTGTTGCTACTATGTGTAATCAAAAAATGGCTTGCCCTGTGTTGTTGGAAACAAAGATACAAATCAAAGAGGTGAATATGTGGAATAAAGCCTATCTGAAACCAGGCCATGGTTCTTGGGCCCCCTGTAGGCTGACTTTACTGTGTCCCATTCTAATAATGAAGCATTCCTTGTTATCCTACAAAATAGGCTCTCCCTTCATTTCAAATGGACCCCAACTTTGGGCCATAAACCACTCTCACCCCAACGCCCAAAAAACTGCTTTGATGCCAATTGTTCTGGAATTAGGGTTTCATCAAATCAAGTTTTATTGCCGGCACTTCCTCTGGGGTCCTCTGATATCTCTATTCAGGGTACTTCAGGGCCTCAGTATGTCCACCCTGAGCAGCTTTCCCATCACCTGCAAAGATCTCTCCAACCTTTGATACACAGCTCACATACGTACAGATGCTTTTGTCTGGCTTATGGATTGTATGTGCCTGTGAAAAATATCTGCTTATCAGTCATTTACACATGAGTATAAAATATTTTGCCCAAGCTATTCCTAATACCTGGTTCTGATTGGGGGCCCGGGAAAGAGTAAGTAGATAACTGAGGTGTGGAGAGTGAAAAGCAAAATGACCTTTAATTGGGAGAATATTGAGGGTCATTGCTGGAATCACAAGACAAACTTTATTTATTACTGTGTCAATTACAGAAAAGTTTGAGTGATGCTTGGTTTTCCTAATCCTTGGTTTTATTTAAATCACATGAGCCCAGAATACGTATTGCTAATCTGCATCATTTTGAGGTCCTAGGAATGCATTGGTGGGTGAAGCGCCTCTCATCGCACATGCAGGGCAGACTTGACCCTCCCCCGTGGTTCAGACAGACCCTCTCCCAACACATTGCCCACCCCAAGAAGCCTCCTGGTCCTCCCAGAGTCATGTACCCTCTTTTGTATGGAAGCATCCTGTCCTGGCCTTTCATTCAAATTTTATTCTGCCAGTTCTCTCGCCTGCTCCTTCTCCACGGACTAAGCACAAGAACTGTGCCCAGTGTCTGGCACTCTGTCTGATATCAGTTTTTCCAGACTGAGGAATCAATTGCAAAGTATGCAGGGTAAAAAGGGTGGGAGGAAGGGCAGAAATGGAAAAGAGAGAGAACAGAAAAAAGCACAGCCTTTAAGTATTCCAGTCACCTTGAAATCCCAACAGACAACAGGCAGATGCAGCTTTTAAAAACCACAACCTTTGGGATTTTAATTATATCCAGTCAAATATGCTGAACCATCTTCAGCATCCTTCATTATTTATAATAGTAAAAAAAACCTTCAAAATCAAATTGCACCCTGACAGTCTATGATTTGTTCTTGCACCTCTCCCCAAAGTGGGTTTATATTAGCAATCACTACCAAACTGTGGCTCGAGCTATGCCATGAATCTTAAGGTGAATTTAGTTGAATGGCTGTATTATCAAAATCCATCTTTGAAGCATGCAATCGAATATGAGCAAGAAACTTTTGGCAGTTGTTAGAAATACAAGACGCATAAAATCAGATGTTCCTGTCAAACCATGATAATCTTCCTTAATAATTAGAAAGGAGATGAGAAAGCCTGAGATGTTCTGGTTACTGAGCATGTATGAAAGAATGAATGCATCATCAAAATCAAAGACGTTGGGAAATATCTCATTATACCCTTGCTATTTAGCACATTGGGAAAGAGTATAATTAAAATATTTTAATATATAAAAAACGTTTGAGAGGGCCTTTTGCCCAAGAAGGTGAGAAGCCACTGGTGCAGGCCCCAAGTATCCCTGAGCACACAGAGTTCACCTGCTCAATCCAGACAGTGCAGGAGAGGAAACACCCATCCATCTACATGCCCACCACCTCAAGCTGGAGGTGGAGACCATACCCATTCCAATGTGGCCCCAGCTCGGTGGTGAGCTTGACAGTAAGGTAAAAGTCAGAGGTTTGGGGTTCTAGACCCACTCGGGTGTCCACTGAGATGAGGGACCTGCACATGTCATGTGCCACTGTTGATAAAGTGTCCTCAGTTTATGAATGTCAATTGGAGCCATGGTCTAGCCATGGTCCACACGAGTGGCAGCAGAGTCCTTCAAGCTCTTTGCCCACACTGGCTGACCACCGGCAGTGGCTAAACCAGCCCTTTACAGTACATGGCAGACAGGCACTGCTCTTGGATACTTAATACCCACAGCAACCAGGAGGGCAGATCCTCTTATTACCCCCACTTTAGAAGTAAGGAAACAAAGGCAGAGAGGAGCTAAGAAGCTCACCTATGTCATGCAGCTATCAAAGAGCACTGCTGGAACTTGAACCATCAGGGTGTGCACCTCACCACTGCACACACAGGTTTCCTGCTTCAGTAATCCATTCAGTAGTTGAATATTCACCAACCATCCAGGATGTTCAACATGCTCTGCCAGATCCTGGTTCACTGTGGTGAACAAAACATAGTCCCCCATCACGAAGCTTACAGCCTTGCAAATGTGCCAACATCAAACCTGATAGCTGGAAATTATTAAATGCAGTTAGAAGGCAAACATAAGCTCCTTCGGGGGATCTTTCAGTCATCACCAGGGTTTTAAGGAAGGTTTCTTGAACAAATGACCCTTCATCTGAAATCTGACCCTTACGTACCAGGTAAAGGGATCAAGGAAGGGGGTTCTGAACATAGGAACCCTGAAGTGGGGGACCATTATACTTCCAAAAGCCCCATGAGATGGCCATAATGATAGAAGAGCAGTGAACATGGAGAAAGTTGCCCTCATTTTTTTTTTTACAAAGGGCTTTTTCTAGAAGTAAGAAAGTAGCAGAAGTAGGTAAATTTAGCACATGTAAGAATTTGTGGCCATATGATAATATCAAGAGCAAAGAAGAAAGCCATGGGAGTTCTTTCCTTGAAAAGTGAAAGCATTTGAGAGTCTGGGAAATTAGCATGTTGTTCTGTTATTTTGCTGATGAGAAAATTAAGCATGTAGAAGACAAGAGACTTATTCATTAATTCTCACTGAGCTGGTCAAGAGCTGCCTAGAGGTCCCTTCACATTAGCAGTAGAGAACTTTTGTTGCACACAAGGAGTGGAGCAAGTAGCCAGCCCTGAGTCATTTGAAGTATTGCGGTCCCACAGCCACAGGGATTGCGTTAGGGATAAGGGCATGACATAAACCCACACAGTCATAGGGAATCTCAGAACTATTTCCTGGAAATCTTAGGTCAAAAATTCACTCTAATTCTCAGAGCAAATTTAAACCTACAATGATATGCTTAGAACAGTCAATGAGGAATATGTGGGTGGTAGATTTTTTTAAAGGGTCTGAATCATGGTAACGAATATCTATTCATTAACACCAACAAATACCATAATGGTTTCTACTTCATCACATGAAGGGGTTCCTGACTGCCTTCTCATTATACACAACTAGAAAACTGGACAAAATGTATGAAACATTTGTTTGGACTTTGTACAACAAACAGATCTATATTTCCTAAAAGAAGAGGAAGAAATAACGTACATCCTATGATAACTGTGTTTCTGCATAGAGGGAATGTTTACACTCCAGCATGGGGATGTAGTGGAAGTCTTGACAGTTGTTTATTGTTTGTTTTTTTTGCTTGCTTGCTCACTTTTATAATGCAAGTGCCTGACTTTAGCTTTGATTGTGGAAGTATCCACTTCAAAGATGGCTATCTTGAATAAATATATTGCCAGCCATTCAAGTAGATAAAAAGCCAGGCCAGCCTTCCCCACTGAGGTTCCTTTGCTTTAGAGAGCTTATTTGATATTAACTGATCATTTGGGTGACTTGTTTTTCTCCCAGTGCTTCAAATTTCCACTGTTATATTTTAAACTCACCAATAAAGAATAAGCCTGTGAAACCCCAAGGCCCCACCCTCAGCCCAAATAAAATGCTGGCCCATACATTGTCTGTCTGTGTATGTGTGTGTGTGTGTGTGTGTGTCCTTGCTTTGCGGTCCCAGGTCCTGTGTAATTTTCAGGTCTTGTAAGTAATAAACCTCTATTTTTCAATTTCATGATGACTTTTACTGAAGAGTATCTTGCAACCATAGAAGAACTAGAAGGGTCCGTCCAGTTGTAACATTTGTTTGGAAAGGAGAGATGTCTGTGGGAAGCTCACCAGGGCTTAGGTGAGTGTCCCCAGGCATTTCTAGCTGATGTCATTATCATCAATTGGCTGAAACTGGCACAAAACAGGGGAGGCAGAAATGAAACAGTGCATGAAAGTCCCACTGAATAGAAGAAACAAACTGAAGTTCAGGAAGGCCAAACATCTACAATCTGTGAGGCAGATTATAAAAAAGAACTGAGTTGAACAGAGAAAGAGTTCAGTAATGTACAGTAAGGAGTCCCGTTAAGTCTTTGACATTCAAATTCAGATTTGCATAAACTTCAGGAGACCCTGCGAAGAAGAATGTACTGGGAAAGAACTGAGTACTACAAACAAACAACTTCCAGAATTCACATGGGGCTCAGTTTCCATGGGGCAGAGTAGAAAGATCTTGAGGAACATATGGAACATTTAGTATGACTATGAAAGTTTAAGGACTTAGAAATGGGACAAAAACTCACGTGGTCAGAATCTAATAAAAAATCACTAACAAAGAAACAAAAACATGAAATGTAATAATATAAACAGAACCACAAATGACCAAAAAACCATGAAACTAGCAAACAAGAACCCTGAAACAGCTATTGTAAAAAATTTAAATATGCTCAAAGATATAAAGGAAAACATGAACATAGTTAGGAAAGAAATTGAAGACAAAAGAAAGAACCATATGGAACATGTACAGAAAAAAAATAGAAAGAGAGTAAAAAAATCCCTAGATGAGATTAAAGGATATTAACACTGAAGAAATAATGATCAATAAACTTGAAGTAGCAATAGAAACTACTGACACTAAAGCCAAGAGTAAAAAGAAGACAGAGGAGGAGAAGGGGAAGAAAGAGAAAAAAGCTCCCGTGACTTGAAGAACAGCAGTGAATGGTATAACACATGTGTCACTGGAGTTCCAGAAAGAGAGAAGAAAAAGAAAAGAATGTAAAAAAATATTTGAATAAATAATGGCCAAAACATTTTCCAAATTTGATAAAAATTATACACTATAGATGCAAGGAGTTCAACCAACCCAAAACTAGATAAATACTTAAGTCATTTAAAAGCTAAGACAGGCACAGAAATGACCACAGCTTCTCCTTCATAACTTGGTAACAGAAGCAAAGAATCTAAATCAAAAACTGTTTCTAGATCTTGCAGCAGATACACTGAGCAGGGGAGACAAAAATTGGAGTTTAAGGGTACCAAGAAGCCAAAACAGCTGAGTTCTTAGACAAAAGGGAATGAAAAAAGGAATGAGTTTGACATTCTGCATACAATTTCCTCTAAAGGCTTTTGCCAGCTCCTGAAGTGAATCCTAGGACAAAACAGATCAAACTAAAACAGTGGCATCTAAATTAGAGAATTTAGGGGTCTCATGGTGCCAGGGAGACAAAAACCAGATTTTAGGGCCTGCCAAGGAGAACACTGGTAAGCGCAGAACAATCTCAAATAGGACTCAAGAAAAATTATCCCAGCAGTAAGCGCAATATGAAAATAGGCCAGCCTGCTTCAAGGTGTCTTGCTCACACATTATCTGCCACTAGAAGAAAATTAAGTTGTCCCTAAAGAAGGTTAACAGCTTCTAGAGCCTCAACAATCTTTTGTAAACAGTGTCCATTATTCAATCAAAAATTACCACAAACACATGCAAGGTGACTATAATATTAGAGCTACCATACATAGAATTTTAAAAATAATTATGATCATGTTTAAAAAAATAGCAGAAATCTTTTGTGAAGAGTTTCACAGAACTGTACCAAAATGGATGAAATGAAAATTCTAAAATTTAAAAATATGACAAAAAATTAAGCATATAGGTTCTCAAATCATATTAGACCCAGAAGAGTACATTATTGAAAAACAATGTCAGTAAAAAAATCCAGATTGGGACACAGAGAGAAAAAATAAGTATAGAAAATAATATATAAGATAGACAGAGATTCAAGATGGCAGCGTGAGAGGTGAGACAGAGAACTCCTCCCAAAACCACATATAATATGAAAATATAGTTAATACAACTGATCCTAAGAGAGCAACAGGAAAGAAGGCGGCACCAGACAGCATACACCTGGAGAACAAAGCAGACCTCAAGAAACAGGGTAACGTATCAAAGCCTTGATCTGGCAGGACCCAAGCCCTTCCACCACCCCAGCTCACTGGTGGGAGGAAGGGAAATGGAGCGGGGAGGGGATGGAAGCCTGGGAGTGCTGAACACCCAGCCATGGAGATCTGCTTTGGGAGCACAAACTTATATTGCATGGTATTCTGGAGATTAGTGGGGTTGGTAAGCTAAGACAGCTGGAACACCTGGAGAGACTAAGATTCCAGTTGTTTGTAGAGGACAGGGATCCACATCAGGCTGATCTGGGACAAAGGAAAGGCAGGCGGTCTGAGAGGCTTCCAGGCAGGTAGCTCAACAGGTTGGGAACTTTCAGGAGCATCAGGTGCTCCATCCCCCTGGCTGGCTACTCAGCTCTGAGACCCCCTACTTTGATACACAGACTGCTGAGCCTTCCTCATGGCCTGCCAACACAGGCTCACAAACCGGCAGTACCTGCCCTGGCGCCAGGTCAGCCAGAGGGAGACCCTACCTATGACAGCTACAGAAGCAATGCACAGAGGCTTACACCAGTGTGCTCGGCCAACTGGTTCTGACAGTGGAGACAGGCACTCCAGCCGGGAAGCAGGAAACAGCTCTTTCGTCTCACCAGGCACCAGCGCTGCTCCCCTGCCACCCCTGACATCACTCCAGGGGCTGAGCAGCTCCAGACTAGAGCTTCTGGGCACTAGATGGTGCCACATACAAATATGAATTATCAAAGGAACCTGGATCAAACAAAAATCTCACAAACAACAGAAAAAGGGTAAAATAAAACAGAACTCACCAATCTTCCTGAAAGAGACTTCAAAATAAAAATCATAAACATGTTCATGGAGGTACAGAAAAATATTAAAGAATTCAGGGATGAATTTAGGATGGAGATTAAATCATTAAGAAATTCCAGGGATTAAAGATGGTGCGGTGAGAGGTGAGACACAGGCTTCCTCATAAAACTGCATATAATATGAAAATATAATTAATACAACTAATCCTGAAAGAGCAAAAGGAAAGAGGACTGCACCAGACTGCATACAACTGGAAAAAAGAACAGATCTCACAGAACAGGGTAACGTACCAAAGGTGTGACCCACCAGGACCCAAGTGCTTCCCCCACCACACCTCACCGGCGGGAGGAAGAGAAACGGAGCAGGGAGGGACTGGAGGCCTGGGAATGCTGAATACCTAACTCCGGAGATCTGCTCTGAGAGCACAAACCTACATTTCATGGTGCTTCCATGATACTCTCATGATTAGGGGATTGGAAAGCTAAGACAGGCAGAATTCCTGGAGATACTGAGATTCCAGCCTGTTGTGGAAAGCAGGGATCCATATCCAGCTGCTCTGGGACAAAAGAAAGGCAGGCAGTATGAGAGACTTCCTAACAAGGAAGCCCTTAGCAAGAGGGCTGCTAAAGGGGCAAGGACTGCACAGGAGAGAGGACCGGTAGACAAACTTGTCCAGGTGTACTCTGCCCAGCAGCTTGGGAGCTTTGCCATATAGACTCTCATATTTAAGGAGGAAAATGAAATCTTCCCCTTAGATGATCTTCAGGTGCTCCAGCTCCATGGCTGGCCACACAGCTCCAAGGACACCCTCCATGATACGCAGTCTACTGCACCTTTCTCTCGGTCAGCCCCACCTGGGTCACAAACCAGCAAACCCTTGGTGTTAGGCCAGCCAGAGGGAAGATCTGTCTACAGCAACTACAAATGTAAAGCATAGAGGCTTGTACCTGTGTGCTCAGCCCACTGGTTCAAGCAGTGGATACAAGAATAACAGCCAGGAAGCAGGAAACAGCTCTTTCCTCCACCCAGACACCAATACCACTCCCCTGCAACCCCTGACATGGCTTCAGGGGCTGAACAACTCCAAGGAGTAGAGCTTCTGGACACTAGAGGGCACCATATACAAATATGAAAGGAACATATGCAAAGGAACCTGGTTCAGAGTAAAATTATTAATACAACTCCTGAGAAAGATTTAAATGACATCGACCTCATGACTCTTCCTGAAAGGCAGTTCAAAATAAAAATCATTAACATGCTCATGGAGGTACAGAAAGATATTCGAGAACCCAAGAATGAATTCCGATCGGAATCCAATCATTGAAGAGCAAAATGGAGGGTATTAAAAGCAGATTGGATATGGTGGAGGAGATGATCAATGAAATAGAAATTAGCGAAGAGGTTACAAGTAAGCTGATGAACAGAGAGGAAAAAGGATCTCTAAGAAGAATATTGAGAGAACTGTGTGAGCAATCCAAACAGAACAATATTTGCATTATACAGATACCAGAAGAAGAAGAGAGAGAAAAAGGGATAGAAAGTGTCTTTGAGGAGGTAATTGCTGAAAATTTCCCCAATCTGGGGAAGGAGATAGTCTCTCAGGCCATGGAGATGTGCAGATCTCCCAAGACAAAGGACCCAAGGAAGACAACACCAAGACATATAGTAATTAAAATGGCAAAGATCAAGGATAAGGACAGACTATTAAAAGCAGCCAGAGAAAGAAATAAGATCACATACAAAGGAAAGCCCATCAGGCTATTATCAGACTTCTCAACAGAAACCTTACAGGCCAGAAGGGAGTGGCATGATGTATTTAATGCAATGAAGCGGAAGGGCCTTGAACCAAGAATACTTTATCAGGCAAGGTTATCATTTAAATTTTAAGGATGGATTAAACAATTTCCAGATAAGCAAGAGCTGAGAGAATTTACCTCCCACAAACCATCTCCACAGTGTATTTCGGAGGGACTGCTATAGATGGAAGTGCTCGTACGGTTTAATAGCTGTCACCAGAGGTAATAAAACCACAGTAAAGAAAGTAGAACAGCTAATTACTATGCAAGTGCAAATTAAATTAACTGTCCCCAAAGTCAATCAAGGGATAGACAAAGAGTACAGAATATGATGCCTAATATATAAAGAATGGAGGAGAAAGAAAAAGGAAGAAAAAAAAGAACCTTTAGATTGTGTCTGTAATAGCATATTAAGTGAGTTAAGTTAGACTCTTAGATAGTAAGGAAGTTAACCTTGAACCTTTGGTAACCACGAATCTAAAGCCTGCAATGCCAATAAGTACATACCTATCGATAATCACCCTAAATGTAAATGGACTGAATGCACCAATCAAAAGACACAGAGTAACTGAATGGATAAAAAAACAAGACCCATCTATATGCTGCCTATAAGAGACTCACTTTAAACCCAAAGACATACACAGCCTAAAAGTGAAGGCATGGAAAAAGATATTTCATTCAACTAATAGGGAGAAGAAAGCAGGAGGTGCAGTACTTGTATCAGACAAAATAGACTTCAAAACAAAGAAAGTCACAATAGACAAAGAAGGACATTACATAATGATAAAAGGGTCAATCCAACAAGAAGATATAACTATTATAAATATCTATGTGCCGAACACAGGAGCACCTACATATGGGAAACAAATACTAACAGAATTAAAAGGAGAAATAGCATGCAATGCATTCATTCTAGGAGACTTCAACATTCCACTCACTCTGAAGGACAGATCAACCAGACAGAAAATAAGTAAGGAGACAGAGGCACTGAACAACACATTAGAACAGATGGACCTAATAACATCTACAGAACTCTACACCCAAAAGCCGCAGAATACACATTCTTCTCAAGTGCACAAGGAACATTTTCAAGAATAGATCATATACTAGGCCACAAAAAGAGCCTCGATGAATTCAAAAGGATTGAAATTGTACCAACAAATTTCTCAGACCACAAAGGTATGAAACTAGAAATAAATTACACAAAGAAAACCAAAAATCCCACAAACACATGGAGGCTTCACAACATGCTCCTAAATAACCAATGGATCAATGACCAAATAAAAATAGAGATGAAGAAATATATGGAGACAAATGACAACAATAATTCAACACTGCAAAATCTGTGGGACGCAGTGAAGGCCATGCTAAGAGGAAAGTATATTGCAATACAGGCCTACCTTAGAAAAGAAGAACAATCCTATAAGAGCAGTCTAAGCTCACAACTGATGAAACAAGAAAAAGAAGAACAAATGAGGTCCAAAGTCAGTAGAAGGAGGGACATAATAAAGATTAGAGCATAAATAAATAAAATCGAGAAGAATAAAACAATAGAAAGATTCAATGAAAGCAGGAGCTGGTTCTTAAAGAAAATAAACAAAATAGATTAACCCCTAGCCAGACTTCTCATAAAAAAAGAGAGTCTACACACATAAACAAGAATCTGAAATGAAAAGGAAAAACTACTAAGGACACCACAGAAATATAAAGAATTATGAGAGAATACTATGAAAAATTATATGCTAACAAACTGGATCACCTAGAGGAAATGGACAACTTTATAGAAAAATACAACCTTCCAAGGCTGACCCAGGAAGAAACAGAAAATCTGAATAGACCAATTACCAGCAAGAAAAATTGAATACGTAATCAAAAAACTACCCGAGAACAAAACACCTGGATTAGATGGTTTCACTGCTGAATTTTATCAAACATTTAGTGAAGACCTAATACCCATACTCCTTAAAGTATTCCAAAAAATAGAAGAGGAGGGAAAACTCCCAAACTCATTCTATGAGGCCAGAATTACTCTAATACCAAAACCAGGCAAAGACACCACAGAAAAAGAAAATTACAGACCAATATCCCTAATGAACATAGATGCAAAAAAACTCAATAAAAATTAGCAAAATGAATTCAAAAATACATCAAAAAGATCATCCAATATGATCAAACAGAATTTATTCCAGGGATGCAAGGAATGGTACAACATTCGAAAATCCAACAACATCATCCACCACATCAACAAATAGAAAGACAAAAACCACCTGATCATCTCCATAGATGCTGAAAAAGCATTTGAAAAAATTCAACACCCATTCATGATAAATATTCTCAACGAAATGCGTATAGAGGGCAAGTTCCTCAACATAATAAAGGCCATATATGACAAACACACAGCCAACATTGTACTTAACAGTGAGAAGCTGAAAGCTTTTCCTTTAAGATCAGGAACAAGACAAGGATGCCCACTCTCCCCACTTTTATTCAACATAGTTCTGGAGGTCCTCGCCACGGCAATCAGAAAACACAAAGAAAAAAAGGCAATCAGAGGTGCAAGGAAGAAGTTAAACTGTCCCTGTTTGCAGATGACATGATATTGTACATAAAAATCCCTAAATAATCTACTCCCAAACTATTAGATCTAATATCTGAATTCAGCCAATGCAGGATACAGAATTAATGCACAGAAATCTGTTGCATTCCTATATACTCACAATGAACTAGCAGAAAGAGAAATAAGGAAAACAATTCCATTCATAATTGCATCAAAAAGAATAAATTACCTAGGAATAAACCTAACCAAGGACATGAAAGACCTATACTCTGAAAACTACAAGAAACTCACGAGAGAAATTAAAGAAGATACCAATAAATGGAAACACATCCCATGCTCATGGATAGGAAGAATTAATATTGTCAAAATGTCCATCCTGCCGAAAGCAATGTACATATTCAATGCAATCCCTGTCAACATACCAACAACATTCTTCAATGAACTAGAGCAAATTGTTCTAAAATTCATATGGAACAACAAAAGACCCCAAATAGCCAAAGCAATCCTGAGAAGGAAGAATAAAGCAGTGGCGATTACACTCCCTGACTTCAAGCTCTACTACAAAGCCACAGTAATCAAGACAATTTTGTACTGGCATAAGAGCAGACCCATAGACCAATGGAACAGACTTGAGAGCCCATATATAATCCCAAGCATATATTGTCAATTAATATACGTAAAGGAGCCATGGATATACAGGGGAAATGACAGCCTCTGCAACAGCTGGTGTTGGCAAAACTGGACAGCTACATGCAAGAGAATGAAACTGGATTGTTGTCTAACCTGATACATAAAAGTAAACTTGAAATGGATCAAAGACTTGAATGTATGTCATGAAACCATAAAACTCTTAGAAGAAAACATAGGCAAAAATCTCTTAAATATAAATATGAGCAACTTTTTCCTGAATGCATCTCATTGGGCAAGGGAAACAAAATAAAAAATGAACAAATGGGACTACATCATGCTAAAAAGCTTCTATACAGCAAAGGACACCATCAGCAGAACAAAAAGGCATCCTACAGTATGGGAGAATATATTTGTTTAAAAAAATCCGACAAGGGGTTAATATCCAAAATATATTAAGAACTCATTCGCCTCAACACCCAAAAAGCAAATAACCCTAAGGAAAATTGGGTGGAAGATATGAACAGACACTTCTACAAGGAAGAAATTCAGATGGCCAACAGGCACATGAAAAGATGCTCCACATGGCTAATCATCAGAGAAATGCAAAATAAAACCACAATGTGATATCACCTCACACCAGTGAGGATGGCCAACATCCAAAACACAAACAACAGCAAATGTTGGCGAGGATGTGGAGAAAAGGGAACCCTCCTACACTGCTGGTGGGAATGTAAATTAGTTCAACCATTGTGGAAAGCAGCATGGAGGTTCCTCAAAAAGCTAAAAATAGAAATACCATTTGACCCAGGAATTCCACTCCTATGAATTTACCCTAAGAATGCAGGAACCCAGTTTTAAAAAGACATATGCACCCCTATGTTTATCACAGAAGTACTTACAATAGCCAAGAAATGGAAGCAACCTAAGTGTCCATCAGTAGATGAATGGATAAAGAAGATGTGGTACATATACACAATGGAATATTATTCAGCCATAAGAAGAAATAAAATCCTACCATTTGCAGCAACATGGATGGAGCTAGAAGGTATTATGTTCAGTGAAATAAGCCAGGTGGATAAAAACAAGTATGAAATGATTTCACTCATCTGTGGAGCATAAGAACAAAGCAAAAACTGAAGGAACAAAACAGCAGCACACTCACAGAACCCAAGAATGGAATAACAATTACCAAAGGGAGAGGGTCTAGGAAAGGTGGGTGGGAAGGGGAATAAGGGGCATTACGATTAGGACACATAATGTAGAGGGAGGCACAGGGAAGGCAGTATAGCACAGAGAAGACAAGTAGTGACTCTATAGCATCTTACTATGCTGATAGACAGTGACTGTAATTGGGTATGTGATGGGAACTTGATAATGGGGGGAAATCTAGTAACCACAATGTTGCTCATGTGATTATTTATTAATGATACCAAAATAAAAATAAAAATAAAGGCAACCTACCATGTGAGAGAATATATTCATAGATGATTTATCCATCTAAAATATAAAGGAACTCATATGCTTAACACCAAGAAAACAAATAACCTGATTAAAAAATGGGCAGAGGACCTGAACAGACATTTATCCCAAGAAGACATACAGATGGCCAATAGACACATGAAAAGGTGCTCCATATTGTTAATCATCAGGGAAATGCAAATCAAAACCACAATGAGATATCACCTTACACCAATCAGAATAGCCACTATCCAAAAGGCAAGAAATAACAAGTGCTGGTGTGGATGTGGAGAAAAGGGAAGCCTCCTACACTGTTGATGGGAATGTAAATTGGTGTAGCCACTGTGGAAAGGAGTATGGAGGCTCCTCAAAAAAACTAGAAATGGAAATACCATATGACCCAGTAGTTCTACTTCTAAGAATTTACACAAAGAAAACAAAATCTCCAATTTGAAAAGGTATATACACCCCTATGTTTATTGCTGCAGTATTTACAATAGCCAAGATAGAGAACCAACCAAACCGTCTGTCAATAGATAAATGGACACAGAAGATGTGGTATATATATATACACAATGGAATACTATTCATCCATCAAAGAGAAAGAAATCCTGCCACTTGTGACAACATGGAAGGACCTAGAGGGTATTATGCTCAGTGAAATAAGCCACACGGAGAAAGAACATACGATTTCACTTATATGTGGAATCTAAAAACAAAACAAAACAAAATGAGCAAGACAGCAATAGACGCACAGACACAGAAGTGACTGGTGGTTTATCATGGGGGAGGAGGAGGGATGGGTGGGTGAAACAGGTGAAGGGGATAAAGAGGCACAACCTCAATCATAATATAAATTAGTCATGGAGATGAAAGTACCGCATAGAGCATATAGTCAATACTTCTGTAACATCTTTCTATGTTGATAGTAACAGTAATTGGCATGAGCATTTTAATATATATAACTGTTTAATATATAACATATTAATATTGTATTCAATCATACTTCAAGAAAAAAATGATATATAGCTCTGATGAATAAGTTTAATGTATGTATTGAGGAATGTATATACTGAAATCTGATACCAAAAGGACAGAAAGATTGGGTCAGAAGACTTTTTAAAAGAGATATTGGTCAATAATTTTCTAAAACTGATAAAGGACATCAAGCCACAGAATTAAGAATTTCTAAATACTCAAATCAGGATACATATAAAGAAAACCATATATAGGCACATCAGAGTTAAAGAAAAAGGCTTACCAGAAAAAAAAAACTCTTAAAAAGACAAAATTAAAATCTTGCAAGCAGCCAGAGAAAATAAACATTATCTTTAAAGAAGCAATAAAAAGGTTGAATTTTCAATAGAAACCATGGAAACCAGAAGGTTATAAAATCTTTAAAAGTGATGAAAGATAACAACTTACTATTGACAATTCTAAACCTACTAAACTATGCACACTAAAGGAAATAGTAAAGGGAATTTTTCATGCAGAAGGAAAATTGTCTCTGTAGAATCACTGTGATACAGAAAGAAAACACTATCATCACTAAACATAGTAGTTATTTTGGTAAATATAAATGAATATTGAATTATCAAGTACTACTAGTAATATATTAAATAGACATAAAATTAGTCAGCAATAGCAAAAAAAACAAAGGTAGGGGAGTAGATTAAAATGTTATAAGATTCTTGTATTTGTACAAAATATGCTATAAGTACTAACTTAATGTAGACTAATAAAGTCAAGTGTGCTTGTTGTAATCTCTGTGAAAACTACTAGAGGAAGAGTAACAGAACTTATAATAATGGTCAAGAATGCAAGAGAGGTAAAAAATAAAATATGTAAGATTGATTAAAAAGAAAGCAAGAAAAAAATGGGTAAGGCAAAAAGTTAAAATCTAAATATGTTAATAATTACAATGAATATTAGATGGAACAATTGCTCCAAATAAAATAAGATTGTCAGACTGGATTAAAAATATGGAAGTATCAGGAGACACGTCTCAAATTATTAAAGGATACAGAAGAGCTACAGGTAAAAGAAAGAAAAAGGTATTTGTACAAATGCTAGCTAAAGAAAGCTGGTGTAAAATAATTTCACACAGTGTAGGCTTAAGTACATAAGTGGAAGAATTAAAAAGGACTTTAAAAATACAGAAAAATCCTAAATTCTTTGCACCTAATAAAATAGCATCAAAATATATAAAGCAAAACTTAACAGAACTAAAAGGAAAAAATCAGTAAATCCACAATCATAATTGGAGATTTAGAAACATCTTCTCAGTAAGATAGACAGAAAAAGCAAACACAAAAGTCAATAGGATGTAGAAAGTCAATGCTTCATCTATTTGACAAATTTGATCTATTTGACATATATTAAGCACTATAGCCTGGAATTACAAAATACACATTAATTTCAAGTGCACATAGAACATTAACTAAAATAAACCATATAGCAGGCCTTAGAGGACTAAAGTAATACAGTGAAAATTACCTGAATACAGTAGAATGGAGCTAAAAAGCAAAAATAGCCAGACAGAAAAATCTCCAAATATTTCACAATTAAGCAATACACTTTATATCCTATGGATCAAAGAAGAAATCAAATGAAAATTAGAAAATATATTGAACTAAATAGTGATAAAAATATAATGTATCAAAACTGTGGTATACTATGAAACAGTTTTAAAGGGAAACTGATCATCTTAAAAGGCTGAAAAAAAGGGGGGCTGAAAAGCAATCAGATTGAAAATCAATAATCTAACATCCATCTCAAGATGCTAGGAAAACCAAATTCAACTCAAAGATCTATTTGCCTTCCCATCATGTGAGGACACAGTGAAAAGATGGTTGAATTTCCTGGTGCCTTGGTCTTGGACTTTCCAGCCTCCAGAACTGTGAGAAATAAATTCTGTTGTTATAAGCCACCTTGTCTTTGGTATTTTGTTATAGCAGTCTGAAAAATCTAAGACAGAGACTAAGTAATTGATAAACCCCTCACAAGACTGATCAAGAAAAATGAAAATACAAATTATTAGTATCTCTACTTAAAAGGGATACTGAAAGATTCTACAGACATTAAAATACTACGAAGTAGTATGAACAGCTGTCTTTACAAACTCTTCCAGAGAATAGAGGAATAAATAATCAACACCTTATTTTCTGAGTATAGGATAATCTTGATAACAAATCCAGGCAAGGACATTACAAAAATGTCCAATCCTTCCCATGAACAAAGAAGCAAACTATCAAAACTGCCAATGAATTTGAAAGCTCACGAGTAAGTCTCCAGGAATGCAAATTTAGTTTCCTATTTGAAAATCAATCATTGATTTAACAGGATAGAGAAGAAAAATCATATGGGGTATCACAATGGATAATAAACAAAAGTATTTGTTAATATTCAATACCTATTCATAATTTTAAAAACTCAGTAAACTAGGAATAGAATGAACTTCCTAAATCTGATAAACATCACCTACAAAAAAATCTGCATAAAACATTAAATTTAAGCATAATATTAAATCTTGTATGAAGATATATATATCAAGAGAAAGACTGACAGAGAAAGAAAAAGATTTTTTTTAAGGAGTTCGCTCAAAAATTGTGGGGGCTTCCAAGTCTGAAATCTTAGGGCCAGTCTGGCAGAGATGACACACTGATGTAGCAGCTTGAGTCTGAAGGCAGTCTGGAGGCAGAATTCCCACTTCTTCAGTATTCTTTTCTAAGACTTTCAACTGATTGGATGAGGCCCACCCACATTATGAAGGGTAATCTGCTTTACTCAAACTCTACTGTTTTAAATGTTAATCACATCTAAAAGATACCTTTACAGCAATATCTAGATGCACCTGACCAAAATCTGAGTATCATGGCATAGACATGTTGACACATAAAATGAACCTTTATATCCACTATCCCCATTTATATTTGATATTTTATAGGAGGTACCATCCAGTGTGATAAAGGCAAGGAAAAGGACAAGTAATAAGAATTGTAAAAAAAAGAAGGAATACTGAAATTATATATATTCACAAACGATATAATGGTGTATGGGGGAAAAATCCAAAGTAATCTACAAACTATTAGAATTAATAAGTAAACTTACTAAGGTCACTGGATACAGTATCAATATACAAAAAAATAAATTTTTTTCTTATATGCTAGCAATGAAGAAATAGAAAGTAAAATCTCAAATAACATTAAAAAATCAACTACCTAGGAATAAATCTGACAAAACATGTGCAAACCTCTACATAGGAAAAGACTAAAGAGTGCTAAGAAAAAAAACTGAAGAATGAAATTTAGGGAGAAATAGAGTCGATTCTTGTTATTCACAATAGTTATGTTCTAAAAATGTCTCCAAAAACATTGAGTTAGCAAATACTGACCATTGCTTCTAGGGGAAATATAAGTTTAGGTTCTTATAATCCTGGTCACATTTTTGTCAACCAATCAATACATAGCCTTGTTTTATATGTGCTTCTGTTTAAAAACACCTTATTTAATTTATATTTCTGGTTCATTAGCATTGACCTCATGGTGCACAGCACTATAACAACCCCTAAACAAAGCTTCTTGAACACACGTATTTTTCCCAGAAACACAGCACAGCCTTCTTGCACTTACGATCACTCCGCACCACACTTGGAACATTTGTAAACAGAAAGTCACCAACAGAAAGCATAAGAATGTGAAAAACGTGGCACTAAATTAACCACAAATAGGATACTTGTTTACTACAAGTCTGAGAGCTTGTACAAGCTTGAACAAGAAGGGGAAGCATAGCCTTATTATAGCTCAGCTGCAAACATGCCCATCAGGCCAAACTCAAAATTTTTACCACTCTACTCATGTCCACAATGACCTTCAAATTGTCACAAATAAATTTTAGCAAGTAGACTAATTTGGAAATACAGAGTTCACAAATAATGAGAATTGACTATATATTACCTTCAAGGACTGGAATACTAAAACAAAAGTCAGTTCTCCTCAAAGCAACCTATATATTCAGTGCAATCTCAGTTGGCATCCCAGTAATGATGGGATGAAATTTATAAGCTGATCCCAAAATTCATGTGGGAATGCAAAAAGCTGTAAATAACAAAGAAAACCCTGAAGAAGAAAAGTAAAGCTGGAATACTTACATTCCCAGCTAACAAGACTTTGATGTTTAATTAATTAAAATATTGTGATACTGATACAAAAATAGAAAATGTACCAGTAGAACAGATAGAGTCCAGAAACGGATGCACACATATCTGGCCAACTAATTTATAACAAACATGTCATTGCAATGCACCACCAGAAGTCAACAAAAATAAATACCCCAATTAAAAATGGGCAATGCTTTGTCTAGATCCTCCACAAAAAAGGATTTCCAAATGATCAATAACATATGCTAAGGGACTCAACATTATGATTAGGAGGAAAATGTGAAAAACCAATGAGAGATAAAATGAACCCATCAGAATGAATAAAAAATTTAAAAGTAGGACAATGCCTAATTTATTGAAAATTAATAAAAAATTAAAAACTATGTAAACTATACCACTCATAAATTGCTGCTAGATACATATACAGAACAGCCACATTGGAAAACAATTTAGTGGCACCCACTAACACTGTGCAACCCCATCACTCAGAAATTCCTGGGTTAGTTATATACCTAATAAAAGTGTCTAAAAACTCACTAAAAAACATGTTCAAGAATACTTATAACATAGGTCTGTGCCTTCTAGCCCCAAACTAGAAACAACACAAATGTCCATCAAAAATAGAATGGAAATACATAGCCTGGTATATTCATACAATGGAAAGAATAATAGTATAACATGGATGAATGTAACAAATGTTTTATCAAGAGAATGAAGACAGAAAGAATTATGTACTATATGATTCCATACGACAAATTTCTGTAAGTGGCAAAACTACCTTAGGTGATAAGTCAGAATAAAGAAAAATTTTTAGAGGAGGAAATGACCTGGAAGAAACAGTGGGATGGCTTCTGAGGTACAAGTAATATTCTAGGACTTGATTGGGGGTCTACATGAGTGTGCATGTTTTATAACTATTCAGCAAACACTACACTTAATATCTGGTGTACTTTACTATAATTACTTCAATAAAATATTTTTTAAGTTTTTGAGAGAAATTAATTTTCTTACCTAGATTTCTCCCTCCAGCCAGCCCAGCAAATATAATTGATAATAGGAAATAAGATATTTCAGGCTTACAAACTCTCAGAAATCTTTCTATTCTTCCCTGTCACCTTTTGGAAAACTATGAAAAGATATGCTTGACAAAATGATACATTCACATTGTATTTTTGTGAATGATAAATACACTTACTCTGTTGTGCAACAGTCACCACCATCCACTTGCAGGGTAAATGTGAGTCTAGTCATTAAGGACCAGATAATAAATATCTTAGGCTTTGAGGACGTACTGTCTCTTCTCAACACGTAACTCACTGTAGTCTGAAGGTACCCACGGACAACCTACAAGTAAATGGGCACGGCTGTGCCCCAGTCAAACTTTATTTACAACAACAGGCAGGGGCCATAGCTCTCTAACCCTTTGACTCAATTACAAAAGAAGAGGGAATGAGGGCAGGAGAGAAGAATGGGAATATTTAAGACAACAGAAAAGGGAAATCCCAAGACAGAATTTATGTAATAAATGAAGCCATCGACCAATGCCTATTGGAGCCAATCAAGTAATCCCAGGAAAACAAGACTTTGAAATTGGGGAAAGTAATTGTTACTACATAGCTCAGCTGTCCCTGGTGTTTATAAAATCATAACAACGGGAGCACTAAATATTTATCCAAACACAGTTATAACTGTTGGGTGGATAGAGGTGTAAGAATTGTATATGTATGTGGTCCAGGATGAGAAGTAAGCTAGACCCTGATCTCCATAGTGGGAAGCTAAGAGATAACACCTAAAACTGAAGTCAAAATAGCCACATGAGCTTGTTAGTTTAGAGGTGTGAGTGTATATATGAAAAGAATTAGTAAAGAAGTTAAAGGTTGTTTCCTGTGGGGAGGAGGCACTGGCAGCCATACACGAGTAAGCATATTCCTGTTTCCATAGCAAGATGTGTACAACGATTTCACTCCTTACGCCATATGCAGACATAATCTTGGTAAAAATAAAAACCAAACTAAAAAAGCAAAGTGAATGGATACTCCCTGAATCTGAAGAAATTTGAAATCAAACCCACCGTGGGTTGACATAGCTGAAATTTCTTTGAAGTTGCATCTTAAAAATTCAGTGATATGCTACATTGTATTCCATGATATTTGCATTTTCAGAGATCTAACCTTTATGTCCCAAACCTCACACACCTGTCACTACAAAGTATTATACCTTTAAGTGTTGATTTTTGGAGTTTTTTCCCCCCAATTTTTTATTGTACCAAAAAACACATAACATGAAATTTATTATCCTATTTTTCAGTGTACAATTCAGTGGCAGTGTATACATTCACAGTGCTGCTATAATCATCACCACCATCGGTTTCCAGAACTCTTTATCTTCCCAATGTGAAACTCTGTATCTATTAAACAATGACTCCCCATTCCCTCCTCCCCAGGTGACCACCTTCTGTTTTCTGTCTCTATGAATTTTACTACTCTAAGCACCTCATAGAGGTAACATCTTACAGTATCTGTCTGCCTGTAACTGGCTTATTTCATTTAGCATAGTATCCTCAAGGCTTATCCATGTTGCAGCATGTGTCAAAATTTCCTTCCTTTATAAAACTGAATAATATTCCATTGTAGATATAGACTATATTTTGTTTATTTGGTCACTGTCAACAGACACTTGAGGTGTTTCCCAAAGCTAAAACTTGGTGAAAACTGCTTCTGGAACATGGATATATCTCTTTGAGGCCACACCGTTCAGTTTTATGTTAAAACCATTGCAGGAGGCATCACACATCTATTTCTGAGATTTTCTCATTTCATATTTGAACAGAAATTGACCCTCCTGCCCTCCTTCCTTTGGTACTCATGTATTCAACAATAGTTACTGTGCACACACTATTCTAGGCACTTGGATTCCTCAGTGAGTAAGGGTGAAGAGGTCCCTGCTCTCACCAGCTTTGTTCTAGGGCGAAGGGGACGGCTAATGGAAAGGAGGTGCAGACAGATGGGAAAACGTCCCACCACATTGAGGATTGAAGAAACAAAGCAAGAGCTCATATCCTGCTCTGTGCTGCTCCCCGGAAGCCACATGTAGGAAAAAATGGAACTTTCTGACCCGGCCTTAGTAGTGCCCGTTATGTATATAATTAGAGCGTGTTTGCAGTCACGGGATCGCAGGTCCAGAGTGGGGGTGGAGAGGAAGCCCCCATTCTCTCCTCTGCTCCAGTTCCTGGTACAGAATTGGTCAGGCCCTGCCAGTCACCAGGATTCTGCCTGGCGAGGCAGTGTGGCTGAGCTCCAGCAGGTGGAGAGAGCTGGGCAGGCAGGGAGAGCTGGGCAGCTGGAGTTCAGAGTGGGGAGAGGCTGGGCCATGAGAATAAACCCCTTCCTTCCCAACCTCTTGCCCTTGGCTTCCTTGGTCCCATCAATTTACAGGGAGCTTGCCCCGGATGGGGAGCCGCCTCCTCCCAGCTATACCGCATCTCTGCTGCTGTGCCCTGAAGACCAGTAAGAGAGGGCAGCACCCACAGGCACAGCAGTCCTCCGCTAACAACTGCCACTAAGCCTCGCTACGCTGGACCTGAGAAGGGCACATGGCTCTTCCCTTGGCTGCCCCTCCAAAGATGGAGAAAGAGCCTTTCCCATTCCTCCCAGTAAGACCCAGACGAAGCTGGAGCTCTAAAGGAGACGTGCTGAAGGCCAGGGCTACAGGCAGAGAAACACAATCCACTGTCCCTGACCAGAAAGGCACTGCGCCAGGCTGCTGGCCTCCAGCCATTCAGCAGGAGACAGCGCACTCTCCAACACCGGGACTGGCCAGACCCCACTGTGCTGTGGAGTTAGGCCAAGTCTAAATAGCCACGTATGGGACACCCACAGCTTAGATGGGCTCCTGCAGCCCACACCATCATCACAGGATTTCCTTCCCCAGGCAGTGAGGACAGGGGACTCTCCTGCCCCCTCAATTTCCCAGTAGCAGAACACACACACACACACACACACACACACACACACACAGTAGCACAACACCAGCCATCTCTATAAGAACATTGTAACTTAGAACAGCCTAAATCTAGACTTGGAAAGGTGTGGGGACCATTGTCTTAATGAAATATTTCACAAATTTGAGTCATTTAAGCCAGGGCCTCATGATTTTTCCAGATCAATTGTGGTGGGCTTACGGGCTTCTCCCAGCATCCCATCCTCATTCCTCACGCCTCACACAATTTGGACATTCCCAGTTATATGGAGGTGTTCATGGTGGCCCCATCCTCAACTCCAGGGCTGGCTCCACTCTTAGGTAACTTATGGGAGGAAGCGAATCTTGATAAGTAGGGTTCCACAAACAGGCAGCTGTGCTGGCTTATACTTCAAATCATTTGTGCTCATTTGACCCAGTGACTCCCTGCCTCGGATTGGGAACTCTTTGTTCCTATTCTCTCCATAACAAGTTTTTAACTACCCCCAAGTTAATTAAGAAACTTGGCCAAATTCAAACATATAGGGGCACAAGTGAAAATAAGAGGTCTACGAAGTCTTTGGTTTTGGTCTGTCTCCACCTCCTGTATTTGAGTGTCTGAGATGATGCCATGTTTATCTCATTCAGCAGTTTATTCTCAATGTCTTACATGCTACCTAGAACCTAGTTGGCACTCAGTGAACACTTATGAGAGGGAAGGAAGGAAAGGAGGAAGGCAGGGAGGCAGTTAAGAAGTTGACACCCCAGTGGAATATTATTCAGCCATAAGAAGAAAACAAATCCTACCATTTGCAACAACATGGATGGAGCTAGAGGGTATTATCCTCAGTGACATAAGCCAAGCCAAAAAAGACAAGTATCACATGATTTCACTCATATGTGAAGTATAAGAACAAAGAAAAAACTGAAGGAACAAAACAGTAGCAGACTCACAGAACCCAAGAACGGACTAACAGTTACCAAAGGGAAAGGGACTGGGGAAGATGGGTGGGAAGGGAGGGATAAGGGGGAAAAAGGGGCATTACGATTAGCAGATGTAATGTTGGGGGGGCACGGGGAGGGCTGTACAACTCAGAGAAGACAAGTAGTGATTCTATAGCATCTCACTATGCTGATGGACAGTGACTGTAATGGGGTTGATGGGGGGGACCTGATGAAGTGGGGAGTTTAATAACCATAATATTGCACATGTAATTGTAGATTAATGATACCAAAATAAATTATATTTAAAAAAAAGACACACACACACACACACACACACACAAAAAAAAGTTGACACCCTTTTAAGGTGAATCCATGGTGATCTAGCTATTGAAAATGTCTTCTCTCCACTTTCTCTTCTTCTTCCTTATCCTTTGGCAGGTGAGTTTTATCAAGTTTAAAATCTGGCCACAACCATGGTTCAGTTACTACCTCACCTTTTCCCTCATCCTCTTGCCTATTAACACCCAGGGAAACAATGTGGTTTTGAAGGAGCTTGGAGGATTATATCATCCAAACAAAATATCTGGAAGCAACTAGATGCCTGTCATTTGACTCTCACGGGTAGTGGTATTTTTGAAAGTGTGTGTCACTGTGAGCTCTCACCCCGCGGTCTCCTCTCCTCCTGGGAGGACTGCTGCATTGTGTGGTCAGCCGGTTGCCATGTCACCTGCTGGTAAGATCTTTAGGCCGCTGTTTATTTTCCATCGGAGGCTTTCTGCACCAATCCACATGTTCTGTTTTGATCCCTGAAAACTCAGAGTTCTTTTTCTAATAGGACTGGCGCCTGAACTAACCTGCGGTCTTACTGTGTGAGCTGAACACCATGTCTGAGAATGGGTGGAAATCTTAGTTCCTGTTAAAACTTCCAGACTTCTCACAGGTGAAGTCCCATGATTTTTCAGAGACCATTTTCAAGTCCTTCCACCTTTTTACCACAGGGTTTTCTTTTTTATCCTCCTCTTTTAATAATTCTGTCTCCTGTACTCTCTAATATGAAAACTTTAGGATTTCTCAGCCCTTTCTTTTACTAAGGGAAAATTGTTCTGGGTTGACAGCCATATGGGATTATTATTTCCAATAATCAGTACCAGCCTACATCTTCTCTTGTGTCATCAGTCATAGGCTGCAGGGATGGATTTGCATAAATTCTAAAAATAGTATTTGTCTAAAAATTTATACTCAGATCTATCTTCCATGAGATGTGTAAACATAGGGAAACCATGCAAGGAAATCGAGGCAGAATGTAATTTTCCTGTGATGCTAAAACTCCACCATGTGCCTTTTCTATTTCATATTATTGGCATCATAAATGAACTGAAATGAGATTTAATGATCAAAAGTAAGGTGATTAAAAGCTCTTATGGCTCAGCTCTATTATGCGGATATTAATAGGAAATGGGAAATGAGACATGCTTTGTTTTATGAAACGGAAGCAGAATCCTGACTAGAGACACTCAAGGCAGAGTAAGGGTGGAGCACAGGTGGAGTAGAGAAAAGACCAATGACCTTGTTAAAAATAGGAAGAAAGGACATTCATGGAAAAAACAGAAAGCATTTGCAATTGGCATGAAAACTGATTTAGAGAAAATGAATGATCTTTCTTCCTTCCTGACACCACGATTCCCTCTAGCCAACTTTTTTACTTACCTGGAAATCACTGACTGCTGTGCACAGAGAAGGTGATTCAGTGACCCAGTGCTGCGAGGAGCTGACAGAGCTGACAGGCCCCGAGGGCCAGCGCGCCTCACCGGGACGGCACCGCAGACATATGCCGCCCTCTCCAGCCACCAGGATCAAGGGTTTGGAGTCTGAGAGGGAATTCAGACACAGGGATTTTTAAAACTCTCCTCAGGCAATCGGCATGCAGAGCCAGGGTTAAAAGCTGCTAAGATGGGCAGGGTGGAGTTGCTGGTTTGCCTCCCCGTGGGACCTTGGGCCACTTACTGAGAGCCCACAGCCTCAATTTGCTCAACTGCAAAATGGAATCATAACAGCACTCATCTTGCTACATGATTGTACCGATCAGATGCCATGAGCAGGTACAGTGCTTGAACACAGTGCCTAACACATGTGAGAGCCTGGGAGTCATAACCTGGAGTGGTGGCTGGGGCATCTGTGTAGAGGCTCCCCAGGTGGTGACGGTGTGCAGGTGCAAAGATATCATGTCTCCTGTGAACGGGCACAGCCGGCCCTAAAAGCTGAGTGCTGGAAGGGGTCTTTGGCTTGTGCCAGTGTGGACAACATGGGGAGTGTCCCCCACAGGACCCTGACAGCTGTGTGTGGGCTCTTTGCATGTCCCACAGTGTCCCAGGAGAATCAACCCAAATGTCATCAGAGCTTCCAGGACAGGCTCTGCTCCCCAGCCCCCCTCAAGGGCCTCTCTCAACTACAGCAAAAGACGAAACATGCTTCTGGGATGTGCCTGGCCCACCCTTCACCAGCGACAACCCAACACCAGCTGTCAGGTGTTGGCAGCCTTTGAAGCAGGTCAGAGTAGAGACCAGGCCTGGCTCTACTTAGCATCCTTTGGGTGCTGCCTGCATACTATGTGGTCCCTACTTTGCTGCCTGGGACCCACAGAATCCATGCCCTTCCATGTTGGTGTGGAGCCAGTCAGCCCAGCCTGCACCGCGTACGCCATGGGTGGACAGCACACAAGGCCCCTAAGTCCCCTGTCACTTCAACCATTCTTTGCCACCCCTCACATTGGTGCAGATGGGGCATTGGATTTCTGACTGCAGAGGGGCCCTGCTGTGCTAACAGATTCTGCAGAAGTGCCCCACAAACGTCTCTTCCACATGGGGACAGGTCCTGGAGCTACCCTGGCTGCAGAAGGGAAGGCCCTGTTTACTGGTTGTCCTGGAACCCCTCGCCATCTCTCAGTGGTGCTCTGGTGGCTGCCCTCTCCGGCCATGAGAGAGTGGAATTGTAGTAACTTAGGCCAAAGGGCCTCAGCTAGCAAGCTTCCACCTCAGGGATCTTTGCATCACTAGACCCCTGATTTAGCCACCCCCAAGGCCCTGCTGCCTCCACATGTCATCATACAAAATATTAAATTCTTTGTTGTTTGAACACATTAAGTTGAGGTTCTCTGTGACACATAGCAGAGGTAATAATAGAAAAGTAAGTACAAACATCAGATTCCCTATCTAAGCAATGCCAGGGTACTGGGACCTATTTCTATGTAACTGCTTCGGGAGCACCAGGAATTCAGCATCAATCTAGGCAAAGTCATTCCCCCCTACCAGGAACAGTCAGGAATGGATGTGCAGGTAGGAGCTAACAGCAGTGGTGCCCCAGGCTTTAGATAGAAAGTTTGGAAGAGAGAGATAAAAATAAGGGCAAGGAACCCCAGTTCTTAGATTAGATTTTTTCTAGCAAAGAAAAATGGCTGAGATGATTGCATGAGAAGCTGAGAGCATAGGCTTCACCATGGAATTGTCACTGATAGTCTGAGACGAGCCCCTGCTGCTCACTCAGGGTAGCTGGTCGTTGCCTGAACCTGGCCCAGCCCTGCTGAACGTCACACCCAGAATCTCGCCCAGTCCTTGAGATAAGCACGGGAAGTGTCTCGTTTCTTCCTCCATTTTACTGATAAGAAAACTAAGTGATTAGCTACGGAAGAACAGTGGTGGCTGGAGTTGCCAGGATAGCACGCTGTCCCCTCTGGGAGAGGGAACTTGAGAAGCACCTGTGTAGTTAGCAAGGCTGAGCATTAGAAACATTCAAGGCCATTCCCACATAAAATATCCAAGCCTGCAGATGGGACTCAAGCTTCAATCATTCTAATTCACAAAGCCAGAGAACGATTGAACCTTCAGATGGAGAGCCATGCTCAGAGGTAAGAGAGTTTCTCACTGTGCATGTTGCCTGCATCAGAGCAGAAACAGACAAACATCTCACTGAAATTTCTGGAACAGGGTTTGCAGTATTGCTGGTAAGGGAGGAACGGTGAGGAAGTAATTTTACAGAACTGTTAGGATGGGAAATATCATTTGTCATCCTTTTCAGCATTCTGTCTTTTTAGTGAACATAATATTTATGGTCTCTTTAACGTTTTTCTCCAGTTTTCAAGAATGTCTGTTGCAAATTCTCTCCCCATCAGGTTTTCACTAACTTGCCTTTGCTGTTGGGGACAGACTATTGGACACAAAAGGAAAGCTAAAGAAAGAGAAGCCACATCTCTGGAAGTGTGACAGAGCGATATGCACGTAGGGTTTCTACCTGGGTGAAACCAGCAGGAGCTGGGGACTTATGTTGATTTTTTGCAGGTAAAGTGGAGACCAATAAGTCAATGGGATCATCTGAAACAGCTGAGAACTTAGCAGCCCAAGAGAATTAAATAAAAGCATGGGAACATTGACATCATTGCTTAGGTGTGGCTGGCTCTTATCTGGGAATGCAATACTGCCGATGAAGAGATGATACAGCAAACACTTCCCTTGTCCCTTTATCTCTGAAGACAAAACAAAACAAAAAAAGAGGCTTTTAAATATCATGGCTAAGGGACCTGCCATGTTATTCAGTATGTTATTTCAAAATAAATCATATGGCCTGAAAATGAACTTCATATCTACTAATTTCTGATTCACTTTGTCAGAGAGGCCAAAATGGAACAAACAAAACTGGAAAATGTTCTTTCCGATTTTTCCTGACATCATGTTTTCCAGTGTTCCAGCTCAATTCCCAGGATATTGTGTCTTTGAGATTGTCCCCTGCAAAGCTCAGCATAAACACGGCTAGTCGAGCCAAGAATGCCAATAGGAAAACCTGCCCTCCTGATCTTAAAGGCAGAGGAATCCAAAGAGTGGAACATTACTTTTTAATTACATTCAGACTCACTTACTTATCAGACATGCTGCTGTGAATGTCGATTTCTAAGTTATAAAATTTAATAATGGTATTTCATTAAAAGAACATGTGACATTTTGTAATCCCTCATGGTTTTCAAAGGACATTTTATCATCTTTGGTTTTGACCCGTAAGCTAATGTCACCAGGTGGCTAGTATAATTATTGTGATCTTTGCATTACAGAGGAGGAATCTGAGGGTCAAAAATGTTGAGTAATTTCTCAAATTCACACAACGAATAAATGGCATGGCCAAGAAGTGAATCCACATCGCTCTTCTGGTGCACTTTCTCCTCCAAAGAACAAAGACATGGAAACATGTTATCAGAAATTCTAAAGCCAGGATGAATTGATTCTCATAAATATTTAGGGCAGTTGGATGGAGGATGTTTTCATGTATGTTTAAGACAGGGAAATGAAAGAGGTAGGTTAATGGGCTGAGCTTGAAGGTGTTAATAAATGATAGAGAAAACCTGTCCCTCCCTCTTCTACATCCAACTCCTCAGACAAGGACTCAGATCTTCAGACTGGGTAGAAATAAAATGGGTAGAAGGAAATCCAAAGATAAGAGATAATAAAGGGAGAGTGGGTGAGTCATTCTGCCTGGAAGCTAGTAGGCAGGTCTGAGAAATCCCTGAACAGCTAATACCACCCTTTTTAAAGTATTCTAAAAAGTAGAAGAAGAGGGAACACTTTCAAATTCATTCTGAGACCAGCATCACTCTAACAACAAAACCAGAAATAGACACTACAAAAAAAAAGAAACTTATAGACGAATATCCCTGGTGAACATAGATGCAAAAATCCTCAACAAAATATTGGCAAGCTGAATTAAAAAATACATCAAAATGATCATCCATCATGACCAACTGGGATTTATTCCAGGGATGGAAGGATGGTACAGTATTCATAAATCAATCAATGTAACATACCATATTGACAAAAAGAAGGTTAAAAATCACATAATCAGCTCAACACTTGCTGAAAAAGCATTTGACAAAATTCAACATTCATTCATGATATAAACTCTCAACAAATGGGTATAGAAGGTAAGTACCTCAACATAATAAAGGCCATATATGACAAACCCAGAGCTAACATTAGACTTCGTGGTGAAAAGCAGAAAGCTGTTCCTCTAAGATCAGGAACAAGACAAAGATGTCCACTTTCACCATGGCAATCAGAGCAGATACAGAGATAAAAGGCTTCCAAATTGGTAAGGAAGAAGTTAAATTTTCACTATTTGCAGATGACATAATACTATATATATAAAACCCTAAAAGTCCACCAAAAAGCTATCAGAACTAATAAATGAATTCAGCAAAGTTTCAGGATACAAAATTAATACACTGAAATCTGGTGCATTCCTATATAGTAACAGTGAACTAGCAGAAAGAGAAATCAAGAAAACAACTCCATTTACAATTGCATCAAAAAGAATAAAATACCTAGGAAAACAACCTAACCAAGGAGGCGAAAGACCATTATCCTGAAAACCATAAGACATTTTGAGAGAAATTAAAGAAGACACAAAAAAGTGGAAATCTATCCCATGCTCATGGATAGAAGAATTCATATTGTCAAGATGACCATCATGCCCAAAGCAATGTACAGCTTCAATGCAATCTCTATCAAAATACAAACTGCATTCTTCAATATAGAACAATCCTAAAATTCATATGGAACCACAAAAGACCCCAAAGAGCCAAAGCAATCCTGAGAAAGAAGAAAAAAGATGGGGGTATCACACTCCCTGATTTGAAATTCTACTACAAAGCTGCAGCAACCAAAACAATTTGGTACTGGCACAAGAACAGACCCATATATCAATGGAACAGAATAGAAAGTCCATATATAAACCCACGCCTATATGGTCAATTTATATACAATAAAGAAGCCATGAATATACAATGGGGAAAAAACAGCCTCTTCAATAACTGGTATTGGGAAAACTGGAGAGATACATGCAAGAGAATGAAATTGGATTACTATCTAATTCCACACACAAAAGTGAACTTTAAATAGGTCAAAGCCCTGAATGTAAGACATGAAACCATAAAACTTAGAGGAAAATATATGCAAAAATCTCTTGAGCATAAGCATGAGCAATTTTTTTCCTGGACATATCTCCTTGGGCAAAGGAAACAAAATAAAAAATTAGTAAATGGGACCACATCAAACTAAAAAGCTTTTTTCTGTACAGCAAAGGACACTCTCAGCAGAACAAAAAGGCAATGTACAGTATGGAAGAATATTAGTAAATATCCAAAATACATAGAGGGATTGGATTAAAGATGGTGGCATGAGAGGTGAAACACAGGCTTCCTCCTAAAACAACATATAATATGAAAATATAATTAATACAACAAATCCTGAAAAAGCAACAGGAAAGAGGACTGCTCCAGACTGCATACACCTGGAGAAAAGAGCAGACCTCACAGAACAGGGTAATGTACCAAAGCTGTGCCCCAGTGGGACCCAAACCTTTCCCCACCCCAGCTCATTGGAGGGAGGAAGAGAAATGGAGCAGGGAGGGAGTGGAGGCCTGGGACTGCTAAATACCTAACTCCAGAGATCTGCTCTGGGAGTACAAACGTACATTTCATGGTGCTTGCATGATACTATTATGATTATGGGGTTGGAAAGCTAAGACAGACAGAATTCCTGGAGAGACTGAGATTCCAACTGCTTGTGGAAAGCAGGAATACATATCTGGCTGCTCTGGGACAAAGAAAAGAACCTTTAGATTGTGTCTATATTAGCATATTAAATGAGTTAAGTTAGACTCTCAGATAGTAAGGAAATTAACCTTGAACCTTTGGTAACCATGAATCTAAAGCCTGCAAAGCCAATAAGTGCATACCTATCGATAATCACCCTAAATGTAAATGGACTGAATGTACCAATCAAAAGACACAGAGTCACTGAATGGATAAAAAAACAAGACCCACTTATATGCTGCCTGCAACAGACCCACTTTAAACCCAAAGACATACACAGACTAAAAGTGAAGGGATGGAAAAAGATATTTCATGCAACTAATAGGGGAAAAGAGCAGGAGTTGCAGTACTTGTATCAGACAAAATAGACTTCAAAGCAAAGAAAGTAACAAGAGACAAAGGAGGACATTACATAATGATAAAAGGGTCAATCCAACAAGAAGATATAACCATTATAAATATCTATGTGCCCAACACAGGAGCACCTACATATGTGAAACAAATACTGACAGAATTAAAAGGAGAAATAGAATGCAATGCATTCATTCTAGGAGACTTCAACACTCCACTCACTCTGAAGGACATATCAACCAGACAGAAAATAAGTAAGGAGACAGAGGCACTGAAAACACAATAGAACAGATGGACCTAACAGACATCTACAGAACTCTACACCCAAAAGCAATAGAATACAGATTCTTCTCAAGTGCACATGGAACATTTTCAAGAATAGATCATATACTTGGCCACAAAAAGAGCCTCGGTGAATTCAAAAGGATTGAAATTGTACCAACAAGTTTCTCAGCCCACAAAGGTATCAAACTAGAAATAAATTATGCAAAGAAAATTTTAAATCCCACAAACAGGGACTTCTGGGAAGATGGTGGTGTGAGCAGGGCGGCAGAAATCTCCTCCCAAAACCATATATATTTGTGAAAATACAACACATACAATTATTCCTAAAGTAGAGACCAGAAGATACAGTACAACAGCCAGACTACAGCTACATCTGTGAGAACTCAGTGCCTCACAAAGCAGGTAAGATACAAAGCAGCAACCCAGCATGACCCAAGCACTCCCCCACCCCAGCGCACTGGCAGGAGGAAAAAAATCTGAGTGGGGAGGGAGTGGGAGCACAGGCCCGCCGAATAACCAGTCCTGGTGATCTGTGCCAGGAGCACTGACACACATTGCGTGGTGTATTGGAGATTAGAGAAATAGAAGTGCAGGATCCGAGTTGGAGACAACAAGCGGGTCCCCTCAGCCGGCTCCCCTCAGCCGGCTCCCCAGGACAAAAGAAAAGCGCAAACTTTTAAAAAAAGTCTTAAAGAGATAAGGGCCCAACAGTGGAACAAAACAGTCCCAGTACACTTGGCCCAGAGGACTGGGAGTCTTGGGGGATTTCGGAAACCCTGGCCAGCGGCCAGGCAAAGCAGCCGCGCCAAGGCAACCCACAGATATCAGCAGCTCTTTACGCCCCGCCCGGCCAGAGCCACAAAGGGTCCGGCGGAGCTGCCACTGCTGCAAAACAGCGGAGGAGCCTCCCTGCCCACAGCAACTTCACAGAATCACCTCCCAGAAGGCGTGCAGCTAAGCGGAAAGAGCCCCAGAACCAGGTTCGGAAGGCACCAAGGGGACCAGAATACATCCAACAAGACTGCAAAACCCCACAGTACTATAGGCTAAGCTGAGGCTGACCGCATACAAGCAGCTCAGGGGATTATCCTAGAGACTACCTCCTGGTGTGCTGGAAAAGTGCTCAGGCACCTGAGAATGACAAGTAGTAAAACAGGCAGGAAGGGACTTTGTTCTTCCAGGTGACACACGTAGCGCCTACCAGCAACCACTTCAATCGCCATGAAAAGACAGAGGAATATGGTTCAGACAAAGATTAGCCAGACAACACCAGAGAAGGGGCCTGATGGGATAGACTTATACAATCTTTCTGAAAAAGAATTCAGAAAAAAAGTCATAACCATGCTGATGGGTCTACAGAGAAATATGCAAGAGCTAAGGGAGGAAGTGAGGAAAGACAATGGTGAAATCAGACAAGTGATCACGGGCTTAGCAGCAGACTGGACGAGGTGCAAGAGACTGTTAATGGAATAGAAATCAGAGAACAGGAATACAGAGAAGCTGAAGCACAGAGAGATAAAAGGATCTCTAGGAATGAAAGAATATTAAGAGAACTGTGTGACCAATCGAAATGGAACAATATTCGCATTATAGGAGTACCAGAGGAAGAAGAGAGAGAAAAAGGGATAGAAAGTGTCTTTGAAGAAATAATTGCTGAAAACTTCCCCAAGCTGAGGAAGGAAATAGTCTCTCAGACCATGGAAGCCAACAGATCTCCCAACACAAGGGACCCAAGGAAGACAACACCAAGACACATAATAATTAAAATGGCAAAGATCAAAAATAAAGACAGAGTATTAAAGGCAGCTAGAGAGAGAAAAAAGATCACCTGCAAAGTAAAACCAATGAGACTATCATCAGACTTCTCAACAGAAACCTTACAGGCCAGAACAGAATGGCATGATATGTTTAACATAATGAAACAGAAAGGCCTTGAACAAAGAATATTGTATCCAGCATGATTATCATTTAAATTTGAGGGAGGGATTAAAAAATTCCCAGGCAGGTGAAAGCTGAGGGATTTGCCTCCCATAAACCACCTCTACAGGATGTCTTAAACGGACTGCTCTAGATGGAAGTACTCCTAAGGCTAAAAAGATGTCACCAGAGAAAATAAAATCAAAGCAAAGAAAGCAGACCATCCAAATACTAACTAAAGGCAAAAAGTAAAATCAACAATCTACAAAAACAGTCAAAGGAAACGTAAAAGAGTACAGAATAAAACACCTAGTATGTAAAGAATGGAGGAGGAAGAATAAGAAGGGAGACACATAAAGAATCATCAGACTGTGTTTATAATAACTTAATAAGAAAGTTAAGTTATACTGTTAGATAGTAAAGAAGCTACCCTTGAACCCTGGTAACCACAAATCTAAAGCCAGCAATGGCAATAAGTACATATCTATCGATAATCCCCCTAAATGCAAAAGGACTGAATGTACCAATCAAAAGACACAGAGTAATAGAATGGATAAAAAAGCAAGACCCATCTATATGCTGATTACAAGAGACTCACCTCAAACCCAAAGATATACACAGACTAAAAGTGAAGGGATGGGGGATGGAAAAAGATATTTCATGCAAACAACAAGGAGAAAAAAGCAGGTGTTGCAGTACTTGTATCAGACAAAATAGACTTCAAAACGAAGAAAGTAGAAAGAGATAAATAAGGACATTACATAAGGATAAAGGGGACAGCCCAACAAGAGGATATAACCACTCTAAATATATATGCACGCAATACATGAGTGCCGACATATGTGAAGAAAATACTAACAGAATTAAAGGAGGATACAGAAAGCAATGTATTCATTTTAGGAGACTTCAACACACCACTCACTCCAAAGGACAGATCAACCAGACAGAAAATAAATGAAGACACAGAGGCACTGAACAACACACTAGAACAGATGGACCTAACAGACATCTACAGAACTCTGCACCCAAAAGCAGCAGGATACACATTCTTCTCAAGTGCACATGGAACATTTTCCAGAATAGACCACATACTAGGCCACAAAAAGAACCTCAGTAAATTCAAAATATTAAAATTTTACCAACCAACTTCTCAGATCACAAAGATATAAAACAAGAGATAAATTTTAGAAAGAAAACAAAAAGGCCCACAAATACATGGAGACTTAACAACATTCTCCTAATCAATCAATGGATCAATGACCAAATTAAAACAGAGATCAAAGAATATATGAAGACTAATGACAACAACAACACAAAGCCACAACTTCTGTGGGACACAGCAAAGGCAGTTCTAAGAGGAAAGTATATTGCAATCCAGGCCTATTTAAAGAAGGAAGAACATTCCCAAATGAACAGTCTAAAGACACAATTACTGAAATTGGAAACAGAAGAACAAATGAGGCCCAAAGTCACCAGAAGGAGGGACATAATAAAGATTAGAGAAGAAATAAATAAAATTGAGAAGAATAAAACAATAGAAAAAATCAATGAAACCAAGAGCTGATTCTTCGAGAAAATAAACAAAATAGATAAACCCAAGCCAGACTTATTAAGAGAAAAAGCGAATCTACACACATGAACAGAATCAGAAATGAGAAAGAAAAAATCACTACAGACCCCACATAAATAAAAAGAATTATAAGAGAATACTATGAAAACCTATATGCTAACAAGCTGGGAAATCTAGAAGAAATGGACAACTTCTTAGAAAAATACAACCTTCGAAGACTGACCAAGCAAGAAGCAGAAAAACTAAACAGACCAATCACCAGCAATGAAATTGAATCAGTAATCAAAAAACTACCCAAGAAAAAAAAACCCAGACAAGATGGGTTCACCTATGAATTTTACCAGACATATAGAGGAGAAATAATACCCATTCTCCTTAAAGTTTTCCAAAACATAGAAGAGGAGGGAATACTTCCAAACTCATTCTATGAAGCCAGCATCACTCTAATACCAAAACCTGACAAAGACCTCACCAAAAAAGAAAATTACAGACCAATATCCCTGATGAATGTAGATGCAAAAATACTCAACAAAATATTAGCAAACTGAATTCAAAAATACATTAAGAGGATCATACACCACTATCAAGTGGGATTCATCTCAGGGATGCAAGGATGGTACAACATTCGAAAATCCATCAACATCATCCACCACATAAACAAAAAGAAGAACAAAAACCACATGATCATCTCCATAGATGCTGAAAAAGCATTTGACAAAATTCAACATCCATTCATGATAAAAATTCTCAACAAGATAGGTATAGGGGGCAAGTACCTCAACATCATAAAGGCCATATATGACAAACCCACAGCTAACATCATACTTAAGAGCGAGGAGCTGAAAAGTTATCATCTAAGATTGGGAACAAGACAGGGATGCCCACTCTCTCCACTGTTATTCAACGTAGTACTGGAGGTCCTAGCCACGGCAATCAGACAAAACAAAGACATACAAGGCATCCAGATTGGTAAAGAAGAAGTCATATTGTCACTATTTGCAGATGACATGATATTGTACATAAAAAACCCTAAAGACTCCACTCCAAAACTACTAGAACTAATATCTGAATTCAGCAAAATTTCAGGATACAAAATTAACACACAGAAATCTGTTGCTTTCCTATACATTAAGGATGAGCTAACAGAAAGAGAAATCAGGAGAACAATTCCATTCACAACTGCATCTAAAAGGATAAAATACCTAGGAATAAACCTAACGAAGGAAGTGAAAGACCTATACCCTGAAAACTACAAGACACTCCTAAGAGAAATTAAAGAGGGCACTAACAAATGGAAATGCATCCCATTCTCTTGGCTAGGAAGAATAAATATTGTCAAAATGGCTATACTATCTAAAGCAATGTACAGATTCAACACAATCCCTATCAAAATACCAATAGCATTCTTCAATAAACCAGAACAAATAGTTCTAAAATTCATATGGAACCACAAAATACCCCGAATAGCCAAAACAATCCTGAGAAGGATAAATAAAACAGGGGGAATTACGCTCCCTGACTTCAAGCTCTACTATAAAGCCACAGTAATCAAGACAATTTGGTATTGGCACAAAAAACAGATCCACAGACCAGTGGAACAGAATAGAAAATCCAGACATTAACCGAAACATATACAGTCAATCATTATATGATAAAGGAGCCTTGGATATACGATGGGGAGATGACAGTCTCTTCAGCAGCTGGTGTTGGAAAAACTGGACAGCTACATGTAAAAGAATGAAACTGGACTACTGTCTAACCCTATACACAAAAGTAAATTCAAAATGAATCAAAGACCTGAATGTAAGTCATGAAACCATAAAACTCTTAGAAAAAAACATAGGCAAAAATCTCTTGGACATAAACATGAGCAACTTCTTCATGAACATATCTTCCCGTGCAAGGGAAACAAAGCAAAAATGAACCAGTGGGACTGTATCAAGCTGAAAATCTCCTGTATAGCAAAGGAAACCATCAGTAGAACAAAAAGACATTGTACAGTTTGGGAGAATATATTCATAAACTACATGTCTGATAAGGGATTAACATCCAAAATGTATAAAGAACTCATGCACCTCAACAAACATAAAGCAAATAATCCAATTAAGAAATGGGCAGAGGACATGAATAGACACTTCTCCAAAGAAGAAACTCTGATGGCCAACAGGCACATGAAAAGATGCTCCACATCACTAATCATCAGAGAAATGCAGATTAAAACCACAATGAGATATCACCTCACACCAGTGAGGATGGCCAACATCCAAAAGACAAACAACAACAAATGTTGGCAAGGATGTAGAGAAAGAGGAACCCTCCTACACTGCTGGTGGGAATGTAAAAAAGTTCAACCATTGTGGAAAACAGTATTGAGGGTCCTCAAAAAACTCAAAATAGAAATACCATTTGACCCAGGAATTCCACTCCTAGGAATTTACCCTAAGAATGCAGTAGCCCAGTTTGGAAAAGACATATGCACCCCTATGTTTATTGCAGCACTATTTACAATAGCCAAGAAATGGAAGCAACCTAAGTGTCCATCAGTAGATGAATGGATAAAGAAGATGTGGTACATATACACAATGGAATATTATTCAGCCATAAGAAGAAAACAAATCCTACCATTTGCAACAACATGGGTGGAGCTAGAGGGTATTATGCTCAGTGAAATAAGCCAGGCAGAGAAAGACAAGTGCCAAATGATTTCCCTCATTTGTGGAGTATAACAACGAAGCAAAACTGAAGGAACAAAATAGTAGCAGACTCACATACTCCAAGAAGGAATTAGTGGTTACCAAAGGGAAAGGGACTGAGGAGGATGGGTGGGAAGGAGGGGACAAGGGGGAAAAAGGGGCATTACGATTAGCAGACGTAATGTTGGGGGGCACGGGGAGGGCTGTACAACTCAGAGAAGACAAGTAGTGATTTTACAGCATCTCACTACACTTATGGACAGTGACTGTAATGGGGTGAGTGGAGGGACCTCATCAAGTGGGGAGTTTATTAGCCATAATGTTGCACATGCAATTGTAGATTAATGATACCAAAATAAAATAATAAAATAAATAAATTAAATTAAATTGAAAAATCCCCCAAACACATGGAGGCAACCTAAGTGTCCATCAATACGTGAATGGATAAAGAAAATGTGTGGTACATATACACAATGGAATGTTATTCAGCCATTAAAAAAAAAGAAATCCTGCCATTTGCAACAGCACAGATGGACCTAGAGGGTATAATGCTGAGTGAAATAAGCCAGGTGGAGAAAGACCAATACCATATGATTTCACTTACTTGTGGAATATAAAAACAAAACAGAATGAGCAAAATAACAGTAAATTCATAGACACTGAGAAGTGAATAGCAGGTACCACTGAGGAGAGGAAGGTGGTGGGCAGGTGGGGAGGGTGAGGAGTAAAAAGGGGCACAAAAATTCTCAATCATAATATAAGTTGGTCACAGGAATGGTAGTACAGCATGAAGAATATACCCAATGATTCTGTCCTATCGTCCTATGTCAACAGATAGTGACTGCAGTACAGGGGGTGAGGATTGGGTAACTGTTGAACCACTGTGTTGTATATTTGAAACCAGTGTAAGATTGTATATCATTAATGCTTCAATAAAAAAAAGAGTTAAGAAAATGAAAGATAAGCCACAGAGTGGGTGAAAACATTTGAAAAGCACACATTTGCCCAAGGATTTATATGCAGAATATATATGACTAATAAATACATTAAGACATGAAAACATCATTAGTGGTCAAGACGTATGTAAATTAAAACTGTAATTATATACACATGCACTAAAGTGGCTAAAACGTGAAAGACTAAGATGATCAAATTTTGACAAGGATGTGGAGCAGATGGAAATCTCTTGCCTCCTGTTTAGAATGTAAAATGATGCAGCAACTTGGGAAAACATCTCGGCAGTGTTTTGTAAAGCTACACATACACTTACTACATGATCCAACGATTCTACTCCTAGGTATTTGCCCAAGAGAAATTAAAACGTGCCCACACTAAGACGTAAGTGAATGTTCATAATAGTATTTATAATAGCCAAAAATTGGGAGCCTCCCAAGAGTCCATCAAGGAATGAACGAATGAGCACATTACATGCATACTATAGAACAGTACTTGGCATTAGAAAGGAGCAAACCATTGATACATGCAACAGCTTGGGTGATCAGAAAAATGTGCTAAGTGAAGGAAGTTAAAAGCAGAAGACCACAGAGGTGTGATGCTTTCCCTCTGAAGTACTAGGAAATACGAAACCTCAGTAACAGAAAGCAAAATAGTCGTTGCCTAGGCTGAGTCTGGAGATGGTTTTGACTGGAAAGACCATGCGGGGATTTGGGGGCACATTATAAATGCTTGAGGTCTTGCCTGTGGTGGTGGTTGCAAGTCTATGATTAAATTGCAAACTTAAAATGAACGGTGTAAATTATACCTCAGTAAACTGGTAGAAGTGAGAGTGAAAAAATATAACAGTAGATATAAAAAAGCTAAAATTCTTAGAAATGAAGAATACAGCCACTAAAATAAAAAATTATGAAATAAAAAAGAGTGAATAAATTTAAAAATGAATGCCAAAAGAGAATTGGTGAGCTGACAGATAATAAGAAAGAATACACCCAGAACTCAAACAGAGGAAAAGACAGAGACACGTGCATTGGTGAGCACAGAACAGGTTGTTTGACTTAGTTAGCTATTGGCTGGTGAAAAGGATTGTTCTATGTTTTAAAATAAAAGTTCTTATAACAAATGCGGGTAGGAGCTCTTCTGTTGGGGAGGAGAATAACACTACCATACAAAGTAATGTTTGACTCTGGAAAAATTTATACTGTTACATGTCACAAACTTGCAGGGGAACCACACACACACAAAATTCATGATGTGAAAAATCACATATGACCAAGCCATATGAATGGTATGGAATTTTGGTGATTCCCTGACTATACCTCCATCTTGGTGAGGGGTCCCTGACATCAGCCTAACTCCACCCACCCCAGGCAAATGTTATTATTAATGTGTTATTTTTCTTTGATTCATAAACTGTCCCCTGAACTCAATGAAGACTTTGAACATTAGATACACAACTGGGTGGTGGAATTCATGTTTAATCTATCTGCAGTTTTAATTCAGGTATTAATGCTATATTAGAAAAGTGAGTGTGAGAGCCTTTTACCTACATAATCTACACTTTTGTCCTTGTGACACAATCACTTTTCAAAAATTAAAATTACACTTTTGCTCTTTTTGTGGTTCTTGTTGTGTCTCATTAGTTTTCCTGTGTCTTAATATTTTACTGAATAACACACATATAGAAGAGGGGGCAGGACATAAAAATTTCAGCTCAGCTAATTACCAGATACTGAGCACCATCATGTAGCCTCCTCCCCGTTCTGGAAATAGATCATCTACACCCAAGAAACCACAGAGTGACTCCTCCTTCCTCCCAAAGTATTATAAACATCTATCACTGTAGTTTAATTTTGCCGGTTTTTGTACTTTTACATATATGCCGTCCTATATTCTGTGTACTCCTGTATCTGGCTTTCTTCCACTTAACAATGTGGTTGTGAGATTATCATATTGCTGTGTGCTGTTTATTTTTATTGCTATATAGTAGTCTGTTAAATGACTATCCCTTAAAATATCCAGTCTTCTCTTGGTGAATTGTACACATTTTTGGTGAATATAGGAATGTGTTTCTATAGCGTATATAACTGGAAATAGAATTTCTTGGTCATCAGATACACATATGATCACCTTCAGTAATTTTCCAAAAGTGGCTTTGCCAGTATTTGCACCCATCCACCAATGGCCAAGAATTCCAGTTGCTCTACAATCTCACTGCCCGGATTTTCGAGCAGAAACATTTGGTGGGTGTGTAGTGGCCTCTCATGGTGGTTTTAATTTGCATTTCTCTCATTATTAATAAGATTGAGTTCTTTTTCATATACTTATTAATCATTTGAGTATCCACTCTGATGCCTCTTTAAGTTTCTTGCCACTTTTCTATTACGTTGTTTTTTTTTTCTTACTCAGTTAAAAGTTTTTTTATACATTCTGGAAACAAGCCCTTTTGTCAGTTATATGCATTGTAAATACCTTCTCCGCTGTGTTGTTTTAATGATATCATTCAATCATTTTTGGTCATTTTTCCATACTTTTAAATTCTAGATAATTTCAGATTTACAGGAAAGTGCCATAGAACAAAGGATTTTCATGTACCCTTTCCCTGGATGCCACTAATGTTCATATTTTAACACGTTTTTCTATCATTTTCTCTTTTCTGACCATTCTCAAATCATTCACTTAAATAAGCATTTAGTTTACCCCTAAATACTGTGTATTTTCCCTATGAAATACTATGTATTTGCCCCTAAAAATATGTATTTCCTAAAAAACAAAGACATTCTTTTATATAGCTACAGTGCAATTACAAATATCAGGAAATTTATATGGATTCTGAACTTATTTATAGATCTTATTCAAATTTCATCAGTTGTTGTAATAATGTTTCTTATAGCAAAAGAAGAAAATGTTTTTGATCCTGGTTCCAATCCAGGATCATTATGCCTTATATCTAGTTACTACGTCTCTTTACTATCCCTTAATTTCTCATGTTTTATATTTCATGACAAACATTTTTAAGGAAATTAAAACTTAGTTGATAGAATGTCCCTTGGATTTACCTGATGTTTCCATATAATTTGACCCAAATCATCCATTTTGGACAGTAATAACACAGAAGTGATATATCCTCCTCATTGCATCATATCAGAAGGACATGATCACAAGTTGTCCCAGCACTGGTGATTAAGGAATGAATTCTGCACTGTAAAGTTGCATTGTTTTCCCATTGTAATTGATCATTGTTCTGTGGGGAGATACTTTGAGACTGTGTAAATATGTTGTTTTTCAAAAAACATTTTCCTATTAGTTTCAGCCACTGATGATTCTTCTGTAAATCAGTTATTAGCACCACTGTTGCCAACTGGTGGTTTTTTAATTCCATCATTCGTTTCACTTGTATTGATTTACCAGTATATTCAAATGAAATAAATATTTTCCATTCTCCCATCCATTCATTCATTTCTCTTGGTGTCAGCTTACGAATTTTTATTTTCTTCAGTAGATTATAATCCATTACTAACACTGCCTTTGAGTCTCAAATTTTTCCCGACCTTCCCAGTGAATTCTCTTAAAGCTGGCTGTGTGTCCTTTTGAAATGTCTCCGACATTCTTTGAGCTGCTCCTTACTTTCTCGAATAAAAAGGTGCTCTTGATTTGCCTTATATTTTCCCAGCCCCAAGTCTGGAATTTGCTTATTTATCCAAGACTTCTTTCTTTTTAATGGAAAATATATTTAGAAATCAAAATCTTGGTACTAGGTGTGCCCACTGCTGCTGGAGTGTCACTGCCTTTGGTTCTTAGTGGGCAGAGGTAGGAAAAATAGGTGATAGATGATATAGATGACAGCTCGCTAGCTAGATGGATAGAAGATAGAAATAGACAGATATGGATATATGGTAATGAAGATAGATAGGCAATATATATCATGAGTTCTTACTGATTCCTCCAATTCCATGCCAATACCCAATTACATTCCAGTAACACGAAGTTCATTCCAATTTTCCCTACATTTGAGTTTGCAATTGCCTTCTCCAAAGTGAGAAACCTAGTTCCCACCATCTACTATGTATCTACTTATTACTTAATCTTAGACTATACAAAAAGTACTTCCAGAATTGGTAAGCCATACCAAACTTCCTACCTAAAGTTCAATCTTTGCTTACAATTTCTTGTGTTCAGTCCTTTGATAAATGTCTTAAATTCTAGATATCTTCTAGATTCTCATATGTAGTGTTTTCATTTATCATTAATTTTTAGAAATCATGTAGTTTCTGTTTCCATTTTCCCTTTCAGTCAATAGTTGTTTAATATGATTTTTTAATTTTTTAAATTTCCAAGTAGATGGAAGAAGGGACTTTTATTCATTTTGTTATTTGTGATCAAATGTTATTACCTTGTGAACAGAGTGTTATAATATTTCTACTTTACAGATCTTTATGATGTTTTCTTTATAACCTAATATATGATCATTTTTGAACAATGTTGCATGTGTGTCTAAGAAAAGACTTATTCTCTATTATAAGAATGTAAATGGTGGCATATAAATAAGATGCACCTTATTGATTGTGCTGTTTAGATCTTCTATATCCTTACTTATGTTTTGTCCACTGGTCTGCCTTTTATTAAGAATGGGTATTGAATTTTCCCATTATTGGAGTGTTTCTGTCTTCTTGGTTTGCCAATTATTTCTGCTATATAAAAGTATTTGCTATGCTATTTGGCACATAGATGTTCATAACTATTATGGCTTATTTATGAATAGTCATGTCCTTTTTAGTCAAGTGTCTTTGACATTAAAAAGATTCCCTCCTAGTCAAGTTTAATGCCTTTTGACTTGAATTACATTTTGTGGATATCATGATTACATTCTCCACACTCTTGTTTCCATTTTCCTGGTAGAAATATTCCCTTAATTTTAGCCTTTCTGAGTCACTTACTATTTTGGTAATAATGGAGGGGTTCTTGTATACCAGAGTTGTATTTTGTTTTGTTAGCCAAGTTTAAAATATTTTTAATAAGTTAATTAAGGTGATTCACTTCTATTTTTATGACAATTATGTTTGGCCACAATTCCATCATATTTTTGTTGTTATTACACAGTGCATTATATTTGCTGTTTCTTTACATGATATTTTTCTCCTTATAGTTTTATTTTTAAATAATTTTATTATTTGAGAAGGTTTTTGTTTAAACTCTTATTAACTGTTTAATTCAGTTTTTAATCATCTCATTGACTCCCATCAATGATACAATCAATGAGCTTATTATACTTTCCTCTTTCCCTCTCCTTTTGCAGCCTCTTGGATTTAGGCTTGCATCTACAGGGTTAAAATGTGTGAAATGCTCACCACCTGACATGTTGCCTAAGTTTCTCTTGGTTGTATCTTGGTTGGATGAAGCTTACCTTGTAGGAGATTGGTCAAGTCTTCATGGGGACAGCAGTCCCTGTTTTGTGCATGCTTAAATTTTTTTTGACAGTTTTGCTACTTGAGAAATAACCTGGTTGGATATAAAATACATGGTTTGCATTTTCCTTCCTTGACTTCTTGAAATTGTTGCTCCTTTGTTGCTTTGCTTTGTTGCTGTTGTTATTTTGAACAGCACGATATCACTCTAATCATATTGTTCTTGGAGTTATTAGACATTTTTGATTTGGAGGCCTCAGGCTTTCCTCTTCATTTTTTAAATCTAGTAATTTCATTTGAATATATCTCAGAATGGATGGTTTGGGGTCAATTTTCATAAATACCTCTTGGGTCTTTTCAATATGTAGTTTCAGGTATTTTTTTATTTCTAGAAAGTTTCATGGGATTACAGTATTATATACTAATTATTTTCCATTGTTTTGTTTTTCCTCTTCAGGAATCCAAATTATATGTAAGTTACATCTTCTTTGCTGTTTTCCATTTCAATGACTTTCCTTCTGACCCCTTTTTTCTACTTTCTTCATGTCATTTTCATTGTCTTTGTTTTTTCCTTGCTTTCCTTCTCCACCCTTGTTTAGTTTATACTTGTATCTCTTCTTCCTTGGGAGCTTTAATTAAGTTTTCGTTGCTGATGCGATTTTATCTTTTCCTTCTAGTCTTTTCCGGAAACTCTCATTTTATTTTTTCCAATTTTCTGTCCATTTGTGTTTTTAGTTTTCAAATTTCTGATTCAAGGTGGATTTTTTTCCATACTTCAAATGCTTCTTTGGGGATATTTAATTCATTTTGGAGTGTTAAAATACACTTTCTTCTGTTTCAGAGTTAATTGCTGAGGAAGGAGTTTATTTTCATCAGCTTAAGTATTTAAGTCTGCTGTTTCATTTTCTTCTTACAGTGACATTGTCAAGATGAAGATTGCTTGCATCTCTGCACTCAGCAGAAAGGGCTGGGGGGTTGGGGGGTTTATGACACTCCTAGTTCAAGACATCATTTTTTCTCCATGTATCAAGGTATAATTTCTGGGTGACTGTTTGTAGGAAGCAATAGTGGTAGTGGCTATGCATCATCGAATTTCCTTTTTTTCTTGTCTTGTAGGATCAAAACTTTCTGCCTATTGCTTGTTTTGTTCTTCAAAACTCAGTTTCCAAATGTTGCCTCTCCCCTTCTTTTTACTCTCTTATCACTGGAAGTGTCGCCTTTGTGAGACTATCTCTATAGGTGTCACATGCCCTCTTGGTCCCTTCCCTGAGATCAGTGCTCTTAACTACCAATGCTCCTTTTCAGGTCTTGAGTATTTTTTTAATTTTGTACTTAAAGTTGACTCCTTGGGGATGGCTTTAATTCGGTCATGGCTTCCCTGGTCTCTCTTCTGTGCTGCTCTTTGAGACCTGCCTTGTTCTCTGCAAAGTCTTGGCATGCAAGCTCAAGAATATTATAGCTCTACTGGAAATTAGGGCTCATGTTTATACTTACATAATATGAAGTTGTAGTGTTTTCTGTTTCCTAGTTTTGTTGATATAAGTGTAGAAGGCATCCCTCCCCCTCAGTGTTCTAGATAAGAGACAGGTTCTAATAATTCCATCTTTCTGTGGTTTCCTGAGGCACCAAGACATACTCTCTGAGACCACCAATACAGTGATTATTCATCTCCAGGCAAGACAATGAATAAACCCAATTTTTCAGGGACCTGTAGGCTGTCTGAACTATGTCATTACCTCTATTTCTCCTCTGTTGTTGGAGAGTCTTCTCATTCTCAGAAAGGAAGACACAGGGTAAAATCCCTGTCACTCTGTGTTTTGTGTAAAAAGCCACCAACCTCAGGAGTTCCACCTTTGGACTAATAAGTCTGTTCTTACTAGACCAACACAATTATTTGGCATTTCTAATTAGGAAAATGTCTTGTTTCAATAAATAAAGCAAGTACTCCCTTGTCTTTCAAAATGATAAAGCTTTTCCCACAGTGTCCCAGAATATAAGCAGGAGGTTCCCAAGGCTGTGCATAGCCTATTCTTGCCTAAATCACACACTAAATCCATTACTTCTTTAGAAAAAAGTTTTGAAATTGGATGACTTTATGCAAATATTTTTATGATTTGGCAAAAGATTCACCCAGATACCTTTAATTTTATTCATTCCTCTCTGCAGTTTGCAGTGTCAATATTCTATGTGTGTAACTTTAAATCAACAGACAGAATATTCTTTTTGGAAGTTAGAATTTACATAACCAAATCTCTAGAGGGGGAAAAATCACTTTAAGTAAATTATGCTCAATTGTCTCTCTTGTACTTTCACTTTCCTAGCTGGGCCATTATGGGCCCTTTGAGATATTTTAAAAGCCAGTGTCAATGCATAGAATTCATGGGATAATGAATATTCATCGTGGCAAATGGAACCAGGAATTTAGGCAGTAGGGTACAATTCTACAAGCTCCACCTGTCACATGGCCCAGAACATTGGTTTGATTTTCTGTCGAAAGAAATGCTGTTTCCCAGGATCTCTCTGTCTGTCTGTCTGTCTGTCCTTCTGTCTCTATGTGTGTGTGTGTGTGTGTGTGTGTGTGTGTCTCTCTCTCTCTCTCTCTCTCTCTCTCTCTCTCTCTTTTACTTTCTGTCTCTCTGTGCCTCTCTCACCCTCTCATTCTCTGCATATTTTAATATATACCATTTCAACATTAGCTAAGTGATATGACAAAATTGTATAAAGTAGGGGACTTTTTTTTTTTAGCTGGTAAATCCTAACATTCTGATAAGCTTTCTGCACAAAACAAAAATGCTAAGAGATGGGAGAAATACCTAGAACTTGACAAGTCATCTAGTGCCAACATTAATATGAATTCAATTTCAGGGTACTTACAGCAGCAGTCTTATTTTCTTAATTTAGTTGATTTGGGGCTCAAAAAAGTATAAAAATCGAATCGTATTTCATATTCAGTTGCCCTTATTATAAAAAAAAGAATTATAAAGGACGTACAAATGTTTTAAATGTTCAGCAATATTAGTGATTAAAAAATCACCTGAAAAGTAATAAACTACTATTTGCTTATTACATCGACAAAATGCTAATAGTGTTGTCAACAGGTGGGGAAACAGGCCGTCACATGTGGCTTCTGGGAAAGCTAATATCCCAGGCCATTCTAGTGGATGGTTGGCAACGCATATCAAACTGCTGAGCCCTGCTTCATATGGTCAGAGCAAGTCATTTCTAGGCTTTCAGCTTAAACAAATAATCATGAATATGAACAAAGATTTAGCAAATAAGAAATCTGTTGCATACCATTATTGATAGAAATAAATAAGTAAACCAGGAGATAAACCAATCTAAAACTCCTTCCCCCTGTGGGTAAAATTATAATATTTCCAGAATATCTGCCTAGCTTTAGTGCCTATGCATATCAACAGGCGTTCCTCAGGGGTGGAGAAGAGTAGTTCATCTCCATATCACTGGGTAATAACCTGGGCAACCTAGGGCTTATCTGAACCTGAGAGGTGAGGGGGAGGGCTGGTTTGCATCTGCAAGAGCAGGAAAGAGAAACAGCCCCAGGCCGCAGTTTGTAAGCAATAAACGGGTTTTAAACTTTATTTCTCCCTTTGACTGATTTCGGTTGTAGAGGTATTTTGCTCCAGGATTTCCTTTCCCCAGAGTTACACCCCTATAAAGGGAAAAAGAGTTAAATATCCATGCACATTGAACTTTTTGTTTTTGGCACATTTTCAGCTCAGTCCCTCCAAGGACCTGGGTGGTATATTTCCATCTGTCCCTTACCCTGCACAAGCACTGCTTAGAGACTTCCACCTGTCAACTCACCAGCAACTCCACAGTCCATGCCACTATGTTCCTGCCCACTGTTTCAGATAGATGACCTTTGCTCCAGCCATGGGTAAGTGATCAATGGAATAGCACCCGTCCACCTGCCCCACCCACCCCTTGCACCTGTGGCCATGGGCCTCTTCTAAAGTCATCTATGCCTCATGAAACTGCAGATACTCAAGCGTTTTTCACCCAGAAAAACAGCAGTTTCATGAGTTTCAACCTGACAGAAACTCTTTATTATTCCTGCTCCACTTCCCATCAGACACCCCTTGTTGGCCTATCAGTCAATTTGATTTACACTAATATCTGTGTGTTGCTGTGAGGTGCTCGTTCTGCTGAATAGCCCTCAGCACCAGCACAGGACAGAAAAAAGTTCTGAATCAAGGCCACCTTAGAGGTTCACGGGAAACCATTGCAAGAACCACCAGGAATGTAGGGCTGAAAATAAGTCTGGTGTGGCCATGGGATGCAGGAAGGAGCTGGCTGCTCAGGAGTTGAGTCTACATGGGACCACAGGCAAGGATTACAGGTAAATATTATGGAGGAATTTGGACTTGACAGATTTTTCAACACAGAGGAGAAAAACAGTAAAAGGTATTTCACTGCATTTTGGTGCAAAGCTCATGAGACTAGAGTAGACTGCAGTTAGGAAAACATGACAGAACTGTGGTGTAGAGGTTTGCGGGGCTATGTGAGGCTGCAAAGGGTGGGATTGGAGAAAAAGGATGACATGAGTTATCAGTGTCAGAAAAATCCAAAGAATTGTTGAGTGCTAAATTATAGTTGAGGAGCCAGAGAGAGAGAGAGAGAAAAAAAATATCCACGAAACTGGAATTCTGGTGATGTCCCTGATGTAAATAGGTAGTTTGGAGGTAAGAATGTTATTTTTGTAGATTCTGTTTAACTATTTTGCTAAACCCAACATGCTAATCAGTTTTATGTATCAGTTTGGCTAAGTTCTGGTTCCCAGTTTTTCAATCAAACATTAACCTTCAGATGTCATCCTGCAGGTATATTTTGTAAATGTCATTAACTTCGCAATCAGGTAACTTTACAGGAGATTATCCTAGATAACCTAGGTGGGTCATCTCATCAGCGAAAGGCTTTAAGTGAAGAACTGAAGTTTCCTTGAGGTAGAAGAAATCCCACCCATGGAATGCCTGGTGGACTTTCCAGCCTGCCCTTCCTGAAGACCTTCCCTATGGATTCCAGGCTTGCCCAGCCAGCTCTGGCAATCATATAAATCTCACAATACATCTATGTATGTACGTGTCTATCTCTATCTCTATGTATGTAGGTAGGTAGGTAGGTAGGTAGGTAGGTATCTAACACTTATCTCTACATATCTATTTATCTATGTATCTGCATCTCTATCTATCATCTATCTAATCTATCTACAGTCTACCCTACTGCATTTCTTTCTTGGATGGGACCCTGATTGACATGAGAGGTTCGATTATTCTGGATAGATTCAGGTCCTATTTCTCTTTCACAGGGAAACAGCATGTTGCTCCCCAGCTCTGTGGATTCACTGGTCTCTGTGACAGTCAGTGAAGCCCCTTCCCACACTCAACTGCTTCTCACTGGAGGATGATGGGCTCCTCCATGTGATGTGACCCTCTAAAGAAGGAGCAGAAGACAGAACTGTGGCTATGGGAACTCCCACACCTGATCTCTGACCCCTGTCACTCAGGGTCACCTTAGTCCATCACCGTGTCCAGCCTGGACCATCCTGGCCACTGTGTTGCTTTGGAGGGTTCCGTTCGTTCAGGCACAGCCAGAATGACATTGCATTTTGTCTCCATTCCCCTGTTACCAACATGGGAAGACTTGGAAGAATAACACTTTAATGGCTTGGAAATTGTTCCCAACAGAATGATCTGAGAGAGGATTTTTCAAGGGTTACATCACTAAATGACCAAACAAAGACACAGTGTCTGGCTACCGCCCACATGACTCTGCTGTGAGCCATGTTTTCATAATGATGTAGTGGGGTTTAGACACACCTCTTTTTATAACTGGGAGAAGGAACATTAGCATAGAAATGAAAACCTGGACCTCAGCACTAGGAAGCCAGCAAAGAATCTTTAAAACAGAATAAATCTTAATAATAAATAATAACAATAGCAGAAATGTATTGGGGTGTGGGCCTGTCGCTCACTTCACCTCGCATGATCCTCACAAGAAACCCTGTGGGATGTGTTCCATTATTGTCCTCTTTTTATACCAGGGGACACTGGAGGCTCAGAGACTGGCTAATCTGACCAGCTACCAAGGCGAGGCATGGGGACAAACCCAGGTACACGCGATTCCAAAGTCCCTTCTCTCTGCTGTTGATTGTATTAGGCAAGGTTGAATAGATGTAAAGGCTCAAGGGTAGAAAGAGGTCTGCCGCTGAAGTTCTGCATTTCTCTACAGATGATAGTATGTTTATCTGGGACTTTTAAAGTATTATCTTGAAGTTTTTAAAAAGCCCTTTTGGATAGATAAAGAAAATTGATTTAAATTCAACATAATTCTATTGTCTTTAAGGGCATTTACAATTTACAAAGGCTTTTGTTTCCTTAACGGGTTACATATCCTGCACAGGGCTTCGGCCAGCTGACAGGGCTTAGTAATAACTTCCCCCTTTTTGCTTAAAGGACCAGAGCTGACTTTATTCACAGCTCGTCTAGGGCCCCATCTGCCTCTCTGTGGGAAACCATGCTCTCCGACCCTTTTCCTGGTGTCCTGCATGCCTGGCCTCAGGGAAGTGCGACCAGGTTAACTCAGGGGGGCTGGTGGAAGCTCAACTCCGACCCCCTTGGGGTAGGAGACCAGACATGTGACAAATGTCTTGAATACCCCGAGTTGCTGCCGGTGAAGCTAATATTTCAGAGACGCCCAAAAGCACATCCCTTCTGGAATAATCTGTGACTCAGCCCAATGTCGTCACTCGAGTTTTCCATGACACAGTTTTATGTCTCGATTTGTATGGGTCCGTTAGACTTGGCATTTCTCCTCATACGCTAGACCCTGATTACACAGAACTTGGGGGTGTGCTCTGAGATCACAAAGCCACAGAGCGGCTTCCCACCCGTGTGCCTTTGCTGTCTGGCCCCTCTGCTGGGACTGGCTTTCCCCCTTCACCCCTGTTCCCATCTCAGGTCCCTGGGAAATGGTAAATACAGTTGATTCTAGCAAAAACTCACTGTACTTGTGGGAAGGGGGAGAGAGGTCCAAAATATCTGCAGTGATCCCCCCGTATATTTATTATTAATTTCCAAATGATGTGGGGCCAAAAGGCAATGTGGGATATCTTTTCCCACACTGGAGGAGAAAGTAAATTTAGACCCCCATCATGGAACCCCGTGTCTTCTGGATGGTGTCCTGGCTTCAACCATGCTTTTAGAAATAAACACCCGTCTTCTTAGAAACTCTTCATCCAAACAGCCTCACCTTGCCGGGGGAGTGTTAGAGGCTCTGCCACCCCCATCCCCAGAACCTGAGTGGGAATCCATGCCACCATTCCACTCCAACTCGCACCACCTCTAGACTGAACTTCTTTTGGTTCATTTTAAACAAGGAAGCAAGAGGGAAAATGCAATAAGCCATGGTTTGGAGTTTATTATTTCTGAAAGCTTTGAAACCGAGGCAATGTTTTCCTTAATGTGCAGCGCAGCTGATGTGGTCTGAGTGTGACATAAATTAAAAGGGAACAAGACACTTATGGGGGAGGAGCGATAAGCCAGAATCTGCTCCCACCCTCATGCCTGCAGAGACGGATATACAAATGAGCAGAACGTATATACAAATAGAACCCTGACCCACAGCCCACGGCAACCAGCCAGGGAAGCCGAACAATCGCCGTTTCAGCTCGGGCGGCGGGATGTGATTAGTGAGGGACCGCAGCCTGTCTCAACAGAGGACCAACCCAAAAAAGCCAGATATCCCAAGGATGGCTCAGTGTGGGTGTTGCCTGGAGCACAGCGTTACCAAAACTATTGGTCTGCAATAGATCAAAAATACAAATAAAAACTAATCTTTCACTTTAGAGATTTGGAGAATCCCTGCCCTCTTTCCCTTCAGAATGAGTGGTGGCAAAGACAGGGAACAAGAGTGGGTCACCAACAGATGCCGTACATATTCCTTGAGTAAATATATAAATGAAACATGAATCAGTGAGAGAATGCATCATTATTTATTCAATACACATGAGGTCAGCGTGATACTGAAAGGTTAAGATTCCTGTTCCAAGATTCCCAGTGGGGATGAAAGCCCTCTGGGCCACAGGTTTTTCTGCTGTAAGAGCTCTGCTCCAAAGAGCAAGAGAGTTAGTCACCATAAAACCTAAACAAAAAGCAATTTGGTCAACATACAACATCAGTAAGTTATAGTAAATTACTTACTAAAGAGATATGGTTTGGATTCTATTTCCAGAATTAAAATAGTGACTGGAATGCAGAGAAATCAAAGGTATTAGTATTTTGTTGACATGTTAGGCCATTTGAATTCAAAACAACTGTTTTAAAGGGTAGCAGCTAGTTCTCACATGCCAGTGCCTACCAGGGCCACTCTGGTGGATTTTGGAAACATTTCCTCAGGATACATCCCATTCAAAGAGCAGTTCTGGCAAGCAAATATGTACGAAACAATCTTTGGAAAGTCCCATTTGTGCCCCTGCCAAAGTGCACAGTACTTTTACCGGTCTTGTGTCCAATTTCAGATTCTGCTTCCTTGTTATTCCTGTAGCCAACAAAACATCAGCAAGAATAATAATGGGAATTAACATCATTGTGAGAAATGCTCTGCCAAAAATCAACAGCGTCCAAGTAGCCTCTACTCAGCAGAAGCACAACAGGCTCTATCAGGCGCCTTCTGCTATCTTGGGCTGCACCTGTTTCAGTCACAAAGAACACAGCACACATGGCCCCCAAACCAATGGCTTTTGGTCTTATATCCCCAGGGCACATGTGACCAATGGTGCACATTACGGGACATACTCCCCTGGGCAATAGGAAGTTATGCCTGGTCCAGAGGTGGCAGCCATAACTCAAGAGAGTATAAGGGTGGCAGGTCAATGCTGGAATGTTACGAAAGGCTAACTGTAAATCCATTCTGGTTTTCAGTAAATCACCTGCAAACTTTGGTACATTAGTAACAAACTCTGGCGTGCCAGGCAAATACAATGCATTAGCTTGTCACACGCTGGGGCTAAAGGCTATTTCCTCAGACCTTATCTAGAATCACAGTGACACATTTCACCAGGGTCTGCGGTGGCCATGCACCAGAGCAGTGGAGCCATAGTCATCCAAACATTCATCTCACACTTATTCTGGCTTTGATCAGTGTTGGCTCTAAAGAAACCTTAAAGAAGGCAGAAGTTGAATAAACTTAGGAACTCTGCTGTCAAGCAGCTCAGAGCCAGTGGTAGAGCCAGCTAAGGAAGCCATCACTACATGGTGATGGTAATGCACAGCACTAAAGGGCACAGAGCTCTGCGGACCGAAGTCTCAGCAGTGATATCTGGCACTTGGGAGCCAGGTGTCATTGAAAGGTCTAGCCATCCCACACAGTATGGTTTTCTTAGTTTCACTTTATATGTGCTCCCTTCTGCCCCTTAGGAGTAGAGAATCTAACTAAGGTATTTTAAGGCTATCTGGGATTTTCTTTCATCAGGTATGGTAAGACAGGCAGATGTGGAAATGACTGTCAGGAAGGAAGAAGTTTATACTCACGGTTTTAGGAGCAGGCGGCATCCCACGACACACAGGAAAGCACCGGGCTGGCCAGGAGGCGGGGGAAGCAAGGCGAAACCGGGGCACCAGCTTTTACTGTGGTTTCCGCAGGAAGGAGTGGGCCAGGCAGGGAAAGTAGCTTTAGATATGGCCAGTTTGCATAATTTCTGGAAGCTCTGGGGCTGTCCCTAGTCCAGCACATAGACCTCTGGTCATTGCAAAGGGAGATAGTGGCCCAGAGTGTCAGAGCTCCATAAAGAAGGTGGTTGGAGATCTGGGCTCTGGACTGATTGGCTTCTGTGTGGAAGGTAAGCTGGCATCCCAGTCCCTTGCTACCTCTGGGAATTGGCCAGCCCTGAAGGGGAAGTGTCTCAGGGCCAGCAAGCCCCAGATGTCAAAGCATCAAAAATACAGAAAATAAAAGGTATGTAACATAAATGAAAGGTGCCTGTCAGAGGACACAGCTGTCACACCCCTGCTGGCAGAGAGAAAACTCCCAAAAGTCTGCTGCCATCTTGGAGGACACAAATGTATACAGTGTCATCAGAATCTGATCCCATCAGATATTTTGAGGGCCTAAATATAAGATATGAGCTCACATTATTTCAACTGAGCTTTGTAGGAACTAGGGAATAAACTTGGAAGTCTACAGCTCCCCACTATCAGCTTTGAAAATTCTGAGGGGCTTTGAGGACATTCAGTGGCTTATAGAATGGCACGATCCACCTGGCGAAAGGCCACATGGACACTCCACTTACCAGGGGCTCTATGTATAATCTGGCATTTTCAACCTCTCATGAGGTGGAAATTATGATGTTTATTTACAGATGAGGAAATCCAGGGTAAAAGTGTTGAATAACTTTCCCAAGGTCACTCAGCTGGCAGCCGGTGGAGCAGGATCGGTCCCAGGCTGCCTCCACTCCTCACCCTGCCGGTCCCCCCACTGCCCTGACCCGGGCCAGCCGAAAGCAAGCTAGGCGATTGCCCCAAGCCTTCACCCAGTGGTTCCTGCAATGCCTTGGAACTGCAGCGGAAGAGGAGAACTAAACCCCATCCCACTGGGACCTCCACCAGCTCAGCCTGCCATAGGGCTCCCTGTTCTTTCCCAGCCATTTTTATGCAGAATGGTTGAAAGAATTCATCATTGGCTTACAGTTAACAAGCATCTGCTTAGCATGTCCTGGGCCACAGGCTGCAAGTATAAAGGCTCATCTTCCTAATGACCGTGGAAGGCAGACATCATGTTTGTAACGTGTGAGGACCCTGCTGCTGGTGGCACGCTCTGGTGACAAAGATTGCTCCCTGACATTGAGGAAGGGTATCGGTATTTATTAAGTTACTGTGTGTGCCAGGTGCTGTCCTGACAGCATCTCCCCGATGCTCAGGTCAGCTCTGGGAAGACTGCCCAGAGAAGAGAAGCTGAGAAGCTCGTAAGGGACGGACACTGTATGTGACTCAGGAGAGCCAGGTTAGAAAGCCTCCCTCAGTCCGTGGACAAGATCTTTGGCTCTGGCAGAAGGCAAACCTGGTTGCCTGAGCTTACGGCTCTGCAGCTTGTCCTCCTCGAGTTTTGGCTTCCAGCTGCTTGGCAGGTTCTGGAAGGGCAGCTGAGATCCAGCCAGCTATTCTGGCCCTGCTGAGCACACTCTGTAATGGCCCAGAGGGAGTCCTTTCCCACCAGCATCACTTGTTGTTAAGGGTGGATTACATCAACTTCAGGACAAGGACGGTCCTGTGCCACCAGTGTGTGTGGCAGCGGCCCTGGTCCTGCAGCAGTCCCAGTGAATTCCTCCACAGGGATGCAAGATCTTGCTTTCCTGCCAGTCCACAGTGACCAGAGGGTGGCCACCCTTTCCAATTCCAAAGATGCCTTCCTGAGACCCATCCCCTTGTGGGGGCATTTCCACACTTGGAACCAGGATCTCTAACCCAGTAGAGCTTACATTTGCAGGGGTGGGAAGCACAAACTCCACAGCGGAGAGATGGTGTAGGGTCTGTCCTCTCCCACCCCTTTTCCAGATGCAGGCATTTCAGCCATGAGGAGCATGGCCCGAATATGGGCCATTGATCAGCACATGCGTCAGTCTTGCGGACATGCAGCCTGTTCCCACAGGGCCTTGGCCCTTGGCTGAATTTTCACAGGTGTTTTCACCCCTCCAGCAGGCACTGCTTCTGTGCAGAGGGTGCACAGTGAGAACCGGGTCTTGTGGCCGTGTGCTCACTGCTGCCTTTATTTTGCTATGCGATGGGCTCATTGGTGTAGTAATTTCTTAGAGCTGCCATAACACAGTAAGCCAGATGGCTCAAGATGACAGAAATGTATTCCCTCATACTTCTGGAGGCTAGAAGTCCAAAATCCAGATGTCAACAGGGTTGGTTCCTTCCGGAGTTTCTGAGGGACAGGCTGTTCCAAGCCTCTGGGCCAGCTGCTGGTGGCTGCCAGCAAGCCTGGGTGTTCCTTGGCATGTAGACACACCACTCCAGTCTCCACGTTTGCCTCGCACAGTTAATCCCTGTGTGTGTGTGTCTGGGCGGCCTGACACCTGCTGCGTTGGGTGAGGGCCCACCCTCCTCTCCTATGACTCATCCTAACCTGATCCCATCTGCAGAGAGCCGAACTCCAAATAAGCTCTCGTTCAGATAGTGGGGGGTAGACCTTTGACCATCTTTCAGGGGGACACACTACCTGGTGCAGGATTTCATGGCAAATGATCAGACCCTGCAGTCCTTCGTTGGTGGTGCTGGATGTCCTGCTGGTGGGGGGAAGGCAAGCTCACACCCTCAGCAGCAAGGTTTCTAGTGAAGGCGAGGTGATAATCCCTACAAGGTACGTGTTTGTGTCATAGACCTTTCATCACAGAACAAACTGGTCTCCTCAAGGAATGGTGTCTGCAGACAGACTGGGGATTCCACTTTAGCCATGGTGGAGGGAGCCTCCAGGAGAGCTCGTGGGTTTGAGTGCATGTGGAGCCCCTGACCCTGCTCTTGAGCGACCCATTTATGGGAACCACAGTGCAGCAAAGGCGAGGCCAAGGACAGGGTGGCTGGCATTCCTCGTATGAACCATCCTGGGCTGCTTTGTTGGGCACCACCCCGGGTGCATGATCTCTTGGAGGTGTGGGTATGAGGAACCCAGCACATAACCCCTGCCCAGCCTTCCCTGTCCCCAGCATTCCAGTCTTACCCCCTTCCCTGGCCCTGTGCAACCAACTGACCAACTTGGCAAGGTCCAGGGGTCCATGTACAGCTGTTTTTCAGGCCCTTACCGAGCCCTGCCCACAGCTCTGCCACGAGGAGGGTTTCCCTTCTTCATTCTCTTAGGTCCACCCTGGATGGGGCTGCTGTGTGGCCGTGGTCTGCGGTCACCTGCCAGCAGCGTATGGCACCGACCCCCCTTCACACTGAGCCAGCTTAGGAGGAGGCAGATCTGCTCCATGCTCCTTCCTCCTCTGGTCAGGTAGGTGTGGCCCCAGTGGCAAGAGGGCCGGCAGATGGATGTGGCCAGCACCCTGCAGCCTCCTGGAGCCCAGAGGCAGAAGGTGGCAGGTGGGTCTAGAGGGGCAGGTGGAAGAAACCCAGCACAAAGCAAGCCCCCGCCCCTGTTGTTCACTCGCCCATGCTGGAGCTACAGTCCTTGCTGTCTCCTCCTGGAGGCTGAGGGGCATCCCCTGACAGCTGGTCAAGCTCCCTGGATCCTCTTCCAGAGGCACACTGGGCCTCAGAGGGGCCCATGGTGGCCCATGTCAGAGCTGTGGCAGGATGGCTGGGAGCTGGCCGGGGAGGACTGTGCATGTCTGTTGCCATCACCTCCAGGCTGAGCCTCCATCACCTCACCAGGAATCACCCAGCACCCAGCACATGCACACATATCACCAACGGGCCATGGAGACCTAGGGACTCTGGCCTGAATCCTAAGTGATGGCTCAGTACTCTCTGAAAATTTGAGACAACAAATCACAAAAATCACAAAAAATCTACTCTTTAAAGCTCTAAGGCTTTTTGTGTCTCCCCAACAGGTTGCAGGACCTTAGAGTTGGGGACGAATTTGAATGGGGAGATGGGGAAAGCACCTAACCCATCCTTGGTGCTGGTGGGGACAGCTCTGTCACGTCTCTCCTCCCAGCAGCTGGGGAAGATTCTGCTGCATCGGCCCCCCCTTGGCTGGGGTCTCCCCAGGGATTGATCCTTCCTGGGCTGAACATGAGAGCCCAGGGGTCAGAAGAAACTGTCCAGAATATGGCAGATAATATTTTCCAGAGATGACTGTGACAGTGTTTGTCACCCCACGTGCTCTCCTCCTGTGCAGCTTGGCCCTGCTCCCACGGCAGGTGGGTCTAGGTATCCCCCTGCACACTTGCCTCTGAGTAACTGTGTTGCTGCTTCAGTCAAAACAGTGAAGCAGAAGTAATGGGCATGGCCAGAGCTGCCCATGCAGCTCCCCTGAATGTTTGCTCTCCGAGACCCCACTCGGGGCTGGGCTGCCCTGCTCGCAGAAGCCCGGGCCGTGGCAGAGGCCACAGGGGTGCCCTGGTCCCCGATGAAGCCCCTTCAGCTCCACCAGTGCAGGCGGCAGAGGGGAGCAGGTGAGGCGCTGGGAAGGGCCCCTGCAGGCCAGCTTTCGGGTCATCCCTGGCACTCCCGTCTGCCTGGCCGAGGCCCCAGTCATCGCCAAGAAGCAGAGAAGAGGCTGCCCCCTCTCTGAATGCCCGAGCATGATCAAGTGGTCACTGTACAAGAGTGAGGTCTTCCAGAAATCCCCCCTTGGTGTTCCCGATACCTTGGGGGTGACTGTGTGCTGCCAAAATGGATTTGGGGCCCTGGAGACCTAGCCTGCCTTGAGGACATGGGGGGCAGCCACTGAGGGCAGCCACTGGTGGGAGCAGGCGGCAGGTAGGCGGGGCGTGGGTGCTGGGGTGGGGGAGAGCCGAGGCGCTGAGGGGGGCAGCCTTGCCCCTGCCTGGGGCTGCTGCAGGGCCCGCAGAGGCCAGGGATGAGTCTCCGTGAGGCCCCCTTTATGAGCATCACTGGAGGGCGGGAAGGCTGATCCAGGGCTGGGAGACGGCAGCCAAGCTCTAACTCAGGCGGGCACAGGCAGGCTCTGCCGGGTCTGCAGGGCTGCGTACGCTGGCGCCAGGTCAGTCCTGGCCTGCACTGGAATTCATTTCTGGCCGCAGAGAAGCAGCCGGAGTATCTGAAAGGGGCGGGGAAGGGTTTCTAAAAGACCTACCATATTGCAGGGAAGGGACTCCAAACCATGGCTCGTGAGGTGCAGTTGCTGTCACAGCCCTGCCAAGCCTGCTCACGCTGTCGGGCCCACATCTGGGGCACCACACCGGCCTGCACGCTGATCCAGCTGCGACTGCCTGGCGCCCCTCGCCACCCTGGACCCATCCGGCTGGGAGGTTGCGCCAGGACACAGGCCGCCATGTGCCCCCCAGGCCTCATAGGAGCCCACACACAGTGCCTTCTGGGAGAGCACCACCCCACGGAGAGGTGCCACTTGCCTCCTTCTCCAGGGGACACTTGAACTGAGGCCAGGGCGGCTCAGTTCTGTCCCTGATGCTCAAGGGAGCTGGAAACGTGCTGGCTCTCCGGAGAAAGGACAGGGCTGCTCAGCCAGGTGGAGCTGGGGGCATTGCAGAGACCAGCTGTGGGGCAGAGAGAAAAGACAAGGGAGTCCTGAGACGGCCTGAGAGCCGGAGAGGCCCCCTCTGCACTTCTGACGGACGTCCGCCCTGGGGGCCTGCCCTGGGGAGAACACAAGGAGACCTCTGCCCGGCCTTACAAGCCATTTCCCCTGACAGAGCTGTCTCCTGCCGTCCAGCGCGCTCCCTCAGCCACGCAGGTGTTTGGACTACTCAGAAACGTCTGTGTCTCACTGTTACTGACGTCTCCCAAGAAACGTTCCAACTTTGTTTGATTAGCAGACTCACAGACATGGTGGCACGGTGGGGCTGTCTGCCCGAGGACAAGGGCACTTCCACAGGCCCTGCCATGTATGTAGTGACCACAGTATTAGAGAAATGTCTAGACTCAGGGTATCAGGAATCCTTCCTAAGTCACCACGCCGGTGTGTCACTCACGACGGAACAGTTTTCCTGATAGGTTTGACAGCCATTGTGCCATGTCGGGGATCTGCCGCAGTGTATCTTTTCCCCTTACCTGCCATGTTCCCCCTTACTGGTCAGGTGACCGTCCCCTTGCCATGTGCCAGGCTTTGTGCATGGACCTGCCACCCACTCCAAGTCCTCAGAGCATCCCCAGGGATCCCAGTTCTATAACTAGTATGAAATGAATGACATATCTGTCTGTGTTTGTCCTCCAGTGCCCCTCCACTGGCCAGATGGGGTCTGTGCCCAGGCCCTGGCTAGTTGTCCTGCAGGGTAGAGCTCAGGGGCCAGGCAGGGGCAGGAGAACCCACAGCACCCCTTCCCTGTGTCCCACATGGGTGGTTAGGCCCGGACTGTGGACAGAGAGGGCGGCTGGGTCCTGCCTGGCCTGATGCTGGACTGGGGCAGGTGACCTAGCTTTGCACATGCCCTTCCTTCCTCTCCATCCACCACCCAGACCCACACAGAAGTAGACCCCACCCCACGACTGTCCCTGGACCCTTCTTACTGCCTCTATCCTCTAGTCCTCTTTCCTCTTTGCATTTATTTAGCAAAAGCTGAAGGCCAATAACTGTTCCCTGAGAATACAGGTGAGCCGACTATTTAGACTCTGGAAGGGAAAAGACAAGGACTGGACAAGTCCAATTCAGTGGGGAAGGAGGAGCAGGGCACAGTGGCCTGGCACCCTCAGTTTCAGTGAAAGAAAGGAGGGGGCTGAGGTCCCTGGGCTGACGGATCAGCCAGAATCACTTGTGGGAACAGGCCTAAGTGCAGGCAGAATGAAGCCAGTTCCCTGGCCCTGCCCAGACGTTGCTTTAGCATCTCTGATTGAAGACTAGGGAGGCTGCAGCAGTCCTTCAGATCTGGAAGGGCTGGCCACAGGGCTGAAGACCTGGACCAGGGATTGCAGCTGAGACAGAACCTGTGGGCAGAAGAAAAAACAGCCCTTCTACTTAGACAGGAAGAGGCAAACACGCCACCGTGTCAGTCCGGGTGGCCAGGAAAGCAGAGCCTCCATGAGCAGTAAGGAACTAAGGCACTGGTCACTGGGGTCACTGTAGTCAGGCCCTGCCCAGATGGGAAGAAGCTGGGTTCAAGAAGGTCTGGGAGAGGATGTCCCTGAGCACCTGCCCTGGGCACTGGCATGGGCAGGCAGCTGGGGCCTGTAGGGAAATCCAGGAGGCCGGTACCATGTCCAGCCCACAGGTGGGACCACAGGGGCCTCCACGGAAGGTTCCAGGGGTCTGATGTCAGCTCCCCAAGCCCGACCACCAGGACAGAGTGAAATCGCTTTTGTAGTATTGCTTCTATTCATACTTCACAGCTGTGTTTTCCTGTTTAGATCAATTGATGTCAAGTTGAAATTCTGAAAACTGGTTTATATTATTTTTATTATAAAAGTTATCTGAGGAAAAAGAAGAGAAGTTTCTTTTTTGCTCGTTCACAGGCCGAGGGCTGAACGTTCTGATCTGGATGAGCTTTCTCTAGAAATGCGATGCCACAAATGCATTTGGATGACTATAAACAATATTTATCATTGTTTTAGACGCGTGGAGAGCTGGCTTCTAGATTATGTCACTTTGTGCAGAGTATTTAACTTTGCTAAGCCCCAGTCTCTTGTCTGAAATGGGAGGAAATATCTGCTTCTTGGCAGTAGCGTTTTGAGGAGCTCTTAGGTGAAATATGTGAAGCTCTTGGGCTATTATTTGGCCCATAACAAGACTGCCATAACTATATGTTGAGGTTTTCGGTTGAACTATATTAAATTACCATTTTGTAGATCTAATAGCATCAAACAGCAGCAAGTCCAAAGAGCTCAGCTTGTTATCAATCCCGTAACAATCACCCTCTCAGCCATGACCCAGCTTCCCTCTCTCTGTGGCTGAGCGCGCTGTGGGGCTCTGTGAGGCCCTTGCAGCCCTCTCTGAACGCCCTCCATCTCCCAGTCTCCCTGAGCCAACGTAGGGCCTGAAGTCAACGCCTTGTGTTAACCACCTTTCCCCTCTACCCTCTACCCACCTTGGAAAAGAGAAGTGCCTGGGGCCCAGGTGCCAGACCCTCTGAGCACCAACTTAGGGGCGACTCAGAATTCTAATGACAGGAATCCTGCTTTGATCCAGACAATATTCATCCAAAACAAGGGCTATCTTTGCCATCGCGGTTTACGTTTATATTTAATACCTATTGGTCAATATTTGAAATTTATGAGACTTGGTCAAATATGTACTAATAATAGCTACAAGGATAACTCAATCCAGAAGGATTTTTTTGAACATTTTATGGTTAGCCAAATTTTTTTGAAGTTAAATTTCAATTATAAACCTTCTGGATATTAAAGAAGTTTTGGGGGCGTTGTTTGCTTTTTATTTGTTTGTTGTTTATTATTTTTTTAAATAGGGTACTCTTCTCAAATTTGCATGTTAGGCCCAGGCAGGGTCATGCTAATCTCTGTATTGTTCTAATTTTAGTAAATGTGCTGCTGACGCAAGTAGTTTTGTTTGCTTTTTAGCAGAGAATGGTTAGTATCGAATCATTTGAGTATTTATATTCCATTGTTATATTTTCAAAAAGTAATGAAGCAGTTATAATTTAAAATGTCAGTGTTCACATATTGATACGAATTACATTTTTGCAACTCCTTAAACTTCTATGAAAAATTTTAGATGTCAATTTAAAAATGCACACAAGGGGGATACATAGTTTTCCAGAATTTGTTTTAAGGATAAATAAGTGTGAGGAGGGCTGTCTGAGGGCAGCTGTGAGAAGGTGGGAACAGAGAATGCCTCCCTCTTCTGTCCTGAAAGAGTGTCCCTGGGGCAGAAACCACTGCCAGCTGAGGGGACAGGGGCCCAGAGGCAGCCCAGCAGTGGGGTGATTGACGGCTGTCTCTCAGAGGGGAGGGAGACTGTGGGAGCAGGTCTCCACCTGGGCCCTCTTCCCTGAGGCACAAGGCAGAGCAGACAGTTCTGGAGCTTCGGCCACATAGCAGGCAGACCAAGGGAGCTTGGTCCTCCCCGAAGCAAAGCACGCCGTCTCCCTCCCTGTTCTCACATCCCCCCCAGACACCCCGGGCGATCTGCTCTCCTGGGCTCCTCCTGTTTGTCAGCTTCTGTGCAGGCTCCAGCACCCCCGCAGAATGGAGCCCGTACCCGTTGGCAAAATCCACGGCCATCACAGGTGCTCGTCGCTTACCACACGGCCTCCCCGGCCTCCGGCCCCTGGCGTTCCATCCTAAGTTCTCCGTCCCTTCTACCTGCAGGGGTGAACTCCCTCTCACACTGGCCAAGGCAGCAACCACAAGACTTTGCATGTTGTTCAGACCTGCCCCACCCCCACCATCCTCACCGGGGGCTGAGCACCTCCCCTCTTTACAGGACCAGAAAGGCCACCAGGTGCAAACCTGCTCCCTCCACCCACCAGTCCCTGTGTTCCAGGGAAACAGGTAAGCTCTTCTTGCCGACTGTCTTCTTTCTCTGACTAGAAACACTCTGAGTCTCCACCACTCTTTGACAAGCCAACAGAACCATCTTTGGCTCCGAGCTCCCCATCTCCCACCTGCCCTGTGTCTCTCTCCTTCCCTTCTCCATGCAGCACCCAGAGCCGCTGGGCTTTTGTCCTTCCCTCCCTCATTCCACAGCCCACGGGGTCGTGGCCCAGCGCTGTTCTAGAACCGCGCTGTCGAAGTCACCTGGGCCTCCATACTCCCCAGCCCCTCAACTCAGAACTTGTCCCCCTCGAAGCCTCATGATGGATGTAATCAGCGGCTTGCTCCTCACTATGTCTGTCTCATCCACCATCCTCTTCTGGGGCCACTCACAGGGCCTGGAAATTGTAGGTCCCACAATATCTGTTGAGGGAATCCAGGAATAAATGTGCATGTGCCCTGGCCTCTGCCTTGGTTTCCCAGGACTCTTCCCTTCTGGATGTCCTCTGGCCATCCCTCCACAGGTGCTTTCAGTAGATCCTCCCTGACTGAGCCAGGATTCTGCACGTGACCTCCTGTCCCGCCCCCGTGCAGGGAGCAGATGGTATAGTGCTCATGGACAGGTACCTTGGGACCAGCTCTCTGCCCTAACGTCCTAGCAGAGAGAGCTTAGGCAGTCACTGAACCACTCCAAGACTACTTCCTTCTCAGAAAAATGAAGATAATACGGCACAAGATTGCAGTAAGGAAAGGAGCTCGTGATAAAAGGCACTTAGTGCAATGCCAGGCAGGCTGCAGCGTCTCAGTAAATGATGACGATGGTGATGGTAAGGATGGCAATGTCCCCGGATGATCTCCTGCACTCCCACCACTTTAGCCACCACCTGTAGTTTGATAGTTCCCAACTGCGTCTTCAGCACCGACCTCTCCTCTCAGCTCTAGTCCCATAGCCAAAGTTTATAAGACAAAACCCATTCTTCCCTCCTCAAAGCTTGCTCTTCCTCCCACATTGCCCTTCTCACTGGCTGACACCAAAGCGATCCAGTTCATCTCCCACGTGGGTAGCAAGAAAACCAAGCAGACCAACAGAAAGCAGATTTAGTTCCCATAGAAGAACGGGTCAAAATTGCTTTAAAACACATTTGAGAGACAATTGGGCAAATTTTCCTGTGGACTCGATGCTAGGTTGTATTTAGGAATTATTGCCAATTTTCTCACGAATCTGGGAAGTATAGTGGTCCTGCAGGAGATGGGCCTTGTTCTTAGAAAATGCAGGCTGACACATGCTTGACGTCTACAAAAGCTACTTTCAAATGGTTCAAGGAAAAATGTGTACACACACAGGCACGTATTCTCACACAGATGAGCAGATAAATGAATGGAGATATATGATGAATAATTTAGATTAAATATAGATCTATAGATTAAATAGATACATGTACAGAGATATATGATAAATCATTTAGATAAAATACAGATATGTAGACAGAAGAGACAAATGGACACACGAATGGATAATGGAAATGTGACAAATTGTTACTAAGTGTTGAATCTGGGTGGTGCATATACAAATGTTCATTACAGTAAATGTCAACTTTTCTGTGGGTTCGAACTTTTCCATGATAAAAAATTGGGTTACAATGCAGAATAAAAGCGTTTGAAAGGAAGGCCTGTCTGTGGTTAGAATATGTCCCCAGTGGCCTGGGTTTGGTTTTTTTCCCTATTCTAGATATTGCTGTTTTAGTCAGGCAGGTAAAGATCAGATTTTCATTTTTGGCAGCTGTATTATTACTTATTACAGACCTACTGTGCTCTAAACCCTAACTTTATTTCTTTTCCCATAGCCGTGCCCACCCAGCCTGCATGAACTCAACAACTAAAAGGACCTCCCTTTACATGGCTGACTTGCCCTTCCCCTGTGGTGCTCCATGCATCTTGATCATCTTAACTTACTCATCTTCATCCGAATCATTAGGAGAAAAGGTGAGAAGAAGCTTGGGTTTGGGACTAGAGTCTCTGCCATAGTCCTAGAAACCACACCTAGAATTATCCTCTGAAGCTAATTAAGAGTCTGTGAATTACCATGGCAGGAATTCATGCTGCTGCCCAGGGCACCTGTCTAGCTTCTCCATAGAATTTCTCTCTCCCAGCTCTCTCTTACTCCCTCAGTGTTTCCGGAATTCTTAATGTAGCTCATTTTCAGTCTCATACACCAATGAGGTGTTTCATATTCCTTCTAGATGCCCCATGTAGCTCACTGTTGTCATCTACAAGCTTCCTCAGCCCCTGTTCCATGTGAGGAGTGGTTCTGTCAGGGTCACAGGCTCAAATACCCCAGTAGCCAGGGAGAGGTGACAGAGGGAGACTAAGGAATAGAGAAAGATGTCTATGTGATGTTTGCACCTGCTCAGAATTCACCACCAGGAATGAGGGCCCACTGTTGCCAAATTTTCTAGTATTGTAAGAGACACCAGAATTGCAAGCTTTTAAATAAGAAGTATGCAGATTTTTACATTTTGGTCCCTATTTGGAATGGGAGATTCCACGCAGGTGAAACAAAACTCCCATCTGGCTCCACGCTAGCGCTCTACCATCTACATGAGGTCGGACCAAAGAGCTGGTTACTGTTGTTATTGTCATCATTTGGTCTTTCCGTATGTGTATCACTGCCCCCCATCATAACATCTCCACCGCCATGGGTGTAACCTACTCCGTCCTGTCCTATGAGCTCCTCTGTCACCTTAGGAATTTCTGTAGCCCTAAGCACACATTAGGCTGAAGCCTCTGGATGCTGCTCTTATCAACTCATGCTTCTCTCACATTCCCTGTAGAACATGACGCCATTGTTCTATCTTTTATTCATGTGTTATTTAAGTCTGAGCTCACTACAGTTCCTTAGGCTGCTTTGCCATTTTTTTTCCTTGAAAGCCTTGTCCCTTATCTTTTAAGTGATTCTCTTTTTAAATTATCATAGTGCTAAGAACACTTAACAGGAGCTCAACCCTCTTAACAAATTTTTAAATGCATAACACGACATTTTGACCACAGGCACAACGTTGTGTGGCAGAGCTCTACAACCTATTCATCCTGCCTGATGGAAACTTGGAACAGCAACCCTCAACCCGCCAGCCACTGGCAACCACCACTCTGCTCTCTGTTTTGATGAGTTTGACTAGTTTACATTCCTCGTGTAAGCAGGCTCATGCAGTGTTTGTCCTCCTGTGCCTGGCTTATTTCACTCAATATAATGTCCTCCAGGTTCATCCACATTGTTATGTGATTCTGACACCTGCCCAGACCAGTGAGCAGCCCTGAGGAATCGGCATTCCGGGTCAAAACCAGCCCCCACCATCCATCTCCTTTCTGTCCTAAACTGTGTTCTCTTTGTCTTTACTTCTACGTGACTTCTGAGCTCCCTTGCCTAGACCTTGACATATGCATGGGCCTCTTGGAATTTAGCGTTAACCTGGCCCTGCCCCCATATTTTGGACTTGGTTCCCTCTAATAGGCTCTGTCTTAGCTTATTTCTTTAGTACCCAATATCTTTGGAAGTAATGCCAAACCCTCTTCCTGCTTCCAGAAGAAATCAGCCCTGACCTTTCTTCCACCTGCCAAGATAAATCCCATCTCTGTCTTCTCCGTCCTGCTTGAAAGGGGGACATGAAGGAATCACATTACATGCCTCTCCTTTACCTTCTTCAAAGGCGCAGTAAGAATGGACACCTCATTGAACAAGTCCCTAGTTTACAATATGGTGCCACCTTGGTGCTGCATATTCTATGGGATTGGCAAGTGTGTAATGACATGAATTCATCATTATGGCATCATACAGAGCATTTTCACTGCCCTAAAGATCCTCTATGCTCCACCTATTCATCCCTTGGCAACCCCTGAACTTTGTTTCCACTCTCTCCATAGTTTTGCCTTTACCAGAATATAGTTGGAATCATACAGTATGTAGTCTTTCCAGATTGACTTCTTTCACTTAGTAATATGCACTTAAAGTGACTCCATGTCTTTTCATGCCTTCATAGCTTATTTCTTTTCAGGGCTGAATAATATTACATTGCCTGAATGGACCACAGTTTATCTATTCAATTACTAAAGGCTATCTCTGTTGCTTCCAAGTTTTAGCAGTTATAAATAAAACTGCTATAAACATCCATGTGCAGGTTTTCGTGTGGACACAACTCCTTTGGGTAAATACCAAGGAGCACAATTGTATGATCATATGACAAGAACATGTTTACTTTTGTAAGAAACTCCCAAACTGTCTTCTAAAGTATCTGTACCATTTTGCATTCCCACCAGCAGTGTGTGAGAGTCCCTGTCGTTCCACATCCTCACACCAGCATTTGGTGGTGTCAAAGTTCCAGGTTTTGGCCATTTTAATAGGTGTTCAGTGTGTCTCATCATTGTTGCCTTTCCCTGATGATATATTATGTGGAGCATCTTTTCATATGCTTTCTTATCACTTGTATATCTTCTTCGGTGAATTGTCTGTTAAGGCCTTTAGCCTATTTTTTAATTGAGTTGTTTGTTTTCTTATTGTTGAGTTTTAAGAGTTCTTTGAGTATTTTGGATAACAGTCCTCTATCAGGTGACAGGGTCTTTTGAAAATATTTTGTCTCAGACTGTGGCTTGTCTTCTGTTTTTCGTGACTTCATAGAGTTGTCTACCACAGAGCAGAGATTTTTCGTTTCAGTGGAGTCTAGTTTATCAGTTATGTCTTTCATGGATCATGCCTTTGGCATTGTGACTAAAAATCATTGCCATTCCCAAGGTCATCCAGGTTTTCTTCTATGTTATCTTTTAGGAGTTTTATCGTTTTCCATTTTTCATTTAGGTCTGTGATCCAATTTAAGTTGATTTTTGTGAAAGGTATAAGTTTTGTGTCTAGATTCATTTTTTGGCATGTGGGTGTCCAGTTGCTCCAGCACCATTTGTTGAAAAGATCATCTTTCCTCCATTGCCTTAGCTTCTCTGTCAAAGATCAGTTGATTACATTTTTTGGTCTATTTCCAGGCTCTCTATTCTGCTCCATTCATCTATTTGTCTAGTCTTTTGCCAAGACCACACTGTCTTGATTACTGTAGCTTTAGAGGAAGTCCTGATGTTGGGTAGTATCATTCCTTATTCTTCTTCAATATTATGTTGGCATTTCTGGGACTTTGACCTCTCTGTATAAACTTTAGAATCAGTTTTCTGGTGTCCACAAAATAACATGCTGGGAGTTTTATGAGACTGTATTAAATTTGTACATCCAGTTGGGAACAATTGACATCTTAACAATATTGAGTCTTTTTACCCAAGACCATAAGTATCTCTCCATTTATTTAGTGCTTTGATTTTGTTCAGCAGAATTTTGTACCTCTCCCCATAGAGATCTTGTATATATTTTGTTAGATTCACACCTAAGTATTTGGGATTTGGGGTGCTAATGTAAATGATATTTCAAATTCCACTTATTCACTGTTGGTACATAGGAAAACAACTGAATTTTGTATATTAACCTTGTATTCTGCAACCTTGCTATGATTGGTTATTAGTTCCAGGAGCTGGTTGTTGATTCTTTTGGATTTTCTACATAAACAATTGTGTCATCTGTGAACAAAGACAGCTTTATGTGTTCCTTCCTATCTGTATACATTATATTTCCTTTTCTTGTCAATTGCATTGGCTAAGACATCCAGTACAGTGTTGGAAAGTAATGGTGAGAGGAGAAAACCTTGTTTTGCAATTTATCTTAGGAAGTTTCAAGTTTCTCACTATTAATATGAAGTTAGGTATAAGTTTTTTGTGGATGTTCTTTATCAAGTTGAGGAAATCCCTCTACTCCTAGTTTACAGAGAGTTTTTTACATGACAGATAAAATCTAATTTTTAATGTACTCATGCTATAATATTGACTCTCCAGAACATGCCAGGACTTGACAATGGAAACATAGAAGTCAAAAGACGGACTCAGTCCTTGTCTTTGTGCAGCTTCCTTTCCTGTGGGCTGGGTAAATAACTGAAATTTCCTTCACACACATTCAGATACTAACACTACACACACTCCATGCAGAGGGAATAACTGCTTCAATACTGGTTTCACTGGATTCTTACCAATTAGTTCCATTTTCACGGTTCTTTTTAATGATGCCCAAGAAGTTTTTGTCCAATAGCAAGGTTGTTTTTTGGGGGGGGGTGTCTTGCTTCTGTGGCATTGCCATTTTTAATTCTGCATGTTTTCGTTTCCATAAATGTGTACTCAGAGATCTCTTGACAGACCTTACATCTCTTTCATTTATTCCCAACCCTTGCCCATGAATACACAGTGAATTGTTAGTGTCCTGACACCTTATTAATATAATGATTACTGTTATAATTTCTCAGTAAATAACTCCTGTTACTTTTGCCTGGGGACTACTTCTTGCTACAATAGAGACAGTGTAACACAAATATAGAGCCCAGATAACCTTTCCCAGTTTGACTGCGATTAGGCTTAAGGTCTTTACTCTCTGCAGCTGGATGGACTAGCATAGATCAGGACTGACAGCCTCTTCCCTCTCAGAACACTGATTCATTCAAATCTAGTATTTTGGGTTTCTGACTACGCCAAGAATATGGGGGATACAGTAATAAAAATGAGTAAAAAAATAAATAATCAAGTAGTTTATTTTCAAGGCAGAAGAAATTACAAAAACAAAATGAAAAAGATACAGAAATAAATGATAGGGTATGTTAGCTGGTGTTAAGTGCTGTGGTGAAAAAATAAAGGTGGAAACAGGGACAGGAAAGGTCATGGAGAAGGTGGCATTTGACTAACGACCCAAAGGCAGAGTGGGGGGAAATCAGAGGGTGAGGGAAGAGAAGAGCAGAAGCTACAGGGTGGAGCTTGCCTGGTGCCGTCATGACATGGCAATTCAGAGAAGTCAGGGGGGTGTGAGATCAGGGAGTTATGGGCCATTGTAATGACTTTGGTTTCAACTCAATATGCAGGGATGTCATCAGAGAGCTTTTAGTGGAGAAGACACATGCTATAACTCACATTTCAACAGGACCATTCTGAGGCTGTGTAAAGAACAGATGAAAGGCAAGTGAGTATGGAAGTGGCAGAACACTCATTCCTGCCACATCGTCCTCCATGTTTCTGCCACACACATCTTGGGAATGGCACCCATGCTAGGGTCCCACAATCAGGTGGTTTCCCCTGTCAATCACATCTGGGATTCAAGGTCAAGTGCCTTTTCCTCCTTTGCGTTTGAGCCTCCTAATGCCGAGCAGAGCTGAATCTTAGCAAAGCTGTTAGCAGGGTCTAAAGGGCACCAAAGAGAGGTATCCTCAGATGGGACAGAGGGAAGGAACTTGAACATCTACCTCAGGCCAGCTTAGGTGAGTTCTGCGTACTTAACATATGATATTCAATCGTCACAACAACTTGTAAAATACAGAATGGTTGGAAATTCAGGATGGACTTTGGCAAGCAAATCCCACCCCCCTTACCTCTCCTCCCCTCCTAGGGCCTCACTGATCTTATAAGCATGCACACTGATCGGCCTTGCTTCTGGCAAAGACACATACATTTACTGCTTGCTGGTCACTGGACCTGTCTACTGGCCTAACACAGTCTTCATTATGCCTGGGTCACCAAGTGGAATTTTATCCCTCCATGGCTCCCTTTGGAAATTCCCTAATTGCCACAATAAAAACCTCCATTCCCTCCTCAGCAATGTGGTACCTCAGCCTTGAGATTTTCTAATGGAACCCTCTTACTCCTACTGGAATCCCAGGGGTAATTAGCAGTCTGGGGCTGCAGTTCCCTTTCCTTTCCTGAGTATGAAGGCAGAACTGCTGCCCCAAATGTCCCCAGGGTTTATTCCTGTCTTCCTGAAAAAGAGCATATGAAGGAGTCGTTTCATGTTGCCTGTCTCCTGTATATTTATTGATGGAAACATTTGAGCTGTTGCTTTTCACATTTGTAATTTTAGACCACAGTTGCCTAGCATGTTTAATCATACAGCAATGCTCACATTTAATGAGAAAAATGTCAAGTATATTGTTATCCACCATAAAAGCTGTGAAAAATCTCTGCCATCTGCAACACGCCTTCTGCTGCTGCCTCTAAGAATTTCACTAGTAACAATATGAGGCACCAGTAGGGCAAACAATTAAAAAAGGAAACTTGCTGAACTTCCTCTTTGCTTTAGGAAACTAGAAGGAAGTTGAGACCTTTTGTAGCTCCAGGGGGAAGGGTGTTCCCAGCCCGGGGCGAGTCCCCCCCTGTGAAGCAGGTGAGACTGAAATAAGTCAAGGGAAAGGGAAAGTTGGGAGAAAGGGTTTTATTTCTTACAGTCACTCGAGTTTGATAGCCAGACCTGGCTCCGTCTGACTCCCCAGGTCTGACTCCTCTGGCTGCAGCTCAGGCTCTCCTTCCCTCACCTGCCCCTTCTGACAGGAACTCAATGGGCGGGTCCTTGGTGACTGGCACATGCTAGACCAATCACATACCAGGAATGGAGGGGACGAGAGAAAGGCCATTTTCTCTCTACTCTTGCCCCAGATCCACAGGAGGCTCTGCAGTGGTAAACACCTATTGATATGTAAATGAACTAAGGCTAAGGGGGAGATTATGGAAATTCTGCCATTTACCCCACACCACCCCTCAAAGTCATCTCTCTATACCTTACCTGGGTTCCTGCAACAGTCTACTATTGGGACTCCTGGCATCCTGTGTCCTCCAAATTCATCATCAACGTTGCTGCCAGAATTATTTTATATATCCTAGACCCAGTTATATCAACCACTACTTAACAACCATATATGGCATTTCCTCTCCCCACCATTGCCTGCCAGAATGTTTTGACCAAGCTTAGTCACTGA